>JALXJV020000024.1:11068708-11691208 GCA_024633595.2 Lepomis macrochirus | reverse complement strand
ATACACACATTTTGAGACAAATAGAGGCTGTGCAATCGATCCATAAAGTGGTCTAAGTCTTTTACCTGTAGCTGCTGTGCACACCGATTTTTCTGGGGAATACAGATACATAAGGAGCTATAAGTAATCCCATACTACCAAAAACCCTTTCAAGGTATACTTTTAAATGTGCATAATATGAAAAACTTCATGAATAAAATCTGCCTGGATAGCTTGTGCTATGCAACCGAGTCAAGAAGCACATTTTTTCATACTATCAACTAAAACCTGGCCAATTAATCTGTGTGCCGATATTATCATCCGATATGAGCTAATTGCAGATAAATTGGTATCTGTGTTTATAACACCCAATAAAGGACAGTTTTTTTTAAAAACGGAAAGGCAGATCCTTTCACCAGAACTCCCCTGTTGGCAAGTGTTTGGATGCCACAAAGTGTATTTTTAATCTGAATCATGTCATATTATATTGGTGAGGTCTCATAACTACACATAACAAATATTAGGGATATCTTTATTTGTTGTATTTGCATCCTGTGTATTTCTGAAAAAAAATAATATCAGCCAATATATTGGAATATCAGATTTTAAAATAGTCAAATATAGAAAATTACCTCACACCCCTATAGCCCTAGAATAGAGCTAGATCCATCAAACCAAAATATACCTTCTAAAAAGAGAGAAAAGAAAAACAATATTCAACCTTCTCCAAAATGTGGGTTTGGCACCACCTTTGGTGAGTGCTTTCACATTCCTGTAAAAGTGACTGAAACAGTCACTGTTATTCTATTAGGAGTCAACAGCAACTTACCATGTACAGATCAAGAGAGAGACGAGATGGCCTGGCATTGAACAGCTACAGCTAAGACGACATGACCGGCCATTGGAATAGATTGCTAATGCAAGACTGTGCTGCATAAGCACTTTGGGATATTAAAACAAACAAAAAAACAAAATAAAAACAAGAAGAAGCAGAAGCCGGTCCTGCAACATTACGATTTAACTGTAAAATCTATTTCCATCAACCATTTAATCATCTTTGCCAAGCACTATATAGGCAATTTTTGTAATTTCTGGTGTTCTTTCATGCAAATCTAAAATGTGCATTAAAACCACTGGATGAGATGTTATTAGCATCCAATAGTAAAAAGATTGCTGCAGATCTGAAAGCCTGTATTAGTGTAAGGTGCAAATTTGCCATTGAGAAGTCAAGTCAAATAAGGACAAATTATCTGGTAAAAGGAGGTGAACATGCAGAGAGACAGGAAACAGGAAAATAGAATAATAATAGGGGCTACTGTAATTTGTGATTTAATTTGTCAAGCGCTGTCAAATATGGTTCTGGGTGCAAATGTTAGCACACTCTCTTACAACTGAAGGTCCAATCTATCCTTGCCAAACTTTTGTTCATGGTGAAAGAGATGATGAAGAAAATACTGTACTAAAGTTGACATCTAATACTAGATACCAGATTATGGGGAAAAAACAGTCAAGAAGATGGTATGCTTGTTTTCTAAATCAAACAAGAAATTGAGACTACTTTACTACTCAGCTGCAGATGTTGAGTATGGATGATGAGGTGAATATGTGCCAGGAGGTTTAATGATCTTCCAAAATGAGTAACTTTCTCCCATCCATCATGTTTAATAAACAAGCCATCACACTGAAAATCATTAACCCGTTGTCAATTATTTCATTGCATGTGAAATGTATTTCAACTAGAACTGGACGATTAATTACAAAGTAATCCATCTCACATTCGCTCACCCACACACTGGCTAGACACACACACATTGCACTGCCCTTTAAAGATCTAATTACGCTGCTCTTATAGCAGCACCTGTCACGTAGATGTCCTTTTGAAGAATGAGGAGAGAAAGATAGCCAAGCCTTGACTGCTGCTGTGAAAATCAGTTAAATTTTAGCAGCGGCACTCATTCATTCTGTTATGTGCACTTAAACATTAACATAATCAAAACATTTAGATAATCAATTTTTGACATTTGTAAATCAAAAATAATGTCCCACCCTTCAATAGTCAAATTTACTGTACAAACCTTGTCAGTGAACTGATTTTGATTTCAGGCCATCGTCCAGCTCTAACTTCAACGCTGTATTTTGTATTTTATACAGTATTGGGCATGATTACCTGACTGTTTCCTAATCTGTGCTTCCTAAAAGATGCCAAGCACGAGTACTGACCAGGTGTTTTTGCTATTGTTCTTTAATGACTGCTGTATATTTAGCTATGATAAATTGGGACAATACATACAGCATTTGCTCTTCTTAACGTTGCAGGTAATATTACCTATTTATCTGCAGTTAAGTTTTATATACATAAACTTATTACCATTTGCATTTCTATAATGTTCTTGGATCCAGTCTATTGTCAATGATTGAATCCCAATCCAGGGCTTTTTGTCCGGTGAGGCCAATTTCGATTTCAGTAATACGACACTGCCAGGTTAGCAGAACAAATGTGAAAGAAAACTAAATGCATTTGGGACACGAGTATATAAAGACAATCTAGGTGGATATGTGTTAAAAATATGAACAAGAAACTTAAAAAAATAAGTACTATCACTTCCAAAAAGTCAGCAACTAAAATAGGGAATGTATTTTTCAGGATGGCAGAATTAGATTAGCTACAATAGATGGATGAATATTCTCTACAACTCGGTAGTGAGAAAACAGAAAGCGTGAGACAGGGAGTCACAAAAGCCAAAAATAGAGATGTATTTATTGAAAAATTGACAACTAAAGAGACACAGAGCAGATTGTGTCTTGTAGAAATATAGGCAAACAAAACGAGCAGGAGAACATCACTTTGTATATTTTCAGAAGGTGGGCAGACACAAGTCATTGATGGACAGGAGGAATTCCCATTAACACAGACTACATTAGTCAAAAAAGTCACTTAACGTTCAGGCAGAAATCACAGGCTGACAGTTGACAGATCCCTCCTTTCAAAACCCACATGGATTTACTGTCAGTATCTGTCCTGCCCTTCACTCACTCTCACACACACAATCATTCATACAGAGGAGGCTCTAATGCACCCACATCTAGATCTCCACAGGACCAGATGCGTTTAGACAGGCCTCCTTAAATCTCTCACTTTTATTCTGGCTGTGAAAAATGGTGCAAAAATAACATTTTTCATAATTTACACACATGTGCGCACACACAGACATACTGTAAGTGGTGTAACCAAGCCAATTAAAGGCAAGCAGTTGTGAAGAGAATCAAAGACAGGAGACATTATTTATAACTTCAAAGTCTTTTGTGACAATATGACTTCTGTAGGAGAGGAATGGAGAGGAGTGCAGACGCCTCCCCTTTCCCAAGACATAGAGGATCTCTTTCAGCAACAGACTGCGGGACGTTTCAAAAGGAGTGACACTCATACACATGCTCATGCGCGCACACAGACACACACACACAATCAAAGCGACAGAGTAGAGATAGAGATGGCTGTAAGAGAGCAAAGTTAAAAGATTAAAGAAATGATGTGAGGAAGACGTCAGGAAGCATAAAGCTCCGAGTTTACCAAATGGAGAAATTAATTTTGGCTTGACTATTCAAACCAAAGGATGCCATTGTGGGGGTGGGGACATTTTTATCTGCGCCTGTGGATTGTCAGGACACAAACAATACAAAGTCGGGGCAGGTACACACACATCTGTATGCAGTGCCGTGTTGCAGTGTGTTTGGTGTTTTTGGGCTTGTTTGCCGTCTCCACAGGCACAACATCACCTTCAGTGACAGGGAGAAAGTAAGAAACAAATACTTGAACAAAAAGTAAGAAACAAATACTTGAACATCAACATGGAAGGGCACAGAATGTCTCTCACATACAGACACTCACATCCATAAGTGTAGGCTGGCTTTTAAAAATGCTTTAAATATCAGTGCCAAAGACATTACCTGCTTTTCAGTACTCATACAAAATGTGACATTTCTGACATACTTTAGAAAATATAAACTTTTTTTCTACAATAACCTTTTCAAAAAGAACTATATGATCAAAGAGTAAGTCATCAAGATTATCAATCTGACGAGACATTTTTTTACACTTTGTGCTAGAGACAAATTTTGGTTGGTACCAGAAAAGTATTAAGACTTTATACCCAGTCAAGTGTGCTGACAGAAAAGAGGTGAAATAGGTCCAGTTCTGTCTATCAGCCAATTAATACAACACACACACACACACACACACACACAAGCCTACAGATCTCATTTAATGTACCTTTCCACTTCCCATGCGCGAGTGTGTGTGTGCGTGTGTGTGAGCAAGTGATTAATCAGTGTTACTAGTAGGAGGTGGTGGTGCCCGGAGGCTGTACTCTGATGAGATCTTGACAGCTAAGGTTTATTTCCCTGCATCTCTCTCCCTGCCCCCCTCCGCCGCCTTCCATTCCATCTCCCTTATTGCTTCTTCTTTTCTCTTTCTCGACTTTAATTGCTCTCCCTCTCTATAGCGCTCTCCATTCCTTGTCGATCAGTTTAGTGTGCTTCATCCCCTCTTCCCTCCGTCACCCCCTGCTTCTAATCCTAAAAACCCGCCTCATCCATAAGAACCTCCCACCCACACTTTCTGCTCTTACTGCTGGTTGTCCACCTTAGGGTGCGCCATCAAGTCCTCTCAGCCTTTTATTTTCTCCTTCTGTCTCTCTTGAAATCTTCCTCCTCCCCTTCCTACCCCTCCTCCTCCTCTCTCCATCTCATTTTCTGGCTCTCCCTCTCTGCAGGTGATTAGCAGTGTAGAGGTCAAAACATATGAACCCTGTGAAATGAACAGCTTTACTTCTAACCCAGCAGTAGGTGTGAAAATACACATACACACACACACAGACACACACTTCACAACCTGGCAATAAGGAAAGGTAATTGTCTGCTTTCTTCCACTTGCTCTTCCACTTGCAAATTTGACAGCGACCCTTTCTAAAATAGAGTGAGCAATCTTTACAGGAAAGTATCTCTATTCCGTGTGTGTGTGTGTGAGAGAGAGAGTGTGAGTGTGAGTGTGTGTGTGTGTGCATATGCAAATAAAATGTGCATGGGTAAATAAAGAAAACAAGCATATGAATGCAAACATACATACTAAACCACAAAGAGCTTGCTTTTTTGACTACACCTTCCCAAGCCATGGTTTAAGGAGAAAAGGCTTTAAACTGTAAGACTGTTAATACATAATAATAACACCCTGATGTACCACAGTGATATAATTAGAGCCTGCATGCTCATGCTCCAAAGATATATAAATCCAGAGTGTCTTTGGATGTGACATTTTAAAAAGGTCACATTATAGGTGTTGATGAATTTATACAGCCTGGGAGCAGATTTCAGTGAAGGCTAGAGTTCAAACCACGATCACACTCAAGTGTGACCAACTCATTTTTGGTAATGCTGTGGCCAGAAGCCCAAGCACAGTGTGGAATTGTATGAGGAAGACCAAATTATAATTGGATATATGGATCAATATCGGTATAGTGTGACTGCTCATTTAATATGATTTGTAATTTATACTGTGACACGCCTACTACATATGACAGTACTGTTATCACTGGGGAGTATTTTAAATTACTCCACTTTCTTTCACCTCTATCTTTATCTTCATCAATGTGGGTGCAAAAATCATCTACACAACCTGTCTACTTCATTTTCTCTTGAGCTCCATGTTGATAGACATGCAAAAGCAATTGACTAAGTGTTAGAAAATTGTCATTCATGAAAACTGTAGTAGTCATAATTCATTCGACTTCCATTATGTAAAGAAAGTCAGCAAGTAGGAATTTCAAGTACTGATGGAGAAGACAATTTGTAAGTAAGTTGCAATTTGTTTACCAATCACTCTCTAAAAACTATCCCACTCTAGTATGCACTATTCAGGGCTACTTTGCATTTACTGTAACATTTTCTATTACCTAGAGTTATCTCTTGTTTCGATATTGTATGTGTTTGCATGGAAGATCAGATGAAATTATCTGGATTTATTTGGTGTCTCTGTTTTCATCACATTCTTCCTATAAACCTGATGAGTTCCTTTAATGACAGACTCAACAGTTGAGTTTCAGAGTAATACAGTTTATCGCATTAGAACAATTTCAGCTTATTTGCTTGATTTATCTTTGTGGGTGGGTAAAAGCCTTTTAAAATGTGCACTGTATAACAGATTTGTTAAAACACTCTGTCTCGCACTCTCTCGCCTCTCACTTACAGTACACAGCCAGCCCAAATTTCAATCATGCATAATTGATGAGATCTTCTCTCTGTCCATTTCTCTGTCGCTCTCACTCCCTCCTACACGCATGTCTCTTTCTTACTCTTGGCCACATACACTTACATGAATGCAGTCATACAGCACTTGTGTACAGCACTAGTGTGTGATACGTTTACGGATGTTTGTGGATAATTGCCGATGCAGAAAGAAAGCAAGGAAAAGGGTGTGTGTGTGTGTGTGTGTGTGTGTGTGTGTGTGCATATAGAGCTCAACAATTTTAAAGACATTTTCAAGACGATATTGATTCTGATAGGGACCTCACCAATATAACAAAATGCAGTTTAAAAATATACTTTTTTATTGTTCTAAATCAGTGTTTCTCAACGGCGGTACCGCTCTGGGGCGTCCGAGGTCGATGGGGGCTGGAAGCAATATTTTTAGAAAGGGGGCTGAGCTGCTTTTGGGGGCGTTTGTTGGTTGGAAATTCTAAGGCGAAGCTTACACCAAAGATTCACAACAATACTGAAGTTTAAACTTTAAACTACTTGCAAAAAACTGTGGTCTGCAACATTAAAACCTCCCAGTTAGTCCACTGCGACGGGATGAGACTGTGCATTTTTTCTCCATCAGCTACTTGTGGTGCAGCTTTGTGCTGCCTTCACGGGAATGGGAAGTCAGAGTATCATCTCTAAATTTTTGCCCACATGGTGTTTACTGTGTAAACTCTAGAAAACCGACGCTCTCTTTCTAGGTGGGAAAGTGTTTATTTCTCTGAGGAATACACCGTGAACACATTGTTATCGCAGTGGTTACACATTTACAAGAGAGATATTCTGCTGTCGGACTCACCCTGAAAGCAACTTCACTGCGACACTAGCAACTGTTGTCGCAGCCTGCAGCCAGCGTTGTCCACCCTCCTCGCGCTGTGAGTTGCAGTTTGTGCCAAAGCGGACATATAGGCAGTTTCAGTCGGCTATAAAATGTAACGTTAAAAACTGAAGCCCTGTCTCGCTCTGTGGGGGATTATTAGCGGCACTTTATCAGAGGTGCTGAAGTTAAGGTGTGTGGAATTATTCATGAGCTTCATGTCTGATCACAGGTGTTTATTCAGTTTTGTCTGTCAGACAGCTGAGGGATACTTGGAGCGTAATCAGTAACATAATGCAGTACAGGGCATGTAGTAAAACATTATGAATTCTCTTTAAATAGGCGAATGACGTTAGTCTCCTTTAACGTCTTTTTTTCTTTAAATGTCGGAGAACACAGAAATGTGGGAGGGATTCTGAATGTGCAGAAAGTTTTGAACATGATCAGATAAGTTAGTTAGTTTCCTACACGTTCATTTATTTGTGGCGGCCCGCCACAATATTAACTCTGACCGCAACATATTGATTTTTTTTACCAGGCCTATTTAAAATTAGGGGAGAAATCTTCACCAGAATGCAGGAAATTAAGTGTTCAATGCTCAAAATCTTCTGGGGGAAGACCCCCATACCCCCCACTTGTTAAGTGCCCCATCCAAGAAAACAGTATTTTCCTTCACACACAGTTTCTGGGAGGAACATTCACTTATTAGTTAAATATAATTACTTTTCACATGGCTTTTTGTAACCTTTTCCGTGTAACAATAGTAACAATAAAAAAATCAAAATAAATTCAGGGCAAATAGCTAAAATCTTTTTTGATGGGGGGCGGTAAGGGATCTGGATAGTGGCTAGGGGGGCGCTGGCCCAAAAAGGTTGAGAACCACTGTTCTAAATAGTACTTTGAACAGAAGTACAGCTGAATATCTGTCTTCAGTCTCTTGTTTTCTTTTTAATTGTCTTTTATCGGCTTTTATAAACACCAATACTAATTTATCTGCAATTAGCTCGTATCGGCCAATAATATATGCACTTGGGTTTTTCATAGGGCGCTTATATAGCCCTCTTAGCAAGTGCCCTTCTGATACTCCCAAGTGCCCATCTACTATGCGCAAGTGCACATCTACTACTGCAAAATGCCCCTCTATTATGTCCAAGTGCCCGTCTGGTACACCTAAGCAACAACTTTTGGATGTGCATCCAAATGTCCCTCTACAATGCCCCAGCTGCCCTCTGGTTATCCCAGCGCCACTCTAATGGAATCTAACTAAATCCTAAAACACATATTCCACCCTAACCCTAAACCTGCTTGCAGCAGAGGTGCCCTTCAACTCGTGTCATTACTTGCTCATACATCCTTTTCCTCTCTCCCTTCCGTCCTGTCGTCTATCTCCATACTTCTCTCTCTTTCTCCATTTTAAATTTATTGGTTAAGACAAAAGGGAGGAACACAAAAAGCCGTCACTCTCATTCAACACACACTGAACAGAAAAAAATCTTTTATCACTGGGAGTGGGCACTCTCATTTGCCAAAACAAGAAATGGAAGACAAGTGAGGGGTGAGAGGTGCAAACAAAGTATGAGGTATAGATTATGACAGGAAAGGAGAAAATCAAGACGAAGGAAAAAAATCTTGTTCTTCCAAAATGAATTTCAAGGCTCATCTGCTCTGGGTGATGTTGGCGTTCACGGCTTAACAGCCTCCGATAAATACAGACTCAGCTCAGAGAGGACAACCAGCCAACATCCTCTGTTATATGGACATTGACAGACAGAGAGCGAGGAGGGGAAGGCAGAGTAAAGAGAGAAATATGATGAAGTGGAGAAAGAAAGGGGGCTAAAGAGAAGCAGTTAGGGGAACAAAACCAGCAACACAAGTTTGAAGAAAGTGAAAAGAGGGCTAACGAAGGAAAAGGTGCTGATGTTGAATGATTGTGCGAGAAAATTATAAATGACTTCTGCTGATTGATTGTTTCTTGATGGTATAACTTTCTTTACAGCTACAGCACATTACTGATTCAACTTTGACCTACTAAACTTATCATAGTTGTGCTGAGTTTAAGTGCACTCACTTTCACTTTTACCTCCAATCAAGTTCAGATAAACCGTTGGCCTTTTAATAATCTTTTGTTCTGATCATTACTCTTATCCTGTTGGACCTCATTATAACAATGTCAAGAACTCAGCAATTACTTTGTTGAGCACAGTGTCTTAGTAACTTATGGCCTAAACTACAAAAAAATAGTTGTAATAAATCAGAATTTAAAAAAATGAAAAACAGGACCTCACTTCAAAATAATGCACATATTTTTCATGTTTTTAGAAGGTTGGACAGAGAAATACAAAATCTGAGATAGCTATGCCTCCATCTTATATTCCACTCTTTTCACTGTTTTTTTCTACTTGATTTCAATCTTTTCAACTCCCTTTTTCTCTCCTCCTTCCTATTATCTCAAAAAGGCACATGTCAGACTCTGATGGTTTCTAACAGAGACAGAAGTTAAAATTTATCACTCAATCTACTTACCCCTCTAAAGCTTAACTACAATGTGTGGGGCAACAATAAAGACAGAATGAAGACACTCAGTGCTGAAAGGACTCAATTGCCTGAAGGTTGAAGGCTCAATGCCACACTTACTGAGGAGTTAGTGTAGTGGGCGTGTGTGTGTGTGTGTGTGTGTGTGTGTGTGTGTGTGTGTGTGTGTGTGTGTGTGTGTGTGTGTGTGTGTGTGTGTGTGTGTGTTAAAATTTGTATGAGTTAGAGAACACAGCAATATTGCGGGCCAATGTCAAATTCTGTGTGCACGATTTGGTGTGTGTGGATGTCTGCCAGTTGTACTGCACATCTGTCGTGAAGCCCATTACTGGTTTGGACTTCATAACCATCACCTAATGTATTGCTGTCTGATAGAAGTGAGGGTGTTAGAGTGGTGTTTGTGCGTGTGCGTGTAGGAGGCCTGGATGCTAGTGTTTTTGAGTTTATGTGTGTCTGCTTGTGTGTTGGCCTTGGTGGTGCCAGTCAGGCATGACAGGAGAAGAGAATTAAAACCCGTAGGCGGCGAGAGACCTTCTCACATACCAATGTGGGGTGTGTGTGTGTGCGTGTGTGTGTGTGCGTGTCTGTAGAGAGTGACCTTCTCTCCAGACTAGTGTCACAGACGGTTGGTTTTGGTACCAGCCCTTTGGCTTTATGGAGGCCTATGGGCAACTTATACTACCGTCTGGCAGAGAGTTTAAATGTGAGAGTGTGTGTGTGAAGGATTGTGTTTGTGTGCGTGCACAACAACCTCTTCCCTTCCCAAACCACCCCCACACAATTTACTTTCTTGTTCTCCCACCTCAACACTATTTTTCCTACTTTTCTTGTGTTGTTCCGAGATGAAATGTCAAAAACGTGATTTAGGTTGTCCTCGTTTACCCGCTGCTCTTAAGTCTGATGTGGAAAAAACAACATAGTAATGAGTCTAACATTGCTGTTCAAGGAATACACTTCAAAATCTGCTTCAAGTCATAGAAAAAGATAAGTGAAAATCCTCCTTATAACTTCAGAACGCGCATGAGAATCATCGCTTTTTAAGTATCAAAGTAATCAAATATAGGCTACAAAAATGATCAAGTTGTAGCCCACAGCATAACTCACTAAATCATGGCGACATTATACTTCTTGTGTATATCCCCCAGAGCATTAAAAGAACTATAGTTTCAAAATTTAGAGCATGAGTATCCCCTAAATAGCAGACAGAAGAATATGAGTGAAAAAGTCCATTAATATTACATTTTTTGTGTTGCTCTATCATTATTTTTTGACATAAGACTCAGAATGTCCTTTTTGCATGGTCCGTATATTCCTGAAACACTGATTTTAGCCTGAAACCCAACTCAGTCTAATAAGGTCCGGTCAGTCGTAATGCCCAATTGAGAAGAAATCAATCATAATGTGTGTCTGTTCCTTTAGAAGTGAGCTGGGAACATGTCTGCACACCATGGAGATGGGCTGGGCGATATGGCCAAAAATGTTATCAGGACTAAAACATTTCATTCAAAAACAACCCTTCGATCAATAATTATCACGATATATATCAAATCATTATTTCTTTCAAGTTTAAAGGCTTATTTTTGCTCCTGTGTGAAAATTGTAAAACCAGATGGTTTATTATTTGGTTAAACTTTTCTTTATGGTCAGAATGGGACACACTTGATGCCAAACTGTGCATCACTTCACAAACCTGAGGTAGAACAGTTAAAACTATTATGATAAAATCTTGATCTATGATTAAATCTTTTTTCAGTCCCACTTTCCTCAACAATCTTAATAGAAAAATTAAGTGCTAATTTCTTCATTATTCAAATAAATGAAACCAGATATTTATTGACAATATATTGAATATTTATTATATTGCTATTGAGGAATATTGGGAAATTATCATTATAGTTTTATTACCCAGTCCTACCAGGGAGTGAGTGAACAAGTGAGGGACAGTAACTCATGTGAAAGCCTTGAGGTCTATGACATGTCTTTGCCGTTTCATGAGGTTAACTGTACGTGGAAATGACTGATGGATTAAAGGATGTGTGGTCCCTCCTTCCTTGCCGCATGTGCCATTTTCTTTCATCTATCCATTTACCCACCCAGCAATCTATAAATAGTTGTCAAGTAGAAAGCACTTGAGGAAGCTAGAGGCCCTGTTATCACTGTTATAAAGGAAAATATAATGGTACAGTCTGTGCCAATTAGAAGACCTTGGATTCATCAAGTTTACCAGACAATTAGTAACAGTTCATAGTACAGTACGCTACTTATTGTTAATCATCCGCTCATTGGATCGCATCCTCAATGGTTGAAATAAGACGCTTTTTGATTTTAAATGAACCTCTCTGCTTTGCTTTGTATTAAGATCAAGTCATGCAAAACCTCTCCTATATACATAAGTGCAGACACACACTTTGTTAGTCTCTCTCTCCCTCTCACACACACATTTTCTCTCAGAGCCTCCATTGGCCCAATTAAACAGCCATAATTACTGCCAGACAGGAATAACTGGGCTGGAATAGAAAACAGCATCCATTTTTTTTCACACAGTACTTGTTTCATTGCATTAATGTCCCTTAACATGACAGCAACTGGAGATGAAAAGGAGAGGAGACAAGAGTAGGGGAGAAGATGGAGGAGATGAGAGCAGAAGTGTACGAAATGGAGTAAGAAGAAAGAAGAAAATAGTGGAGGAAGTCAGAAATGTGTGTGTGTGTGTGAGATGGAGGGAGGAAGGGAGTGTGGAAGAGGAGGCGGCAGATATTAAATGGGTGTTTATGTTGCTGAAGAAGTTAATTTAGCAAAGCCAACTTAACGATTAAACATTTATGCACCAATTGCACAGTCTTAAATCAAAGCCACATACATAAAACATGGAAATATTATGAATAATCTTTCAAATCTCATAAACTAATGTGAGTTTAGCCTCATTATAGGTTACAGCACATACTGTATGGATTCAGATATCTGTGGCACTGGGACTTTATATGACTGACACATATTTCATATCAACCCTCTGCATGTGTTTGGAAACCACCAAAGATGGATGAAGGAACGGAGTCAGCAGCAAATACTTGAATGTCACTACCTCGTACTGAGCAAATTGTGATTTAAATGCAGCGTGATTTAACAAAATTTGCCTTAAAATCGAACCAAGTGTAGCACTAATGTGAAGAACTGCTGTTTCTATGATGATAAGTATCCACAGAAACACATTCAGTGCAGTCTTCACAGCCAAAACAGGGACAGATGTGATTCCAAATATAAAAATATCCAAGCATCCTTGCAATGTGGCAAACAACAGGAAACCATGTAAATATTAACCAATAATTTATTTTTTATGTATTGTAGACAACTTGGCGGGCTAGTTAAGTGGTTGGAGTGACAGCCCTGAAACTGGAAGA
Source organism: Lepomis macrochirus (assembly GCA_024633595.2). NCBI lineage: Eukaryota > Metazoa > Chordata > Actinopteri > Centrarchiformes > Centrarchidae > Lepomis > Lepomis macrochirus. Next base: position 11,678,191 of record JALXJV020000024.1, on the reverse strand, counting down.
CCATAGATTAACCACAGTTATGGCCAATGTGTCTGTCAGCTGTCAAAGTGTCCGTGAGCAAGACACATTGTATGCAATTAGCACTTCCAGCTCCTCTTAACTATAAAAAAAGATAAAAGAATTGAAATCATTTACACCAGAATGCAGGAAATGAAGTCTTTAATGCTCAAATCTTCTGGAGGTGGACCCCCAGACCCTCCAGCTAGTATGTGCCACCCCAAGAAAGAGATTTCTTCTTCCCTGGAAAAATAACAAATCTGTAGTTTGCCATTCAATTAGCTTATGTGTTTTTTCATGTTTTTAATAACAATAGTAACAACAGCAACAAATAATAATAATAATCAAGAATATTTAGTGCAAATAGTGAACATCTTTTTCGATGGGGTGGCTGTAAGGGACCAGGATTCTGGATAGGGGGGCGCTGGCCCAAGAAACGTTGAGAACCACTGCCCTACAGTGTTTATTCTGAGCTTTCCTCACCACAAGATCTTGTTTATTGTAACCTAAAAAATCAAGGATAAAATCAGCTGAATTTTAGGAATGTAAGAATGAGCTGAAACTGACAACAATTACCCCCACCTGACGTGTAACTAACAGTTGGGTGGTGGTGGTTGCATTACTTAGTGCATCCAGTGTATGTGCCTCTCACTGTGCTTAAGAGGATGCTATTCCAAACTTAGTTGTGAAATAATGTTTATGAATGTTTCCTTGCCTCACACTTCATGTCTTAATTTTTTTGAATGCTTGAGGGTAAATTCAGTAGGGCTGCATGATTTGAAGAAAAATTATAATCATATTGCGATAATCATATTGCGATTATAGTGACCAATATTGCAATTTGCGATTTGATAATAATGGAACAAACAGTACTATAAGTCTACTTGCTTAATCATCAAGGTATGTGCGAAATGCTGACATTCTGAAATGTGTATTTCTTAACTTGAAGAATATTTATAACAATAACTACAGTAAAACAGATGTAAAACAGAACAAGGGGAGTGTGTTGCTCTACAGGAGGAGGCGACAAGAAGGCACACTTGCACCAGCTCACACACACAACCTGGAAGAGGAACTGCACGAGTGTAATAAATAAAGAATATACTCTTAATTAATAGTATACTATTAGTATAACAATAATATACTACATTCATTATAATTTCATATAATAGTATACTATTTTACCACTAGTCAAATATTAAATTGAGTTACAGCTGTTTCTTTGCTGTGGGTTGTTTTTATTTATTTAATCCTTGTGCATGCAAAAGGCTCTTCAATCTTTAATTTGTTATCGCTAAGTACTAACTTGTCAATAATCATATTGTTCAATATTTAAAGATTTTCTGTAGCACATCAAACTTTTTTTAATGCCCTGCCCCATCCAGGGTGTGATTGGTCAGTTGACGAGAAGTGACTGACAAGCACGTACAAAAGGTACCAATACAGCTAACGATAAATGGCCAGCGAGCCAAACCCAAACCATCCTCATCTTCTCCCAGTTTTCTTCAGTCTGACCGGTTCAGCTGGTGACGACGTCGCTCTGTGGGGCGCCAGCATTTCTCCGGTGGCGAGTCAGACTATTTTTTATTTTTTGATTAGCGGTGGGGCGAGGAGGTGGATTACAGTAGGTTGTTGTCTTAAAAGTTAGTTGCAGACTGCTCATCAGGCTTTTCTGTTTTTAGGGGTCATGCAAGAGCCCGGTGTGGTCGGAGATAATGAGCAGCCTGCAGCACACACAGAGAAGAAAGCGTCACACACACTTTTACTGTTTTATTAAATCACACACTTTTTGTGGTTATGTAATTGAACATGACCAAATCACGATTGCGTTTGCGATTAGAATAATTGTGCAGCCCTCAAATTCAGCATTCAGTAAATACAATCCATTAGGCAGCACCCATTTCAGTAATATGTCAGCTTTTATAAAAGGACTTGAGCCGTCTTTTTCTTCCACATAGGCAGTAGCAAGAAATTCATTTTAAAAGTTTATACTTTCCTCGAATACTGTACATTAAGTGCTGCTTAGTGTAACATGTGACCACTAGTTTACAAGTTGCTGTAGGACTGATGTTTTTAGAGTTTCTGTAATTGCAGTGTGAAAAATAATCTGACTATTTCCTGCTAAGAATTGTACACAGTTATGCAGAAGCCTTTCCTTTGAACCACTTGATAAATTTTATTTCCTATATGCATCTGATGATTTGAAGAAGAAAAACTAGCAACTTAAGACATTGAAGAAACAAAACTAACTCTGAATTGAAATCGTAGGTACAGTAATGGGTTTAACTGAACTGCATTGACCTTAAATCAACAGAAAGTGACAATGAATTATACTCAGAGAGACAGAGCTTGGAGAATTTTCTCGTTTTATATTATCTCTTTTTTTTCTAAGCAAACTTCCCAGGCAGAAGTGAGGCTAAGGTGGCAGCTAATGTGAAATTGTGAGTGCAATGAAATTTATTGGTTGTGGCAACTCGCTGCACCTGCTGCTACACCACACATTCACATGCACACACTATCAAACACACACATGCACACTCAACCCTTGCTGTTTCTTGCTGCCAAAAACCTGCTATGGTTGCAGAAACCTGACAAGGGCTCAACTTGACACATCTTCCTCTCTCTTTTTCTCTCTGTTGTTCACTATGACTCTATCAAAGAAGTATGAATGGTGCACTGTCTACCAAAGGTGTGTGTCCATTTCTTTCAGTGTTTCACATTGCCTAACTGCAGATGTTGCTGTCTCTAGCTTTAATAAATGTCTGCTTATGTATGAGCACATTTCACCAGCAAGTGTGTGTGTTTGTTTTATACCCAAAGAGCTGTACCTCAAGGCAGTCTGTTAGCAGCAATAGCCTGCTAAATGAATCAGTAGGCTACCCCTCAGGCCTCTTGACCGGACCCTAGACACACACACACAAACAAACCCACACACACACACACACACACACGTCATATGTTTTGCAATATTTGCAGAAGCATCACTCACTGATTCAAACAGGCCCAACAGCACCCCATGGAGAAATACTGAGACCAGGTGAGAGATATAGAACGCAAATGCTCATACGCAAATACACAAATGCATGTAGAAACACACACAGGTATTTCAGGTACGTGGGCAGCTAAGTACCGTTAAAAAAGAAGTGTGATGTTTATTATTTTGCTGTGAAGTGTTAAGAAAGACAAAAATGAACAACCATTCTGCATTGTTCACACTGTATAGGCAAAAACAGGACTGCTAACCTGTGTTTTTGTATTCTTGTGTGCGTGATATGTGTGTGTCTCTGTGTGCAGGACAGAAATACATGTCACTAGGTTAGTTATGAATGCATTGCCATTGCTACAGGCACATGGGGAGGAAATTACCATGTAATCCCTGTGTGTGTGTGTGTGTGTGTGTGTGTGTGTGTGTGTGTGTGTGTGTGTGTGTGTGTGTGTGTGTGTGTGTGCGCTCCACGCACGTGCACTGCAGCAGCGTAAATCTAATTCCCATTTCCATAATGGCACCTCCAAGTGAGGAAAGCCTGCTCCCTTTCACCTCTCTCGAACACACACACACGTGTATGAAAGCACATACATACTATATATTTCAACCCAAAGAGTCAAAACCTATTCAAACATCCTTACTCTCTTAAAGTACATTGTTCAATATCACATCTACATGGAAAAGACCCAAGTCCTAATACACACACACACACGCGCCTGTATGTACACCTACATTCCCCTATCATTTTAATTTAAAAGTTATATTTGTCCAAGAGGGGGGTTAAAAACAAGCAGACAGACATGGAGTCACCACCCCAAACTGATAAGGCTGTTGTGACCATTAGCTACTACATCCAGCAGACATGGAAAAACACTAACATTCATTTTCAGTGATATTTCTGGGCATATGACGAATTCAAGCCCAAAACGCACTCTCGTTATCTCTCTTTCTATCTTTACCCACTGCTGAGGAAAAAAATATGTGAGTCTTTAGCTTGCTGAATGTTGGACTGTGTTCAATCGTGTGGTGCTGTTGTTGGTATCTTCAGTTCAGGCTGTTGTGCAAAAATGTGTGCCTACTATGAGAAACTACCTAATACTTTAATGGTGTATGGGTAAGTCTGCATTTCTTATCTGATAGGTGTTTGACATACATTTAGCTCACAAGACAAGACGATACACGGTATTGGTTTCATGAGAACAAGATGAGTTTCTAAGAATATTTTTTAAGAAATCTTCTATGACAAAATATATGACCAGAAAAATAGTCTTTTATTCGACTGAAAGTTACAAAATGCAAAACAATGCAGGTGCATTTTGAAATGTTGCTTACATATTGTTCATATCTTATTTGTCATCACAGGCTGTTGGTCTGTCCGCATAGAACAACTACATTGGCGGAAATAGGTACCAGTAGCAGAATAAGGTAAATAAAATCCAACAGACAGCTGACAGCGCAGACAGGCGTGGGTCCATACTTTGTGCAGAAATATTCCCAAACTGCTCGATCATTGAATATGTTTATGTTTTGGTGAACTCATAGTGTCTGAGTGAACTCTGCTGTTTCTTACTAAAACAAGTGAAAGGAGTACACATAATGAAGAAAAGGTAGCAAGGAAACCAAGGAAACAATCTCAGGTGAAACTTAAGTTTCACTTTGTGGCCAAGCTATTACATCAGCGCACCGCTAAAGAGAGAGGAAACTTGCGTTTATAATGCATGGAGGAAAACAAATAATTTAAAAGTTTCAGGGGCATCTTCTATGCTAATTTCCCCCTCACACTCCTTCATGCAATCTTGTGAGACAGATTTCACCTCAACGAGAATTTTTTATCATGTTTTGAGGGTGCGTGCAGTCGTTATTGACTACTGGCTATGTAGAGCGTGCTAGCCTCGAAAACTCAGGTGTTTTCTAATATTAACTTAGCTCCCCTTAATAGCTAGGCTCCTTACATGCTTGCTAATAACTTTTTTAAGATGGGTCTCCATTGACAGCGTTGTGTTGGACAGATTTGTGCAGCGGTATTCATGAGGGAGAGGGAGAGAGAGTGAGAGGGATGGCTGAGTGAGAAAGAGAGAGGGACTTTAAATAGGCCTAAGTTTTAGTCCAAGAAAAAAAAAAACGAAAATCAATCTGCAGGGGTCAGCATTGATATTGTGGTGGGCCGCCACAAATAAATGAATGTATGGGAAACACTGCTACATCTCATGGCACATGATCTTTTCATACCCCTGGATATGGTTTATGAAATATTTCAAAACTTTTCAGTATAAAATTTACCTCTACCTTTGTTTTTGAGCTTCTACCTGCACAGAAAATCTCCCCACACAATCCTTCCTCCTGTGCTAATAGGAGACATTTTTCTCAGCAGTGTCTCAACTCTTTACTTAGGCAAAACGGGCTTAGTCCATTAGTTGTACAAAAGACATACAGTTCTATATGTACAGTCAGGGCTTTAACACATCCTCAGACTAAATGAGTGAATATTACAATGTGACCATAAGATGTACACCTTAGCTGGACAGTTAAAGCTTAAGTATAACCCTCTTTTAAAGGTACTCTGACATAGGGATCAACTTCTAGTTCAACAAAGGACCTAAGTATTATTGCACAGCCACAACACAGGATTCACAAGATTTACAAGTTGAGATATTTTGCAGTAGAAATGGTAGGCTTCTAGATTTCTAAAATACTGATAGCTTAGTGAGCCATTATTTATACTGGTCTATATTTTCTTAACAACACAGGTAATACAAACAGGTGAGAAGAACCAGACCAAGCAGGCTGCAAACATTTCTTGCAGCCTATATACCATGATGCATGCTGGCAGCAGCAGGCCCTTCTGGCGCTATAAAGGTACTCTGCAACCTTAAAATAAGCATTTTCTTCAGTCTGTACAACTGATAAATGTTTGTAGTGTTTCAGTGTCCAGAGAAGGCTGAATGAGGAACCAGAGCAACGTAACTGAAATGGAAACAAAATATAAGTGGTTAAATACACTAGGCTCAATGCAGGAAAAAGACATACATATCTTTCAATAATGATAATTATCACAATAAGTGTCAAATTGTTAAGGTTAAAGGCTGATTTTTGCTCCTGAGTGAAAGTTGAAGACACCTGATGGTTAACTGTTTTAAACTCTTCTTTATGGTCAGAACATGACAAACACTTCTGCCAAACAATAGATCACTTCATACATCTGAGGAGGAACATTCAAAACAATTATGATAAAATCTTCAACAAATGCGCATGAGTAAAACTGAGTAAAAGCTTTTTTTAGTCCTTTTTCCTCTCCAAAATAAACATCTTATTAAAATTAAACCTTAATTTAAAAAAATTAAGTCCAAATTTGTGTATGATTCAAGTGAATAAAATCAATAATTTATTGAATTATTTTATTAATTATTTATTGAACATTTGTAATATTATTGAAAAATATATTGCTAAAATTACTGTTATTGTTTTAAGTCAAAATATTTTGACTTTTATTTCTCATTTCTCAATATTTTGACTCTTGACAAAATCTGCCACACCATCCCCAAACAAACCTCTTCTTTTTGAAACGTGAATTCCAGTTCAGCTTTCCAAGGAGCCCAAGAGTTCAGAGCATCTGGGTCCATTGAAGACACGTAATTTTTACACAGTTTTAAATAAGAGACTTAAGCTGACATTGAGCAGTACCTTGACATCCACAAACCAGAATTTATTTTAATTTTTAGATTATTCCTGTAGCTTCTTGAATCAAGCTTAATTTGTGTGTTGCTTCGTGTGTTTGTTGCAATTTTTACAGCCTGTTTTTAAACATTGAGGCATGCTACCAACATAAATAAATCTGTTTTCCCTCCTCAAAATAAATCACGTTTAGTTGACAGCATTCACGGTAGCAGCAGTCGTGTGGAAGCAGAAAATGGAAACACACTAACATATACCATCTGTTGCCAATTATGTTGTTCAAAAAATATCACATCTTTCTCTTAAGTTTTATTATTAGCTTTAACTTTATGACCTGTCTTTTTCATTCAGCAGTGTTTGTTTTATGTGCTTAGTCTTGAGCATATCCTCACAGAATAGAGGGCTTAGATGTGAGTCCTTATCTAGTAAGATAAAACTGAACATTTAACCTTGACTGAATTAATGAGTTTATGGCTACTGAGCAGGAAGTGTTCATCTTTCCTTAAGTCCCTAGAAGTTTGAGTCCCTTCAGTCCTGATCTCCAGTTTTAAATTTTGGATAATGAAAACAAGATATCAAATACACTGCACTTCTTTCAGAACTCAGGCAGAAAGCTGCGATTTTATCATAGTATTGCATTTTGCCTACATCTGCAGCACTCCTAACAGAAAACAGACAAAATCAGTGGGAAAGTTTTTGCAAAGTGATAGACAAGACTTTCTGGTTTAGATTACAGGGTGGACCATTAAACAATAGGCTTAGTGGAGATTCTCGAGCAGGATCAAAAGGTTTCACACTTCTCTATAAAAACCATTTCCGAACCACAACAAAACAGCAACAGTATGAAAGTGTCTGCACGGTGTGTGTCTCCCTGCCCGAGAGGGCATTCCAGTGTGTACGTGTGTGTGCGCGCGCACAAAACTCATTTTTCCGTGCATAAACCTTGGCAGGTGTCCAGCTCCACTTGGACGGAGCTCAGTGAGAGAAGGGAAAGACTTGTCTTGTCTTAGCAGTTAAATCCCCTCTGAGACGGCAAGTGAAACACGCTGAGAGTTTTATGTATTGTTGCGAAGATGCTTTTTTATGGAGTTAAGCAGTGGTAAGCACCCCCAAAGGCTTTCTCAATCGCCTCGCCAACAGCTATTATGACACACAGGCATAGGTTCAATGACAGACCATCAGAAGAAAAGTCAACTGTTGTACAGGATTAGGCAATTACCATTAGACTAAATATGTATGCATTACTGGATGAGCAAAACACTTAATAATAAATTAAATAAAAGATTTATTTCTCTATCCACAAGTTATAGGCCTGTTCAATTATTAGCATACAATTATTCCAATTTCAATTAGGGAAATGAAATTTTAAATCACATTAGTAACACTTCCACTTAGACTAACATAAAACTAATCACTCCATCTGCTATTCTGCAACTAATAGAATACATTTGAATGAGAAATGGCTTTTTACTGAGATAGTTTTTCCTTAAGGTGAGCATACACTGTACGATTATAGCAATCATGTTGTTTAATTCATACTCACAATGTACAAGTAAATTGTCTGTGATGTAAAGCCAAAGCTCACCATTTACTTGCTCATGCAGTACAGTCCAATGGTCAAGCTATGACCTGAGTGCTCACACCGTTTGTGTATAAAACAGCCCGTTCTGGCTATTGACAATTATCACTAAAGATTTGATTGAAAGCTCCGAGGCAGGTAGCTTGTTCTGCCTTGGTCATCTGTGTCACACTGTGTCCTGAATTTTCTGTATAAAATAGGTGGTGTGTATAGGACTAGGGGGGCTAGGAAGACATGGACAGTATTGCAGTGGTCGGCAATTCATAGTTTTCAGTTACGTGACATGTGCGGTGACCTGGAGGGCAAAACAACAGACCAACATAGTCGCAACCACTCAACTTTTATTTGGATCACCTTTCAACTTAAGAAAAAGAAAGATATGAACACAAACTGCAAGTGTTGGACATATCCGATCCATGTAACGTTACAGCATCCGCTGCCGCGTTTCTGTCGTTTAAAACCGCCAGATCCCTGCCACCGCTTCACTGCAGTAATGTTTACCTTCTGGAGAATCCCCCCACCTAACACAGCCCAAGCTTGTCTTCTATTAGTGCATCCGAAAGCACAACAACCATCCAGCATTTTGGCAACGCAAAACTAACAAACTCAAAGTTAGTGTATCACTTGTTTGTTGTTTTGCAGGCAGTGGAAAATAACGTCTTTTTTGCCCTCAAAGGGAGCGTTTTCCATGGAATGCACATCATGTAAAAAACTATGAATAGCCGGCATATGTGCCACAGCAGTAATATCTGGCCTGAGGTCAGACTGCTTCCTTAAATCTTTAAGATAACAAATGAACAGTTGATCGAACAAATAGTTTGGTTTCCAAAGACTTGATGTGAGACAAAGATGTTTGGAGCAATTTTAATGTCACATTTTGGCCTTTTTGGCCCTTTAAACAAAACATCACCAGCACTAGGCAATTTTAATCTATATGTGACAATAATTAAGATTTGCTTAAGTCTTTGAACACGGACAGGTTAAGTAGACTAAAGACAACAAAAGTTAGGCTACTTAAAAAAAAAGAGACAACAGTATTAACAAGGACTATTCCGAGAATAGCCTTAAAGACACCTGGGCAGGTGTAAAAGGTGTTACTTTCAGGCTGTGTGTGTGAGAGAGTGAAAGAGAGAGAACTCAGGTGTTTAGCAGGGAGTCGTCACTGTGAATGATGCCCTTTGAAGGTCAAGGCTGACTAAAGGAGAGGCTGAAGCACTAGAAGGATTTGAAATGAGCAACAGGGGGGTGTCAGTACCTTTGTGGTTTTAAGAGTGAGCTTGTGAAATGTCACCAGTCCAAAGCAGCTGGTAGCATGCCACTTGAAAGGACATGATGTCATATAATATCAGAGAACAAAAAAGTCAGAAGGACAAGGAGACAAAGTGCTTTAAAGACTGGATTTAAAAAAACAGTATACAAAAGTCAAGCCGGCTGGGAAAAAAGTTTTAAAAAGGCCTGTTTTATACAAGTCCCAACCTTTCTCCCTCCATGGACTGGTAACATTAACTTAACTGGGTATAGCATAGCATTACAGTGTTCACGGCTTAGCACAGGACTGCTTAACTTTTGTCAGTGTACATGTATTGATTTTTTTTCAATGAGGTTTACTGTTGTGATATTTTCATGGTTAGGATTATGTAGTTAGCTCTGCCATAATGCTAAGTTCATGTAAGTTATGCTTCCACTCAGGGTCTTTCATTCCAAACAGAGGAAACTCAACTCTCACTGCACATCATTTCTTTGTTTCTGACCTACCACACCTGTCACAGAACATACGGCAGTAGAACAATGGACATGAGCACACATGAACATGTACTCACACACACACACACACACACACTCCTTTTTATCTTGTACATTTAGTTAAATTATATATTGTTTATATGATTTATTATCTTGTAAATAAATGCTTTTGAAAGCACATGCTGGTTTATTTAATGTTGCACAAGAGTGAATGCTGCCAACCTTTACTAATCAGACCTCAAAACCCTTCGACATTTACTCGCTATTGAAATGGTAATTTTGGTTGCAGTATTAATTTAATTATTATTCAGAGCTCTAAATTGGTAGTTTGGTATATCTGATGAGACTGAATCAATTAATTGGTTATCATTTTCCCTTCTTTAAGGGTGGTGCCCTGACGTGAATTTAATGCAAGTTAAATTCCAGTATTCAATATAAATATTGATTATTTCTGAAATAAATCAATCAAAAGTAATACTAATCCTGCTACACCTATACAAGTCTCCATGGTACGGACTGGATATGAGTAAATGTTCTGAAATTATCTCAAAAGCAAAACAATGAATGACTCAGTCTACAGGCACACTCCCAAATTGACCAAACTGATCCACTACAATGATAATGCTGCTAGAGGAAAAGTCAGAGGATCAATAAAGTCATCAATGTATCCTCTAAGGCCCTTGAATAACTGTAGCAAATTTTACTGCAATCCATCCAATAGTTGTCAAGAAAAAAAATCACAGATGTCAACCTCATGGTGGATCACCAAAGATTCATTTTCTTGGGAATGTGTATTTATGCCCAAATTTTAATCACAAATCATCCAATAGTTGACGAGATATTCCAGTCAGGACCGACTGACAAACCTCGATCTACCTCCCAGTAGGCTAACTCTGAAAGATGCCAGCCAAACACACACACAGTCTGAGCCTACATAGGGCCCTGGCCTATGATTTCCACAATGTGGAAAACACAGATGGAAGTGCGAAATTTGATAATAAAAATGGAATAAGCTACGCAGAATATCATGGGATATGCCAAAATGTGGATTCAATTTATATAAATTTGGGTTTCCCTCAAGTTTTTTTTAACAGCACTTGAGCCAAATGAACAGGAACAAAACTATGTTGCTGTGCTTTTAGGGCTGGTCCGAATACCATTTTTTGAGCTTTGAAGCTTCGGTAGTAATGAACATCGAATATTCGAAGCTTCGGAAAAATCAATTTATATAATTTATATTTAAATTTTCGAAGCTGCACAATCTCTTTAGGCTGCCTGTCCGTTTGCATTTTGATTATTTCCAGAAACCGTTCATCCAAACGACTTCACAGGGGAGTACAGTGTCGTAGTAATATATATTTATTAAGTAACTATAACGAAGTTATATGTTAAGTATTATATTTCACCAGATTTTATAGTGTAAAACATATTATATGCACGGTGTGCAAAAAAAAACAAAAGACGAATATCCGAATGTCACATTTTCAAATCGAATACCAACCCACCGAATCGAATATTCGAATATTCGAATATTCTAGTCCAGCCCTATGTGCTTTAGTGTCATTTACGGGCATGCTGCTTCTGTCCTCTGCTCTCTGTGTTGGTGTCAACACCTCCTCCATTATCCATAGGATTTTTGCTTTAAGATGTTTTATTACAGAAAGTGCATGAAACCCATGACAAAAGTAGGCAGGTTACAGTATGTCAGTATGTTAGTTATGGATGGAATTATAGTGAAAATAAATTATTTCCCTTTTTGCTGGGGACCCCATGGAACCACCTTAAGGACCCGTGGGGGTCCCTGGACCCCACTTTTAGAACCACTGGTCTACACTAATGCAGAGCTCGCACTGTTATGAAGCATTTATTTTTGTTGCTTTTATCGGTGTATGTGGCAGTCATGTTCTCAAATATGGGTATTGTAATGTATCATGTTGTACAGATGTCTGAACTGTTCAGTTTAATAAAAATAAATAAAGAGGGGAATTTTTTTTTTTTTTTAAATAATTACTACTCCTTACATTTCACAGGTGAAACGCACTTTGGCTTCAGAAGGCTAAACTACTGTTGCTGACATCTTCTCATGTGAACTTTACTGTTGCTGTCCACCAAGCACTTTGTTTTTTTATTTTAAACCATGTGTCGTCCACATCTCTGTTGTGTAAAATCCACATGGGATATTTAATGCTTTCCTCATTCCTAGGTGGGACTTTGACATTTAGTGTAACAGTGGATGATAGGAGAAAATACTATACTATAATATACTTTTAATACTTTTGCAGATTAGTTGTGATGCTAATGCTGTTGCTTTTTGGCGGGTGTGATACGTGTAAATTCACAGGGTGTGAGAATGTGTTGTTGATGAGTTCATAAACAGCAGTTCAGCCACATGCATGTGTATATGGTTGAAAGCGCACATGCATCATCTAATTTAGAAGCGTCACAATTTTACAGAATCCTTTCCAAATTGGTGTTGTGTGTTATAATATTAATCACTTATTTTCCTAAGCCTGAGCAAACCTAATAATAAAAACTGTCTTTCACTCTTTATCTGTCTCTTAGCAAGTCTTTTCCAGTTTCTGTACCCATGCAGCCATTTACCTGCATCATCCTTTCCTCTTTGTTCTTCATTCTTGCCACTCCACCTCTCCTTTCCCTTCCTCTCTACACACAGCCCAGTATGAACTATAGTACAACTTGTAATTAATTACATTACGGCTAGATGCTCTCTGGGCACTATGTTTTGTTTATTATTTAATTTGCAATCACTTCAGTGAGATTCTCTACATCAACAGCTGACATCAGGGATGGCTGTATCTCTGGTGTGGATATTAGGATCTTAAGCTCATTTAATTGAAATTAAAAAACAAATCAAAAAAGCAGGAGCAGGTGTTTGTTATTTTTGCTAATGTTTCCCTGCAGACAGAGAGACTGCTGTTTAGATTGCATGGAGTAACTAACTTAGTTGACAGAAGGTGTATTTCGGGGCCTTTAATATTTTGTATTGTTAAAAACACTGCACAATCGATCATGTAAATTAGTGATTTATCACCAGCTCTGCACTCTGCAATCATTCCCATAAAGATGACACTGGAATGACTGAAAGATATTTTGGAGTAGCCAGTGCAGAGCAGAGGAAAACGAGGAAACACTTTTGTGTGTTTCTAACTTGGTGCTCCCTGACAGACAAGAGGAAACACATCAAAGCTTTTCTAAATGTCATCCTAATTATCACAGACGCCGTGCTGAAATATCAAAAATATACCAAAATACCAAAGCCTCAAGGTTTTCTCTCATCACGTAACCCCTCAAATTTATCTTCAGCTCTCAAAGCCATATCAGAACGGGAGAGGAGTCAACAGCAAGTCATGCTGTGTCTGTGATTCACCATGAGTCACATCTGACAGACAGAAAGCGGCGCTGACCAAAAGTAAACATTGCTGACTTCAAAGAATAGCTACTTCTAGGACTCCTTGTACTAACATTGCTAGTGGTAGATATTTCACCACAATTAACACTAGTAGGCTTGCTTCTAAGCTTTGCTATCATACTAATATTACAGCTACTAACTATTGTCAGTACTGGTATCACCGCTACAGACTTATTGCTAGTACTATACTTCTCCTGCATTAGTGTAAGACTTTTCTTTAATCTGTGATACTCTTATGCAGAGTAAACAGGTTTTTTACTCACTCACCTGCACGGGAGACCTCCCCAGAGTCTGACAGTGTCTCAGCGCTTGGACCACTCTTTGCTTCTGCTGAGGAACTGGGAAGAGACACAAGCCACTTTCACACAGAGATTCCGCAATAAAACGCAGAAAAAATGTCCGCCAATATGCCGCATTCGCTCATTCATACTGAACCAAATATTGCGGCATAATCCCACCATCATGTGTGCTTTCATGTAGCCCTCTGGCTTTCCGGTTTACCGCCACCGAATCCGCCTACGCCGCTGCTGCCGGAGCTCATCCGGTTAATTTTTAAAATAAAATACCCTGTGCAGATTCCTGATCGTAAAACAATAAACACTGTCATAGCCTACTCAATCATAGTAGAAGCACAAAAGCAAGCACTGATTACCAAATCAATAAAATGTGATAGCAAAATCGGACAGGCAAAATGCTCTTATTCTGAAATGCTCCCTGTGGATATGCAGCCTGATGTTGAGCAGAGAGATCAGTAGAGAAGGTAGTAGAAGCACAAAAATGACAAATTAACAACAAGATGAGACATTTCAACAACAATAATGCTGAGTCACTTCCAGTGGAGACTGACGTCAGGCTGGGGACCTAACAAAGCTGTAGCGCAGCTGTAATCGGTGGATTTAGACCGATAAAACAAGACCGTGAATAGTAACACAACAGCTTGAAACGTCACTCCTGTTCCAGCATGCCGCCTGTGGCTTTTCACACAGACATTGTTCTGCCTCTGTTGCTACCAACATTCCCGGGTCAGAGGCGGATCAAATCGGACCCCCCTTTCCTGCTCGGTACCTTTCACACAGCGCAGCAAGCCGCCGTAGTGGCATAATAATCCCGGAAAATTGGGCAGCATGAAAGTGCCTACAGACTCCAACTGCTCTGTCACAATAATCACACCTTGTTCTACCAATCCACTAATCACTGTCGTCTAATTTCTTTAAGCAAGGACCTGATGCCGGCAATGTTAAAGTAAGTCACTATTTCATCTAAATCATCCTTCCTACAACTGTATTTTTCCAAGAGTAGGATGTACTACAAATTTCTCCAAATTAAACTTTTCTTTCCGCTGGCGACTGAGCACCATGGCGCTCAGTCGCCAGCGGAACTCACTCAAGCAGACAGCTTAATCCACTAATGAGCTCACTCAACTTACCTACCAGTCAAAGGAGCTCAGCAAACTCTCACTAACAAATTAAACACTGACAAACCAAATTCCGGTGTCAGTTTGCAATTTACCAATAGCAATTTTTCATTTCTATCCCGGATGAGCTTATGATACGACCCGGCTCAAGAGCAGTAACATATGACTGGGGTTGAAAACGAGGTGGAATACGAAATCTGGAATGGTTCTGGTTAATTTAAAGTGTTTAATTAACAAAGAGGGTGCTTACACAAGAAATACAACAGAAAGAGGGTTATACAGGGTGCTGACAAACAACCATTCACAAGTGAAACAAAAGAGCATCTTGTCCAAAGACCGTTAAGTTAGCTCCTGGCTCAAAATGCACTAGTTACACTAAAGAACAAAAAGAGGTAAGCACCCATAAGCTTATAAAAGACAAGTAAAGAAAACAAACTAGCAGATATTCTGCAAACACAGAGCCTACATAGGTCCCTAGCCTATGAGGTCTCAAACTAAGGAAGTGTCCAACACTTGATAAGTGAATTACAAATGTTCTGGGGTTGATTGGAGACTCCTGATTGGTAGATTCAGTCAGTTCATAGCCACCATAGACAGTATATTACTGGACGAAGCCACCCCACTGATTTGAATGGAGAGCAGTGAAGCCAGTTTTGGACCAATGAAATACTACTATAGGGCTACTTCCTGATGTCTACTGCGCATGATCGCATAGCATAATCGTGGTTTGATGACGTTGAACAGCGGCAGAAACACCGTAATTCTGGTAGCTGCATAGCTGCGCCAACAAAAAGTTTCATGGCTCAAGTCGGATCGTCACTGTTTAATCAGCCCACCTACGAGGCTCACCTGTCAAACACCAAAGCAGCGTCACTGATGGCCGAATAGTCTTTTTAGATTCGCTTAGAGTTTATAATCCAAGCAATACGGTTACATCTGTCATGTGCGACGGGATGTCACAGGGTTTTGATGTCACTTTTGGGCCTACATGGAACCGTCCATGCAGGCTTTGGTCGGCTTCACTGTTTCAACTGTCGCTAACCCCCTTGATAGCCACACCAATCCTCGACACCAGCGAACAGCAACCAGGAAGTAGACGGTCTCATCTCCGGAGGGACCTATCTTTGACTGAGATTCACACAGCTGGATTTGCATAGCCAACAGAAGCACTAACAGGAACGGCTCAATTAATATACACTAATGGCAGCCATAACAAAACAAAAATGCAGCTTTAACAACAAATTCAAAAGGAAGGATTTCAACCTGTCTCCACCACCAAATTGTTTGACAGATTTAAAACCACTTTGGCTCATCCCCACAGGTGTTTTCACTTAATCTGCCTGATTAGACCTCTTCTCAGGACTGTGTGTACAGACTGTGACTGATTGATAAGCTTGCATAGCAAGGCACAGGCCTTTGCAGACGGCTACAAACTTGCACACACTTGGACTTGTACTGATGAAATCTCATGTGAGGCAGCAAAGTCTATAATTGTGGCCAGAATTTTTCACTATTCACTCTACAGTCCACTATATAGTGTGTATGCCAATTTATACTGTTGTGTGTATATCTACTAAGAATGATTACACCCCAGTTTACTGAAATTATCCAGCAATGCATTGTAAAAGTAGTGTACAATCAGTGGTCACTATCTGAGTCATAACTGCTATCATGTACTAAGGAGAGAAGTAAGTATTTCTGATGACAGTTATGCTCCTGGAAGTGTTTTTTGTTAGTTTTTCCATGTCAAATTATATAGTGCTCTATATATACACTTCCCTATGCAGTGAACAGTGTATTAACAAATGAATTTGGGCACAGCCAGGACCTTTCTTGTGGCGCACATTTTAACATGTCATAGCAGAAAAACAATCATTAATAACATCTGCACTTCCTGTGAATGCTGGCACACCTGTATATCTTGCTGGGATGCTAAATGTAACAAACCATCAATAATGAGTTAGACCCTTTTCCTACCATGAGAAGTCAAAATCTATGAGAGAAGACAGTCGATTCCCTCCAACTCCTCTGCTCAAACTCAACTTAACTGGATGGTTAACCAGCAGAGTTAGTGAATAAATTCACTTTATTTACAGAGTCCAGTAAATAAATTTTTTAAAAGTGTGTTGCAGCTGTTTCTACAGGGCTGTGTGTTCTACAAAATATGAACTGTCAGAGAGGGAATAATGAGGTAAATGTGTGAACTTTTGAGTGCAAAAAAGCAATGATTCTGCTACATGAGGTGTTTGGAAAAAAATATTTTAGGCTTTTATTTTCTTGGGATTTGTAAAAAAAAAAACATCATTAAATGCAATAGGGTGGGAGAAGATAACAATGGAGGCGTGAGGGTTAACTCGCTGTTTGTTTGGTTTTTCTGCAAGGTTGGAGAGAGTGGATAATGACTGAATTCTTTATTCCAGGGTGATCTACCCCTTTATCTATTACCATTGATATAGTGTAGCCGTGGACCATTCAACAGTATAATGTCTTAATAAAACTAATATGAATGTACATAAAATAATAGCACTGTGTAAACAGCTGCATGGCACAGTTAAATGCAGCACCTACCAGCATAATATCTGGCGTTCCCTTAGACTGCAGAGGCAGGAAGACAAACTGTTTGGACTTTAATGGTTTCTGTTGGACTCACTAATGACGAAACTAGCCCTTTGCTGTGCACAGAAACACACATATGCACACCCCTTTCTGTACACATGAAGCTCCAAATTCACACATATACAGACACATATGCTTACGCTGCTTCAAATAAGAGATGGAGAGAAAGTAATAAATGAGAAAAATAGCAGAGTCACAGATCTGCTCCATTATCTCACAATGAGCATGTCCGCCACCCTGCAATATCTGTTGGATGTGTGTGTGTGTGTGTGTGTGTGTGTGCGTGCGTGTGTGTGTGTGTGTGTGTGGTTTGGGAGGTAAAAGCAAAGAGTCCATGATCCTAATCAATAGTCTAAAGTCTTAGCCACACCTGTCCTTTACTTTCTCCATCTCAGTCTGCCTTTTACTCCCTCTCTCTTTGTTTGTCCCTTCACCCATTCTTCCCTCCAGCACTACACACACACCCATACACACACACACACACACACACACACACACACACACACACACACACACACAGGCCAATAATTTGGGGAAATGAAAACACAGAGAGAGAGAGAGAGAGAGAGAGAGACAGGGAGATGAAACGTGTGAAAAAAGTAAAAGAAAATGAAGAGAGAGGGTTGAGGACTGAGAGGAGTCTTAAGTTAGGGGAGAAAAGAGGGAATGAAGGATGTGAAAGAGAGAGCTAGCGACAGAGGGAGGGGAAGAGGTGATGAAACCATGAGACAGAGAATAAAGGGAGCCCTGGAGAGAAAGAGAGAGAGATGAAGGGATGTGGGGCGTGGAGGTGAAGTTAGATTCAGGGGTGGAGAGAGATAAAATGAGGGCTAGATGGAGGGAGGTGAGAGGTGGCACTCTCCTCTTCTCTCCTCTCCTCTGTCAGAGCTGTGATTATTCCAAAATACACATCTCTGTCTCTCTCAATGCCTCACTCCCATTCTATCTTTTTCACTCTCTCAGCTCCAATGTTTTTTTGTCCTCAATGATCTCCCATCCCCTGTCGTCTTTTATCCTCATCTTCTGTTCTGTTTCATACCCTCACTCTCTCCTCCCTGTGTCCTCCCTCGCTGCTTTCCCTCTCTCTTTTCTCCCACCTATCCTCTATGCATAATTCAAGCTGAGATTCCAGCATGACGGGCGTGGCCATTAAAAATACATGGGGACACTGCGCCGAGGCCGTTTAGTGCTGCCTTACCTCGGAGGAAGAGCGCCACGGGCTAGGGCAGTGAGGGCAGAGAGAGAGTGAAGACAAGAAGAGAAGAGAGAGAGAGAGAAGAAGTGAGGAAAGAGAAGGATGACAGTGGGTGGTAAGATGAAGAAGCTGGAGCAAAAGAGTAAAAGCAACTAAGCAGAACAAATAAAAGGAAGATGGAGAAAAGGAGAAAAAAGGAGCAAAAGACTATAAAAGGTACAGTCAAAGACAAACAAATTCAAGCATGTTTCACTGTTTCAGTGTGATATCCACCTGGCTCCGGCATACTCCCAGGTCAGCTTTGACAGATGTTCATGGTTGGCCAACACCAACACTACTGTGCTGTGTTTGGAAATGTAGGAGTCCTTTTTCCAGCATGTTCTGCAGCAGTACTCTCATGGACCTTTCAATATTCATTAATTAGGTGAACAACATATTCTCAATGACCTGTAATCCCAAAACTCAGATAAATAGTACAAGGTCCTGAATAGAGTTCATATCACTTCCCTTAAAATTTACCACATTGGTTTTAAAAACACACGTCCACATTACCCAAACACAACTGATTGCTAGCTCAGTCCTTTTCGTCGGTGGTACTGAAAAAGCTATGCAAGATCCTAGGCCTCACCATCCCTCTTGGGCCATCCAAAACACACCTCGGGGTGATCATTGTGCACAAATCACACAGCGGCTTAAGTCCTTTGCCTTAATTGCTCTAACAATAGCCAAGAAGGCCAGGCTATGTGACTCAACTGGAAAGGCGGAGCTCATTTGTCCGTTAACTTCTGGCTTAATCAGTTGAACATTCCAAGTTAGAAAAATCAACAGCTATCTCAAAAGATAGAAGTGATGCCAACAAATCATACTTAGACACAAATGCAATATTATTTATAAAAAAATGTGCTTCAAATTGTGGTTTGTCAGTTTTTTCAGGTGTGAACGCTCTGTGCCATTCTCTCTCCCAAATCGTCACATATGGATTCATGGTCAAGACCCTGGGGTGTGAGTTTGTAATGCACTTGAAAGCCCCCTTAACATCATAGTCCAACACACTGGGGGAAACCCTGTAGAGTGATTTATGCTAAAAGAAGGTGTAGAATATAAATAACAGAAAAGTCAGAGTATGGAGGTGGTTGGGGTGGACAGGTGGGTCAGAAACCGGACTTTCACCCAGGATACCAGTGTTAATTTCCTGTGTGAAACAAAAGAGCAACGTTGTTTTTATTTTTTAAGTTACGTAGGTTACGTAAGCTACGTAGGTTACATAAAACACTTCATAGTGGTTTCTCATACTATGAGACAGAAACTTACAGCTGCCAAAACAATTAATTTATCATCGATCTTTACAACTGAATTACACCATTCACGTTCCCTACAAGGAATATAGGAATATGCCTTGTACGTATCAACAAAATGCTGGCTTTGAACCATATTCAACTGATTTCCTAGACAAACCTGTGCGCTTTTCTGATGAAGCCCCCTGCTTTGGTAACTCCACTGTGTCGCTGGAATGAATGTGGACAGAGTAGAGAGGAGGAGAGGAGAGGAGAGGAGAAAAGAGGAGAGGAGACTATTTCTGGCAGGCAATGAATTATGATTAATGTAAGAAAAGAAAGAAATATTTTCTCCCTCTCTCCTCCTTGACCTCCAGCTTAGGGGGGGTAATTGGCAAAACCCTGCAAGTAATGCACTCTCTCTTTCTCGCTCTCCATCTCCCTCCCTCTCTCTCTCTCTCACACACACACGCAAACACACATGCTAATAGGCTACTCCTAACTCTCAGTAAAACAATCTCACACGTGCCCAATACACACAAACACAGAGACAAATACAAACCATTATGCAACAAATAAGCTCCTATTTACCATTTTATTCTCTGTCAATTAATATATTAATTATATTGACTACTTCCATTTGATTTGAACAGTCAAACAGAGAAGTGTGTGTGTATAAGAGAGAGTGAGAGAAAGAGCGTCCTATCCAGCATATGTCATGTTCTATATAAATCTCCAAAGGAGGACATCTATTTTAAACACTCACAAACAAGCATGCACATATCCTGTCATTGTCCCCTCAAAGACATTGCTCTCTGCAGGAGGACCCTGGCTTTCTGCTAATGTTCTTTCCATGTCGTCTCGCGTTTCTTTCATAAATAATATGCTGCTGCTATTAACACGGTCCGAAAAGGCTGCAGGAGTCGGTCAGAAGACAAGAAAGAAGCAGCAGAAGAGGAAAAATATATTGAGGCACGCCACGGAGCAGGAGACATGTGGAAATGCCAAACACTTAAACTCTTCTTTTTTTCCTTCCTCCACCCACCTGTTCTCTCTGAAATAATGTAACATCGCTGCAAGATGTAAAAACACCTCCCGCAACCAGTCTTTATCCCTCGAGTCTTCTGCTGCTCTTTTACTGAACTCTTTTCCTCTGACGGTTACTGCTTTATTGCCTTCCCTCTCCTTATTTATCACCTTTACTGCCCTGCTTCTTTCTGTCCTATCACTTTTTACTGTCCTTGTCGACTTCTTTTAGGGGATGGAAAAGAAGCGGAGAAAAAAAAAAGGATATGGATGAGACACAACAAGGTAATGACACTACAGCAGAGGGGAAACAGGTTAAGTATAAGTGTGATCCATGTAATAAAGAGGCAAAAAGATGCAGGAATATGACAAAAATCAGCAAACCATTTTCTCTCCATAACTTGCTTTATATCTGCTACTTTCATTGCCATACACCACAAACCTTCTTAGCTGGTGTTTATTGCTCCATATCAAAATATAGACATGATTTTATCCATTTAGTTTTAGCGCTATACCAGCAGCCATCTTATTTCGGTAAAAATCCCTTCCCTTCTCAAAGCCACTTTACCCCCCTCCTAAGAGTTTCCCCCAGTCTCATTTTCTCTCCTTATCTGTCCTACTTTCACTCACATTTATTAAAAAATACTGTATATTGGAATATGGTTTAAAATCTTTGAACTATTCGGGGTGTTCTTCTTCTTGTTTTAACTTCCCAGAGTCTTCTACAGCCTCTACACTGGAAAGGCTGCTTGAAAGATAAGGCAGACTTAATGAAGCACTTTTTCCCCCCTTTTCCTCCAAAACATTAAAAATGCTGTATTTTTTCATGTCGACTTCCTGTCTACGCCCCAGTAACAGACGTGAGACATAATCTATGAATAGTGTCATTCAATTCTAAATAATTTCTATTGTTTTTGTTTTACACTGGGAACCGTAAATTAATCGTAAATAACATATTTTCCATTTGAGGCAGAAAATCTTGCTTAACAGGCGAGCAACAGTTTGAACTTCTACCCATGTAGCTCCACATCACTGTGCCAGAGACGTCGACAGTGCTGAACATATCACCCAATTGTCCTTTCTATTGCTTATGTATACAAACTAATAACATAATTTATCAGACACACAGATCAGTTACATTAAGTTCCAATAATTGGACGGCAATACGCATGTACTGGAGGTGAAAGATTCAACAGAATCTCTGTTTTCCTATTTCAAACAGCGTCCGTTGCAATTTGCAGGCTGCCCCCAAATTTCACACCAGTAGAGCTGCATAATCCTGTGTGTGCCTGTTGAGGCTATTCTAACTGTACTGAAAGGTTACCCAAATAGATGTAACACACAGCTCTCTTTCACTGAGCAAATATGATACACTCCCCTCACTCAAGACCTGTGGCCTGTACGACAGGAGTTTAACCTACTCAGAGTTAACTCTGGGTTATCAGACAAACTCAAGGCTGACAAACTAAGACAGCCTACACTGGAGTTAAACGGTACTATAACGGTGGATAAGATGTTAGTTAGTTGAGTCCGTTAACCCCGTGGTAACTTAATTGGAGTTGGTGCAGGTTCGCATGAAAGGGTTGTGTTCGGCCGTACAGGCAGTTTTTTTTTTTGCAACGGCGCATTCTCCATATTTCTCCAGAGGAACGCGCGTTGGTAGTGTCAGGAAATTATCAATGTAAAGACTAGAGGTGGGCATAGATTAATTTTTTTACTCTAGATTAATCTCACTGTAATCTTGAAATTAATCTAGATTAATCTAGATTACAATGGCTCATTTAAATTGTGCCGAAGGCATTCAGAATATGTGTGCAAACGGGTTTCAAGCATCTTCTGTTTCCAAAATCCATCACAAACTGCTTGAGAAAGCTTGTTCTACTATGATAATTGGTGATGAAAATAAATCATGTCCAATAAGATGGCTGTCAGGGTATCAACAGTTATTGAAAGCTGTAGTTTATACTGTTTATTAGCACTTCTGTGTACTTGTGACTCATATAAATGTTCGTACACACAGTGCTGTTCAACAGCTGTCTATGGACGTGTTGCTACAGTGTTTAGTGTGAGTAAATACCGCATGATGCGTTTTTTTTAATCAACGGGCGTATCAATAACTAACCTGGCTAGTTGTTAACAAACATCTGGCCGAGCAAGGTTTTCCAACTGGAACGCCATCAACTCGGGTGTGACGTCATTCCCAGCTCCGACCTCCGAGGTAAATGGAACGCAGCAACAGCTGCATCCATGTTAGCACGTCACGTTTGATGTGGTAATTTCACAGTAGGCAAACACACAGGTTCGAAGACTCGTTCTTGCCCCTTACAGTGCAATTCGGCTAGATAACATCTGCGCTAAGATATCTAGGTGAAGGTCATCATAGCTTGCGTAGTATAGACCCAGCTCCCAACCCAACTTTGAGAATAGATTAACGGCGATATTTTTTTTATCGCCCGATAAGAGTCTCACGTTAACGCAGTATGTTAACGCCGATAACCCACCACTAGTTTTAATACAGCCGTACCGTAACTTTAGTCCTGCTAGTGTTTAAAATTACAGCTAACAGCTGATGAGAGTTGTTCTGGGTCCGCTCCACTTCAGTGCCCTGGCAGGGTTCTACCGGGAGCCGAATTACCTCAGGGGTAGTCTCCTCTCCGAACCAAACAGACCCGGTCATTAAAACATTAAAACACAGCCATAGCAACGCTAGCAATGTTAGCATTAGCCCGTAAACAGCTAACAGCTGATCCAGGTCCGCCAGAGAAAGCAACGTAACTTTTCCTTTTTATTTACCAACAGAGCCGTGCTGTTGTTTCACAGCTCATGACTGGTGAACAATCTGGCACTGTTTGAGAGCGATGTGCTCATGTTTGTTTCTCTATGTTTACAGAATCTGGACCTGATGTGGCCCATTTTGCGATCAGAACTGCCAAACTGCTGGATTTATATGTGTTTATTTCTTTGTTCCTCTCTCTGTGCTGGAGTTTTTTACGAACTTGGTGGCTTAATCCAGATTATTATTAAATTGGTTGAAGTTTAATAAGAGTGTGTTTATTCATATAGTGTATCAAGCTTATTACTTCAATATACTGTATTTACTGCAAATCTGATATTAATATTTTACTCATGTGTAGGGATGTTAGGCTACTGTATGAATGAGCATTTTAGAGATAATGATAGTAATTATATACATACGCCTTTATGTGGCTGGTCTGGTTGTACACTCGGGAAAGATTGTGAAAATGGAAGGATTTAGGCCTGCGGAGTAGTGGATTGCATATTTCTATGGTTTTTACATGGTTTGAATTTGGTTGTGGGCCCAGGGGGCTTTATATAATGATGATATACAGTAATCAAGAGGTGAATTTGTGCATTATACTTTGTCAAATAAAGCAAGCCAGGCAGCCTTCCATGGTTGACAACAGCGCTGTTTTTTAATCGCCCACTAGAGGGCTGCAGTGCCGCAATAACCAGCCTAGTTCAAATGAACAAAATGAACGAAATGACACAAAAAAAGATTAGTTCATTTTAATGAACAAGGTTTGAATGAACAAGTCTGTCAAAAGACTCGAACTTGCCACTACTCAACTGTAAAGGTGCAATATTGCCTTTGGCCACACAGTGGAGCAAGTGGTCTATTACAACCAAGGGGGGGCGCTGTTTCACTCATTTGATGAAACCAAAGAACAGTGTCAAGACAACAAAATAACAAACTGCAAACAACAAATTAATTTAAATCGTTTTTATGAAAGTTTTTTTTTTTGTTTAATCGCAAGGGAGTCTGCATTGCTTTCCCACCCACCCCACTGCCACAGTTGTTATTGTAAATAACAACACTTGTTATTGTAAATAACAATTTACAATGTGTTTTACTTACATGACAACAACCATTTACAAGTTTAGATTGAAAAATGGCGAACGTCTCATTTCGTGTTCTTAAACCATTGTGCGAGTTCTCCTTCACTCTCTCCTAGTCGATTTCATTTATTTCAAATGAGAGAGTCCATTACTGCTGCATCATTCCAATGCGGATACACTGTCTTCTGGAGCAAGTGGTGAAATCATGCATGCTGAAAACATTTCATCAGGGAACCAAAGTTACAACATGAATTCATGTTGGAGTGACAAGTTGAGTTTCTTTCAAGTGTTTGAACCATGGTGCCCTTTGATAGAACTAAACACACTGTTTGCATGATGATTAAGTCCTTAATAGACATGCAATTGCAGCTACACACAGAATAAATGCCAGACAATTATGAAACCATGTTGTTGTTGTTTTTTCAGTGAATAATTATCTATATTATTTTGCTGTTCTTGCTTTAGCAAACAGCCCATCTTCACAGTAGACCTGCTGTCTTGTGAAAAAAAAATGTGACAAATAACACTAATAATGTCTGCCTTCTATGCAAGTGTGCCAGCAGGTCTTGGTATTGCGCACACTGGCTCACTGGCACAGCTTCACACCTAAATTACTATGGCTGCTGGCTGAGTGATCAGCACTGGCATATCATAGAACCCCAAATCCCACCATGGTTTTATGAAGTTATCCCCATGTTCACATTTGCACCCCAAAATACATGATGCATGTTGGGTATTAGGAATAGGCCTGCCCGGAGCAACAAAATAAGAGCTGGAGTTGTTCCCTGCGCCATGGCTGCCAACTTCAAAGCAGAGAAAATGTTCAGCTGACAAAAGTGAATTCTCACAGCAGAGATTTCCATTTCATTCATTTTAATATTATTAGCTACACCTGTATGACAAGTCAAAATGTCTACTGTGGGAGAGGTCTGTAATATTAATGTTATTAGTTACAACTATGCCTTTTCTGCAATGACAAGTCGAAATGGCCTGCATTATCCAGCTGTGATGTGTGAAACCGTTGCCTGTGTGCAATGGCTTCACTTGTCCCTTATCTAGGCTCCTATTCAGCCACAGACCCGATGAAAGGAAGAGGAGAGATAGCATCTCATTCCACTTTAATGCTCTATACACTGGTCCTCTCCGCACATGCAGATAATACTCACCGACAGTCTCTATGTCTTTTACTCTTTCCATCTCTTTCTCTCTCTCACACACATATTCAATTAATGCCGATCAGGACCCACCCCTCACCCCAAACACACACACACATACACACACACACACACACACCTACACACACACACACACACACATTCACAGTCAAGTGAGCACAAATAAATCCACACATTAACACACACACAGTCAGCAGTTTCCCAGTTTCCTTAAACACATTTCTAATGACCTCTTGTTTCTCATCAGAGCACTTGATTAAACTTTAAATTACATTCCTGTTTCATCAAACACTGAAAGTGTATTGCAATATATATGTGTTTATGTGTTGTGATTGTGATTGTGTGTGTGTATGGCAGATTGGTAAAGGCTGAGACAAAAGAGCAGCAGCTTCAGTCTGCTAAACATGTTTGTGCCTTTAGTTTTAGCTTTTTTTTTGTTTGTTTCCGTCTGCAAAAGGACATGGATCACCATAGTTTACAGTAAAAGAGGTCTTCTTTTTATTAACACAGCTCAGAAAATACTTCAGGTAATACGAAATAAATGAAAAATGGAGCAACCACTAAACATAGTCTATAGTTCCTTGCTTCATCCAGTAACTGTCACTTACACTGAATGTATGTGTTTAACCTGTACTTGTATTCTGCCATTGCTGTTTTCCTTACCTGAATCAAGGCTCTAAGACTAAAGGATGTCTGTGTTGTAAAGATTATATATTCTTCATTTGTGATATAGGGCCACACAAGTATGAATAAAACGAACCAGACTCATCCAGGGAAGGGTTTGACAAATTACACGCTTTTTAAATAAAATAATGCCCACCTTCACGTTGACACATTTTGAAGCACGCTAATACCTGGAAAAACCCAACTTCCCTGCTTGTCATTCTCAGACCCAGTTCAAAGGATTTGCGCAATTCAGCTGCTAACAAATCCCATTTAGTCTGTTGTTCACACATTACATATGGCTCTTGTAAATGAATCATCTCCAGGCAACGCTCAACAAATGAAAGTAATAAATAATTTCAGGAGGACAATTAAGTCACCCTTCACTAAGCATTTGCTCATTAGGGCTGCCTTCGTTAGTAGAGGCTGGATGAACCCCGTCCTGCCTGTCTGTAGCGGCCGTGATATTTCCCCGCTGCAGTCGATTTTGAAGTGATGCAATGCGCATACACG
Organism: Lepomis macrochirus; assembly: GCA_024633595.2. NCBI lineage: Eukaryota > Metazoa > Chordata > Actinopteri > Centrarchiformes > Centrarchidae > Lepomis > Lepomis macrochirus. The sequence goes on along the minus strand of JALXJV020000024.1, from coordinate 11,651,050 downwards.
AGTGCTCAGACAGAAACAAGGAGCGTTCAAGTCAACACAAAACCCAGACCCACTCATGTCCTAATGAGTTTTCCTGCTTGCTGTTCAGTGTTCTCTGTGGCTTCATTATCATCACCCTCTTAATGCCTCCATGAAAGAAATCAACACCACATCATTGCACTCTGGAGGATACCACAGTCTGTCTGTCTCTCCTACTCGCTTTGCCTTTTTTTTGTCTTTTTCTTGTGTCTTTTCTTGTGTCTTTTTTTCTTCTTTCTTCTATGTCTTTCTTTGTGCCGATCTGTCTCTCATTAAATCCTTTCTCTGTTGCTCACCCTTATTCTGTCTTCCTGCTTCTTTCTCTTCTTCCCAATGTGTCCTTCACACTCTGTCCCTTCTCTGCCGCTTTTCCTGTCCTTATTTTAACAGTTAACAGTTTGCAGGATTAGGACAAAACTGTAGACCAAACTCAGCCTGACCTTGAGAATAAAAGCAAATCTGCCGGGAATTTAATCTAAATTGACATCAGAATGAAAATTACAACATTTCCTGTTAATTGCATTTTAATGCAGCTGTTGTCATCACTGTGAAGCTGAACGCCAAATTGATTTGTAATTCAGAGGGTGTTTCTGTGCCTGAAAAAGGAGATTGTTCTAGTGCAGCTTTTAAGCGCACAAAAGCCCAAGCCTACTGTACATTCCATGGCTTTGAGCAAACATTTGCTCTTGTTAATTTGCTTAACAGCCGAAAGTGTGTGATTTTCTTTGCACGTGCATGTGTGCGCTCTCTTTCGAGACATGCTGTTAGGAAAAACAATGTTTTATGCATGCAAATACTGTGGATTCATTCTCTCTGTGTCACACGTGCCTCCTGGGAGCAGGGGATGCTCATGTCACACAATGTATGGTGCAGAAACCTACCTCAAACAACTGAGAGAGTGGTACTCAGGAAAGCAATCATGGCGATGGTATAACACAGGCAGATGAATATATCAGCAATATCACACAGTGCCGCAGTTAATTCCCCAGACAGACAGAGAGGAAAGGAGGCTGTGGCTGAATTATGGAAGCAATTCGAGATGCTCTTCTTCCTCATACATACATACACATATGAATATACGCATATACATATGTAAGGCATACCTTTATGAGATGCAAAACTTGAGTAGTGACACACCCACACACACACAGCTAACACACACAGCTCATGCGCAAGATGACAATATGTGAGGCAGTTTGCGAGAGCGTGGGAAAGACTTCTGCTTCTGACCTTGGCCTTGGAACACACAACTTCATAAAAACCACCTGCAGAGACACAGATAATAAGTTGTCTCCTCAGAGGAAACAAGAGTGTGTGTGTGTGTGTGTGTGTGTGTGTGTGTGTGTGTGTGTGTGTTGCGCGCGCATGTGTTTGAAAGCATCAAGCTGAATCAAGGGGAACTGACGCTGATTGAATGAAGGCTTGTATGTGTGTGTGTGTGTGTGTGTGTGTGTGTGTGTGTGTGTGTGTGTGTGTGTCGTGCCTGCATAATAGCAGTGTTTCCTAAATTCCCAGAGGCAAAGTCATTCCATTTGCTCTCACTGGGGGACAGCCACCACTTATCAATTTATGAATTTCATTTTGCCTTCCAACACGCAGCATGCAAGTGTCACTGAGTAAAAGGCGCCTTTCACCTCATTGTGAGGACTTCCTGGTAACAGAGCGGACAAAGCCACACACACAGACACAGTCCATTAGTGATAGCATTGATGTGAAGGCAGCTTTCACATCCTGGCTCTATAATTGAAAGTACAATTTGTCATAGTATCTGTAATCGATAGAGTTAACCCACAGTTTCATGTTTATATGTGTTATTAGGTTTTTCATTGCAAATGTTAGCGGGTAAAACTCTGGTAGTTGTCGCCAAGGTTTGCCTAAAGATGCATTGAAAGGTGACCTACAGTCTCTGGGGTTCACCGAACCATAAATAAGATCTGTAATTACCAACTGCTTACAAACACAATCAATACAAAAGGATGATGCAGTAACTTTCTGAGGGTGAGTAGCTACAAAGCAAATAAAGACAAAATAGGACAAAACAAAATAATATTACACTGCATGAGTGTTTTTTGATAGTTATTAGAGGAGAAGAGGAGGAGCAGCAAACTGGAAGCAAGTTCAGGTTGGTGATGGAGAGGCTCCAGATATGTACCCTCCATCTTAAACTTGCAATTTGTGAAGCCCCAGAGCAGCTTCTATCTGTATTTCATCATATGACTCAATAGCAGTCCTTATTAATTCAGTTCCCTATAGATGCAAGGAACAATGCACATTGAAAACAAAGCTGAGCTTTGTCTGAGCTTGAGAACTCACGAGACACTAGCCCAGCTGCAGTTCTACTCACCCTTTCCATGCTGCATTTTTGACAGTTTAAATGATAGTTGCAGTTTTATAACAGCTTTTCTTTCTTTCTTTTTTACTTTTACCATCATTTCATTCGGTTTTAATAAGATGGTATCCAAGTTCATTCAGGGCTAGATCTGGGAATGTGGCAAGAAACAAAAACAGTCAAATGACCAGATGAGCCCAAAGTTAGACCAACATATATGGAAGAGAAACAGCAATTATTACTAAAAATGTTCATTTTTAACATATCAGAGTTTACGCATCAACTTTCTTGCTGGCCAAACAAAGAACACAAGACCCATAACTATTCTTAAATACTGTGATCTATACATTTCCTTTGAATCCAGTGTTGAAATTGCCAGCTTAGTGTGTTCAGTTGACCTCCATTTGCTCTGTTCTCTTTATATGCTCATTTCCTTTGGAATTTCCTCTGAAATGTGCTGCTGCGACCACCTGGTTTCCTCGCGAGGATTAACAACATTGCATCTTATTATATCTTATGTCATCCCCTCTCTCCACACTGTATCATCCCACAAAGCAGCACCGGTTACAGATAATCTTCAAAAGAGGAACCAGTGACAAAAGGAACACCAGAAACTTTTGTGTGACTTGATTTCTCTGTGATTGTCAGCGTGCGGTCCCCTCTGCGGCTGAACGCTGTGACAAATAAATAAATAAATAAATAAATAGCGTCTGTTTTCTTGAGGATTTGGATGTGGAATTTTTCACACAATCTGTTTGGATCTCTTTTGTCTGATGGTAGATTAAAAGACACACACATACTCTCCCTCCGTGCTGTACTTGCTTTCTGAGCTCCTTGTGTTGAGTGGGTGGCTAGCTGTGACTGGCACTTGCAGATTAGCCCATTTAAAAAAAGACGAATGTTTATTACAGCACATTAGTGGGTGTGCATGTATGTATGTGTGTGTGTGTGTGTCCTCCATACTATTTTCAGACTGTAATGCATGCTGCATTATCCATGTAAAACCATGCAGAGAAAGATACAGTCTTATGTCATATAATACCACTGCCACAGGCCTCTGGATGATATCATTACAGACACACACACACACATTATCACTAAATACTAAGACTCCCACACACACACAAACAATCGCTGGCACATTTACCCAAACATACTGTTATATATTGGTGGAGAGACACACACTCACACACACACACGAGATTCACTCCCACACTGACAATACACACACGTGCACTAAATCGCATTAGGCAAATGAGAACGAGGCAGTGCGGAGACAGAAAGGCGCTCTGTTCGAGTGCTGTTGCTGTGACAGATCCTGGCATAAATCATGTTTAGTTGTTGTAGTTATTTAATGTGCAAATCTTCCATTCAAAGCACGAGCTGGTTGTTAACAAGTGCGTTGAAACACACACGCAATCTCGTATCCACACACATGCGCGTATTGTATGGATTTTTGAAAGGAAGGAAGCACAAACACAAAAGGTGTGGCCACAAACATACACACACACACACACTTGCTGTGAAAGTGCGTGGGATGGATGTGGATGTGAAATGTCACGGCCGTCATTACTGGACTCATATTTCATAGGGCTATCCATCAGCGCTGTTCAGCTAATGATGACAACGCCAACACACACACTCACAAGCAAGCTCACTCGTACAAACACACACCTAGAGAGATACAAGTGTTCTCTATCATAGATATGAGAGCTTCTGCAAGGACGTAAAACATGAGCAGCACAAAGGGAAGAAACACAGTCGCATGCATACAAGAGGGCTCTTAAGGATGCTCAATTAGGCCCACACGTGTACTAGAAAACACAGTAACACAAAGAGATGGCCTACTGGATAACGCACACACTCATCTACACACAGCAACTTACGCTGCAGTGAATGAAGTGGCTGTTGACAGATTTCAGCGGTAACTGATACCCATGTTTGGCAGCCATTTTATTTGGCTCAACCACAAGCCAGGAATGATCTAAGCAGTGCAGCACAAACACACACACACATAAAGCCCTTCCCTACAAGCATCACTTGACACATCTCTCCTCACAAACACGCACACACTCACACACCCAAACACAAGAGATAAAATCACTCTTTAGGCTTCTAAAGGTAAATTCACAGCCAAAAAGAAGATCTCCCTTTTTACCTCCCAATCAGTAAATGATGAGGTGGCACTGCTGCCACTGTCGAAAACTCCAAGAAGACAGAGTACATTCTAATTGGTTGTCATCATTGAATTTTATCTCGCCAGCGATGATGAGTGAGGGAAGGGTGTAAACAGCATGCACAGAAATCTTCAGACAAATGCAAAAAAAGGCGAGTAGAAGGAGAAGGAGAGGAGCTTTAGGAGTCAAATCTTACCTTAAACAGGCGCAAGATGTTGGCCACCATAATGGATACCGAGCTGGCCGCGGCTCCTATCACCCCTACGATTTTATCCGGCTTGGTGAAGATGGGAGGGTCTCCGTTAGCGCAGCGGACATCAGAGCCATCCCTCTCGATCAAGGCCTGCACAAAAGTCAGGGACTGCTCCAGAGCATACGTGTCCCTGGAGCAGGTATCCAAGATCCGGGCCCCCAGTGTGATGTTGGGAAGCAGCTCAGGGTCCTTGTTGATCAGGTCAATTGCAAACATCATGGCCTCCAAACGATGAATGCCCTTTTCCTTTTTCAATTCCCCGCAGGGCGTGCCGCGGTCCCCTCTAGAGTGCACAGGAAATAATCCACCGAGGATGATGTCTCCATCCAGTCGGATGGAATGGGCATACTCAGGCGCCGCCTGGGGGTCTGTTGGGATCCGCTGAGGAGAGGTGGCTGGAAGGAGCCAAGCGTAGGAAGTAGCCATGAGCAGGAAGACAACAGAGGGCGAGTGCGGATAGGAAGTCGGGTGCCACTGTGGTTCCATGATCAACGAATAATTACCAAACAAGAGCCAAGGTGATCCTAAAGGGGACTTTCAGATGGGTATTCCAAAACCAAGGATGTGTTTTGGTGAATACTAAAAAGTAGAGCCTTCCTATTGGTCAAACAGGGAGGGGTAAAGGACCCCAGGGGTGGAGCTAGCCGAGCCCCATGAGCAAATCACATTCCAGAAGAGACAGTGCGATAAATAGAGGGGTAGCGTAGAAATGTGGCAGCAGTGTAGTAGAAATCTAGTTCGGGAGTTGAGTTTGTAATCCACAAGTCACATCTTCAGTAGAGCCTGTTGAAGAGAGAGAGAGAGAGAGAATGAGAGAGAGGGAGAGAGGATGTCTAAGCACCGGTGTGATGTGAACATCAAGCTGCTGCAGGGATGTACGGTCCACCTGACAAACATGTGTAAACCACTCACGGGCGAGGCAGAAATGCAGTCAAGCAAAAACAAGTCACAAAAACACACATGCTCATCTGCCTGCCCGCTCTCACATGGGTATAGTCTGCACCAAACCTGTCAAATTTTGCACTGCCATTCTATAATTGAAAACCCAAAGTCTGTCAGGTTGTAATCACCTGCGCACACACACACACTCACACACACACACTTGTCCGTTGGCATATCGATGAGTGCAACAGCTGTTAAAATGACAGCAGAGAACCTTGGTGAGCTTGCACAGAGGCACAGACTACCTGCTGCAGTGGAGATGAAGAACAGCAAGAGAGAGATGCACAGTGGCAGGTAGGGAGGGAGGGACGGAGAAAGGGAGACTAGGGAGGGGATACAGAAAGAGAAACCATGTTAGACAGTGTGAGAGAAACAGAGACAGCTATGAAAAGACAGAGAGCAGTGCCTCGGAGCAAGTGTGTTGCATCATTCAAACACCTGCTGTTTCTGCTGCAGCTAAATGAACACATTACATCCAATACACCCTGCTATACCCACACACACACAAAGTTTAAAATGACAACAGGTAGATTTTAAGTTGAATGTTGCTTCACATTAACTGTATTAAATGTTGATATGCCATTTCTGCTTTTATCCACTGCAGGGAGGTTGCACCTTTATCCCTGGCAGTAATGATGGCATGCCTTAAAAAACGCTAGAAGTTGGTTTGGGCCAGAAGAGAAAATTGGTTGTAACAAACTGGTTGGTTCCTACATGATACAAGTGCTGATGTGCTTTCATTAGCTGAGGATTTATTTTCCCATTTGCCTCCCCTGATCCCAAATTTCATTTTATTTCGTTTGCATGGAGACTATTTAGAGGGAGGCCGTAATTTGTTCAAATAGTGATCCCTAAGTATAAGTATATAAGTATACTTATATATAAGTATTTAAAGGCGGGTCAATCAATTCTACTTTCCCCTTACATTTGTCTTGAAATCTGTAGTTAACAAACAGAACATTCATTATACTGCTAGCAAGGACTAGTTATATCTTAGTAAGGATCTTATTCTCCTAGAAATGTAAATCTGAATGAGGAATAACCCCAGATATTGCATTAGATTCAGCAGCATTTGGTGCTATTTAAGGCTGTTTCCTCGACATTTATTTCATTACATCATTCTTACATATTTAGGCCATCCCTCTGAAACACTGCTCTTTATTATAGATGTCCTGCTTACCTCAATACACACAAGCGTTGCTATAAAGGCAGTCTTTTTCCCCACACAATTTAGCCTATTAATTAGCCTTGTAGTTCATTCCATTACTTATCTTCACTTAGAGAATAATTTCTCAGCACAAATAGACTACTGAGTAGTATCCTAATGTTTAAACAGAAGTTTAACATTTTGGGACAGATTATTTGCTTCCTTGCTGAGAGCTGGATGAGAATATTGATACCACTCTGTACCTTAACATGAAGCATAAAGACTGGAAGTAGGGGTACGCATCTAGTCTGCCTTGTCTGACAGTAACAAAATCTGCCTATCAGCACCTGAAAAGCACAGCCAGCTTTTGTATGATTGTTAAATGTGTACAAAAGTTGAAGTGTAAAAATGGCAATTGTGGTTTTGTTTTTTGGCCAGGAGCAGCGGCTTCCTGGAGTCTTCATTTTCATTTTTTCATTTATTTGTTTATTTGACATGGACAGTGCTCATTAATTAACAATAAAATAACTGTAAATGAGCCAGAGTTAGCTCAACAGGCTAATTTTCATCTGTTATCCCTGGCCAGTTATTATAAAGGCAACCTGAAATGAAGATTTAAAATGACAAATGACTTATAACAGTCCACAACTAATAACAATATATAAAAAATAGTAATAAGACAGATACAACACACAACAATAAGTAACAAACAACATCAGCACACAACATAGGCTTGTAGTCACTGTGAGGTTACCAAAAACATAGACTTTGCCAGGCTAGCCGTTTCTCTCTGTTTCAAGTCTTTATGCTAAGCTAGGCTGCTGGCTGTAGCCTTATGTGTTATAATGGGCAGATATGAGAGTGGAATCAATATTGTCATCTATCTCTTGGCAAGAATACAACAAAGCGTATTTCCCAAAATGTCAAACCATTCCTTTAAGAACATAACACAGACACATGAGCAGATGTGTCCACACATAAGTTCCAAAGACCCATTCAACTTCCATTTTCAAACATTAATAATATATGTAAGTATGAATTGAAAATGAATTAAAATATGAATATTCAAGGCTGAAATATCTACCAGGCAAAGGGGGAAACTGCCCCGAGGGAATTAGTTTGTGGTAATGTAATTGTAAATGCTCTGTATTTGTATAGCGCCTTTCTTGTCAACCACTCAAAACGCTTTTACACTACATCTGCATTCACCATTCACATACACTGGTGGAACAGCCACTAGGGACAATTCGGGGTTCAGTATCTTGCCCAAGGACACTTCGACATGCAGGCTGAAGGAGCCAGGGATTGAACCGCCGGCCTTCCGATTAACGGGCAACCCGCTCTACCCCCTGAGCCACAGTCGCCCCTAATTGCAAATGTGTTAATATTGTATCACTAAAGCACATTCTAAACTAAAATGATGGCAGCCCCTGATCTTTAGGCCCCAGTTTGTTTTTCCCCTATTAGATTTATCCTGCCCCTCCTATGTCGTGTTACATAAGGTCAGACTACTGAAAACAGAAAAAGACTGTCTATACGCAACCCATCATTTACAAAACTTTAACTTTTCAAAATATTCAGCAGACCAGCCTAATTTCACCCACAAGGGCCCCCAAAATGTTTTGGGCTCAGATCTCATCACAGTGTGAGCGACTCTCTCGATGAATCCATTTATAATTCAATTCTGTCCCAATTAATTCATCATTTTCTCTCCTCTCTAAATGGAATTAGGTCAAAGCCACGCATACACAGCCAGGCCCCCGCTATGATTAAAATCCCTGCTTTTTATATAGGTTAGTCATTATTCTACTCGCCGCAATATTGTTTATTCAACACTTTTTCCTTGGATGCAGGCTTCACTTGGCACAGGCACAGAAAGGGTCCAGATGAGGCTGTGGGTACCCTGTCATATCTTACGAAACAGAATTAAACAACTGCAGGTCATTTCTAAGTCATATCATATCTACAGTCTGACAGGGTCCACTGCTGGCAGAAATTGTATCCTCCCAAACAGGTATCCACCACATTGACTTGAGTTAGCCCACTGGACGCCTTTAATCTAGAGGGGGGCACATTCATGATTTGAAAACAATTAAATTCATTTTAGATGTAATTACATGCAAACTTCCCGAGAGGAAGTTCTCATATAGTTGCAATGTGTGACAGTTTTGTGACTTAACTGAGGCCCTGAGGTTATTAAAAGTTCCATGTCTCATTTACACTCATTGAGAAGTATCACATTTGCGAGGAGGTGACAAGCAGTGAGATCCTTGCCTGTATGTTCATATGTTAGGTACTACACGCCAGATCTTATTACTACTCCTATTATTCTTTTAGTCCAATGCTCCCTTGAGAGAGCAGATGTCCTGAAGAGGGAGGTTTCATGCGCCTGTGATGAAGAGGGTTAAACCCCAACAGGCTGCTCATCACTCTTTTTAATTTACACCCACGGCTGGCTGTGTAGGTGAGTGGTGCTGCCTCCTTGTTTTACTATGGTTTTATTTTGTGTCCAGTTTCATCCCTGCTATTTTCTCTTCTCTTCTTCACATAATGCCTCCTTACCTTTCCCCTTTTTCCCCTTCTCAGTCCCCATCTCCTATCTGCCTCTCTCCTCTTCCACTCTTTTACCTTTCCCATTTACCCTCTTCCTTATTGCTGCTCTTTCCCCGTTCCCTCTCTCGAAAGTAGGTGTTTTCCGGAGTCTCCCGTTCAACAATTGCAATCTGTCTCTCCGTCCCCTCCTTCTTGGTCTTCCCTTTCGCACATACCTCACTTTTTATCTCTGCCTTTGCGCCAATCTCAAGCATCTCTTGCACTTTCCAGCAGCATTCGTCCTATGATTTTAGCAGGATCATGGGCCAAAACGTTGATACACACACACACACACACACACCTCTTTGGATTCACCCTTTCAGATCAGTGTGTTATAGGCTTAGCCAGTCTGCAAAGAATTAATAAATATAAGTAAAATAAGCAGGTATATGAGACATATCCATACATGCATGAAATCCATGCAATATATCAAAAAAATCTACAAAAACATAAAATTTTCCCATGTACGTTATTTACAAGTGAAACCACTTTTCATCTCATTTTCTGTGTCATATTGTGATTGTTTCCATATGTGGATATAGGCATAAAATCCTAGCATACATTGCTGAGAGACAACTCACCGCATCATTTTTAAAAACGTATGCTTCTGATGTGGTTAAGTCTTGTGCCTGGAGATAAAACACAGGCCACAGGTTCAGAAATAAGACTATGTGAGATCAAAGTCTTTGGGTGTATGCTCATTATGCAGCCCCACATAGGCTTATTTCTGTACAGCGGTGGGGGCATTCTGATGGCACCCTAATTAAGACAGTGCCATCCACAGTAAAAGCAGAGAAACACCATTGCAATGATATCTTTAGGTGCCTTTCATGTTTTTCTTAATACCCACGCAATCCTGAGTTACTTAGTGAAACATACCTCTTTCCATGTGCTGGTAAGACATTTACTCACCAAACCACTATTGTACAGAATCCATGTGAAATGAAAACGATGAGTAAAAAATCAATAGAATCCCACAAGCAATAGGCAGCCAGACTAATTGAGACAATAAATAAGAAAGACTGGCCAAAATCCGTCACTGGAGGAATGTCAGGATGCCACTGAAGAGAGAGAAAACACCCACAGAAAAACAGGGGAAGGGGATAGGCAACAGAATTTAGTCAGAATGGAGGAAAAAAAAACGAAATGATAGTATATGAGATACCTCAGAAAATTTAATTCATCCGACTGTGTGTGAAGGGTGAGAAGCACCGTCTCCAGCCTCCTCCGCGGACTCCTTTGGGGTCCCTGTCCGCCTCAGGCAACTTCCTTGCGGAGCTCAGCAGTTTTCCCCCCAAAATATCAGTCCTCCTGGAGTGAGATTTTGTTTTCCACAATAGCAAACGGATTTAAAGATAATAAGACCATCCGCAAGGCATGAAGAAGAATATATATATAAATATATGTATAGTCTATATACGTAGCCGAGATTTTTTAAAAAGTGCTCCTTCGTGACCAGCGAAGCTGATATTTCTAGTGAAAATGCAATAATTGTTAACCCCGCACTTGTTTAAGGTGACAATAGAGGGAGGCTGCTTGTGATGAAGTCAATACCCAAAGAATGAGCCTCAGATACAGAAGAGACAGAGAGGGAGAGAGAGAGGAGGGGGGGGAGTGCAGGGACAGCGCAGAGGAATTCATCATGCACGGAATGTGTCAGTCATGATCGATAATGTTGGGGAAAAAATTAAAAAAACTCACCTGATTTCTATCCACGTTTCTCTCTACCGTGTACGCACTTTTGCGCACGAACCCCGTTTTTCCGTGAAGTCCACTCGTGCCGCTCCACGAACGCACGCGCACACACCTCTCTCCTGCTCCTCCGGTGTTGTCGGTGCTGAAAGGGACAGCGCACGACTCCGCGGCCAAGTGAAGCACGAAACCCCACTCTACATGAAACACATGTATTCCAGGCATCGAGGAGTCTGCTCAGCCCGCCCGCACCAAATCATCGTCTAATAGCACCACTGTCGTCCAGCAGAGTGCACCCATTCAATCAAGTTTATTAGCAATCAATCGGATCGATAGTTTCCACAGTAGAGGGCTTTGGTTATTTGAACACATTAATAAGTCATCAAAATATGCTCACACAGGCGTTGGCCACGCTGTTAATTGCCCGAACTTCAATCCAGTTTCACTGCGCCCATTGATTCCCCCCTTGTAAAAACCATGGCGCCATGGCTCTCTGTGGTGAATTGAATTAAATAAATGAACCGCATCCCATCTGCTGTGTAATAACAATTTGATAAGCTTGTGTGGAGTGAGGAACCAGGCAATCGAAACAGACCAGGTTTTCTCTTATGTGACAATGTGGAAGATGTGTGCAACATGTCCAATTTGTGGCTTTACCGCTGCGGCGAAGGAGTGAAGGGACGCGGAGCAGTGGCGCCATCTCGTGGTGTCAGTTGTGTAATTGCAAGAGGGGAAAAAACAGCTGGTCTGGGGTCCTCAAAGTTTTGCTGCCTGAACATAACAGTGCAGGAATTGTCTTTTCTTTTTTATAGCAGGTAAATCAGCAGTGGAGGAATGTAACTTTATACAGTTACTCAAGTACTGTAGTACATTTGAGAGGCAACCTGAACTTTAAGTATTTTTATTTATTGTTACTTTATGCTCCTTCATCGCTACAGGTGCTGATCATATAATTAAAATATCATCAAAAAGTTGATTTATTTCAGTAATTCCATTGAAAAAGTATATTATATATACACTTTATATATTATATTATATTCATTCATTACACACAGACTGATATATTTCAAATGTTTATTTCATTTAATTGTGATGATTAAAACTGACAACTAATGAAAATCCCAAATTCAGTATCTCCGAAAATTGGAATATTACTTAAGAACAATACAAAAAAAGGATTTTTAAAAATGTTGGCCAACTGAAAAGTATGAACATGAAAAGTATGAGCATGTACACTCAATACTTAATACTGTACACGCTGCAGCAATGCCGCGTGGCATGGAGTCGATCAGTCTGCTCAGGTGTTATGAGAGCCCAGGTTGCTCTGATAGTGACCTTCAGCTCTTCTGCATTGTTGGGTCTGGCGTATCGCATCTTCCCCTTCACAATACCCCATAGATTTTCTATAGGGTTAAGGTCAGGTGAGTTTGCTGGCTAATTAAGAACAGGGATACCATGGTCCTTAAACCAGGTACTGGTAGCTTTGGCACTGTGTGCAGGTGCCAAGTTGGAAAATGAAATCTGCATCTCCATAGAGTTGGTCAGCAGCAGGAAGCAGGAAGCATGAAGCGCTCTAAAACTTCCTGGTAGACGGCTGCATTCACCTTGGTCCTCAGAAAACAAAGTGGAGCAACACCAGCAGGTGACATCGCACCCCAAACCATCACTGACTGTGGAAACTTTACACTGGACTTCAAGCAACGTGGATTCTGTGCCTCTCCTCTCTTCCTCCAGACTCTGGGACCATGATTTCCGAAGGAAATGCAAAATTTACTTTCATCAGAGAACATAACTTTGGACCACTCAGCAGCAGTCAAGTCCTTTTTGTCTTTAGCCCAGGCGAGACACTTCTGATGCTGTGTCTTGTTTAAGAGTGGCTTGACACCAGGAATGCGACAGCTGAAACCCAGGTCTTGCATACATCTGTGCGTGGTGGTTCTTGAAGCACTGACTCCAGCTGCAGTGCACTCTGTGAATCTCCCCCACATTTTTGAATGGGTTTTGTTTCACAGTCCTCTCCAGGGTTATCCCTATTGCGTGTACACTTTTTTCTACCACATCTTTTCCTTCCCTTCGTCTCTCTATTAATGTGCTTGGACACAGAGCTGTGAACAGCCAGCCTCTTTAGCAAGGACCTTTTGTGTCTTGCCCTCCTTGTGCAAGGTGTCAATGGTCGTCTTTTGGACAGCTGTCAAGTCAGCAGTCTTCCCCATGATTTTGTAGCCTACAGAACTAGACTGAGAGACCATTTAAAGGCCTTTGCAGGTGTTTTGAGTTAATTAGCTGATTAGTGTGGCACCAGGTGTCTTCAATATTAAACCTTTTCACAATATTCTAATTTTCAAATGAAAGAGTTAAAGATTAAAGATTTTACAAAACATATGTTCAGTTTATAAAATTATGATGCATTATTTTAGATTCAATGACAATATATGAAGTCAATTAAAATGATCCCGACCTTGACCCACTAGTAAAATCCTACTTACATATTAATGCATTGATTACTTACTTTTGATACGTGAAGTACATTTTGCTGATACCTTACATACTTTCACTTGAGTAACATTTCAATGCTGTACCTTTTCTTGTTACAGTGTGGTAATGCTACTTCACTTGGGTAAAGGATCAGCACTTCCTCTCCACTGTAAACTGGAGATCAGCATGTAGAGTAAACCATTTAGTATATCTCCAACTGGACTTTTCTAAAGGATTCCTGCTTCGTTGGCTTGGATGCCTCGACCAGGTCAACGGTACTTTGAGATTTTGCAGCAAAACAAAGGTTAATTAATTTCTGTATTTAAAAAGGATATCCTGCACAGATTCTTTTCGCTATAGGTGGATGAATGTCCGCTTAAACATGGCCTCTAGACTTAAGTCCTGCATCATAAATCCTATGTCAAAAGAAATGACAGTGGGAACTAGAAATCTCCAAAAATAAGTGAATATGCAAATGTTCAAAGAAGCAATTCCTGGGAAGGCAAATGAAATCTCTGCTCTGCAAATGCAGTAAACAAACATGATTGATGGAAGTATATGACTCACATCTGAGGACAAAAAAACAAAACAAAGCCACACAAAACACCCCCTCTGACGTTGGAAGCAGTACATTTTTATTTATGAAGTGGTTGGTTTTAACATTCTTGTCACAACTGAAAGGCTTCTCTAACTCGTCTTAGGTTATCTTGAAGGAGAGCTTAACGTATTACAACTGATGATGAAAGTATTAAAAAGAAAAGTCCTAAGAGTCTCTTGAGGTTTGATTCCTGTTTATTCCACCAAAACCTCCTTCAAACAAAGGAATGAGATACAAAAAAGACAACTCATTGTGGAACAATGCAAACTTGCCTCAGTATTAAACAGTGACAGAGTAGTTACTAGTCTGACATGTTAGAAGCATATGGTCAACCAACAGTTAAGTACAAGTTAATAACTATTGTGGCTATTATAACTATTATTTATACCATCTGTGTAGGATGAATATATATGTTGCTGTGTGCATTTTCTGCTATAAAAATAAAGTTTGGTCTTAACTTTTTTTCAGGTTTTTATTCCATTTCATGGCTTTCTGAACATTAAGACATCTCTACATTTGGTCTTTCTCAATCCTTTCCTTTCAACTCACATGCCAGTGTTTCAAAGACTACCCATGGGTGCTGTTAAACAAATGCAGCCCCCTTATTAAGTGTGAGTACATGAAAGCACATTTTAAATGGAACTGATGCAGCACACAGAAAAAAGGGAGATAATATAAGGTAATGTTAAAAAGAAAATTTCACAAGTTTATTCAAATGAGACCCTGCCTTGTTTGTTAATGGAACGAAAAGTTTATGTAAACTTTGAAATTAGGGGAATTTAACCATTTAGCTTGCTGGGGGATTATAGCTTTCTTTTTCCCCACCCTCCATGTTTACAGCTTCCACATTTTTGGCCCCTTATAATCGGGATTAGCACCACAAACGGTAGCTTCCCAAACAGCTGCCGTCAATTCCAACCTGATAGCACAACTGCTGAGACTTGTCCGCTTTGCAACAAATCACGAGGTTTGTGCACTGACCTCTGAAGTGGCCTGGTCGATTTTTTTTGCTTAGTGACAAGCAAGATGATAGTGGTCAAGGATATTTCACTGAACATAGAAAATAAAGTCTTCCAGTTGATGGTTTCTAATATCTAAAGCAGTGCAACCTGTCTGCAAAGCTATGCATCCAAACACACATTTCTCCTTAAAAATATGTGCAGGCTTATCTTTCACGCTCACTCTAAATTGGATTCTCCCATCTTAACACAGGTGATTTAACATGTAGGGGGTAACAATGGTGTTAATTTGATAATCTGAATGTTTCACCTGTGGTAACACCTTGGAGTTAACAGTCAAACTGAGCTGTTATATAAAAAATAACTTGGATATAAAAAGCCAATGGGATTTAATACATTAAGCATGCGTAAAAGTGTTATATTATCATTGTATCATTGTATTGTTTCATATCATCATAATTATGAAATTTGTGGGATTTTCATTGTTTGTGAAGTGAAGTGAAGGTGGCACTTTCCTAAAAAGTTGCCTTATTTCAGAACAGAACTCTGTCAGTACACAGACTGTTGTCTCATTGAAGCCTTGCTTCACATAGCCTGGTTATAAGAGAATCATCAGGCTATTGCTGGGACTAATAAATTAATATACAGAGGTAGAACAGGGTGTGGTCAAAGTAACACCCTTCACAAATATTTTTCACAGGCAGTCCAACAAAAAAGGCAGAACATAACAGTGATAAGTAAGAAAACACAATTGAGCACATGAAATTTATAAAGTTGTTTTTAAAAATGCACAAACAATTTCCAAGGAAAACTGCAAAACTTTGGGTTTCCATTGCTTTGACCATACCCTGTATTTAACAAGCATTTCATCCTCTAATACAAGACTCCTTCTGCTGTAGGTCACCGCAAAGCAGATCCAGCAGGCTATTAAATCAGACTATGGACTGCTTGTTTGAAGAATATTACAACTAGAATTCTGATCTGTGATTGCGTTGCCATTCAGTAGCAACATTTACATGAAATGCTAAATTTCAATTTTTAACTCTAAGGCAAGCAGCTAGCCCTCTGAAGACTTACAGCAGAACCACTTTAGGTGAGGCTTCTCTCTGTTAGCTAGCAGGACAGAGCAGAGCTCCAACTATCAGTGGGAAAATGTCCTGGAAATCAAGGGGAAGAGAAAACTAGGGGGTGATAATCTGTAGTAGTGTTAAGCAAGAGGTCTTGACTATATCAAATTGTTAACATCATCAACACAGTATATAAGGTGTGAATATAAAAGCTAACAGCTAAGGACTCAAGGAGGTTTTGTGTATGTCTGTGAGACTGGCAGGGTCACATCAAGTTCTGCTTTCTCTAAAAGTAAAAAAAAAGTTTGTTTCCAGTTTATTTTCTATTGATACCACAATCCAGTTCTGGTTCCCTCCCCTTTCTGTCTTTCTCTATCGCTCTCTCTGACACACACACACACACACACACACACACACACACACACACACTTTTAGTGTACCTTCATCCTTCTGCTAAAGGCGGTTTACCGAAAGCAAAGCAGCAAAAATCAGTCATCTGCAACTGGATCTATATTTACACACACTGTTGTAAGTAAATACAGATATATACAGTGGTAGTGAATCTTCTATTCACTACAGCCTCTCCGTCAATAGCAGCGCCGCCGTCCAGCAAGCTCTGTGGCTTCATAATCAAATTACAAAGAAAAAGGTCAGATCCCAACAATATATATTTGGTTCTAAAGCAAAAGGTGGAAATCCTTTGTACTTTACTTCTCCATCGTGCTCCATTGTTCCTTTTGTTTGCTTCCTTCATCTCCGCTTTGCACTCGTTCTGTTTGGCCATTTTTCTTCCAAATGAAAGTTTTGATTTTCTTCTTCATTATTAGTGGCTCGCTCATCCATTATCCCAGGTGGACTGTGAGCAGAGAGAGGGAAGAAAAAGGGGAAGGAGAAGAAGAAGAGAGAGATGAAAATTGGGGAGAATAAAAGAAAGAAGGGAAGGGAAAGGATCAAGAGAAAAAAGGTAAGAGATAACAAATAAGCAAAAAGGCAGGGGAAAAATAGACAGGAAGATTTCTAATGAGCAGAGTGATAGACAAAGACATACGCGAAAGAGAGAGAGTATGAAACAGCTGGCAAACTGCTGAGCAGTCAATTAAAGCTTGCAGAATGATTGTGATTTCCCATCTTTGCCCTGGGGAATGGTCTTCTACAGAAACATAAAAACACACCTCTCTCACCACAAAGGAAACTCACATATCACACACAACAGACAAGACATTCACAAATTTTGCTCAAGTGCACAGCAAAAAGTGGTGTCTCTTTGTGGTGTCTAAATGCACCACTGCAGCAGAGAGAGTGCGGAGGAAAACGGGACAGGAGGAAATCCAGTGCAACTCAAATGAAAAAGGAACGTAAAATGAGAGGAGGACACGAGCAGTAGCTAAACACTTTGTATTCTTACCGTGTGTGTGTTTCACCAGACCAAGGATTTGGAGCGGGTGTTGACCCCTTTCCTCCTGTTGGCTGCTGCCGTCGCTGCGTTACGATGACTTCGCTTATGAGACTCCAGGTACAGCTGACCAAACAATTTAAAGAGAAGATCATTTACTTTAAATTTTTAAGCACTAAATCCATAAAGATAAATGCTGCTGGCATGTCATTACAGTTACATTACATAAGTTAAACTACTAGCTTAGACGTCTTTCATGTAACTACGGGCACTGGGAAAAGTCTACAAAGTGTTTTTAAAGAGTGATTTAAAATCCAGTACCTTCTTTGCAAAGGCCCGTCCACACTGGTCGCAGGCGTGGAGGGAGAAATTCTTGGTCACTCTGACTTCAGTGGACGACCCTGTAGCGCTGCTCTCCGACTGGACGTCGTGTCGTCGGGTGTGTGGGGCTTGGCTGCTGGGCGAGGCGGTTGAAGAGGAGCTGCGTTGGTGTGTGTGCTTTTCACTGCGGCGGGTCAGGGGCGGGCTCATGGGGCGCTGCTGCTGCCTCTCCTGTTTACGGGTGACAGGAGGGGACGGAGCTAGCGCTGACGATGACAGGTCCTGCTGTTTCCGTGTGACGGGGGCAGCAGACAGGGCGGAGGAAGAGGAGGCGGAGGCCGACGTGGTGGTTGGGGCAGTGGCGGAGCACTCTTGCTTGCGAGTGACGGGAGGAGAAGGAGAGGAAGAGGACGATGAAGACACATGACGTCCGTTCACTTCCTCTTTGACGTTGCCACTTGTCCTCTTGCTGGGGTTCGTGCTGTTGAGGACTACCTCAGCCAGCCTCTTCACTGCCCTGCTCTCCAGTTTGGGCATGATCTTGGCTAGGTATGCAGATGACTTCTTGTGCACCACAGTCACGTGACGCAGCACGTCACGTTTGCGACGCGACTCATAGCGGCAGAGGGGGCAGCGGTAGAACTTAATGAAGATGTCATTGCCGTCCGTGTGCAGCTCAATGTGCTTTGTTAAGTTCTGGCGTGAGCTGAACTGCCGCTTGCACAGCTTGCAGAAGAGCTGCTTGAAGTCAAAACCCACCGACAGTTTGGTCATCTTGGCAGGCACGCCAACGCTGCACACGTTGCCCCCACGCGAGGATGATGAAGATAAGGTTGACGTCATCTTTGGGCTCGACGGAGCCTCCTCCTCTTTCACCTTCATGGCATTGTGTGCCATGGACACATCTTTAGCTGTCCCAGTGCTGTCACTAGGAGATGGGGCTGGGCTGCTGTCAATATCCTCTTCCTCTTCGTCATCTGAAGGCTCTAGTGCTTCCTCTTTCACTCGAATATTGTTCCTCAGGCCTAAGTTAGCGCTGCTACTTGGAGTGGCTGCTGTAGTAGAGGAGGTTGACGTGGCAGCAGGTCTGTTACTTTTGATGCTGTATATTTTGTGGACAATCCGCATGTGCCTCTTCAACATGAGCTGAAAAACAGAGAAAAAAATACAAGTGATATATAATATAAGTTTAATAATAACAACATCAATTGATACATTTTACATAGTTTTCATATATTCATTGGTTATATCAATACCCCTCTCCATGTGTGGAATTCCCACAATTAGGACAACCTATTGAAGATAATGAAACACCAGCGACAGGAACAATTTGAGAGTACGTCTTGCTGCCACACATTAAGACACCAAAAGCTAGAAAAATTTGAAGCTGCCAGGAATAAAACAAATGACGCTTTTCAACCAAAAGTCGAAATAGGGACTCAAGGGGTGAGTCCCTATTTTCAGGGAACTAAAAAGGTCCCTTCAGCCCACTGCTGTGTGCGTTTCCACCGTGGTCTAAAGTCAGACGGAAATTAGACAAATTAACCAGCTGACGTAGGCTGTAGGCCTGGCTGTACACAGCAATGCACAGGCATCATTATTTAGATAGATAGATCCTTTATTAATCCTTTTCAGGAAATTAAAAATGTCACGGCATTTGTAACCAATATCCATGAGCAACATCAGATTTGAATGGATTATAATGACAAACTATAGGGTTAGCTTGACCATTAAAGCAGCTTTTTTGTGTGGGAGCTATAACACACGCGAGACGGGAGACACGCAATAAAGTTTGTTACACATTTAATACCAAACTGGATAAAGTTCTTAAAATAACTCCAGCACAGAGAAAGCAGCACAAAAATAAAATCGTAACAGTTCGGAAGGTTATTACAACATTTCCAGCCAACAAGAGCTGCAGATCAGCTGGCAGCACGTCTGTGTCGGCCTGCATCGAAGGAACGGGATGTTTAATGAGCTTTATTTACCTGCTGTAATCAGCTGGTCCACTTGTATTTGAGAGGAGGAGACCAACTTCATCTCTTTGTAGAAACTTCCTGACTGATGAAAACTCAAAACAACAACTTCTGACCCAGTATTTACTGTAACTCCATCAGTTGCTCGCTGTAAACACACTGCTGAACACTGGCTGCTGTTTCCCAGCTATAAATTTAATGCTGACATAAGTTTTGAAGAGGAGGAGACCGACTTCAGCTGTGTGTAGAAACTTAAAAACTGATGAAAACTTACAAACAACAACTCTGGACCCAGTAGTAACTCCATCAGCTGTTCGCTGTAAACACACCCAGGCTAGCTGCTATTTATGTTTAAAGCAAACGATTGATCTCAGGTGGACAGCGGCGAGACGTGTTCTATTTGACTGTGGATTGTGATTTATTGGTTTGCAATCAATGGTGGAAAAGAGAGGAGCAGTAGCAGACAAACACCCGACATTCTCCAGTTAAAGTAGCCTCTACTCGCCCATTCAGAAATTCACTGCAATGCAAGCCCCATCCCCCAAAGTACCCAGTACTTTTGGAAAGTACCACCACCGAGCAGGGTCTTTTTAGGGGGTAACATGAAGACCCCAGAACTACATTTAGAACCTGGTCCCTCTGGTGGAAACGCAGTGAGTTTCTCCAAAGGTTCCTAGTTCTGGGGTATAGTTCTGTTGGTCGAAACGCAGTTAAACAAACCTGAGAGCTGTAGTTCCTCTTGCAGAGCGTACAGCGGCATGAGGCCTGGGTTGCATGTGGAGAGGCTGGGAGCTGACTCTGAGGTTTGGACTGGGTTTGGCTCGAAGGCGTTGTTTTAGAGTTCACCGGCGTGGACTTGGTGCTACGTGTTGGAGAGGCATTGTTGCTCTTCCTTGGGGGGGTGACCTCCAGAGAGAAGGGCTGGCCGGGCCGTGAGGCGATGCTGGATGTGATGGTGTCCCGCCGCAGACCGCGATGCACCTCGTCAAAATGACGACGCACGTTGGCTTTAGTTGCAAAGGTTTTGAGGCACACTGGGCAGGATTTTCCAGTAGGTGTGCTGAGAGTCCTCGGCCGGCCTACAGTAAGAACAACAATTTTTATGTCATTTGTTTCTATTAAAAAGCAAAAAAAAAAAAACAAAGCTAAAATACAACACATTTTACAATAATACAAATACAACAGGTCAAATTACTTAATTATTATTTATTACTCTTATTACTATAAGAGCTGAAATTTTACATACTGACGGCTAAAGCTCAGCTAAATACGCCTAAAATGAACACTGATTACTTTGACAATTGCAGTTTTTATTTACTTATATGCTACATGTGTAACGTGCATGCATAAAACCGAGTACTGACATTTTTGATTTAGATTATTCCAGGAGTTTTGCTGGTTTGGTTCTACACTGTAACTATTCAGCTAAACCAAGAAAAAATCATCAGCATGACCATTACCTTTTATGTTAGAATCACTTTTAATAAGTCAACCATTTTGTTTTTATTGTAATTAGTATCAACTCTCACCTTTCACCATAGAGAGCAGGCTTGTGGGAACGGTACGCGTCTCTGTGAACTTACGCAACTCTTCCAGTTTGGTCTGGTGCATTTTGCGGCAGTGACGCCTGATACTGCGGCGTGAGTTAAAGTCCTGACCGCACAGACAACAGGAGATTGTCACATCCTCAACCTGGATAGGAGGGAGAGAACAAAGAAGAGAGAGGCTGTTGATTATCAGGGAGCATATGAAAACGCAACGCATCTCAGCAGCGATGGGTATTTGTAAAATCAGTTTAAAGATGTTTCCTGACATGTCCAGTCACCTACCCCACTAGTGGACCCCTCGTCTTCATGCTGAGGCTGCTCCTTTTTAGCCTCCTCCTCAGCCTCCCATCTCCTTTGCCCCTGTCCCGGGCTGCTGAGGCTCTCTGGCCCTCCTGGCTGGCTCGGTTGGTTGTTGTCCACACCGTTCACTGGTTCTCCTTCCCAAGCTACTGGACTCTCTCTGGCACTGTGAACAACGTTAAAACACATTTAGCGAAAAGGGAAGCCTGGGTCTTAGATGACAAGACTTCTATAGAAGTCTGTAGAAACCACATTGCACAAACTAGATTTGTGTTGCTGAAGCATGTAGAGGTCCTCAAGCAACCAAATAAGGTACATTTTAATCCATCAGCATGCCACCTACCTGGGCGTGTGCGATGGATATCTAGCCAGCTCCTCCTCTGTGGTGAGGTACTGGAACACAGCCTTGGTAGTGGTCTGAATGGGCTCCAGTCGGACAACGTAGTCCGGCCGGTCGACTCTAGGGTATATGGCGTCCAATAAATCCTTCATGGCTACACTCTGTCTGTCGTCACCCGACGGACCTAGAGAAGAACCATCGTAAAAATAATTGTTGTTGGTATTTTACAAACATACAACGTGGAATACAACTGTATTCAGTGTGAGTCAAAGTGTAAAATTGTGAAACATTCTCAAACACACTAAAAATTCAGATTTTTATCAAACAGTTCAACTACCTCTACTTCCACCTGATTTTACTATAGAGCTAAGGTACATTTATTCTTGATATTAGACAGTAGGTATATCCCCCCTGGAAAGATGTTTATTGGTGGACAGTTATCCTTCTCGTACAGTGTTCTTATAGCTGTGAAGTCATCATCTGACAGATGGAACTCCAGCCTAGTGTTTAGGAAAAATCATGTAATTAACCAAATGACTGAACAGCCAAAAGCATGGGCATCAGCAGCCTGTGAACAAAGACGTGCTCTCAAAATGCCTTTGAGCAAGAAACTGAACCCCAGTCTACCTACTTCTTGTGGTAAATTGTGCATGGGCATCAAATAAAAGCCCCGAAATCTAAAAAGACATCATCATCTCAAAGAGGCTGGTCACCCCTTCTCTCCAATTTCCTTTTGTGTTGCTGAAGAAATTCAAAATGCTCACAAAAAAGGCAAAATGGAAAAACGCTTAATGTGGCTAGAACGTGGATGGGTTTGAGTAACTATTTATGCAGTGAAAAGATGAGGGTCTAGGGCTACAAATCATTTTCTGTTTGTGCACTTTTGCTTTGGCACATGTTTTTATCTGCATAGAGATTTCTTTCATAGTGAACACAATTATTTTGCCTCTCTAAAGCCTTCTTGATGTGGATATACCTCTTTTCATATATAAGGAAGTTTCTTTCATAAAAGTCTTTACAACACGAGAAAAGAGAAGATAGAAAGAGTTATTTTAGGCTCTTTAAGTCATGACTGGACACTGTATAGGTCCACTGTCAAGGCTGGATGATGAAAAATGAAGTGTTTCAAAGGAAGCCATTTTGTTTATCCAGTAACCACACAATTAATGCCTAGTGTCTCAGTGCTGAAAAACAGACACCAATTAAGCCATTCATCAAAATAACAATATGATACACTTTCAGCCACTGGTAATGGACTTTTGAAAAATTAAGTCACTGCTGCAAGGAACAACTTCATTAAGACCACACACACACATGAAAAGATAAAGATAGTGATGGAACAAAGTTCTTTTTTATAACAGCGATTGCAGCGGATAAAACTGGGAACAATATAATTGACCGCTTGTGTTGAGATTGATTTCCCTTTTAGGGGGAGTTGAGAGGAGAGTTGGGTAACAGAAACATTACTTGAAGAGTCTCCTAGGCTTCATTCTTTCCCTGAGTCATGGACACATACTGTGGCTAATGAGAAGTAGATAAAACACAAAATGCTGCAAGATCAAAGTCAATTTCCTTAGTGATATGACAGGGGAGCACAGGAGAAACTGCACTTTGAGTGAGAGAAGTGATTGATGGGTTGAACATGTTAAAATGCGCATGTGAGTTTGCTAGTGTGTGTGTGTGTGTGTGTGTGTGTGTAAAGGAATGAAAGAGCAGTGTGTACACACAGAGATAAGAGGAGAATAATGAGTAGGAAACAGATGGTGTGAAAGAGAGAGAAGAAACCTTGACAGAATATGAAAGTGAAATGTGGAGACACCTCTGGAGACGTTGAAGTAATCAATGACTGTGTGCATAGGTTTGTGTGTGTGTGTGTGTTTTAAATAAACTAGGTGTGTATGGGTGCCTAGCTTCATCCCTCCCCTGTTCAGGGATTCTCTGTTTGTTTGTGTGATCTGTACAAGTACAATTTGAAAGTCATCAGGATGCAGAGAAAAGCTTTGGCCCCAGGTCTTGGAGTTTGTGTTTGACCTGTTCTGACGATCAATTTTATTATTGAGTTTATGGGCATTTGTTTTTTTTTAATCTTTAGTTTTATAAATGTGTAAGTATTCTGGACGTGTTCCTGTGTGCGTGTCTGCATGCCAATGTGTTGTGTTACTAACCGTCAGGTTCGGGGAGCCGTGATAGGCAGTAGTACTCTTTGTGTGTGATGAGGTTAGGCAGGCCTCTGAACAGACTGCGACACAGTTTGCACTCGAAGATGGTGTCCACCTCCCTCAGCAGCATGTGTTTCAGCTGGCTGGTGCCTGCAAGCCAAAAGAAAAGCAGTGAGGATTACTTCTAGTGATTTCAGGGAGAATTATAAAAAGACATATGACTATTGTAAAACATCATCAAACCCCTAATCCTGGTAATGTTACAAATAAGCCAAATTTCCTGTGATGCTCCACCTAGGAAAATGCCCAAGACCTGATAAACTCCAGGACCGGTATTCATAAAGATTCTAAGAATCCTCTCAGAAAACTCTTAACTAGCTAAAAAACTTTTACGTAGGAGTCTTAGCTTAAGAGCTATCAAGGACTGATCTGAGAGCAACTCTGAGCAAGGAAAAGACAAAAACTTTTATCTTAGTGAGGAGGCGGGGTTGACCCCGTTGCTATGTATGACACAATCTTTTGAAGACTGTGATTGGTTGGTTGTCCAAGAAGGAAAAAAAGAGCGATTTTAAGTGTAGGTTCTATTCTAAGCCTTCACTTTGGAAATTACATGAGTAATATTTCCTATTTGATCGTTCTCTCCTCTCACACACACACACAAACACACATTATGTGTATATAAATCCTGTTTTTTATTAACCATGCTGTTAATTTCCTATAAGGTATTTGATTGGCTTAGAATGATAAAAAACTGTTCCACTCTTTCCAATTACACTGATTGCTGGTGTTTCTATTTAAGTGGTGGTTTGAATGTTGGTTTTAATGGATCAAACACAGAATCAAAACCAAGAAGGGCGAGAAAGCGTCAAGAAAGAGAAAACTGGACAGTTAGTGGATGAACACAAGGCCTTTCTAAAAGGAAAATTCGGGCTGGGTGTCACAGCACGGGGCGAGAAGCAGACGTGGGAGCGTATAGCACAAACTATAAATGGTTCATTCTGCTTGTGCGCACCAGGGAAGCCTGCTATATTCATAAATGCAGTTTTTTGAGCCTGCGAGGTGGGAATGTCCAGTGGACACGAAATGAACTGCGACAATGCTGTAATTGTTTGTGTGATCACACTTTGTGACAGAAGTTTGTGACAGACCCAAATCATCACTGCTGCATTGTTGTATTTTCCCAGTTGCCAAATATTGTCATGTAGTTATTGCTTTCATTTCTGGCGCTATGGCATTCCTGCGCTGTGTCGGAGATGTTAGCGCGTCTCTAATAAGATCAGTCACAAACACGATCCCTGCACGATCTAATCTATAGCGTCTGATTAACTCACTGTCAACCATTGTCTGCAACACATTTCTTCTCCCTCTTCGTCTTTCTGCCATTTTCTCCTCTACTAAAGAAACTCTTAAGCCTCTTAAAAGTCCTCGTCCGTGCTCCTAACAATTCCTAACATTTCATAGGATATGCGGTATATGACAGTATCTGTGTTAAAAAGCGTGAGAGAGAGAATTGTGGGGCCTCTATGTGCTGTACTGTGCCTGAAACAGTAATGAAAAGGAAGTGAACATTTGTCATAGATCAGGAAAAATTTGGGAAATTTGGGAAAAAATTGTGACACCAGGAGGTTACCAGAAGAGGGCATCAAAAAATAGGAGTGAAACGTTGTTGCTGCGGTGAATACCGATACATCGGTGGGTGTAAATGACAAAGCACACAGCTTTGTCAGTATTGGCAGCCAGGGTTTTTTCTTGTTTGCTAGTCCGGTAGCATTAACCCCACCACTCGCACTCGCCGACGAGTCGCTCCTTTTTGTGTATGTAGTGAGTGTGCGGCTGAGAGAGAGCGAGCAAGCGGCAGGTGAGCAGAGGAAAAGGTGAGCAGCAAAGTTTAGCAATAACTGTACACTGTAGGTTACGGTTTTTCAGTGAATGAAAGCTGCAGCTAAAGTTCCAGTTTGTGAATTGTTTACCAGCTGCTGGAAAAGTGAAGTGGGTTATGTTGTCACATTGATGTCAGGCAGTTTCACGTGGCGCCACCCGCCTATGCAGAGAGCATACCCTACTGGTATACTGTAATACCGTGACCAGCCTAATTTGCAATGCTGTGCACTGGTGGTGAGCCCTTTCAGGCTGATAGATACACTGCACATTGCAAAAACATGGCCATTCATATGATCTTATATTAGACTGATCAATATCACTACAAAAAAAGGGGAAAACAAGATAAAAGAAGCTTATAAATTCGAGTCTGTATAAAAGCCCTGTGAGATAAATTTGCCTTATCCTAATAAAAATCTCACTGACCTTTAAAAGAACTCAATATATCAAGTGCTACTTTTGTGTCACTGATGTCGCCCCATTTCCGTTTTCCATCAGTGTCGTCAGCATGCTGACTCACATATTTAATGTCAATTCATTTTGTCCATATTTGTACACAAAAGACATACTCCTCTAAGTAGCTTCATGTATTGTATTGCATGTGTGCATGCAGACATACACACCCCTACACAACGATGTTACGGTGACTTGCATAGATGTCTGTGCCTGCGCAACACCCCCCCACCCTTAGAATCTAATGCCCTTTTGCCACTGGCTCCATAAAAACGCAACCATGGTGTGTTGTGGTGTGATAGTATACCACACCAGTAGGGGATAATGGTGCTTAAACACAATATTATGGCCCTGTCTGAGAGCAGTGTCGCAACCCTTGAAGGAGCTTTGGATGTCATGTTAAAGTCAACAACAAGGAATAAAAAAGCTAAAGTTTAAAAAATTGCTATTTTCTGTTTTGCATACTTCGATAGGTCTTGTATAAGGAAATGGAGCAATCAGAGCTAAAAAGGCTGCTGTTGTGTTAATCCAAAGCTAGAATTTCCTGCTTACATGAAACGCTTCCCACCAATAAACCACTGGAAAGCTTTGATTGTGAATCTGCTAGAGCAGGGGTTTTCAAATTGGGTGAATGTGAGCCTCCCCTTAGAGTAGGTAAGAACAGCCGAGCCCCCCGCGTCCCCCCCCCTTCGCCTAAACACTTTCTGCCTGCCCTAACCCATGCCACTGCAGTAAATGCCATCTTTTGTGTGTTCCAGGCAATGATGAGTTTCAATAACAACTGATTGTCTGATCAACAACAAATCCTTTTTTAAATTTTATTTGAAGACATTTTATTTTCTTATTTTTTTTAAGTGCATTCATAAATGATTCTTTGCAACAGCAAATAATTTCCAACTTCATGCAGGCCTAATTGAGGCTACTTTTAAAATCACTGAACATCAGTAGCATATGCCTAACCACAAGTCAACAAAACATGCTTAAAGGGATGCACATCAAAATGAAAATTCTGTCATCATATACTCACCCTCAAGTTGTTTCAAACCTGTATGAATTTCTTTCTTCTGCTGAACACAAAGGAATATATTTTGATGTCAGTAACCAAACAGTAAACTGGTCCCATTGACTTACTAAAAAATACTATGGAATCAACGGTTCCAGTTAACTGTTTGGTTACTGACATTCTTCAAAATATATTCCTTTGTGTTCAGCAGAAGAAAGAAATTCATACAGGTTTGAAACAACTTGAGTGTGAGTAGGCCTACATGATGACAGAATTTTCATTTTGAAGTGAACTATCCCTTTAACGTGTAATCGGCGCCAAAGCTACCGGCGACGACACCTGACGGTTGAAAAGCGTCTCGAACAAAATCAGCACAATGGACAGCTCTACCTGATCAATGAACGACAACGCTGTTTGTTCACGGAACACAACATTTAACAGTCAACTGCATTTAAGGCATGTTTTCAGATTCACATATTTTTCATGAAGCTTAAAATAAAATAAAATGAAGATTTTATGTTCTGGGGAGAGTGAACCCTTCTTCATCCGGTGGGTAGGATTACTTTTGGTTTGTGCAGTGTAGCTAATTCACATAGGCCTATTTATTAAAATATTTAATTATCTGGGAATTGTGGATCTCCTCCATAGCGCTGAAATTGCCGAATTGGCTGAATGTTTTGACGAATTGCACTACAGCACTTATATGATTGCACTGATTGGCTATAGCTGGGAGCAGACAGTGTCAATCAATGTATTGGAGATTGAGAAAACGGCAACCGTGACCATTATACTTTTAAACAGAACCATTCAAAACGAAAGAAAACAGACTGCTCTCTGCTTATGTGGGCTAATCCGTATCAGCAACTATGATAGATGTAAAGAAAACAAAGTTGCTTGTCAGATTTTCCTAACAAGCTACCCTTTTTTTTAATAAGCCCCAAAAAACGCAACCCGCAACCCGTGCTGTTTTAACGGGACTTAAAAAAAACAAAAAACAAAGTCGCGTATTATAAACTGACTCGCGCCTCCCCTGTCACTCTTTGGCGCCCCCCAGGGGAGGCGCGCCTCACCTATTGAAAACCGCTGTGCTAGAGGAAGTGCTGGCAGCAGACTGCTAAAATTATTTTTAAATGAAAATTGGTTTATATGATGTACATTCTTACGCATTCTTTTCTTGGTCGTTCAGTTTTAAATATAGCAAGGGGTAAAGAAGCAGAAAGAAGTGAGCTTTGGTGGATGACCCTTAAACATGACATCAACCTAAATGATGGCATAGGTTTTATTTCAGCATTGGGGTCTGGGGTTCCTCCCCAAAGAGAATTCTAAGCCTCAAACTCTTAATTCCCTGCAACATGTTGAATTTTATATGCTCTAATGTGTGCCTTTTCTGCATCAATTTATGGTGGAAATGTCCATTTGTGTAGAGGAGAAAAACAAAATTCAAGCGCCTATGAATCTGAGGAACAACCAAGCAACTGTGTCCTTTCTGTCTGTATCATAATGATAAATAAAAAATGAATGGACAGTAAGAAAACACACAGACACAAACCTGAACGGAAGCATTCAATTATCTGCTGAATCCCGGACTTGGAGGTCTGCAGAGGCTGCTGGAGCAGAGGAGGATCTCCAGGCTCCGCACAGAGGCCTGGACACAGCGAAAGAGACAGAGAGAGGATTGGATTTGATCAAAGGCAGCATATAATTACATCTGAGTATGACAGTCTTGGAGAAATACACCATCACCTGGGACTTCTGGGGACCTGGTAAGACACAAAGTATATTGCAGTGTGCTTGATGGGTGCACGCAATCACAGTCAGAGAATGAGGTCTGTATGGTACAGTGATTCACTCTGACCTCATTACCTCCTTTGACATGTGCGCACACGCATGCAGGCGCGCACACACACAGGTTATCTGTCTTTTTCTCCTAATTTCAGTATATCATTAAATATATCCCTCATTCCTTCATTTTATCAAATATGTGATCAGAAAGTAGAAACAGGGGCCAGACATTAAAAGGATGAATGAAAAACATTTCTTACATATTCAGTCTCTCAGTGGTGCTTGTTCAGAGGACTACAACTCAAGTGAGACTGTTGGCAAACATGCAGTGGGGGGCAGAGGCATGCAATTTGCTTTAGTCCAACAGGGTTTGGAGCCATTGCAGCATCTGATACTTGACAGTGTCACTTATTCAGCTAAGACAGGAATGTGACCAAGAGGAAATTTACTGACGTGGACTGGAAGAGATTTTTTTTTGCTCGACCCCAATCAACAGGAGTGCAGGGTCAGCTGGAGAACAGCAATCCTGATGCTGGTAGAGATTTAAGGTTTTGTTTGAGTTACTGGCCTGTTTTTATATTATTTTCACTTAATTACTTTTAATCATTTGGCTGCTACAATAATTCTAACAAGGGCATAGGACATCACCTTTTACCCTTCCCATTTTAGGTTGTTTGCATTGTGTTTAGGTGGCTGTTAATAACAGTGTTCGCTAAATGGGTAAAATATTTAAATGTGTGCAATCTGTACAATATAAGCAAGAGATATCTCTTTTAACTTCAAAATCTCTGTGAAGTGCCACATCTTTGTGCCACGCAATCCTGACTAAATACAGCAGAGAACAGACACCACAAAGGATTTTGATAAAACACAATTCTGCCTGCAACAGAAAAACACAAACATTTTTTAACAAATACACCTTTGGGGTGATTTTTTAATTTACTGATTTCATTGCGGACAAATTTATTTTTCCTTTGTCTAAAGCATTAAATGAAAAATAGCAGGAATGGCACTGGTTTCCCCGGTTAGAACCGAACCGTGGCTCAAAAATCAAGGTCTGAACAGACCAATTACAATCACAAACACCGCCAGAGATCACCTCTGTAATCACCTCAAATGCTCAAGTCTAACTTCTCACAATATATTGATGTGAGAGAAGTCGACAGGGAGAGCATCATTTCTGCAACAACAAAAACAGCATTTTGTAACAGCGATGGCTGGGACAAAGCTCCAAATCAAACATTGTTAATATGTCCAGCTGTGACAAATGTCCACTGTGTGTTCCATTTTGAAGCAGGCACTTTAATTACAGCCTGTAAACTACATTTTACATTTAGCAAAGATGCACATTGTCAATCAGAGGACAATGCTGTGTTTTATTACTTCATGGCAACATACTGTATATATATTAAAGAAGTTTTGACTATTTAGTTTTTTTAAGACTAAAAGCAGAGACCTTGCATGTTTAAAGCCTTGTTGGCCACATATACTTGAATGCACACACACAAGCCCATACTACAGGGTAAGTAGTGCAACATGGCAATATTGTGTGTGTGTCTGTGTTTGTGTGCTGGTAAGGGAGAGACAGACAGAAGGCAAAAGGCCAGCAGACAGACTGACACACCCAGAAAGACGCAGACATAAAGAGAATGAGAAATGTGACTGACAACTGTGTGCACGGTTTGACAGAGAGAGAGAGATGGAGATTATGTACTAATGTGTGACAGAATGTGTTTTCCTCATTCCCATCCCCCACACCTCTCCCAGGCAAGCTGCTATAATCCCAGAGGGGCAGGTCAGTGACCCGCCGACCTCCACACCCCCCTCTGCAAGAGGGTCAAAGATCAACCAATCAGAAACGTCAGCTGAAGTAAACAGCTTCCTTTTACTCTGAGTAGGGAAACCCTTCGTTCGCTACTGTGAGTTGTTTTCTAACTGGTCTGCAGTTAGAAATTAACAAGCGAGATTTACATCTGAATCGAGACATCTAAGTCGGGTTTTGAAGGAAAGCAGTGAAGCAAAGAGGAAAGCTAAGGTAGAAGAAAAGCAAAGAGGATCATGGGCAGCCAAGCCAAAAGGAAGGAAGGATGATGGAAGGAAGGAAGGAAGGAAATAAACATGTCAACATTAAGCAGAAAACATCACATCATCACAATGACAGCTTAAATAGCCATGTAGTACATTTTCTAATCCAATAGCAATGGGTTAGCTTGGCTTTAGACTCATGAAACACGCTAGCTGTCAACTGAAAGAATAACTGGTTTCAGGATAAGATCAATGTCAGTGGTTAAACCTAGGATGTTTTCCTTTTTTGTGCCTCCCAGGCTGTGCTTATGTTCATGTCATTTACCACTAACCAAAACCTTTCCTACATCCTGGCAGGCAGAGGTTTACTTTTGCAGGTTCGAACGGTTGATGACAAGGTGCACCTTTTTTATTAGGACCAATTTTCTACTCAGTTGGTGGCCCAAGTCATCTCACAGCTTACACAGTTGGAGTAAACATGATTTGCTAGTTCCTCAAAACATTACATTACATATACTAAAGGCTAGTGTGATAAATTAAGTTCCAAATAAAGAAGTCAATTTGGTTTATATAGCCCAATATCAAAATCACACATTAGCCTCAAAGGGGTTTACAATCTGACAGCATACAAATAAAGCTAAATAAATGTTCGACACGTTAGGCTAACCAGCAGTGCACAATAACTGCAGCACCTCTTTTTGTTTCCATTTCCTCTGTGAGAACACACCATTTGATTTTATTTGGGGTGCACAGCCAGTAATACTCTGATGCTCAGGCAGTGAAGCTACACAGCAGGCTGACAGACAGTTTTAGCCTTTGGGTGGATAAATCAAAGCAGCAGGATGTGCAAAAAGGAATAAAAAACATTCCCCACCTGTGTTATAACCATGGCTGCCAGTGCAGGTCTGCTGAAGCCGTTCCTCAGTCTGGCAGCTCTGGTCCCTGACCTCTGTGGTATTGCTCCTGTGTTGACCAGGTACAGGCAGCAGAGGGGGAATGGGCTTCCACAGAAGCTTGGCCTGGAGCTGGGCAGCAGAGTCGCCTTTTTCCTGGCCATCTACTGGAGGTTCCCCCTGGTCCAAGTTCTCCGACAGAGCCTCAACGGAAGTAGTGGTCTGGAGTTGGGTTTGATCAGGGGACTGGTCTCCTTCACGGGGCTGTTCTTGGTAAGGACGCTGGGTGGCTGGCTGGAGCTGGCCTTCCTCCATCTCTGCCTGACCACTACTACTCTGTGGGACCAAAAGGACGAAAATCAACAAATACAAGTGTAAATAGGACTAAAATTATACGCAACACAATTATGTGTATGATTTTTATGTCATCTTTGTAGAATTACAAGAAAATGGTGTAGTCAACATGTTGCTTTCAATCCAATAATCTCAGTGTAGCAGCAGGCATTGCTCTCTACCACGGTTTTGAGACCTCCTCTGGATGGCGCCAAAGTCAGAAATGTTCAAATGGAATACATAGTGGCTTTAAGAAATTAAGACACAAACAATCTAGTTCAAGACGGCACGGTGGTGCGGTGATTAGCGCTGTGTGGAGTTTGCATGTTCTCCCTGTGTCTGCGTGGGTTCTCTCCGGGTGCTCCAGCTTCCTCCCACCATCCAAAGACATGCAGGCTAGGTTAATTGGTGTGAGTGTGTGTGTGGTATCTGGTTGTTTGTCTATGTGTGGCCCTGCGATAAATTAGCAAACTGTCCAGGGTGTGCCCACCCTTTCGCCCAATGTCAGCTGGGATTGGCTTCAGGATAAGCAGTTGACGATGGATGGATAGATGGACAATCTAGATCGCATGGCTTTGACTTAATCCTGATTTAACCATCATCAACTTCCAAATCTGGACCATAATCATTTTTCTTTTTCAAACAAGGAAAACGTTACCAGCTATTACTGAAAGCTAATTCATAAAACACACATACTCAAAATCTTATTAAAAGAAACTTGAGCATAAAGAGATAAATAAATACTGGCATAAATCCAACAGAGGAAATAAAACAAATAAAATTAGCGGTCATTCCTTTGCTGACGGTGAGTGAGTGAGAGAAAGAGAGGGATTGTCTATCCGGGGAATGTCCAGAATTTTTGAAGGGGGACATTAACCTTGACGCACACAGACACCCTTCGGCAGATAAGTGACTCCACCGCAAGACTTCAGTGTGTGCATACACATCTGTCTGTGCAAATGTGTTGCTGTGTCTCTTGACCAGACCTCCTTTCTTTCCAAGTCCCCAATCTTTTCTCCTCTCCCACCTACCTATTTATCCTCATTTTCCCTCTCCGTCTGTCTCTCTCACTCCCCGTGTCCTTGCTGCCCTTGAAGAGGGATAAATGACTCCACCATTCAGGCACATTACAGCACATCACCAATGGCCAAGTGGGCCACTCGGACACTGTGTCACCATTATATAAACATACAAACACACTTTGCATACCATGGCATAATCAAATTACCACAAAACTTTTATACATGCTCAGTGAAGCCATCTGTACACATAAAGTGGAACCTATGTCTTTAAAATCTAACACTTCTCTATTTCTTCCTGCTATGGCAAGAAAAGAAAACATGTTCACTGTGCGGTGCACAAGTAAAAAGTAATATCAGTGAACGCTACCATTTAGTTAGCATATCAATCTATCAGTCAGTCAATTATCAACAATTCATGCTTCATTTTTATTTATCACTGGGAAGTGATGAGCACAAAGCATGAGAGAGGGTGCTGATTAGAGTAGGAGGACTAGCCATGCATTTCCATTTACCCATTCATTACTATTCAATAAAACTGCCAGGTGGCACGAAGAATGAAGTCGATAGGTGAAACCTGGATTAAAGGGGGTGGACTATAATTACTATGACTGATTATTTAACATGTTACATATTCATAAAAATAGGAATGCACCTTACATCAAAGTATGATCTCATCTGTTACTTTTATTATGATACACATGACAGATTGTAATAAAAATAATTTCTGAACAACATACAGCAACTATGGTCTCTGTGCTCTCTAGAATAGGAGCCTATGAATTTACACAGGGGCGGCTGTGGGTTAGAGGTAGAGCAGGTCGCCCACTAATCCAAAGATCAGTGGTTGTACTCCTGGCTCCCCCCAACCCACATGATGTTGGGCACGATGTTTCAGAGGGCTGTGCCATCGGTGTGTGAGTGTGTATGAAGTCATTTTTTTTGATGAGCAGCTGGCACCTTGCATGATAGCCTCTGCCATCAGTGTGTGAATAGGTCGAATGTAAAGCACTTTTAGTGATTAGAAGAGGAAGAAAGGCGATATATACACAAGACCATTTATCACAACACAACGACTTTCTTTTATTGCCTGGTGTTTGAACACAAACTGTATGTCCCTCGGGCAGGTCTTTACCTGCATGAGGGACTATCCCTAAGCACAACAAAAAGCGTTGTTATTGACATGAATAAATTAAAACATAAACAAAAACATGGCACACATGGGTGGTTTCCAGAACAGGGATTAAGTCTAGTTCTGGACTAAAACAAAGCTCAGAAGAGATTTCCAGTGAAACATATCATTAGATCAGGACTAAATTAAATCCTTATCCAGAAAATTGGTTTCATGTTCTTCTGAGTCCCTTAAGAAAACAGTTTGGTGGTTACACATTGGTAGTTTCACATGATAATAAAGCACAGTGTCTGGGCAGCTAGGATCAAGACATTCAGATGGTGCCTTTTAAATAATTTGAACTGTGTACTATAAAGTGGGATTATACAGAGCTTTTCTCCACTGACACACAGAGAGTAAAATTTGACCATAACATGATGATAGTTATGACAGACAGGTGGGAGTCGAGTTGGGTTTTAACATCAGGGAAGTCATTGATATCTTTTTTTCCAGTACCTGTCTGCGGTGACAGTGAGAGCTCTTCCTCCCAGTTGACTTCTGGGCCTTCACCATGCTGCCAAGACTGGCCTGCTGCACCACACGTTCACTACCAGCACACACCTGTAACCTGCAACAACACTCCACATGAGCCAAGGAAAGGCTAAGGAAAAGAAATTACAGAGGCTTCTCATGTCTCATCCTTGCACTGTTTTCATGTTTGCTTATGTATAGATTTACACCTAATAGCCAGCTGTTACCTGCAACAACAACACTTCTTCTAAAAACTGTCACATACATTACACATACATTACATGTAGCTGCAGACAGCCTACCTGCTCCATCACTGATACTTTAACATTTAAGGAAAACAGCACAATGCAAGGGTTAGATATGCCGTCATTCAGGCCCCATACAGACACCCTTTATACGATCTAAAAAGCAATGTAAATGCTAACCTGAATATGCTCATTCTCCTAACCTAACTGTGTACCTGCAGCTTTGCAGTTACACAGTTAGAAAATGTTACCCAGTTAATTTTACCAAACATCTTCCACATCTGTAAGCCATCACAAAATGGGTGAATGTCCTGGCAAGCATGTAATTGTATTGTCATGTATCAAATTACCATTCAAAATACAATTGCTTACCATAGGTATGTTTTAATTTTCTGGTTTTAGACTATTATATTTTGACATCCACAAATGCACCCACAGGATAGATTTTTATTATAAAAGATAAGTTAATTTAAGTTAGAAGTAAACAACTGACAACAAACCGAACACCCACAACACATACCTGGGCAGACATTTATTGTGACACTGACATTTATGTTTAATGCATTAGAACCCACAGAGTAAGTATGACTAAGTATGCTTTGTGTGTTAAATGGCTGAGTACTTAGAAACCACTGCGCAACAAACTGGATCTAAATATAAAACAGAATTTAATATTTTAAGGTCATGGTAATGGTTTCCCACAATACTAGTTTGGCTGCTCGTTACATTGCTAGTAGGACAATTAAACCCATGTTACCTGCACCATTAACATGGTCAAATTAATCATTTTAAATGGACACTATTGCATTGAGCATTTAAAATGATTAGTCTGGCCTTCCTGACATAGCTCATTGCTGATGAATATACGTTTTCCCCTTACAATGCCACAAACACTGTATACTGCATATATAAACACTGCATATATATGTGGATCTGCATTAAAAAACATATGGATACACAAAAGTGTTAGACAGGTGTGGAAAAATGCTGATGCATGATGTGCTGTTCAAGCTCTTTTGAAGAAGTACCAAAAAAACGTGCAACGTTAAGGATTGTAGACCCAGTGGTTGGCCAAAGACGCGTACTGCAGGGGAGGAAAGACACATCATGCTAAGTTCCCTTTGCAATCGGAAGTTGTTCAGCAGTGCCAACCGCTCAGAGCTGCAGAAAGCAGTGAAACCCTGCAACACCCATCTACTGTTTGGTGAAATTCTGGTAAGAAGTGGCCTTCATGGAAGACATACCTCTGATAAACAAGGCCAAGTGACTCAACTATGCACAAAAACACAATGGCAGCAGGTGCTCTGGACTGACGAGTCAAAATTTGAAATATGTCTGCTGTAGGAGAAGACAGTTTGTTCGCCGAAGGGCTGGAGAATGTACAAGAATGAGTGTGTGCAGGCAACAGTGAAGCATTGTGGAGGTTCCTTGCTTAGGCTGCATTTCTGCAAACAGAGTTAGGGATTTGGTCAGTATTAATGGTCACGTCAATGCAGAGAAGTACAAGCAAATACTTGTTCATCATGCAGTACCATCAGGGAGGCCCTGATGGGCCCAAATTTATTGTGCAGCATGACTACGACCCCAAACATACAGCAAACATCAATACTATCTTTAGCATAAAGAAGGACAAGGAGCTCTAGAAGGGATGGTATGGCCCCCACAGAGCCCTGATCTCAACATCATCTGTCTCGGATATACATCTCCTTATTTGTGGCATATTACTCTGGTAAATTAGATAGATGGATAGACAGACAGACAGACACATAGTGTCCGGATGAATATTATGACCAGTTTTCATTTGTCTATGTTGTTTCCCCTACTCTTCAATAAATCTGAAATGTAGTCTATGAGCCCCCACTTATTACGGCTATGTAAATGGCTATTGATAAGGGCCTTGTAAAAAAGCAATTTATTTCATTATAATTACTCATATTTCAGCATCAGTGATGAAATAATAGATTTGTTGCTGCCCTCTAGTGGCGGTCTACATTAAAGACTGTTTTGTCCAAGACATCCACATGCACCTGACACCACACTAGTTCTTAATTGCACTGGTTCAGCATAGCTTGCTTTAGCTGCATTGTGGCATGCTGAACACCCTCACCCTTTTCTCATTTGTTATCCTTTGTCACACCCTACTGGCAACAGAAGTCCAACATTACCTATCACCAAGGTTAGCGTACCATCTGAAATCTCCAGACTTCAAGATATTGACAGTGGATGAACTTTTAATGTCTCAAGAGTCAACAGTGGACTGATTAGATGAGCTGCTAGTGACAGGTGCTTAATGCAGTTTGGGGCACAGGAGTTTTACACTTAATGGAAATTTGCACAAGCAGACAACAAGGGAGGAGCACGACAACACCTGAGCAACAAACAACTGAGCAGAACATGATAAAAGGCAAAGCATTGATCATGGATTAAAATAAGATCACATCTTTTCTAAACCTAGGGTCAACACACATTAGTTAATTCTGTGATTTTATGCTTAACTATAACAAAATATTAAACATACACTATAGATGTATAGCAAATGATCATTGTACCTTACATGTATGTGGAAACTTGGATTCAAAGTTATATCAAAATCTGACAGTAATGGAAACATTGTCCCTGTAAAGCTCATTGTTTAAAAAGTAGTTTAAAACAGCAGAGCTCGAGCCTGCAGCTACAGTGAAGTTATGTCAATAAAGTGAAATGCATGCTTCCATGACAACAGTCAATGTCACATGCACATGTATATATCCATTTGGGTGTATTTGTAGTTCCACAGAAACTCCAGCAGAGGGAGACAGAGCTTGTACTTAAAAGGTTTTCCTAGTTGAAAAGTTTTGTAGACTGGTGATGTCTCCAAAAATGACACAGAGCAACACACACAAGCTGCCACAGAGGGGTTGCCCCAAAACAGCATTTCTCTTAATACAAAGGATGTGATTTTGCTGCACTGTTTCACTATGGCATGCACACAGATTCAGCTCTGCCTGGTAATTAAAGTAGCTGACACAAAGAGGTAAGGTAAGATGATTACATTTCAAATCAACTACTACACGTCTTCACAAACTCAATTATCTGCCAGAACAATGTCAACACCAAGCCACTGTGTCATACGGAGAGACAAAGGTCAGATTGCTCTTATGGCCTTGTAATGGGAAATGTAACACTTTGCATGGTAACAGCTGTGTAAATCATGTTATCACACATGTATGTTCCTCAGCAGAGAGATGTCACTGATTAGGATGAGTTTTTGCATTGAATTAAAAACAAAAAATACTTCTGCACCTGTGTTTAAGCACCAAATCTGGACCTAACTCTTGGTTGCACATATGTTTCAATCAGTGCCAATGTCAGTCACTTGTAGGACTTCACATTGCTTAAAACTGAGTTTGGAGAAGGCATTGCTCCTATATTCGAATCCAGAGTTTCCCATTCCCCTTTCTTATGACTGGATGACTATGAATGGAGTTCAACATGACAGTTTGACAGGTGTCATGGCTGGCAGTTATTACTGACAAATGCAAACATCACACAGTGAAATCATTGTGAATTTGTGATTACATACAAAATGCAGTGTGTATTATTGGAACAACAATATTTATGCTTAATAATCTTTGCAGATATTCAGGAAAGCCTGGTGTAGACATTTTTAAAATACTGGATTGATATAAAAACACACAGACCACTGCAGATCACAGTAAATTACACTGTAAACCATTTTCCATTGACAAAAGCCATGATTTTCCCAGATTGCAGTCATAAGATCAAACTTGTTTGATACAATTGTGACATAACACGGTCCAAGTCACAAATAAAGACTAGAGATCATCAAGCACAACACACTAACAGCCTATAAGTCAACTGTCCATAGTAATGTGCCCGTCTTGAGGAGACCAGTGAACACTGAAACTGTAGTTGTAGTTTGCTAATGAATTTTTAAAAAAAAATAAAAATTTGAGCCTCAATTGAAGGGGAGCAGACAAAGGGATTGGTTGGTCTGTACTGGTCCAAAACACATGTGGGTAATGAAAGTTGTTTGTCATACTACATTAAAAAAAATGATAAATTCGATCCTAAATAGGCTTCAACATGAAACGTGATGTAGCACTACTAACACAGTTGGATTAAATTCTGTGTAAAAGGTGAAGACACAGGAGGGACGCTACAGGTGGAGTATGATTTTCGGGACTTTATTCCTGAACCACTTCTAAGCACAGGTTTAACGGTAATGAAGACAATTCATTTCAAACAGAGCTATTAGATCAAAATACTTTATAGTCTAGCAAAATTAAGAGCAGCCATGTTAATGCATTATGCACCTTTCCATGTTCTATTTATATCATGGAGGGAGGGAGATTAACACTAGCCATTAACTATAATGGGAAATTAGGACTATGACCGGAAAGTCTGTCTACCCTGCCGACTACTGAAGTCCTATTCCTTTATTTTTGTTTTTTTTAATAAAGTCAGTTTTTGTTGGTATAAGACTTACTTTCATAACTCTTACATTTCAAACGCAAGTGGATTTATGCCTCTTTTATTCCTCTCTTCTCAAAGCAAAGATCTCCTCGGGTAAAGCTGTTTAGTTTGCATGTTGGAGGGATTTCCCCTCCAATGACTACAGACATCTACGTTGGTCTTAGTTGTGAGTGTGAGCTTGAGTGAAATTGACTCTCCAGCATGTGTGAGTGTTAATTCTGTGGCCCCTGATGACCTGTTGAGGGTGTTTCCCAGCATTTCACCTAATGCAGGCAGGGATAGTCTAACCTGTGTGTGTGTGTGTGTGTGTGTGTGT
Organism: Lepomis macrochirus; assembly: GCA_024633595.2. Lineage (NCBI taxonomy): Eukaryota > Metazoa > Chordata > Actinopteri > Centrarchiformes > Centrarchidae > Lepomis > Lepomis macrochirus. The sequence continues at coordinate 11,610,700 of JALXJV020000024.1, read as the reverse complement.
GTGTGTGTGTGTGTGTGTGTGTGTGTGTGTGTGTGTGTGTGTGTGTGTGTGTGTGTGTGTGTGTGTGTGTGTCTAAAACATTACACAAGAGGATCTTTTTGAAGATGAAACACTACAAATAGAAACCTCTACAAAAAACAAATGTATCGTTTTCACTAGTCATATTAGATGACCACTTTGCTGTTTAAAATATTTTGTGTAATTAGTATTAATAGTATAGCTGCCAACAATGTGTCATCAAAGCAATACCATATAGGCATAGACATAAAGAAGGAAAGGTTTATGCTAAAAACGGCTAACGGCTCTCATGACAAACATGAGAGGTGGTCACGTGACAGTCACAAAGATGTTAGCTGAGAGAATATTATAGCCTACAGTTGGTACAGCACCCAAAATGATGATATAAAGGAGCAGAATATTAATTTTGCATTTATTAAGACATAATCTTTTCCCTCATGGAAAAAAGGCATACCATCTGTATTTGATCTGTATGACAGGACTGAACCACTTAATTTAAGGTAGTAATGGTTTCCCACAATGCTAATTTGGCTTTCAGTGATTTCAGTAAGAGAAAATCAGCGAATGCCACAAATTCTCTTACTTCGTTAAAAGTTACTTCACTGCCTTCATTTACATAGGGTAGCATCTTACTGTATAAGGTAATCAACAGCTTTTTCCTGGAGTCTCATTTCAGTGTGCCATGGCACCAACCAAGACCAACAACAGCCTAATTAGTTAGTTTAGAAGTGTTTCATAAAAACCTTGACAAGCAGCCGTCTGCCGGTGCTGACCGAGGCTTAAAAACCCCCAGTGTGGACAACTGAGAACACATACAGCACTTTCTTAACTCACTTCTGAAGAGGCTATATGTATCTACAAAAAGGTTTAAAGACAAAACACATCTAGACACACACACGCCAAAAATATGCTCACACACTCACACGTGTGACTCTCCCGTTTCCGTGGCAACAGACAGACATGGTTGTGGAGTAGTGACTCCTGTTCTGACTCAGGTAATGAGAGCGAATGTGTCCTGGGCTCAAACTGATTGTTGGCATCCATGGGCCAACCTCCTGATCTACACCTACTGCTTACAACAGGGTGCTTGTAATGTTGATAAGAAAAAAAAGTTTATTCTATAAACTAAATGCAAGTCTAAACTATATGCCCAAGTCTTCTGAGGACCATCATATCCTGCTCTAAAAGTAAACTCACTTAAGGTGTAAAATATTTGGAAAGCAGAGCTCAGTAGTGTTGTGACCCTTGACTTCAAGAAACAACACATCCACACAACAACTAAAAGGAAAAATTAAATTGTTCTGGATCTCCCATGATGCGCTGTGGAAATGGGAGAAGCAAAGTGATTCCTTGCTTTACACAAGATGAGAGACCAATTTCAAAAGATTAATGAAAAAACAGATTTTATTCCTTTCTCCTCAGCATACTACTTGATAAACAACTGTTGATCAGGGTGACACCGGTAAAATGGCTAATATTGCATAAACACATGAATAATATGAGGCTCGAAATGAATGCGAGATGTGTGACCAACATGTATTTGTGACTGAGAAACCAATCACTTCTGGCTAAAACTCTAGACACAAGTCATTATCTTCTCCTCTGCTACACAATTATTACCCTGCACACATCCCCCCTCTACCTGGTAAGTGAAGCTTCATGACTCACTCCATCAGTAGCCATTTCACTAAACCTACTGTAATTTCTAAATGTAAAGCTTTGATGGTCCAGACTCATTTAAATGTTTATTGTCAGCTAAAATGCTGCATCCTTAGCGCTTAATATTTTACAAATGCACAAGCTGATATCTTCTCCAATGTTACATCTGTTATAAGTTGATATGTTTAAGTTTCATTGCCAGTGATAATCTATAGCAAATTTTGTTTATGCCAGCCAGAAATCAATTTGTCAGTGCTTTCCTTTTGGAAACATCTTTTAGTTTAGGAGACAAATCCTTATTTGCCCTTCCAGAAGCAACACATGAAGTACATCCATGTCCCTTTCCTTTCTGTGAAGCCTATAAAGACATTTCATCATGTACATGTATGGATGTGTTTCAATGTGGGTGTGGTTCTAAAGCCAATAGATGTGTGCCTGCAATCATCACTGCCTTCTCAGTTATTTCCAATGGCTGTGTGGAGGCGGTCTGACAGGACTTCCTCCTAATGGAGAGACTCCATACTCACTGACATGATGCTGACTGCTGGCAGACACACCAGTGATACCATGTGACCACAAGATGGGATAGGAACAATGATGTGGCCTATTGACAGAGGTCCCCTGCTAAAAAGTATACCTTTCCTCTGGGCATTTTCTACACACAGTATTACTGAATGGCAGAGTTCATGTTCTGCCACTCTGACCTTTTGTTGTTGGCAATCTGGGAAATTAAGCCAAACGTCCTCTCGGCGTATGAAGTCACACTTGGTAAACATGATGTCTAGTCTTACTACCGGTGACTATAATATCCGATGTGATCACAGTAATGGACAGACATGTGATTTCACATACACACACACACCCGTTAGAAATATCATGCGACTGTATTAGAAAAACTCCCAAATATAAACCACTGTGGTGACAAATCATTCCCTGCACATTTCTTTGCAAATGGGGAACTACCTGAGGGGTTCATATACACACCAACATTACCCCACTTTTTTTAGATATTCCAATATTTCACTTTCTACCCAGATTTCAATGCTCATCAAAGTTTACTAGACTATAACATATACTGTTTTAAGGTCTGCAGTAAGCGCCACTTGTTTTTCTGTGATAACCTTCATCACCCAATAAAGCATGATAACACCTGGTGACAGGACAGCAGGTACTAAAAAGTCAGATTTAACTAAATTTGCCACTGGATCTTCAAAACTAGATATAAAAGACATTCTGCATAGTACAGTGTATAGTCTTGATTTAAAGCAAGCTCACAGCACATGAGCAACGTAAAGAGATGCAGCAGCAGAGTGTGAAAAAGAATGCGGACACAGATTTAAATAAATATAGCCATGGGAGATGCATAATGGGCATTTTCAGGCCAGGTGTGGATCTGCAGCCTATGATCTTTTAAATCAAGCCCCTAAATACACATGTAAATGTAGAATTAAGATCTGTATAATGATGATGTCAACATGAAACGGCAAAGGAAAATGCAGCAACTCCTCTGATATCCAAAAACATTTTTCAACTGAGAATTTTTCACTCCATAATAAGGAAAGACTAATCATCATTGACCAGACTACTGAACGGATCTTCTCCAAGTAGTCTGAGTATTTCTGTCACAATGGGCAGAAAGTAGGCCTTTGTTGACAGGCCGAGCTGTGCTGGAAGCTCAGTGTTCACCTTCACCACTGATACAGTAACAACTGTTTAGGTTAGGCTGGGCCACTTACTAACTGGTTTGTGAACACTTCCTGTCTTGCAGGTAACAAGACTGACTAAAAGCCTTACTGGATAACTGCTGTAGTTGACTTACTTATTTGTTTGGCCGACACTGTTTTCTGGTTGTGTGATTGAATTGATATCTAAATGTCTGTCTCTTTGTTTGCCTTACTGATGAATGACTGGCAGGTTAATGGGTTTGTTGACTGAGTTAACTTTCACATTGGTTTGATGAGCTGACTCAGTGACTGAGCCCAGAACTACATCATTACACTGCCTGAATCATACAGTGACATCATTAAACTGTTGCAGTCAGCAGCCACTCTGGTAAAAAAAAAAAACATTGATACCTGGGAATCTTTATCAGGGGAGAGAGGCAGGGAATACTGGCTGTTGTTCCATGGAGAGACTAATCTCATGTTGCTATAACCCCAAGTCTCAGGAGATGATGGAAAGCCAGCTGAGGTAGGCAAAAGACTCGCAAATGGGATGAATGCAAACAATATTGTATATATGGAGCAACAAATATAAAGTCTTTTAAAAATGCAGGGCAATTCTATCAACTTCAGGCCAATTTTTCTTTTTTCCATTTTATTTTAGTTCCTTATAACCCACTTTGTTATCTACACTCTTGTCCTAGTTAGCCGTTCATATTCCTCCTCAAGGTTAGACTGCCCATCTCTATTGTGCCAGAGTTACGCATGTACTGTGTTATAGCTTTTAGAGGGGGTGGTGGTAATGAGCCTGATCTGAACTGATTAATTAACTTCACAACACATGAAGAGTAGAACTGTTGCTTTTTCTGAAGACTACATCAGATCTGGTTTCTTTGTCAATATGCAATGCAAAATAAGCTTCCAATCTAACAAGTCATACACTAAAATAACAACCACATGCAGCTTCAAAGTTGCACCAATGACCCTTGTACAGAACTTCTAAATTCTTTGAGTGGGTTTTAACAGCAACTATAACAATACTTGATACACTACCTGACTGTTTCTGCAGCCTTTTTTAAAAACAAACCTAAGAAGGTGGAAACTGTCATAAATAAAAACAAAAGTACATGCAAACATACAGCTTAGGCTTAGTCACATAAGACATCTTTAGACTATGTGTCCAAGTCAATTAAACAGTAAATTAAAATGATATTGGACTATTTTAACAGTGCAACATAATGCAATATTCTCATAATGCATAACATATGTTTTAAAAACTGCTATTTAATTTTAACTACAGGCTATAATTTGTCATCAGAATAGGTGGTATGGTACCAATCAACCGTGTAATTGATCAAACAGTAAATAAATTACATCTTTCCTAAACAATATAAACGTGTAAATTATTTCCATGTCGACAGAATATGCACTCCCTAGTTTGAGAATTTCAGGACTTTCTGTCTCGTGAGTAAGTTTTCGGTGCCGTGGTGGGTGAAACCATGCGCAGTGCCCAAAAGCGCAACAGCAACAAATAAAACGTTCCTGGACAAAAACGCCCTGCTTATCTCCATACCAGAAACGCGTGGCGCGCTATGGAGGCAACAAAAACGACTGTATACTGTATCCAGTGTCCGAATCATAATCCAACCATATTCTCTGCGCTGTTTATAAAGGTTTTACGGTCATATCATCACGATCCAGAGGAAAGACATTTATCCACACATGAGCGACTCCACAATAGCCACATGCACCGAGCACCATGAGGGAAGGACCGGACGGACATACTCCTCTCAGGCGGGCCTGTCGAGTCCTAAAGCAGGTTTAACCAGTGTGTGTAGGCTACGAATCCACTTACGCATCCCAGGCAGGGCGAAGGAAACCTAACCATCCCGAATAAACTGCGCGATCTTCCGTGTTGATACAGACTCCCAAGTCGGTGCACTACTGGAGAGTGGAAGCGCACGGCGATTGTTGCCGCCCGGGTCCGTGTCTATTGGTTCCCTTTCAGCTGGGGCAGCGTCAGCACACACACACACACAGTCTCCATTTGCAACTCCATCGCCCCCCATGGGCGTGCGAGGCCGCGGGCTGTGACGCAAATGGCACTGGGTGATTTGCAAATGACATATCTTCCTCAATCAGTGTCGTCGCCGCATGGACTAGTCCAATTCACCAGATATTACAAACAGAAATAAACATCCGATGGTGTGTGACGAGTAAATACAGGCGGATGAGCAGTTCGCTCTACGGGGATGCGGTTGCATAACTCAGGAAACTTAATCAAAATGTGCACAGAACGAATGATGTGCTGTCTCCATGGCTGATGTTTGGCGTTCTTTCGAGTTGATCGTGATGGCCTGTACAGTTACACTCAGCACACGATCAGTGCTCGACTTTTGGCCACAGGAGGAACCAAGCAGAGTGTATACACAGGGAACCGAGTGGCCTCGCTATGGTGGATGTGTGGTGGCCAGTGCTAGGACGCATGCACGTAGCTGACGGGGAACGACAGGACAGCCGGAGTGGGACTTAGGACCGCATTCACAGGCCATAAAGGGCCCGCATGAATACTATTGTGCTTCTTTTATCCAAGAGTCCCCAACTATTTACAAAAGGTTGGCCAACACACACAAAAAATATCGCGGCGAAATGGTGGCGGCGGTTACAGCAGCTGCCACCGTGCTCTGCGCAAAGCAGCAGCACAATCATTGCGCAGCGCCGGACTTCCCCAGTTTTGTGCAAACTATGTGATTCGTCCAAAAGACTTTTATTTTTATCTCATTCAGGCTGTCCTCGTCTGGCAAGCAGCGAACCAGAGCGCAGAGCAGTCGCCGTTCTCATGGCACGATTTGCATCGCCCCCATTATCCCCCGAAAATCTCTTTTTACACGGTTATATTGTCAGCCTAAAACGCCACTATTTTGAGCAACAAAGGGGCAGCTTGACTTGATCAAAGGAAAAGCCAAATACGAAATGCACCTTTCAAGCCGTAAAAGAGAGGCCCCTCGTAACGATTGCAGCATGGCAGGGGAGTGCGGCGTAAAAACGAGCAAACCCGAATAAAATACACACAAAGACAAGGTGCAGTACTCCCATAAATACATCCATCACCACTCGCGTAATAACATTAAACCATCCTCGGTCGTTCGGATTTGCCTGGAGTCGGGGAGGATGGCATTATTAGGAAAGTAAAACGCTGCGTTTTGCGGCTCCGTGCCACCTTTTCCAAGAAGCAGCTTGGCGCACAGGACCGGTGACCCTTCCATCTTTGCGCGTCCTTCTACCGAGCGAAATCACGAACTATCTCATGTTTTGGCGATTTACTATTGAATAAAACACATTGTAGTAGGCGAATTCTTCTTTGAGGAGGTAAACGCTGCATGTAAAGGCTGCTACAACTCTCTGAAACTATTCCTCTCCCCACCGCGGCCAGGCAGAAACAAGAGGGCGATGACGCCATTTTCTGCAAAAACAACCATGCTCGGGAAGCCAAAGCGAAGGAGGTTTAACCCGCTCCGCAGCACTCCACTCCCGCTGAAACGTACTAAAAACAAATCCTTACCTTGTATTTGTTGGATAGGTGGTAGAATAGTGTATTTGAAGACGTAAAACTGCGCGGTCGTGGCTACTTCGAGTCCGGAGATTGTTTATTTCGCCTCCCAGCGTCCCCGGCTCACTCTGAACAAGTTCGTCTGCGAGCCGCTGTCTTTGTGCACCCAGAGGAGCCTCTCAGCATTAAACCAGTCTCTGCGCAAAGGTGCACCCTCTACGTCCAATTTCAGCTGGAAATGCCGGAACTTTAGGGCGACACTGCGAAAAAAGGAAGGATCTGACCTCTTTCAATTAAGAAAAGTTTTGTGATTTTCCAGCTTTTAACCAAAGGCCACGGATGTGGTGTAGATTTATCTCTCAAAACGCGCAACATTTTGAGGACACAGCTCTCCAATACACCACGACGCAAACGCAAAATAAAACAGGATTGGATGCAGCCTCCCAAAATTTACGACTTAAATATTCAAATAATTAAATAATTCAAAATGCTTTATGGGTTATTACCAATTAAATAAAACACTTGCTCATTCGCCAGAGTAATAGTTACAAGACTCAACTAATAGTGATATTCACATATATATATATATATATACATATATATATATACATATATATATATATATATATATATATATATATATATATATATATATATGTGTGTGTGTATTGTGTGTGTGTGTAGTCCAGGTGAGGATTCACAAAGTGAGACACATTTAACCATGTACCTAACATTTAGTACGACAACTTTCTCAGAGAACAACTTCCTACACTGAGGAAATGAGTTAAGTCATGTGGAAAGTCTGTTATGAACTATTCATTTGGTCCCACTAAAGTCCAAATCCCCCAAGTACCCCTTAACAAAATGTTGGACAGCTAACTTAACGTTACTAAAGATAACACTCAATAACATACTTAAATGTTTTCTATTGTTTGTCAAGGGAGGTATAGGTAAATAAGTGGATTCTACTGAACCAAAATTGACTAATTCGTTACTGGCTAGCCACTCTACTGATGTAAAGTGTAACGTTAGCTAACTTAACTTCGCAGTATTATAACTAACTTAGTGTTAGCTAAGTGATGTCTGTCAAAGAACTGTTTAGCCTCACTTAAGTTCCACTTAAGTTTCATTTTACTATGCTTAACTCAACAGGGGAAATTAAACCATGTGCAGCCCAATGTTGTTGTGATATTCTATTTTAATGAAGTGACGTGTAAATTCAATTTTGTGTCACTTCTCACCAAAGCTAACTTAGCTAGCTGAACTACAAGAGCTCAGCAATTGCTAAACATAATACAGCAAACTTAGAGTAGCGTTCATTATTACAAGAGGTGTCGCTGCAGTTTAGCTATTTAAAAAATAAATATTTTCTAAAAACAAATAACTACAGTAATTGTCTAAACAAAGCTGTTTACAAGGAAATGTATCTTAACATAATGCTAAAATTGCAAATACTTACCAGATCGTCGAGCAGAAACCCGTTTGTTCAGATACAGTCTATGGTTCAGATAAGCAGCTGAAAGATAAATGGAATTTCAATGTCAAAGAGATGCACACTGTACCGCGTAACAACATAACTGAACAGATTAATTCACCCTCTCAAGTACACAGGCTCCTGAGCAACCAAGATAATAAGTTAAAGTTAGCTAGCTAATGAATTAAGTGTGTTTTCTGTGATTTAATGGGAAATTATCAACTTGCTTAAAGCTAATTAGGGGCAGCTGGGTTAAACATTGCACATCAAAGGTGATGGTATGGTGCAGGTGGGTTTATGCAGATGGGGTGAGGAATCTGAAGATGAGCTGCAGTCCAGGTACTGTGGGGTGGTGGTGATGGAGAGGAGGATGAGGGGATATGAACATACAGGGTAGGCTACTATAGGTCATTTGACAGGGAGGTTATAAGTGGTTTATGTTCAGATGATTTGGGAATAGTTATACAGAAAAGGGAATTTGCAGTATGAGTATGACAGGGAAAAACGTGTAGTCTACTGATTGGCCTAAATGCTGTGGTGAAATAATATAGCTTATAAATCTTTATTAGTGCATTAGTAAATTAGTGCAATGTGTGTTAACAACCTTTTACAGAAACAATGGGTCATTTTCATGAGTGTAAAAAAAGCATCTCATGGACAACTATTCAGATAATTACTGGAAGTGAAATAAGTTGTTACACAAATACTAAAGATTTACTACATATCCTATTAGGATATTGAACCGTGATACAACATTATAATATTGTGGTTCCGTAGGAATAATTTTACAGGTCTAGCTCTGTAATATAAGAGGCTCACTTTGTAGCCTAGCTCGTGGTAAGAAAAAAAGCTGGTTAACGGTTGGAGTATTTACACCTTGCTTCAACTCTGGAAGAGGTAACTTAGTATTTCTGTACAATCTGAAAGTATAGTATTAGACCTACAATATAATGGAAGTTGTAAAAGAAATAGCGTTACGTAGGCTTAGGCTACTACTACTAACTAGTTGTTAGTTGTCGTCTTGGTGGCCTGAAGGACTTGACTTGAGGATACAGGCTTATCAATAGTGATTCAGGACAGTAGGATGTCCTCAGCTGTTGGCAAGGCCATCAACAGGATGTCAGGGAAGATACTTTCAAACCCCAACTCATATTAAAAAAATATTCGGGTATCAGCTAAGTGGCTTTAAAATGTTAAATATAAACATAGTAGATATCCTCATTAAACTGTAACACTGTATTTAGAGACTGCATTAGAGTTTATGAGTACAGTTAAGAAAAGTGTCCCACTGAACTTAAACTGCTATCCTACTTTACCCAGAACAGGATGACGTTTTGATCTTGAGCTAATCATAAAAAAAAAAAAAATTAATGTAGCCACCAGGTCAAGCGGTATTTGAGAGATATCACATGTGTAAAATAATATAAAAATCCACCCTACCAAATCAAATAAAGAAAAACACTCAACTCATTGAATGCAAAGTGGGTAAAAAGTGTGGTCGTTTGGGGGAAATTTGAGAACTTCTAAAAGAGTTATAATCCCTGCCAGCTCCTTCCTTTAGGCTCACGAGAGCTCTCAACAAAAGGTGCCCACCACTATCGTCTATACACAATTAACTAAAGCACCAGCATTATACCATTATCATAAGAATGCTGTTTGCAATGGGGGGAGAAACTCCTTGGCATTCATGGACGTCGCCGAATGGAGAAGAGAGCTTTTATCTTCTCAATTACATGCAGGCTGCTTTACTCACACCACCTAGTGACATGTTTGGACACTTTCTGTGCATGACAAATAATTAGTTTTCGCTGGTAATTTCAATAGCCTGTTTATAATTATAGCATTGGCTACAAGTGGGCCTTGTCTAGAGGGACTCTAGAAGAAGCTGGAGATTGGTGGTACAACTTGATTTTCCAGTGACATCCACTTTGGTAAAAGACAAACAAGATGAACAGATTAGACCGATCAAATATTTTGTTTTCACCTATTAGGCGTTCTAATAGGAGCAAATATTATGATTGATAAATGTGTGCAGGTTATGAAAATCCCCAAACAATCACTGTAATCAGATTTGTGCTCAACTTTCCTTCCATTTGCGAAAAATTAAAGTCTATTTTCATTATATTTACGTCCTTGAATATATGAGTAGTATCTGACACCCTTGGAGGTGGCATTGGTAGCTGCTGTGATTATGAATTCAGCAGCGAGCCTGTGCAGTAACTGTTCATCCCAGCAGGAGTATCTGCATAAATGAAGACTAAATAAGAGCAATTCCTCATGTTGAGGTTAACATCATTTGTTCTGCATTGCATTTCTTCCTGAATGCTTTTGATCTCATTTGTGGCTGATTTGGGGTCGTGTTAGAGGGAACTGACCACAAGGTGTCAATGTTGGTGGGAATGTGTTTTTCTGTCATTTCAGTCCATTAATGTAAAAAGCACCAAGGAAAGCAGTGGGTAGCAAATGCCTGCTGGATGTCATGCTCAAATAAATCTAATTGGATGTAGCAATTTGTCTGGAGAACGGTAATAGATGGCTGTAGAGCCTGCTGTACATGTAACTACAGCCACTGCTTGAGTGCTGTTTAATATGTTTGCTAAAGTGGTTTTCACACAGGCCTTAGAATTTCAAACTTTCCACATACACAGCTTCTTTAACATCCTAAAATTAGTTAACAGCATACAGTACACAAAGTATATTTTATGCCAAATCTGTCCTCTCAAAAGAAAAAAGATGTTTGGAAATAGTGTAGGCATAACAGTGATCTTGAAAAAATAATGCAGCAGCACCATTTGTTGAAAAACTCAAACTCTTAGCCGCCCTCAGTGGGGCTACGCATCAAGGCACCAACCAAAACCGTGCGGTGTTGAGAGTCAGGGCCACAGTTCATTTTGCTTTTATGTTTTCATGTGTAATCTAACTTTTCTTCCCTCCCTGCCAACTGAGATTTTGCTTCTTCCTGACCTTTGTCACAAGTTGTCTCCTTTTCTCAGATAAGAGAATTACCATGAAAAGGGCTAAATGGTGTTTAAGCTTGCTTAAACTAAAGGACCTTAAGTACAATTTGACTTGCTATTACTGTAATATCAATAAAAAGGCTTATAGTTTGCAGCCTACTATTGACATTTTTCACATAATCCCCACGCTAACCTCTCATAAGCCTGGAGAAAAACATCAACATTTGAGTTGACGAAAGACCTTTATCATTACATCTGTATTTTAGGCCTGTTCCAAGAAGTTTACTTCCTTATGAGGATTACTTTTTGAGTAAAACCTGACAAATAGACAAGTGTTCCCAGAGTTATCCAGATAACTCAGTAAAGCTGTGTCATTAAAAACACTCCCTAGGAGGTTGCTGTCTGTCAACTTCATAGTCAAAAACCGACAAATTATCCTGAATCAGGGGTACATAAATCTTTTGAATCAGGATACTGCATATCTGTCAGGCCCAGGGATTTGCTCTAAACAACTTTATACGGATGTTTTGAAAATCACATTTTTAGAAGAAAATTTCAACTTAAGAGAGAGACTATGCCACTTTTGAAAGAAGTAACACAATCTTCTACTTCGAATGATAACACGCCACACACACAGATTTTGGTCTTCCAGCCTTATTTTACTGGAACAGTGGTTCTTAAACTGGGGCCATAGAGCCACTTCAGGTGGGTGGTAGATGTTGAGCGGACCTAAACTTACATGAATATGATTCATGTGGTGACATAAACAAAAAAAGTGCTCTGATGCTAGAAAGGCTATTTTGCTAACTTGAATCTTGTTTATTTCAACTGCCTTTATTGTTTTTGATTGACAAACATTAACTCCACTGGAGTGTGTGTGGTGGGGGTATTTCCCCTTTTGGTTTTTAGCTACCATCTCTCTGTGGTCATAGTTTCTTTTTTGGTGTTTTGTACTCTGAGGGTCTACAGTCACGTCTGACTCAGACATGAGGACAAACTAGCTGTTCTCCACAATGGTGGCAAGAAGCACTTGGAAGGTCAGAACCAAAGACAATTATTAGTCCTCACTGTTGGTAAAAACATCTAAGCTAAAAAAATATTATATTACATTAAGCTATTTGAGTTTTTGCATGCCCAGATATAGTCACGTTACTAGAATAAAAATATAGTGAACAAAATTATAAACGACAAGTCTTTTATAACGAAATTATAAAAGACTTGTTTTTGCCCCCATTCATCATGAGCTGAACTCAAAGATCTAAGACTTTCTCTATGTAAACAAAAGGCTATTGAGCATGTTTGGGATGCTCTGGATCAGCATATACAACAGCGTGTTACAGGTCCTGCCAATATCCAGCAACTTCGCACAGCCATTGAAGAGGAGTGGACTAACATGCAGACTAGATGGACAACCCATGGCTAACACTTTTTAAATTAAAATGGCAAAGCAGATGAATCCAGGTACAAGCTGTGCTCCCTTTCTGAATCAATCTAATGGGCATTAAACGTAATAGACAGGAAATGAAGCCAGTTAATAAGGCTCTATTAGCCTTTTATATTTGGGGGAAACCATTTTCCTCCTAAATCCTTTGTGAGTTACAATTCATATCAACATTTATGTAATCAGGAAAATGATCAAAGCCAGCCTCTGTTTCGAGGTTGATGTTAAATGTTATTGATTTTTCCCATTTGTCAATATGTTAGGAATGACGTGTGAGCCCTACCACATGGCACACACTGGGTATGATCTAGAAAAGATGCAGCAAAACAAACACACACTGGGTTTGATCTAGAAAATGCAGCAAAAGATGTTTTTAACTGCTTTTACGCATTGGCAGAAGGGCATTCTTTGAGTTTACCACATTGCTTGCTGAAGATGAGCAGAAGGAATGTGTCGCTCACTGTTAGTATCACAACAAAAATGCATTATTTTACATTTTCCTGATCTCTTTTCATGAAGCTTCACAGGTAAGGACAAGTTCAACAAATCACAGGAGAGAGAGAGCGCGAATGCTCAGCACTGAGCAGATATCGGACAGCGTCCTTTATCAGGAGTGGGGATCTTTCCACTGTAAACAATAACACACAACCAGCGCTTTAAAGAGAGAAGGGCAATAAAATGCCAGAAACAGAACAATCTGACTGCTGTTTTATCATGGTTTCCCCATTTAATTTTTTCTTACAATGCAACAGATGGACATCATCAAAGAGGATTTTGTCTATGCTGACGTTCCAGCATGAATGAAAGAGTTTTCAACTACCAAAGGGACATAATCACTGTCTTCCTTGGTGGTCGAAGCTAGAAGGCTATAGCAGCAATGGCGTCTTGTCTGGGATTCAACATAATGCTCCAAGATGTAGACTGTGCACCAAGACAGTGCGCCTGAGCCATGTTAAAAGACTGTATTTCTAACTAATAAGCAGTGTTTTAACAGTTGATAAAGGGTGGAATAAAGAATCAGCTTAGCTCCTACTACCAGCACCAAGAGGGACTCCCCAAAGATTACTTGTTACGCACTTAATTATGTGCTCCACAAAATTTGTTTTTCGTTTCATTTCCTTGCCAACAGAAGTGATTTTCCCCATGAGCTATACTGTGAAGAGAGAACACATTGTGCTTTTGTGTTATCAGCCTTTAGAGCTGGACCTTAACCTGACAAGTCATCCTGCTCCGGAGAAGCCTCAGTCACAATCCAAGATCCTCATTCTAAATTCAAGAGAGCCCTTTACTATTAAGAAGAATGTGGTTAGATCACACTGAAACATAAGTTAATAACACGTTATGTTTTAATTCAATACCGTATACATTTTGAGTCTAAATGGTGCTGCACGTCACTTTAATTTACGTGATTTATGTTTTATGTTATCATAATAAGAGATGGATTATAAATAGAACATGACTATATGTAGGCACCACGATGCTTTGAATTAAATGCTAATGTAAACATTCTAACATGCTTATGTTTGCTAACATTGGCTACTTAATACAAAATCAACTGAGGTTGATGAGAATGCCATTATATTTTAAGTTTTAAGGCTAGTTAAGACAGTATTGGACAAATTTTATCAGATGATCCTGCTACACGAAAATCAAGGGACCACCAGTAATTGAATCAATCCTCTCTGGGGATCATTAAAATTTGTAAAATGTTATCCAGTGGCAATCCATTTAATAGTTGGAAGACATTTCACAAAAAGCTAAAAATGTCTTCCTGCTGGTGGCACTACAATGAAAAGTCAAGAGATCAGAGTTGGACTAATCCCTTTCATCAAACAGTATCTACAGATCCAAGGAGTGGATCAGCGTCACCATCACTGGAGCCAGGAAGGAAAAAATTCTGAAAACAAAAGTTTGCAAAACTATTCCCAGATTTCAGCAGAGTTCAGTCTTTTCAATAATGAAAATGGCAATTACAGACGTACTGGATAAAATGTAAGCACAAAATATATAATTTAAGCTCCTTCGTGAAAGACTGACAGCCACACAGCAACACTTTTTTGCTCTTGTCCAGCAATACAAAAACATCATGTGAAAACATTGAACAGGTAGTTGCAATAATGACACGAATATATGCAAACCGAACAAACATCCATCATCAGTGGGACTTTGCCTTCAATTTCACAAGCTGCATCTTTGATTTACAAATAACACAACATCCACTTTCAATCATTTAATAAAAGCTTGGATATAAGACCTTTTTTTTCTTTTTTTTTTACAGCAAGTGTTCAGTTGTTTTGATGGGAAATACATTTTCTGAACCAACTGCAGTGAGAGTGAATCAACCCCAAGTCTAACAAGGCATTTTTCAGAAATTCAACATTCACCACCAGCGTGGATCAGCAGAAACAGTCTGCTGGTTTAGGGGCCCCCTCACCATGAATATACTCTTCATCTTCTGTTACTGTAGTTGCCAGAAACACTTTTACAAATATATAGATGTAGATTTTTTTTTATATTTCAGATATTTATATAAATAGAAGTTGATTAAAAATCTGGGCATTATGACAAAGTGCAAAAAAAGGAAGGGGGAGGTTTAAAAAAACTGTTAATACCTCCATAAACTTCAAGCCAATAAACAACTCTGATATCAACATCCATGAGCTTTGTCTTAATTTTAGCTGCAACAGAATAACGTCCCATTTCTATTACTATAAACAGTGAGCCCGGGTGGCATTGCCCAAAAACATCATAGCGCTAAGGTATCTTTCATCTGTTGATACATGCGAGAGGACACTCAACGGAAAATAAATCTTGTCACCTGAACATATATTCCCACCTAAACCATGGTTTTCAGCCATTAAACTCACATAAAACATCTATATACTAGTATATCTGTTGGTATGTTGCGTTAAACAGAGAAAATTGTGAAAAAACTTTAATAATGTAACTGTAGGCATGTTAACCAGTTAACTGATGAACCATGTTTATGTACAGTCAAATGAAGATCACCGAGCCCGTATCACTAAACTGCTATCTCACACACTGATGAACAAAGTGTCATCATGGGAAGCACTTGGGAAAAGCATAACACAAATACAACTGATTATGTACAATTCATTCATTGTTAGTGCTCAGATGCTTTTGAGACAAAAACAAAACAAACCAACCCCAAAACAAACCAATCCTAGAAGTTCTATCCACCGAAGCAGTTGGCAAGTACCAGGTGGGAGCGTAGCTCACAGCTTCTCGCTGCCATCAAGCAAATCAAAATGCTTTCAGTTAATTTAGCTTCATCAGCAACACTGGATGACTACACAGGTTATTTGTTTTTTGACATATGATGGCATCGTGATTTAAGCAAGCAAATCGTCTCACATTTTATGATTTCAGCATTTGATGAATTCATTTTAATCATGAATTTACCCTTTCAATGTTGTGCTCCAATCAGCACTCATTTGGTACACCTTTCTCTTTTGGTATCACCTGATACCGTATGTGTGCATCTTGTAGACATTTAAAAGACATTAAAGGCTCACAGGAATGGCTATGCTACATTTCCAGTGCAGTGAGCCGCTGATGGGTGTAAGCTGATAAGTGAAGGCATTTTGACCTGGCTTTGATTTTACATACACAACAGAGACTAGACCCAACTGTTAAAAAAAACATAGCAATAGTTTCAAACATTGGAAGAAGTATGAAAAAGGGTGGAACCACAGGCAAACAGGAATGTGGGGCCCTTTATATGAAAATGCTAACCAGGGCCTGGTTTCACAAAATTAACCTTTGTTCATTAGCCAGTAGGGCTGAACGATTTTGGAACATAATTTAATTGCGTTTTTTTTTTAAACAAATATTGCGATTGTGATTTAATATGCGATTATTTTTTAAGCTCTTTACCTTCTGTATTATTCAAAATGCACAAGCAGTAAATCAGTGTATACACAATATTAGGTAAAACTACTGTTCTTTCTTGTGTTATGATGAATTAGGTAGAATTATTTTTATGAGCAATGGTGGAGAAGATATATCAAATTATAATAATATGAGAAAGATAATTCGAGAGTCAAGTCATGGCATTAAATAATATGATATAATATCATCAGTTCGGCCTACCTACAGACCAAAAGAAAAACTAAGTTCACCACAGTGTATTATACAGTAAACGCTCAATACAAAACCCACAGTTCAACCAGCAATTAATTAGTCCTTATCTCAGTTCAAATCTCCTAGGAGTCCATCTTTCTATATCCCAGTAAGCAAATAAAAATACTCAGTTTGAGGTTCAGTTTAAAAGTTAGCCAGCGAAAATAAAGCCAAGTGACGTCTCTCGTGTTTAATAGACAAGCTTAGTAATTCTCCGACAACGCCGGAGTTCCCCTGCAGCCTGATGCTGGTGAGCAGCGCACCGGCTGTAACCAGGCTGTAACTCAGGACAGACTGGGCCTCTTCGGACTTGTGAGTTTAGTTTGAAACGCGGTTTCACAAATATTTCCTGAGCTGAATGGTGGCTGTGTATGAGACGCAGGCGGCGATTGCCACAATACGCTTCGCTTACTACACAAGTCTTTCTGTTGTGCATTTTTCCTGTCCGTCAATCCGCGGATGGCCCGCCAATTTCACCCACCACCAAGTTACCCGCGGTGGCAGCTGCTACTTTCATTCCCTGTGTGACACTAAAGTTTATGTAGTGACAGTTCCTGTCAAGCTTAAGGCCGTTGTACAACAAGAAGGCAAGGTACAGCCAAACGTGCAGAAGAAGAATCAACTTCGAAGCGTCAACTTCCTCTGCGGACTGCTTTGGCTGTGACCAGAGTATAATCGCAGCCTTTGCGATTAGAAAATCTCGTTGTATTACATCGCGATAATATCGCTTATTCAATTAATCGTTCAGCCTTATTAGCCAGAGATGAATTGTGCTGCCGGGCTCAGAGCTATTAGAAATGTGAAGAGAAATACTGGTCAACTGACATTCTGAACCATCATCACCTACGTTTGACAAGACCTAAAGAGGAGGATGTCTTGACAAAGTGGTGATGGAGGTTCACAAAAGTACTTTGGTCATGTGATGACACCTGAGCCATTTCCATGGCAACTAAGGAAACTATCTGCTGAAGAAGGCTGGAGCTCAGTCCCAATTTCAAACTACATGCTAATTCTGTGCACGTTTGAGTATGTAATGGGCTCACTCTGCCAGAAAGATGTAGGAACACAACAAATAACACCATTAAGCTTGTAGCTTTCCATCTGTAGGTGGATATATTGTGTAATGTCCTCTTTCAACTGTTAAAATAGCTGTTTTCATGTATACTAACTGCAAAAAAAGTATACTATAATGATTAGTAAATAGTACATATTCTCTATGTTTTATGGAAGTTTATGGTGAGACGAGGTTGAAAGCTATGCAAGTGTTCCTTGAGTTAAGATATTTTTTGGTAGGCAACATAATTAGATACACTTAACTAGTTAGTTATTAGAACAGGCCTGAATAAAAACATTTTTTGAATTGACCACAACTTGAGCAGAGCTGACCACAAATACATATTCATTTTTTAAAAAAACATGCTAATGAACAAATTCTTGAAAATTTTGAGAAACCAGGCTAATCTCATCAATATCATTTAACACAGACCAAGCTAGAAAGGAAACTGCTCCTCTCTTCAGTTCATATTTAGTAAAAGGGGACAATTATTAATAAATACAAAAATAATAACACGTATGTACAAATTTTCAACAATATGAACAATCATAATACTTTCAACATTTCTTCAAGATACCATAGAAATCTATTTTTTGCTCAAAAAGTCACTGTAGCTCAAACCTTGATGGTCAGTTAGAAAACAAACATCATTTAAAAACGATAAATTATTATACAAAAAACAAAAGATCCAACTCCGTAGTAATAATTCCTTTTTGGATGCAAGTCCTGACACACAGACAGGAGTTTGTGTTTCTTGCAAATTTTAAACCAGAATGAAGAAAAAACTTCTTCAAAATAAAATCTGTTTTCTTCCTATATTGAAATACAATGCATTGACACGGCGGCGTAACACAGGTGATTTCTCTTCCCTTGTGCAAACAGGTCCTTGTGTGGCACTGCTGGAGACTGCTCTGGAGTCAGTGAAGAGGGAAGCAAGGAGAAGTGAGGGCAGTAAGTGCACTTTGAACATAGGCATGCTGGGATGGATAGGGAGAGGGGGGTGAAAGGAAAAAAGAGAATTATAGAGAAGCTGTTTGATATAAAGGGTAGTAAAGAAAGAGTAATACATGAGGTGGTTAAAAAGGAGAAAAGGCTGGATAAAACCCAACTACAACTGCTGTTGTCTCTTCCATCTTTGAGGAAGAAGAAAAGCTAAAATCAAGAGAAAGACAGAAAATGGAAGTAGGGTGGGGCAGTTTAGGTGGCATAGCCAAAGGCTGAGTCCTACAGTAGTCATGTCCATAGGTCCCTCAACCATCCAACTCCCAAAAAACAATCAAGGACCTCTTTCCTTGTTAGCTGACAGGATACAGCAACCAGGAAAATGGGCACAACAACCAGAATCAACTGGTTGTCAAAAAACATTGTCTCCCCAAAAATGTTACAGTGGTGGTGTTATTGACAATTCCTTGAAAACTGTGCAAGGCAAATTCCCTTTTTTCAGAGGATGAGTTTTGGATTCCACTGTCTTTCTTAACAGACCACGGCCACAGTGATGCACAGCAGCTTTCCATCAAAAACTTATCCGTAATAAGGAGGTGGACAGCAGAAGTGACTGCCAGCCGGCTGGGGGTAAAGACTCCAGAGCCCCAATGTCACAGTGGGTGTACTGAACTGTCACTGGGTAAATACGGGTGACCATTGCCGAGATGAAGCAGTCTGATTGGCGCTCTCAGTGGAAGAGCAGTGAGGTCAAAGGTCACAAACTGTAGTGGCCTGCGCAGCTGCCCAACATTCAGTCCATGAAACAGGTTTCTGTCAGTGATGCAACTTGGCCTGCAGGGAGCGGAAGACAGAGACTTATTAATTGTCTTTCTTTTAGTACTGGTTCAATGACGGGTTTACTGCGTTTAGAGCATCTTTGTCCGAAGCTTTCAGCCACATCTTATGATCTTCTTCAGTAGATAAGAGTTTGCTCAGTTATTATTGTAACCTGTGTCTCTGCACAAGGACCACCTGTTATGTGCCAGAGCTGCATACCTAGGTCATTTGATGACAAGTGGGCTATCTCCATGGCAGCTGATCCATCACCTGATGAAGACCATTAGATTTGGTTAAAAGCTCAGAGGAAAGCTATTAAGTAGTATTTTCCATGCAAAGGATGTAAAGGTGGTGTACATATAGACTTTTGTTTTGACAATTCAGAATTGAGGACACTAAATTATAGTCAGGGATATTTCTAAGGCATAATAAAGACACCGCCTGCATGTGACACCTACTTGTCTCGGGGATTCGGGCCCCAAAGCCAGTATTCCCCCGCTGTCGCTCCCACTGCCAAAGAGGCTCTCCAACTTGCCTGGTCTGCTCAGCTTGCTGGCCTTCCCTCTGTAAGAGCTGGGACTCCTCCTCTTCCTCCCCTCTGCTCCTCCCCCATAAGCCAAAGGTCCAGAGGGGGGAGCCAGGGGCTCATGGGGGGAGGAGGCAGGCTCCCTGTTGGGTGAGTGGGGTATACTGGTTGTGCCAAGTTCCCGACTAGAGAGGACCAGAAGAGGAGGGAAAACTGCCGTTAATGATATATAGTACACAGTGGGATCTATTTGGGCTGGTGTAAAATCATCACAGCAGATTTTACAGTGCTGTAGGAAAGCCAAACACCTGTCATCACAGCTCCTGCACTGCTGGCACTGTCCTCTCTATTTACACACTGCTCTACTTTTAATAAATCACCCTCTCAAGTGTTTCTCTACATACTGTCCTATGTCAGGCTGGGCTGAGCCTGTTTTGTGTTGTTTCCAACCCTGGCTACAATCGAAATGTCCATTGTTAGACCAATAAAGATACTGATGTTTTATGTTAGGGCATTCTGTTCAACACATTTAGCTGATGCTCTTGTACAGAGGGACTTATGAGTGAGTAATGAGTGAACAGACTCCAGTATTTTACAGTGGATCTTTAATAGTGACTTTATTCTGTAATTATGCAGAATAAATAACTCTTATTCAAGCCTGCATACAAAAATAAATGTTTAAAAAAGTTTGGGGCTGGTGACAGATTCCTAACTTCAAACAGCCCTGTCCCCACCTGTTCTGTGAGCTGTGGCTTTGAGATCCTTCTGCCCTGGACAGCCAGTCATCTCTGCCGCTCCAAAGTGCGCTTCCCCCACGTCCAAGTCCCTTTTTCCTGGCTGGGGATGTTGCTGATGTCCCCCCCGAACCTTGTAATGTTGAATGATAGCTGCTGCCGTTCCTCTTGTGATTATCCACAGTGGGAAACAAAGAGGAAGAAGAAGAAGGAGAAAAGGATGTTGAGGAGGAGGAGTAGGGAGAGTTTTTTCTCTTCTTAGATCCCACAGAGTCCTCCATGTCTTTGGATGGGCGGCAGACTTTATGCGTGCCGTTACGGGCTTTACCCGGAGTGGAAACTTGGGCGATGGGCTGCGCAGTGTCTCGAATGGTGAACACCCCAGCCATGGATGGAGACTGAGAAAATGTGGCTGTGTAGGAGAGGGAGTTGGAGGGGGAGGAGAGCAGAGGCGACATGACGGAGGAGACGGGGGAGGTACCAGAGGAGGAGAAGAGGCTCTCAGCAGCCAGAGGCACCTTCCTGAAATAAGAAGACGATTTTTTAAATTAGAAATGCTTCACTGACCATATAAACCTTAAAGCTAGAGCAGGCAGTTTATTTCAAAAGTATTTATTGTTATATTTGTTGAAATTCTCTTTACACCCTGACAATAATCAATCAATCAAATACTCAAAAAGATGGTCTGAATGAAATGAAAATGTGTTTTGGGGGAGTGGCCTGGAGGGAGGGGGTGGGATTTTTTCTCCTTTTGTAATCGTGTTGCTCTCTCTAGCTTTTAATTTATATTAACAGGCGTCTTGTTTGATTTACAAGTGACATGAACAAACACTTCCTGGCTATGTACTAAATTATATTTTTCCTTTCTTTCAAAAAGCAGGCTGGCACACGTCACTTCCTTTCAAATTTACATATGTTTATAGTGAAAGTAAATCTACTTTTTACTTATCCTGAGCTCTGTGTTGAAACAATTTATCCAGAGTGTACATTCATTAGCACTCACCTCCACATCTGTGCGTTAAGGTGTTTCTCCACCATGTTCTGGAGTGCCAGCCTCATCCTGTCCCATCGCCTGTCGAACACATAGTGGCCCCGTCCTATGAGCCTGCTGTTGAACACACAAAACTGTGGGGTGGGGGGGGGCAGGGAAGTAAGGTGAGGCATGAAGACAGCCGTTGATGGGAGAAAAGGAGTGGGCACATGAGATGGGAGGTACGTGGAGAGGTAGTAAAAGAAAAAAAAGAAAGGCAGATATAGAGGATGCAGAGAAAAACAAAAGAAAAAAAGAGAGAAACAGGGGAGGAAGTAAGAAGTGTGTAGAGCAGGATGTGGAGTGAAAGAGGCGTCGAATGACAGAAACAGAACAGATGACCAAGACAGAGCAGAGAGGAGATGGAAAAATACCCAAATTAAGACTGATAAAGATGATCTAACACAACCAAAACTCTCCAAGGAACGTTTTATCAAGTGCTAGTGGACTTGGCTGATGATTGTTGAAGACGCCTCGCCTCTCATCTAAGAGGCTTCTTCAGTTCAGAACTATATCTTCAATCAAGTCCAGCTACACTTGATTTCACCTTCCCTGGGATAACTGTGACCTGGGTGACTAAAAATTTTGTGTCTTCTGCTAAATCTACTCAAGTACTTTAAAGCTTTAAACCCAAACCCCTCCTAGGCAAGGACATTATTACCAAATGAATGCCTCTTTTAAGTTTCTAGCAGAAGATGCGACTATCTGCCTTGTAGTATAATGTGCAATTTAATTAAGACAGGAAATGGAGTAATATATCATTCCTGTGATCACCATTTGGTAGCTTTTTTACTAATCCTATGTTTGCCTATGGAGGATGTAATTATGCACTGAGGTGGTGATTTTGGTAGGAAAGAGTCGGTTTGTTAAAAAAGTTTTTTTTTTTAAACTGCAACATACTGACGTCATACAACACTACCTGTACCTCTTTTTTTGCACTGGAAAAACTTAATATGAGCAACATCGGAGCCTGAGCACTGACAAAAATAATTTCTCTAAATGGCATATTATATGTTTACCTGCGGGGTAAAAAATGGAAAATGTTGCCTCAAACTTGTGCAAATGGACATTTATTGCCCTAAGGTTATGGACCAGAAAGATGTCTCTTAGTGCAGCATTAGTAGTCAAAGAATTTACCCCTAAAGGCTGTGGGTGGTGACTGGAGTAGTGGAAGGCAGGTCTGTCAGTGTCCTCTTGAGCCTCTGCGTCTCCCTCATCACTGGAAAGTCGACCGCCGTCACCTGCTGCCGTCACCCAACTGTGGGGAGACAGGTCTGGGATAGGGGCAGGGGCTGATGCTGGGGTCAGAGGACTGGAGGTGGAGGTGGAGGTGGAGGAGCCTGGAACCCTGGGGAGGACATATTAGAAATAGATATGGGTGAATAAAAGAAAAGAGTGGTGAAGGAGTAAAGTGAAGAGTGAGAGGGAAATAGAAATGAGGAGAAGAGGAAGGGAGAGAACATGAGAAAGAGCAGGGGTAACCAGAGAGAGAGAAAAGATGAAGAGAAGGAAATGATAAAAGAAAAAAAAAGTAATGGAGATAAGGAGAAAGAATGGGAGAGGACAAATGAATAGAGGAAAAGAGTGAAGAAAAGGGAGGAGAAAAGAGAAAAGACAAAGGTGAAGAAACCAGATTGATGGACAGAGAGGAGGACAAAGAAGAAAAGTGAGAAAAAATACAGAAAAGTCTTAACAGATAAACACAAAGCTCATATCAACACAAAGCTCATATCACCTCTAAACCAACAACATGTTTTCTACAGTGACAAAACCCCAAATAACTTCCTTTTTCAAACAGATGATCATCTTGTAAGCAGAAAGAGGAAATGAGTTTCTCACAACACTTTCACAAGGGCAGACTTGCCATTCTTTTACCATTGTTTCTCCCTACTACTGCTCGTTTACAGCATCCCCTGGTGGAAAAAACCTGAACACACAAGGATTTCCCAGGTACCCCATGTCTGGGCCCAGAGACATATTTAAGTAAAAGTAAAGATAAATTGCTTTAAAATGACAGTTAAAACTCACTCATTACCAAACTACCAAAGTAATGGCGCTTTTCCATTACCAGTACCAGCTCAACTCGCCTCGCCCTGGCCGTGCTCCGTTTTCCATTGCAGATAGTAACCAGAGATACTACCCCTAATGTGACACACACCAGCAACCCACACAGCTTTCTCTTTATTTAAATTAAAATGTTTCAATATTACTCAGAATGTAAATAGAGCTAAGCGGTATGAAAACCTTACAGCTGGGTTTTCCTCTGCCGTTGTTGCTGCAGCGGTCTCTGTGACAGTGGGACCAGAGGGCTGTCAGCGGGTGGCTGGGCGGCCTCGGGTTGCCACTTGTGGAGCTCTTCAACTCCAAAAACTTTCAGGCACATTTTTGTTTCACCTTCATAAAACTGTCAATATTCGAAATCTACAGTTGATTTCTCACCTCAAAACTCTCTGTTGCTTGGAACCTCGATGGAGGTTATACGGAAAAAAAATACCTCGAAGCAGGTACAGGTACAACTTTTCAATAAGCAAGAAAAGCAAACAAAGGCTGGTCCTGTGAAGTGGAAAAGGGGCTTAAAAGTCTTAAATCACTAGGTAGATCCTGTGCAAAAGTATCCAAAATAAACGAAGTACATGTAAAAACTTTATAAACAAATAAGAATTTTAATTCAGAATGTGTTGCTTTTCCTTAAAAGTACAGATTAAACTTAACTCGATTTACGTTAAGACACAGGATACATAAAAATACAAAATCAGCTGGAATACATGCATTTTTTGATTTTCCAATCTATTTTATTCTTAGAGCTTATGATTGGGTTACTTAAATACAAGTCAACGTAAAAGTCAGCATATAAAGATGAGAATAATATTCAGGATTTTTTTGAATCTAATAAACAACTAAATATCTATTTGTGAAATTTAATGAACAATGTTGAGGTTTAAATACCACTTTTAACATTGAAATAGTTTGAAATTTCCATCTCTGTAAATGCTTGTAAATATAAATTTTGCCAACGAGGCACAAAGGATACTTCTTCCCTTTGTATTTTAGGAAGATTAGACACTTCAACAACAGAACATAACATAACTTGAATGGACAGAGATCTGACTGATCTTTGGTAGCTGGGTGTTCAGGTTTCAATGTTTTTTCATCTTAATTGATTCAATTAGAGAAACCTGATTTTTAGTCTTGGCATACATTTTTAGATCTAAAACTTACAACTTGAACTTTGTTTTTTTGAATATCAGACACTTGTGATCAAATTCAAAGTAAGTTATTCAGCCATTATTTCTATGACCAACCTGGGTATGTGTGCATTTGCCAGCCTTAGCTTCAGCGTGGACAGGGGTCGTCCATTTTGGCATTGAGGCTTGCTGGGACATGGTGTCTCTTGTGATGTTATACTCTGGCTGCTGCCTTCCTTTCCTCCCTGCGTTCCATCCCTGTCTTTCTCCTTCTCCTTCGCCCGCCCCTTGTGTTCAGCCAGGAGGATGTCGAAATGTTTCCTCCGGCCCGGGACAGCTCGCCGGTGGGTTAAAGAGTGAGTCTGTAGCAGCCAACAAAAAGACAAAAAAGGTTAATAGCAATTTCATGCATGTCATTCAGTGAGCTAATAAGCACCTGTTAGCACCCACATGTTATATCAGGTATTACGTTATTTCTAGACCGACTTTAAAGTATTGATCAGTGAAGAATTCAGAGTGTAGCTCAAACAGCAGGTCTGATGGCTGCACTTACAGGGACTTGAAACATGGCTCTCTGGTTTCAGGAAAGTTTCCATAATCCCTGCACCATGCTGCTGCTCACGTCACACCAAACTATCAAGGGTAAATATTGTCAGTGCATGGTGAGCTTCTCAACCCTTCCAATTACTTTGGGAGGTAAGCAGTCACCAAACATTTGGTTTTCTAGTATAAATGTGTTTGTGAGGCTGGTGAAAAACTGGTTTGAACAAATAGTATAGCTTGTGAGAGGAAAAATCTTTCCTGTACTCGCTCAAAGGTCATATTGAGCAGAGGGACCTCTTCAAATGCTTTAAATCCCAAATGGTGCATCTTATACACCCATAAATACTACAACTGCTAAGTAAACGTGGTAAGTCATCAATTTAAAGAGGCATTTCTCCAATTTTACATGGGGTTTGGTTTACTCATCATGAGTATTACTCAGCCTATGAAAACAGTTGTACAAAGCTTTCTGTACAAAGTCTGAGAGGATAACCCTAATGACATCATCTTTGATGTCATTAGGGTTACCTAAGGTTGGGCTTAGAAACAACTAATTTGGAGAAAGTTACAAACTGGAGTTGGAAAGAAGTGGTCATTAACCATGCAGGGAGGATGTAATGAAAGACACTATCCACATGCATTATGGGAATTGTAGGAATCCAGTGTTTTTGAAACTTGACCCATAATAGAGACCAACGGCTGGATTCCACAGAGCAAGCCGATGGAAAAAACGGGTACGGGCTGGTTCACAGTAAGCTTCCCAGCCTCTATGCAATGGACGTGTCCAAATACCCTTTAAAGTAACCTACTGTATTTAACTGTCTGTTGTTGTGTACATTAGATATCAATAAAGCACAAAGTAAAGACGTGGCACAACAACACAGGCACCATAAATAAACACATACATCTGAAAAGTGGCATTTCAGCCAAAAGAATATTAATGTATTACAGGGTAAGGAGGACAACACAAAATAGGAGAGTAATAGCGTAAATGCATTATTCAATAAATGTTATTTGTTTTCTTGTTTAAAATGTATCACCAACTTTCCATAAAACATCACTTAACAGAAAGTCATTAAACTCAAGTGAAATATGTAGTTTTTGGGTTCCTCCTGCAGGTTCAGGAGCATCTTAAGACACTCTTTACCTCCTATATGCTGGTAGGATGTACACCTTGAGTTACAACGCTTTTGGAAAACACCTCTTAAGCTTAAGAAGGTTTATAAAAAGGGATTTACGATCATCTTTTGGGAAACAGGGTGCGGGTCCCTCTCTTGAAATTGTGGTTATCACTGAGACTGCCAGAATAAATCTAGATATCAACAATGAGTTTTGTAAAAAATGAAATAAAAGAGATGTAGACATGACTATTCTCACCCACCACTCTAAATAAAATCAACATGCTAGCCTGATGCATCTTTAATTACTTAATAACCAGTTTGAAGTGATTAGTAAAGCTTGCTAGAAGTAATTAAAGGGCAGTAAAATACAAGTTTTACTGCTGAAAGATGTTGTAGCCTTATTCAACATCTATAATTACCTCATCAAGGGAAGTGTAGGCTCTATAATGCTTCAGCACTGCTACCCCACATTAACTGAGGAATGGGAAGTGCAGACGAAACACGGAGGAAGACAAGGTCATAGCTGTGATTGGAGGCCTACAGTAGTGATATTAGTGCAGCCTTCAATATTATTACTATAATAAACAAACAAAGCACCTTTCCTGGTCTGACCGCCTTAGACAGGAAGCAGGAAGAAGGGTAAGAAACTATTATTGACTCCAACAAAAATTAAAGAGGTAGGTGCATATCCTGTGTGCATATCTGATTTACCTTGCAGGTGAGAGACCGCGTGCAGGGCCGCTTAGTCTCGGGGTCCTGGACTCCACAGTGCTTGTTAGGATCAAAAACTCTCCCTGTAAAACATGAACACACACACGCAAATGAGATGGGTACTAAAAGCTATCATTTAGTCATTTCTTCCTGCCATCCTTCAAGTATCAAATCTCATTTACTGGGAGTGGGAGCCTTACAGTACCACAAGTGCATTCATTTGTCTCTTTTGTCTTTTGTGTATTCACATATTCCTTTGTTCCATTCAATCATTCAGTCGTGGTCTAAGCTACTGTCGTCTAATAGTACTATTCAGTGTGACATTATTAGCATTGCTTCCAGTTTTAAACAGATAAACTGTAGAGATCCCACACGCTTTGACAAATTGTTCATGACAGGCCGTACTGGCAGCCTGACAAGAGTCAACTGTGACTGACAGCCCAGGAAACTCTCTTCTGCTTTAATGAGTAGAATCGGAGGGGAAACTGTACTTTAACGATGAAATGTAAGCCTTAACTTTTAAGACCGTGTCAGTTTGCAGGCAAAGTCTCAGATGTTTACTATGAAGAGCTCTTCGTACGGCAAAATATGTTTTATGTGACAAAAATCCTGGTGTTGGATTCTTTTATTTCTTACGACATATTTTCTCAGTCAGCTTCTCTCTGCCAGTATCTGCTGAAGCTGAAGCAGTTGGTTATTTCACAGGAGAGGTTTTTGTATATATCTTCGTTTCTCCATGCCACGTTACTTCTATGCACCAATTTGGATTAGGCCACATTTTAATAAGAATCTGATTGGACAGTGAACTAAACTATCCACCAGCTGTCATCAAAATGAATGAAATCTCATCCACACTTTCCTGAAGAAGCACAGAGTTTTCAGGGGTTTATTTTTCTTTCCTTTTCTTTCATTTAGGTTTATGCTCAATCACAGCTAACTTTCATATGGCCAAACAGGCAAGACAGTTTGATTTTGCATAAACATATTAACATTGTTGTTCTTTCTTATATTTAATATTGAATTGTTAGCCAGCCATCTGTCTAATGTTTACTGCGATTGTGTTGGTTATTATGTTTTGTTAAAGACTGGGCCAGCCAGTATATAGGTTCCCCCTCATTCTCATTTAGTTAGGTCTCAGTCAGTTGTTAAGTTCTGCTGTGTTGTGCTCCTATTTCTTTTATTTGTGGTAAGTATAAAGCTGTGTTTTGGGGGAAAAATACCTGCTCAGCCCCTAACATCATATAATGCAGCAACAAGAGACAGTTACACAAATACTCAGTTAACCACATTCTCTCAAATTACTGATCCACTCTGTTGCAAAACTATGCATACTGTGGTATGTACGGTAAGTCGAAGTTGATCTAAAATCTAACTGATATATACAAGTGACAGTTTGGGCAACTACTTTAAACATTCACCTTCATTTTCTCTTTCAAATAAGAGTTCTAGATATAGTTAAACCAGACCATTATTTTAAACTTGTTGGTTGTTACTGTTTGCCTAAGCTGCCTGAAATAGTCCCTTAAGACTCTCCAGTTGATCCAGAATGCTGAGGGACTTGTACTGACAAGAACCAGAAAAAAAGATCATATTTCTCCTGTATTAGTTTCTCCGCACTGGTTCCCTGTAAAATCCAGAATAGAATTCAAAATGTATTTCTCCTCACCTATAAATTTCTTAATGATCAGGCACTTAAAAAGCTTAACTTGAAAGAGCTCACAGTACCAACACTTCTAGAGCACTGCGCTCCTGTGGAATCAGGTCTAAGACTTGGCAATTTAAAAAAACCTCATAGTTAGGGCTGGGTCAGGTGAGCTCTTAACTATCCTTTAGTTGCACTGCTATAGGCCCAGACTGCTGGGAGACTTTCCATGATGCACTGAGCTCCTCTCCCTAAAAGAAATCCTTCTAAATTAACCATTTGCTAATAGTAGTTGCAAACTTTTTACATCCTGAGTCAAATGGTTAATGTTGTAAGTTAAGTCACAGAGATCTTTCAATCCAAACTTCTGTAAATGTTCTATAGTGAAATAAATAGCAAAAGCATTGGTCAGAAACACAGAAAGACCTTCGTTGTCCCACACAAACTACCCGGTCAACAACAACCTCCAGTCAGCTAGTTATCTTAAACAGTGTAACTGTCAGAGGGCTGTAATCTAGAGCTGGCCTTTCCTATAATCCCTGTAATCTTTTTGTGTTTGCAGTATGAGACAGTTCTGATGGACACGGCTGACAGGCAAACACACGCAAATACAGAAACTAACATGCACTTAGACATAAACAAAGTCACATGACATGCCTACTCGCAAGTTCACACAAAGTAAAAAAAAAGGAAGTTGAGAGCGAGCGAGAGAGAAATTTGGGTAGTGTTAACACAGACTGAAGAAAGACCCTGATGGAAAGAGAAACCATACACCACAGAAAGCAGAACAAGATGAGTGAGAAACAAGACGGTGATGAACAGATTCAAAGCTTAAAGAAGGAGATAGGAGTTTGTGAGAAAAAAAAAATAGGCCAGAGTAGGAGTGTGTGAGAGAGAAACAAGAAGGTCGAGGCAGGAGGTGGCGAGCGAAAGGAGGAAAAAAATAGAAGACACGCAGGAGGTGGGGGAAATCTCTCAAGAAGACAAGCAGCTTTTTGGCAGCGGGAGCTCGTGAATTAGAGGGTGTAAATCAGTCGCTGGGAGCACAGCAAGACACAGCACAAACGAGGAGAAAGAAGAGAGAAATGAGGAGGGGAGGAAGACGAAGAGCTGGATCGAGAGACATGACACCAATAACCAGACCCTGAAGCATCCATCACAAACCTTTTTCACTTCATCACTTTGCATGTTTTTACCTCTCTTGCTTCAAGAAGGCCACAAGGTTAACTTGTGTGCATCAATGTTAATTTAAAAAGGAATACTCCCTTTCCCTTTCTAAATCACACAGTGTTAATCTAACCATTGCCCAGTCTGCTGCCAAACATTCAGGCTGGAAGCTTTCCAAAGGACGTGGGGATACGAAATAGGGAGTGTGAGAGCTTGTGAGAGCATATGCATGTATGTTTATGTAGTAAATGTAAATTTAAGGAGCAAAGCCAGATATATTTGACTCTTCCTGCACAGGAATAAGTTTTCTGACCGATAGGGTGATGGATCCAAATCACAAACCAGCCATGAAAATGCAGGCAGGACAATTAAAATGATGATAATGACATGTTCTCCGTTTATTTAGACATTTACACTCCAGTAGAGGATAGTGGCTGCACTGTGAAGCTCTGAAGATTAAATGAGTGTCACTGTGAAATATGAAGTTGAAAAAATATGCATGCACAAGGTCTTCACCTGGATCAATACAGAAAAAAATTATATCTTAGAACTCACCTGAGAGTCTTTTCTGCGACCTGGAGGAAGTCTTAGTTCCGTTATGCTGCTTCTTCTGCAATGGTGACGAGGGCGGCAGAGCGCCAGCTCGGTGGGAAGGGGAAGGTGATGGGGAGGGTTTCCGGTCCAGTGTGGAAGGAGAAGGTGTAGACGACAGTCGTCGGTCAAGAGGAGAGCGTGCCGGACTGGGCCGCGCGTCCAGAGAGGATGGAGAGGTGGTGGAGCTCGGTGTGGACGGACCGCTGGTTCCGCGACCATTAGTGAGCTTCTCGCTGGTCCACTGGGAGGCTGGGGGAGTGAGGGATGGAGGTTTGAGGGAGGAAGGGGAGGAGGAGGTGATGCGCACATGTGATGCTGAGCTGGCTCGGTTGAAGCAAGGCATCTTCTCCAGGCTCACCACTGGAAGGGATACACTGAAGAGGGGGGGAAAAAAGTAGTGAAAACATTGTTTAACTAAAAGGTTTGGAAGCTGATTAATCAGTATGCAGCTTTTTATGAAACCGAGAACTTAAAAAAAAAAAAAAAGGGCCTCACCAAGTCTTGTTCCGCGCCCCCTTTGGTGGGTAGACAGCAAGTGGTGCCTTACTGAAGCGGGAGTGAGGATAATCTTTAGGGACCCTGAAGGCAAGTGTGTCCCCAGGACTGGGAGCCACAGCCGGGGCCACTGCAGGTGTTTTGGGCTTCATTGGGGCCACAGGGCTCCTGGAGGGGACAGGGGAGATGTGGCGCTTCTCTGAAACAAGACAGAAGCAGAGACAAAAATCTTATGTATAAGGTCACACAAATTAATGACACACAAAAACACACTTAACAAACCAAGACACACTCCTCCTATCAAGATCATGCATTGCTAGCAGGTACTTTTTGGATCAGGATACTTTTATGGATCAAAATTTGCTTCTAATTAGCACCGGAGTCTAGTACTAGTATAGTGTGGTATTTACAACTTGTGTTTTTTTTTTTACCCTGCTTAGGTGCCAGATGGTTGTGTTGTAACACAGGAGAGACAAATCTGTGCCAGAACCTTTCCACAAAAAGAATGAAGTATTTACAAATCAATTAAGTCTACTTATCTCTAATTAGCAACTTGCCTGACACCATCTGAAGTGTCCTTGTTTGAGAAACTCCACTAATCTGTTATTATGTGAAGTTCAAACAAGAGCAACAATTTTTACTTTCTGACCCAGATATGATCAGAATGCAGAAGTGAAAGGATGCTGAGACACAGAAAGAAACGTGAGAGGGGGATAAATCACAAAGCTGCGGGGGAAAAAGTAGGAGAGGAGCGGAGCGGAGCTCACACTTACGGTTTTTGCTATGCATGTCTTTGTGGGAGAAGGGTGGGGAGGGAATGGGGGGTGTGGTCCAGGACTGTCTGTCTCTCTTTGACTGTCTCACAGGAAAACTACACCCCTGCTACCTGCATGAAAAACAGAGGGGTAAAGATAAAAATACAGAGAAAGGAGGTGTGGAAAACACACTGCACACGAAGTAAAATAGTAGTTTGAATTGATAAGAATGGTGTCGACAGTATTTAAAATTATGCAACAGTTGGCTCTAAAATCAAGTCACTTTATATTATGTTCGCAATTCAAAACAAAGTTATTCTAATCTACTAGTTCCTTCAAGAGGTAAACAACCAACATCAGTAAGATTTAGCTGATAAGATAGGTTGGTGAAAAGCGGCTGTTATTTTTGGGATGAGACCCTTGTGGTTCGTTCAACTTCCTGTCTGCTTATAAAATGCAAATCAAAAACTGGAGCAGTGAAATTGTGAAATATACCTGAAGACAGCAGCTCAGGTAGAATATTGTACATAAACTGCTAAATTGAAGATGTTAACATGTGCATGCCAAGGTCAGCTAAAAAAGCTCCCTAATACAACTACACTCAAACACACCCACAGTGACAGAGTGACAGCCAGACACAATAGATGATACTTGGATGGAACTCCAATTCTATGAGTATGTTTGCAGCCCCCTAATTGAGTGTACGCCTCGGCACCAACCGCTCAATAAGGTTGTAGCATGCATGCCCTATAAAACGTCAGTGCACTTGTCGCTCAACTGACAACTGATGCAAGGGGTCAGCTGGGAATGCGGTTAAAGGGTTTCGCTGTTGGTAACCACCAGAGGCAAAGGCCGTTAGGGATGTGATATACTCGCAGTGGCATGGTCACTGAGCACTGCCAGCCTGGGGGTCCTATATGCCTCCAAGCTTGAAGCCAAAACATAACCTTTGTGTAAATCCATTCCACAGATGTTGCACCAAGCACAGAGTGAGACGTACAGCCACATGCTGTGCGGCCTGAGACGTGACAGCACAAAATTACAGATGGAAGACCGTGAAGCAGCCTGGCAATGTCTTTCAACGACATGCCCCTGTAGAGGTTGGCTGACAAGGCAATGCTCCTGGTCCCCTTATCCGGGGTGAGGGGTGAAAAAGGTTCCCAAGTGGACCTGAAGGCAACTCTCCAGTCCAGAACTCTCGTCACAACCCCCCATGCCAACTGACAAGCTGGTAGATTGACTAGTGTACAACAAAGTCCTGGCCAAATAGTGCTGATTATCACACTTTACTCAGTAAGCAGCGTAACAATAAGGGATTCTGCGTGTATATTAATTGTGAGTGTGCGTCACAATGTTGTACAACATGGTTAATGAGTGTAGTAGTAGTCTACTAACAGCAGCACGCTGGAACAAAAGGGCAGAGCAGACAGACTAACTGAACCTGTGTGTTTGCTCAGACTGCATGAATACACATCAAAGTGTTCTGCAGGTGACGGAGTGTGTGTGTGTGTGTGTGTGTGTGTGTGTGTACAATGTGTGTGTGTGTGTGTGTGTGTGTACAATGTGTGTGCAAAGTGTGTCTGTGTTTATTGAAGAGATTAACTACCGCATGCTAAATATAACAGAGGTGTGTGTGTGAGTATGATACCACATTATGAACTTATATATCGGAAGTGTTTTTGTCCAGGGTATGGGCTATAAGTAGGTTGTATGAATAGTACGAGTTTGTATATCTCAGTGTGCAGTATGTATATATGAGATACTTTTTAAGGGCATGATTCGCTCAAATGAGAGTGTGTGTGTGTGTGTGTGTGTGTGTGTGTGTGTGTGTGTGTGTGTGTGTGTGTGTGTGTGTGTGTGTGTGTGTGTGTGTGTGTGTGTGTGTGTGTGCGCGCAGCAGGTGTGTAAATAGGCCAGTGGAAGCAGAGGCAGCTGTATTCAGAGTAGCAGGATCAAAGTCCAGAGCTACATTTGCAGGTATGCAGCTACAAAACTAACAATTTCACACATTAAATCACTCCTTAATTCACAGTTTCACACATCAGATGCGCACGATTTTAGTCAACTCAAATGTATGGTTCTATGAAGCTTTACTGTACGAATGGAGTGGGAAAACTGTGCGTGTGTATGCTTCTGTGTACCAGGTGTTTTTGTATTTCCGGATTTCAGCATTTCTTCCCCCCAAAGGCAGGATTAAGGTAAATAATACATCTGAAGAAACATACCATCCGATATGCCTTTGTGATTATTTGGTCAAGTCAAATACACGCTGTTCTTTTGACTTTGAGGGTCAAACTCTACCTCCTACTCAAGCTCTGCTGCACGCATTGTTGTCTTTGTTTTTGTATTAAACAGAAAAATGAACAGGAGTATAAATAAAAAAAAATTTTTTTTAAATGTTGTACATTCCAAGATGAAAATTTAATTTTTTTGAAAAAGGATAATACAAGTTACAACAACTACGGGCATCTTAAATTGCTGGCTAACAAAAATTAGTCTCTTTATGTATACTAATAGGGGTAGTAAGACATAACGAATGATGAACAATTTAATTTCCTCCTAAAATAGACTCAGATATCTTTTGTTTTCTAACAGAACTCATCCTGTGAGTAAGGAGCAGGTTGGGAGCTAACCATACTGATTTACAATGCATGGACGGCTGCCCAGCCAAGGTCACTAAGGCACTCGACCGCAAGGGCACCCTCACTACTATGCTCTCTTGCCTGCTTGTCGTTATGGCAATGCTGAGAGCCCAGCCAATTGGCTGCTGATTCATCCTGTGGGTGGAGCCATTGCATGATGAGGAAGCAGAGGCTCAGCTGGGCTTGTTTACATTGAGAGAGTACCAGGGGAGAGAAGTGAAAGAGAAATAGATATGGGACAATTAAGAAAAGCATCTATGAACATTCTCATTCATTCAGGTTACCTAGAAGTACTGCGCCAAAGGCAAAAAGGCCTGCTGTTTCAAAAACAGCACATAGCATTCTGGTAGTAGAAGCTAAGCTCCCAATTGCAGGTTGTCATAGTAATGCAACATGCTTTCTGGTAAGCATATCTTTCAGGTGAACAGGAGTCAGAAATAGCGACTGTGAGAGCAGGCAATGGGAGATTAGTCGACGTGAATAGAGCTCAAAGAATATTTAATAATGATTGTGAAAATTTTAACCCTCAATACAACGTGAGATGAACATTAGCTGGCTGAACTATTGCTCTCTTGTGTAGATACTATGATACATAAAGACTATGTGAAAATAAGTAAATGATTTTAGATGTATCAAAATAGAAGTGGAAACTGTCCAGCATATAGGAGTATTCTTTAGTAATTTTGTGCCAAAAAGTGTATTTTCAGTTATTATTGTGGACATACATAGTACAGCCTCCTAAATTATTTACAGTGTCTGAACAGGATCTTTTTTGGAGCCACATGAACAATACCAATTAGGTTTGTTTTGTTCTCAGTCACTCAGTAACCTGGCCTCCATCTATTACCTGTAGATGTATCTTCCTCCGTATGTTTGTAAAAGAACATGATTTCTGAGCAGTCTCTCCTTTCGGCCCAGAGATGAGGTAAAACTATTTTGATACCTTTGCTTTAGTAAACACCGTACAAACCCAAGTGCAAAGAAAAAAGCCTAGGAACTACCTATGATGTACAATAGCAGCTGGCATTTTAATTGGCCCAAGACTTAGCTAATGGTTCACACACAGCCAAGCAATAATAACAATAACACAGTGGAAAGAGCACCATCGCCAATAAAGGAAACTCAGCAGAGCTTCTGTGGTTAAGGGCAAAATTCAACAACTACAGACAAACATCATGAGAAATGAACAACTACACCACAGCCCAAGCGCACACACTTTTACACAACAACAAAGTCAGACGCGGAAACACCGAGCAGCCCGAACACTTGTTAAGTGAGGAGTGAAATGAAACCGAAAGGAAACAAGAGGATTTTTTTTTTGACCTGCCTCAGAGCTCAATTAATCCACTACTTCAGAGAAAAGTTGGAAGGCGAGTAGAGAGAGGCAGACGCTCCCACCAACGGCAACAACATGACCCTTTCATCACGCACTCGACTTACTCACACACAGCAGGCCACCAGCGGGGGAGGGGGGGGGGGGAATGCAGACTGAAAGAGTGGAGAGACGAAATCATAGTAGATGAGAGAATTAGAAAGAATACACTGAAATATCTAAACGCGGCATGGAGTGCTGATTTATCCAAACACAGCATCAAAAGCATGACTTACACACAAATCTTATCATCAGCTGTTGCTCATGAATTGTCTAGTTTATCATGATGCTCAGGGCCCAAGTGTACCAACATATAAAAATCCTTTTTGAAATAAACTCCTAATTATGCCAGCACTTATAAGATACTTAAATATGCAGGGTTAGGGTTACGGCTAGTATCGCAAACTCCTGGGGGCACTGTATAAAGATTAATCTATAATTCTAAAGTTTAAAAAAACACCCAATAACATTACAACTTTCATCTCAATATTTAAAAAAGGCTGCTGCCAAATCAGGCATTTTACGTTGCAACAAAACACAAAAAAGGCCCACAAAATCCTGGAAAGGCCTGAACAGAAACAAAGATACTAGCCAGGAGTTGTCAAAAATCTGGTGGTAAAAATTTGCATGCTCTGTCATACTCCCCCTTCAGCTCTGGCAAATCAGTCATTACTGGTTGGCATAAACACATCACTACACTCACACGGCACTCAGACACTGCGAGTACAAAGAGATTAACCTGGCTGTGATAGTTCTAATTCGGCATTGTGTGAACTCAGCGGTATCGATCATCTTGACCAATGACCCCATTGAGGTTAAATAGACGAGTATCCCTATCGGACAGTCAGAACTGAAGAACTCTGTCGAATTATGGACAAAATGTCTTTAAATATGAAAGTAAGTTTCATTACATTTCACAGATTGCTTAAAAAGAGCTCATATATCTTCTTGGGAAAATTTCTTTACAACATCCTGGTCTGTCCAAAATAACCTCTGATGTTCACTCGCAAGCATTAAAAAACAACTTCTTTGCACATTTTCACTTCACAAACTCACTGAATGGGGTTTGGTTACACTGCCAGTGTGAGGGATTTATTTGATATCCCACTGGGGCCATTTATGCTAAGAATATACATGCTCGCCTAACTCTAAGGAGATTTAAATAAACAAATCCACTAAATGGAGGATGTCTCTGATGCATAAAACACAGTATATCTTAACCTTTTTGAACACAAGACATGGCGTATATTACACATCTATCCAGTACAGGTTCTGGCTTAAGTGGTGACCACTCTCTTTTTCACACGCAGCAAATCTTGAGCAGCAAACTGGGCATGTATAACTCGGAGCTGCTGACCCCTGAGGCAGCCAATCCCCCACTTTCTCTGTGTGGGCCTGTACGAATGTGTGCATGCATGCATTTCTGTAAGGCCTCAGTGCTGATCCAATGCACAGGTCAAGCCTTAAAACAGATCCCATGATGGATCCACACGCAAAGACAAACACAAGGCCACTGCAATGAATAGAAATGATTCTCAGGGTTGGAATATTTAAAGTAGAATCCCCAGCAAGGAACAATGGGGCTGTACTTGTGAGGATATTACGGTGACATGATAGGAACAAGCAACAATGGGAGGAAATGCATAAAACATCATAAGAATATCTTGACAGTGCCGGTTCCTAGAGGCAATCCACTCAGCAGAGGTCAGGAGGAGCATATTTCATGTCATGACAGAGGAGTTGTGTGTAAAATGCTTCAACTTTAACAATGAAGTCAATGAATCAACTGTAGCGGCTGGACAGTTTGACTTCTAGGTCACAGCACTAAAGTTAAAATCATTATAAAAACAAGTATATGATGAAATGCACAACTTTTCTACAAATCAGCATGTGACCTGGCCTCTACAATACAACGCCTGCTTGTTATCGTATTGTGGCCCGAGGAGTGTTTTGTTTTATGTAGAGCACTCAGGAGATTCCCACTCTTGATTGTGTGTGCATGAGTGTGTTTTAGACCTGTTGTTACCCGACTCTGTGTGCGTGTCAGCAAGCAGAGTCGCTGCTGTGTTGGGGGGGGCAAAACAACAGTGCCTGCCAGAAGTCTATGAGTGTGTGTCTCACAATACCACTGACCTCTTTCTGCTGAGAAACAGAAAGTGAGAATGTGTGTGCCTGTGCAACTTCATTGGCCTCTCGGCTCGCAGGGATAAGAAGTGTGTCTGTGTGTGTGTGTGTGTGTGTGTGTGTGTGTGTGTGTGTGTATTAGGGCTGGTCCGAATACCATTTTTTGAGCTTCGAAGCTTCGGTAGTAATGAACATCGAATATTCGAAGCTTGGAAAATCAATTTGTATAATTTATATTTAAATTTTCGAAGCTGCACAATCTCTTTAGGCTGCCTATCGTTTGCATTTTGATTATTTCCAGAAAGCGTTCATCCAAACGACTTCACAGGGGAGTACAGTGTCGTAGTAATATATATTTATTAAGTAACTATAACGAAGTTATATGTTAAGTATTATATTTCACCAGATTTTATAGTGTAAAACATATTATATGCACGGTGTGCAAAAAAACAAAACAAAAAAAAAAAAAAAACAAATATCTGAATGTCACATTTTCAAATCGAATACCAACCCACCGAACGAATATTCCAATATTCAAATATTCTAGTCCAGCCCTAGTGTGTATGTATGTGTTCATTAAGCGTGACCATGTGTCCCCACCTCGCAAAAAGGCTGGTGCCACCAATAGAAGGACGCTGCAGCACACTGGCAGATGTGAGTGCACTCAGTGGAGCCACAATCAAAAAAACACAAAAAAAGGTAGACTGGGTGGAGGGCCAATGACAGCTGGGATCAACAGTGCTACCACTTTTCAAACAACAAATACTCTTAATGGTGAATGCATACTGACTATTTTCTACACATTTATTAAAATCCATACTTTTAATTTGAACATAGGGTTTTGATGCTTCATCACAATCTCCATACCAACAAATATTGCATTTTATGAAAAGGTAAGCCTACAGGTGTAAAATGCAAAAGCAGCTGAGCAGCGTATGTGTGTATTGTACCTGTATTGGCCCCTAAAAGCATTGTTGAAGTCGTTTCTACAACTTTCCTTTTTTCAAATAAATTTTTCAACATTTTCCAACCCTGCATGAAAAACTCTGTAAGACTGACATCAGGAAAGCTCTACCTTTGCAGGTTTCACATATGGAGCAAGCCATCACCCTGTGAAATCTTCCATATGCTTGTATGTTTTTTTTAGTCCAGGAGCACGAGAATAATGAAAAACATCCGCCTATTTTAAAAGCATTATCTTAAAAGCAGAACAGGCTTTGTCCATATACTTATTTCTTAATTTAAAAAGCTTGTGCACAATGATACATCTGGTCCATTATTCTGTAAATTATTCAGTGATTTTGAGTTATTATCAGCCTGCTGAGTATAAGAAGGTGTGACCAAGTGGTGTTTGTTTGTGTGGAGGATAAGTGCAGGGAGAATATGTTTTAAAATGCCCTGCAGGGATAAACGATGATTGTATCAATCTGAATAGCTATGTGTGTGTTTGTTCTGTGCCTCTGTGTGGAGATAACCCAGTGGGGTGTGTTTGTGTGCGTACTTTGGTGAAGTGTATGGTTATGCTTAAAGGTTTTTGTGTGTGACTACGCCCTGAGGGGTTTCTGTGTGTGTGTGCGTCTTACCATAGTGTGTGAGGATGCCCTGAGGAGTGACCACCTGATTGCAGACATGGCAGACAACAAGACAAAAATCCCCCAGTGCTGGAAACAGGCTGTAGACAAGCATCTCTGAAAAAGATGTCAAGAGTAGGGACCGCATTTTAGAAATAGAACAATGATGATTCATGCAGCCCTTTCAGGGCAACAACTTATTATTATTATTACCACCAATCTGGCAATTTTTTTTCCAGATTAACCAATTAATCATTTTGTCTATAAAATCTTACAATCTAATAAAAAAGTACACATAACAATTTTTAAGGTCATGTTTTCAAATTGTTTATTTGAACAATTTTCTTCATGTGAACAGACGGACCGACACCGCTATATGGGAAGTACAGATCTGATCACGAGATCGGAAATCGGACTCGGACTCGAGGGCAAAAAAACCTGATCGGGACATCCCTAACAAATAGGGTTAGTCTAAAAAATTACCATTCTGGTGCTTTGTGTGAACAAGGTGGCCTGGGTTGGAGTCAAATTCCCAGACTGAATTATTGTGCCAGTCGCCTCTTGCTGAGGGACTTTACATGGTTTAGATTTAGCAAAAACACCAACACCATGAACTTCATCTACTGCACTAGAAGTAGTCTACAACATGCGTGGAAAACCAGGTTTGCTGAGGCAGCTGGCACCACACAGTATAAATACGACACCTTAATGAAGCAAACAGCAGTTTAAAACATAAAATATGCCAAAACAGATAGTAAAAATTAAACCAGCATCACCACAACCTGAATATCCATTATGGGGGATTAATAAAAGTATCTTATCTTGTCTTACGTACATTTGTTAAACAGCATTTAATTAAAATGTGACTAAAATAAAACAGTACATTGTAGTTATTATTATTATTACCAAAGCATTATCAGTGATACACTTAAAATGAAGAAAATGTGAGAAATTGCCTTGCAGTCGATTTAAATTTTCTGCCTGTACCCCTAAAATTTTCAGTTAGGGGCTACAGTTCTATAAAAAAAAGTTAGTCTGGAGCCCTGATATTGATCCAGCTCTTAGCCTTCAAGTCTTACAATTTCACACATAGACTGCATACAACAAAAGAAAAATAAGCAAAAGTTAAATATATTTTTTATTTAAAATTACACTAAAAACTTTTAAAACTCCCCAAAACCCCTGCCAGACTTAGGCATGGTGCTCAGCACAACATTATCATTTGGCTTTGGAGCTGCTTTGGTCTCTAAAACTGCAGAATTTTCAGATACCACTAGTCGTCACAATTTTCACTAACATGCAACATTACTGTGTTCCAGCTAGCATACAGAAACATTTTGTCTGGAGTTAGAAGAGATACCCCCACACACTCAACAAAAACTGAAGATTAACCGAAATAGAGTAAAAATGTCCAATGGAAAATAGATATTATCTCTTCTGTCTAAACTTTGAGAACATAATCTTCCTGTACCCAGACAAGCTCTGCTGACAGAAATCACGGCACGTATTAGCATGGTGCTTAACCCAGAATTGCTGATGTGTGGGTTTCTGAAAGTGTATGGGTACATGACGTCATGACCTTGCATTGCTGGCGAGTTGGCGAGACTGGCATCCATGCTTTGTGACCAGCAGTATGTGTGTGACGGAAAAAAAAAAAAAGGTCTGCTGGGTCACTCAAGGTCAAAGCCATATTACACTCTATGCATATATTTTGTGTAATAGGTCAGAGTTGACTTTCTTACTCATATATGAAGTGTATAAGGACACACACTAAGGTTATCATCATCACTGGAAGAAATGTTTCAGTTATGTTGAAGATTGCTGTAGGATAAATACTGAAGAGTAATGAGAGAGAATCAAATGAAGGGCAAGACAGTAATAACAAAGCGGAAAAATAAACTGTTATTAGCTGCTAAGGAAGAGGCTTTCATTTCACACCTACAGTCGGATGCCGAGCAGCTGCACTGAAGCAGTTAAGATGCTTTGCCCAAGTTCACCTTGTCAATACAGGAGGGAGAGATTATTTCTCACTCATTTTCCATGGCAGTAATTTGTAAGCATGCTCCTGGATTTAAGCCACAATTCAAACTCTCCGATTCCTGTGTTTGCCGACCAAACTGCTTTCCCTCACTAGTGAATAAACCGCACTGTTTGCTTTCGACTTAAAACAAAACAAACACAAATGGAAACGTGTGGCTGTGTGTGGAAAACAACTTTTTAAAATATTGTCATTGTAGTCAACAGGTTAAGTGGGAAGGATTAATAACAAATGTGAGGCTGGAAATGCTGCTGTAGGTCAGCTCTACCTGCCAAGTGGTTTCTGTTCAAAAAGTGGATCAGCATCACCACAGTTTGTCTCTCTTCCTGTGTGATCATTTTCTTGTTAATAAACTATCAGCTAAACCAAGCCAAGCCAAACAAAATAAAAAATATGATGGGAAAATGTTTTTTGGCAAATTCACCAAATTTGTTTACGCTAACAGAAAAGGAGTTTAGTGGGAGTACTGAAAGAAAAAAAAGGAGTAAGAATGCAATTTCCTCTGCATCTGCCAAGTCAAATGCAAACTAAGCGCGTAGCCTATTTCTGCAGCTTGAACTGTGTGCGTCTCTCAGGCCAACTGCCACAGGCTGCCAAATGACTGACAGGCCAGAAAATGAACTACAAAACCATGAGCCACTGGTGAATAAGCATGTTTGGAGCTACTAAAACAGTATATCATTGGACACTAACATTTACAGAGTAAGTTAAACAACTTCCCATTGGTGAGTTAGGGTTTGAAAAGCAGGGAGTACCAACATGAGAAGAGAGAGAACAGCAGGTTACTCAGGCCTAGTACAGATAACTTGGGTTTGGGCTGACAAATACCAAAGAAATAATGCAACTGAAACAACTTAGGGGGAATCTTGGGGATAGGCGCCACTTTTGAGTAATGACTGCGCTACAACCGTTTCAGTTGAGGGCACAGGCCACAGCAGCGGCTTCAACAGGAGTTTCTGAACAGACACGGCAGAAAATCTTTGGTACTGCACCAAAATGTCTGACACAGTAAACAAGCTTACCAGTAGTTGGCTGGCAGCAAATCTTGCAAACTCAACTATTCAGTCAATTTTTACAAAAAAAAAATGTCCCAGATTTGTTTGTCTTAATAAAAGAGTTTCGGTTTGTACCTAAAAATAGGAGGCAGCCCTTTTTCTTGTAAGTACACCTCTTTATAATAGAAATAAAGCTGTAAAGACCTAATGTCACAAGGAGAAACTGAACAAATGGGCCATCATGAAAAATTCATCATTTAAACCCACACGTCCAAATTTTTTACTATATTATGTTTTAAACTGTCTGTTTCCAAGGTCAGAATCATCTGATCATCAGGTATAAAAGCCAGGCTGAAAAATGAACTCCAGCCGGGGAAACTATTACATGAACATCTATGCCATTTGTGAAACAAAAAGTAACAACGATTTAACTGATAGATCAGAAAAGGTGAAACTAGAGTTATAATCTAACGTCTAAGCTAAATACAATAACGTCTAGAGCACTTCACTTTTCTATGTAAGGACAAGTTCATTCCACTCCAGCAGCTATTCAGAGGGCAGCAACACCTGATTCATTTGCTTCTTTCTGTCACACATTCGCTTTATTTCAGACTGTACTTAAATTCTGGCAATACATATTTAGGCCATTTAGTGCTACACCTTAAAATTATTTTCATTCATTCATAAATTAATCTGAAGAATATTTTCTTTATTAATTCATTAATCTAACAATCAAAAATGTTCACAGTCACAATTTCCAAAATCTTCAGTTTGCTCTGTCCAAACTCGAGGTTCCAAAACCCAAAGATATTCAGTTTACTAATCACATTTCACACAGTTTAGGAGTTTGCTCAAAATATCAAAATTCATCTGCAAGATTCATTTTTCACTCATCATTTCAGCTATTAAGGTTTTTGATGTAGATATACACATGGATTTGCTTTTATGTATTTTTCAGTCAGGCTTCCTTTTATAAGACAAATGTGCCATGAAGTACAAGAATTATATCTTTTTCTTAACTGTGCAAATTTGGTATGGGACAATTCTCAAAGCACGCTTGCAGAGTTCTTCATCATGTCAGTCTCTGAGGCGACATACTGTACCTCGCTGTTAATAACATGATGATCCTGACGATTCCCATCTCTACTAAAGACAGTGCAGTAAACTCACAAATAGCAGCATTACAGCACTGACTATTTCTAGCGAGATGATGACAGTGGCTGCCAGTCTAGCCCCACTAAGTTGCTGTTGGTCATCATCATCTCCACTGTGTGTATGTGTGTGCGAGTTAAGAGTCAGAAAGAGACACAGATAACAATCATGTCCTGCACTGCACACAACAATTACCGTCAACCTGTCCTTGCCATCTCGAAATGTGTGTGTGCACTGAAGTGTCAAGTGCGTAAACATGAGATATATAAATCCACGATGAATCACACTACGTTCTGTTGAATACAAATTTACAAATGAAGCATTTAAGAAGTGTTCCACTGTGTGTTTGCGTATATCACTCTCAGCAGGACTTGGTGTCATGTTGCCAACAGACCAGCAATTCTGGAAACACCGCTCGAGTTTGGCGCTGAGAGAGGAAGATGAGGCATGTGAGTGAGTGAGTGCGTGAGGAGGGGGAATTTGACCAGTGAGAGTGAAGAGAGAGTTTCCCCTGCTGTGTGCCTGTGCGTCAATGTGTTCATGCGAGGGCTGCAGCACGCTCCAACTTTCAGGGATGACTCAAGTGTGTCAGTGTGCAGCGCGTGCTCCTGTGGGTATTTATACGTGGTGAGGTGTGGAGGAACTCCTCTGGCTCCCACCCACTGCTGAGGGGCAAACCCACAACCCCCTCCACATCCAAAATATATACAACACTTCCTAGCTGACTGCAGCTGATAATGTAGGCCTGTCAAATAGGTAACATATCCAGAGATTATGCAACTACAGTTTGTCTTCAATACAGAAAAATACATTTGAAAGCACCTGCTTTCCAGCTATATAAATTTATTTTCCA
This sequence comes from Lepomis macrochirus, assembly GCA_024633595.2. NCBI lineage: Eukaryota > Metazoa > Chordata > Actinopteri > Centrarchiformes > Centrarchidae > Lepomis > Lepomis macrochirus. Next base: position 11,565,732 of record JALXJV020000024.1, on the reverse strand, counting down.
ACAGCATCTTTCCAGTGACCTCAGGTTACCCCACTGATGATGTGTCCCAGTGCACCACAAGATGTACCTCACAACTACAGGGTCATATTTGATGTTGTCTTTATTAAATATAATTTGTCCTCTTTGTCTTTTTAATACCGGTAGAGCTGAATCGATTAGTTGATTAATCAATTAGTCAATCCACAGGAAATAAATTGGTAACTACCTTGATAATAACAATAATACACTTTATTTCAGGAACGCCTTTTAGGACACTCAGGTTAATAAAGTTAATAAAAAGGTGCAATTAAAAAAAACAGTGCAAGTTGATAATCAATTTATCATTCTTCAAGCAAAAAATGCTAAATGTTGTCTTGTTCCGGCCTCTCAAATGTGTCATATACCTGATAGTAAACTGAATATATTTTGTTTTGGGACAGAGTGTCGCCTTAAACAAGCCATCTGAATGTCTCCCTTTTGGCTCTGGGGAATTATTATGGGAGTCATTTACAAATTTCTGACATTTTAACGGCATGAAAAAGGAGATATTATTTACAGCCCTACAGGATATATACTGCAATACAGACACATAGCAGGTCATGTTACTTCATTTCAAATCACACATCTCAACTAAAGGATGTATTTTTTTGGTATTTACGTAGCATCAATGACGAGCAGTAATGGTCATTTTTGTGAGAAGAGGTAAAAACTAGACATAGGCTGGCATCCTTAATGCCTCAGAGCATGTTTAACAAAACCATAACAAACCAACATGGTGTGCGTGCAGCGTTAAGTAACCGTCACTGTAACTTCCCTTACCTTCTTTGCTGAGCTTCGGGGCTTCGCCGAGGCAGTAAAGCTCTTCGTCGCTCGAGTCTGCGTCTGAATAAACACAACAGCCACTTACAAACAGGCAGGAGCATTCACAACAAACTTTGGGGCCATGCGTGGAGCCATGCTGGTCCGAGGCTGGCTATTTGGTTAGCATTAGCTTGCTAGCCCCTGAGCTGGCTTCATAAAGCAAGTGAAGCTGTCAAAGCTAACAAACTTACAGCTGGACAGTTGACTGCACGCGCCAAATTGTACAAACTCTGAAATGTTACGGTTAGCTTTGCTCACTCGCCCGTGCACGACTGCCCGTGCAACCTATTAATATTGCATTTTCTAGTAATATTTTTGACAGTTACTTTGCTGCGCTTTGACAGACCCTGCATGGTGGTGGGGCTTACTCAACTCAATCACAGACAGTTGGACCACGCACTTCCCGACACTTTGTCCGCAAAAACAACAACGCTACCGACGTGCGAACTTACTGTCAACAAAACGTAATTTAGCCGCACTGACGAAGGAAGACCAAGGCTCGCAAAGGAAGGTATCCAGACTTGGTATTTGGCGATCCAGTGTCGCCATTGCTCTTCCTTCTTGTTGCTTTGCTGAGAGCCGTTTTTTCCTCTCTCTCCTTCGCACGCAGCAAGCGAAAAACGAAAGAACGAGATATGCTGACGTCGTAGTCGGTAAGCTCCGGCGGGGTTCGGCATCTATCGGAGGTTTGCGAGGTTGAGCGACAGACAGAGAGAGCTATTCACGAGTTCAAAAGTTCAGCCTCTGAATGTACAGCCCAAAGCCTATTAACATTACTCAGGTTTCTCAGTGTGGGGCGGTTACACGGTTACTTTATGATCATTACAAAACAGAAATATTTATTTATTTATTTATTTATTTATTTATTTATTTATTTATTTAAATAGCATTAGCTAATCTAACGGAAGAAAGGGAACAACCCAAGTTGTGTCATGTAACTGTTTAGTGATAATAACCTTATCCGCCTTCCATATCCACCGCCCAGTATTGCTGAGTGTGAACAGTTTTAGATACATTTATAAAGTAAATGGTGAGTTCTTATTAATTATCTACTGCCTGCTCTGATAGGCTTAGCTGTCAGGCCAACCTACTTAATATACAAGTGATCTGTGCCATCTACACTATACTGATGGTGGCGATTGGGCGTATTGTAAATATCAAAATAAGTCTATAATATTACACCTGTTAGGAATGAGTAAGAATAAAGAAACTCCTTTATGCTCTAGGGTGAGGCTGGAAATGTAAGGCCATTGTTTGAACCTAAAAATGTACCAGTGCTATATTCAAATCGAAATTATGCTCAAGTGTCAAATTGCTCCACTGCGTTGCTTCATTAAAAGAAATTTGACTACTTTGAGGGCTTGCCAGGAAGTTGCAAAATAATGGGTTTAATGGATTTTGGAAAGAGAACAGAACTATGAATAAGCCCCAAACCTTTTTATTATCTAAAATTATGCGTGTTAGTAGCTCAGACTATATTGTGTGGTTACAGCTGCAGCTTTTCTGTGGCTTTCTAAACATTTTGTGCATAGCAAAACTTTTAATTTTTTGGCTTAACCGAGGGCCTAAAGAGGTCTGAATGTTTTAGCAGCTGTGTGCAGGTTAGGTAAGGCGTTAGATACTGCTGCAATAAAACACCTACATAACATGAGTTCCCAAAGTGGGAAGCGGGGACAACCAAGGGCCTTCAAAGAAGTACAAGGCTTCGCCAGCAGAATCCATAGTTTGATTTTAATTGTAGCCTATATTGCAATCAGTTATATCATTTCTCTTTAAATTGGGTGAGGTAGAGACCGGTTATAACCAGAGATTTTTCAAACTTAAAGTCCAGAAGGAGTTTCATTGGAATCATGCATTTATAAAAAAAATGTAACAAAGGCCATGGTTGATTAAATATGTCTGAAGTTTCTGATCAATGAAACAAATTGCCCTTGGATGTTTGCTTCTCAAAGTGGCTCAGTAGGTCAAGCTCATGGCACTACATTGACCTCTTGTGGCTGAAAACACAAACTGCACTTCAGGGCTTTATGGAGGTGATGGACACATGGACTGTCTCATTTTCAAGTAACAATGTCAAGTAGATTGCAGTTTTTCCTCCCATTGCGATAATTTTGAACAATGCGGTTGCTTAAATCCAACTTTTATTCAATCTTTATATTTATTTAGCTTCTAAAATGTAATGCACCACATGGAAACCTCACCTAAAAGCAAAGCTGAAAAGTTATGCCTTAAGAAATCTTTTGGAAATGTTCACATAAATGTCTCTGGATGCAGATGATGACCACAAGTCAAGTCATGACATGTTGTGGTCAAAGAATATCCAAAACAAATCCTCACAACTTCACACAGTTTATAAGTGTGCTCACTGTCTCAATGAGGGGGTTTCTGATAAGGGGTTCAGTTGGATTAAGTGCTCTCTCTCTCATGTCAGAACTTCGCTTGAAGCCTGTGATCACATGCGCGGCATGAAGTTGTCTTTTTTAGCTAAATCAGAGGGAGAGTAAGAAAGCGAGAGGAGGGTGGAGATTCAGAGGAAATGGCAGCCTTAAATGAGGGCAGGGAAATATTCTGATTAGTTTGTAATGTCAAATCAGGTCAAATTCACACACTTAATATGTTAATCTGTGGTTGCGAACCTTCCTGTCTTTCTCTGACACACCAGCACACTTCTCTATTCTTTTTCGGTTCTCCCTCCTCTTTCTCTCTCTCTTTTTAAGTCACACTCACACACCCAAAGGATGACTCAACCACAATGTTGTGTTTGTTTCCCGACACAGTGACCACTGAGGTCACGGGACAAACCAGGAGGTCACAGGACAAACCAGGAAACACAGGTACTATGTTTCTGTCTCTCCAAGTGTCATAATAATGGTTCTGGGTCACAAACTCTTCAACTTATTCAAATGCATTCACTCTTTTATTTAACCTTCTATGTTTGTAAGGTCTTTATCTCACCTGAGCTGAATCCAATGTTCCTTCTATATGGGGGCATGACAAAAAAATTGACAGACAACCACACTCACAGGCAAAGTCACAGCCAAGTGTATGCATCTGCGCTGCACACATACAGACACTCCGCAGATGGACAGGACGTTCGCTACAGAGATTTTTGAAAAAATCCTCAATTTTTATTTTAAAAAAAACAAAGGTACATTGAAATTGTGCATGTCACAGAGTGAATGAATGTCTCTTGAATAAGACAGTTTGGCAGGTTAAATGCATTGGAATCACTGACAAAGCTATAGCCAACTGGATGTTGATTACAAGAGTGCAGAGGCATAACCAGTATACCACCCACATTTGTTGTTTCATTTAACTTTGTGCTTCGGCAAAGTTAAATGAATTCACATCATCCCACTTACAATTTTAGGCTACTATATCAAAAGGCAACATACAAAAAAGAAAATCAGAAATTCCTTCAAATAATCATCAATATAATGACAAATAAGACAAAAAAGTGACGAGTTTCTAAAACACAACACCAGCTCACTTGGTTTGGTGTCTCATGGAGGATTAAAAAACACTAGACAATCAAAAAACAAGAAAACAACAAAATAACTGATTTAACATCACAGGTAGATATGAAATAAGCTTTAATAGGAAAGAAAAAAGTGATGCAAAGAAAGTGAGAAATGACAATTCAAATACTAACAACTACATTCAAAATCATAACAGCAACAAAAAATGACACAATCAAAGAAGCGTTTAACCTTCAGCTGGTACCTTAATAAAGACTAAAGACTTCGGACAGTGGATTACTTCAGACTTTGGCTGCACTCATAAAGCAGGATTTTCTAATTAAGTTACCAACTCTCAATCAAGTATTCTTTATGGAATTACACACTCACAGTACTTTAAAGGACATCAAAGGACATTTTAAGCACCATATGTGATTAGTACACAAATATTTTGGCTGGAGGCCATTGTACACGGTTCATGCCGGAAGTGTGTTTAATAAATCTAACTCGTCACCCTGTCTGGTATATAGTGCAGAAAAAAGACTTGTCTGACCATATCAACGTATTTCATGATGGGGGGGAATCTTTTTGTAAAGGAATAATCCTTGTTTGTTTTATATCTAGATATTGCTACACCTGCTTACCGCCACTAGGGGGCAAATTGGCTAACTGTGAGAGTCAATGAATGAAAGAATTAATATTTGAGTGAGTCATTTTTTTTTTAGATACACAGGGTGCTCTGACTCTAAAAATATAAAATATGCATGGCTCAATTTCAAGGCCAGCATCAAATGTATGCAATAATCTGTATGTCAATAAATTACAATGAATGTCATATGCTAATATTATGGTAATATGCTTTATATTTCTCCACAGACAACCGCCTTACCTGTTTCTGTTACCCTGACAACCATGATCACATTATCCTTTTTGCTGCAGATGTTAAAAAAAAATAATAAAAAAAATCAGATCTTGCCCCTGCGGTTGCTTTTATGTTATAGACAAACTGACAAGTTCAAAGTACTTTAAGTTTATCAGTATGTAATTAAACATAATAAATCCAGCCAGTATCCTAAAATGGGACCAGAGAAGTAAGAAAACCTCACAAGCCCTAATGCTGTTATAAAGCTTAAGTTTTAAAATACTAACACATTTGGTCATTGCCTGTGCATGTATGTGCTTATGAAAGCATAACCTTCTAGGAAGTTTTGTAAGAAGGCACATTGAAAATGATTTGACATACTAATTGCATTGGTGTTGCTGTAGTATATGAAACAGGTGAAAGTGAAAAATATGACAGATAAGGCTAAAATACACATGAAACCTTAGTTATGGCACTTTTTCCTCCCCCTACCTCCGACCGCTGCAGGGTTGCTTAGACCTTCAGAGGAAATCTTTTTGGAAATTTAAATTTCTGTTAGTTGCAAGTATGCCATGAATGTGCAAGGAATTATGCTCTGTATACTGCCTATACAGCTGCTCCTGTATTGATAAGCACAAACTCCAGTACATCACAATCAGCTTTTAAACTGACCATCTGTCAATTTAGCCTTCATTTTATCATCTTCACAGAGCATCTGTTTTTTTGTGTATGTATAGTAATGTCTTCATGCACATGTGCTCAAATTGTGGCTGGTTGAGTCTTATCTATGTGTGGCGTGTACATGTTGATTTCTGTGTCTGCGAGTGCTTGTATGTGACTGTGGATTTGTGTTGCTTTATATTGTACTGAAGGTTAGATGGGTGCGGGGACCTGCTGCCTTCCTGGTCCGCGTTGAGAAGAGAATTTCTGGGAGCGCCAACTGGTCTCCTTGTACACAAACCATGCGTTGCCCGTCCACACAAACATGTTGAGGTAGCCAAACACCTGGAAGAATGAAGGCAGAATAAAAAAATTACACATTTTTTATACTAGAAAACACTCAATATAGGAGGACTTCCTTATAACGTATGTTTGCTGAGTTTTATATGAATCACAAACCCACACATTGTAGGACCGTTTGAGGACACTTTTGTGTCCATGCCTTCAAATTAACTTCGCACTTGAGACACAGAAAATATTGAGCAGACCACAACAATGTCTCATGACTGCAAGTCAGGCAGCTTAATGTTTTATATAAATTGGGGACATTAGACACTGCCAAAATAAATTACTTAAGATTTTTGTGACACACACACACATACACACACACACACAGTGGATAGAAAAAGTCTACACACCCCTGTTAAAATGCCAGGTTCTTATGATGTAAAATAATGAGACAAAGATAAATCATGTCAGAACGTTTTCCACCTTTAATGTGACCTATAATGTGAACAATTCATTTGAAAAAAATTGAAATCTTTGAGGGGGAAAAATGACAATTAAAAACCCTCAAATAACCTGCTTGCATAAGTGTGCACACCCTTAGACTTATACTTTGTTGAAGCACCTTTTGATTTTATTACAGCAGTCTTTTTGGGTAGGAGTCTATTAGCATGGTACATCTTGATGTGGGAATATTTGCTCACTCTTCTTTGCAAAAGCGCCCCAAATCTGTCAGATTGCGAGGACATCGCCTGTGCACAGCCCTCTTCACATCACCCCACAGATGTTCAATTGGATTCAGGTCTGGGCTCTGGCTGGGCCTTTCCAAAACATTAATCTTCTTCTGGTGAAGCCATACTTTTGTGGATTTGGATGTGTACTTTGGGTCGTTGTCATGCTGAAAGGTGAACTTCCTCTTTAGCTTTCTAACAGACACCTGAAGCTTTTGTGCCAAAATTGCCTGGTATTTGGAACTGTTCATAATTCCCCGGTTCCAGCTGAAGAAAAACAGCCCCAAAGCATGATGCTGCCACCACCATGCTTCACTGTTGGTATGGTGCTCCTTGGGTGATGTACAGTGTTGTTTTGGCGCCAAACATACCTTTTGGAATTATGGCCAAAAGTTCTACCTTGGTTTCATCAGACCATAACACATTTTCCCACATGCTTTTGGGGGACTTGATGTTTGTTTTTGCAAACTTCAGCCGTGCTTGGATGTTTTTCTTTGTAAGAAAAGGCTTCCGTCTTGCCACCCTACCCCATAGCCTATTCATATGAAGAATACGGGAGATAGTTGTCACATATACCACACAGCCAGTACTTGCCAGAAATTCTTGCAGTTCCTTAAATTTTGCTGTAGGTCTCTTGGAAGCCTCCCTGACCAGTTTTCTTTTCGTCTTTTCATCAATTTTGGAGGGACGTCTAGTTCTTGGTAAAGTCACAGTTGTGCCATACTTTCTCTACTTGATGACTGTCTTCACTGTGTTTCATGGTATATTTAATGCTTTGGAAATTCCTTTGTGCCCATCTCCTGATTTATGTCTTTCAACAATGAGATTTCTCTGATGCTTTGAAAGCTCTCGGTGGACCATGGCTTTTGTTCAGAGATGCAACTAACAAAATGTCAGGAAAATCCTACTAGAACATCTGAGCTTTATTTGTGATTAATCAGAGTCACTTTAAATGATGGCAGGTGTGTAATGACTTCTAGTTAATCTGAATTTGGATGTGATTGGTTAATTCTGAACACAGCCACACCCCCAGTTATAAGAGGGTGCGCATACTTCTGCAACAAGGTATTTTTCATTTATCCCCCTTGAAGATTTCAGTTTGTTCTTCAATTGAATTGTTCACATTATAGGTCACATTAAAGGTTCTGACATGATTTATCTTTGTCTCATTATTTTACATCATAAGAACCTGGTATTTTAACAGGGGTGTGTAGACTTTTTCTATCCACTGTATATGTATATATATATATATTTAACATTTAACAGTCTCAGTAAGTGAATAAAGAATGAGACTGGTGCAAAAGTTATAAAAAATCTATGTTTGTAAAGCCTCTGTGTATATCTTCCCACCACAGAGATGTTGAGGGTCCGCATACTGGCGAACTCTGTGACCTCACAGGTGACGTTGCCCCCCTTGCAGAGTGCCAGCGTGGCGCTGATGCCTTCAGTGTTTGTGGCATCCTTTACATTCTGCAGACCCTTCGCCCAGGCGGACGAACACACCATCCACAGGAAGACCAGGATCGCTGTGACCACAAAGTCCTGGAAACAAGGAGGAAAACATCAGCTCTGCAGGCATAAGCTCTCGTTTTCAGTGACACACAAACCCTAGTGTGGCATGTCATCGTTTTCACAGCTTGATTTAAGTCCATCCATTGGAGGTCTATCGAGTAAAGCTGACCAGCAAAATCAATACTCACAATAACAGGTCCAAAGTCAGAGTCCTTGTAGACGTGCATGTAGCCTAAATATACCAACAGAGCCACCATGCTGTACAGAAAGCAGATGATGGCAATGCCCACAAAGAACTCCGCTGAGGAGGCCGAGTCTCCCACCATGTGTGTTGTCGGCACAGAGTGGTTACAAATACTGGTGTTTACCTTGACGAGAGGGACCTGGCTTAACCTGGACAGAAAACAAGACGGAAGGTTCAAATCCTGACTTATTGTCACACAAAAGTGTGTGGGTTTTTTTTGACCAGTTAAGTGATCACAGCTATCACTTCAAACCTGTGTCTGCCACTGAAAGTTACTAAAATCACACAAAACTGTCTCACCTAAATGGGTAGTGAAAGTTGGCACTGAGTGTTTCATTGCTGCCGTCGCCACAGAAGAGAGTTATGATGTTGCTCCCTGAGAATCCGCCACAGCTTCCAAAAGCAAATATGGCCGTGAGCTGTTTGGACAGAGAAGAGAGTGCGAGAGATTAGTGGAATAGTGAGACTGAGAAAAACCCTGTTCAGCTTTGGGGATGTAATATCCAAACCAAGAAACTTGTAAGATGGTGGAGATTTGTTTAATGGGAGTGGATGATGTTTAGTATATTCTTTCAAGAAAAAATTTTACTTCATGGTATTGATTTGTAAATGAAAACCATTACCAATCATAATTTAGTTTAACTGGGATCCTCCCTACATACATGTACTCTTGGACAATACAGTTTGAAAGAGTAGTGAAATGTCACCAGAACTTCAAACCCAGAAGAAAGCTGGCAGTCTGAAACATAACATCAGCAGCAAAAAGCCAGAGGGACCAACAGATGGCCAGCGTTTTACTTACTCTTACAAACAGCTGAAAATAAAACTCACTACTCAAAATTTTTACAAGATCAGTTTTCCTCTTTTGCTTGCCTGCTGGAAATACCCTCTCTGAATCAAATTTTTCATTGTGTTTAGATAAAAGAAAATGACACTGACAACAAAAATCAAGAGCATCTTTTCTTTTTTGTACTATTTTTTCCTTCCTCTCACAAAACTGCCATCTTGTACAATACAATAAAATGTGGCTTACATGCCTGCACTAATGCCTGCTGCTATTCAGCTCCATTCTTTCTGGCAGAGGCAGAAAGCATCTGACTCAGCGTGTAGGCCATGTGACACTAATACTCTCCTTAAAACCAACACATACTAAATTCTTTTAGTCAAGAGTGGCTGCTATTAGGCTTAACCCTCAAACCTTAGCAGGCGAAACAATGCTCATATAATTTGTGGGTCTTGAGCTCATTCCGACTCTCACTGATATCACTTTACTCATACTTCATGGGAATAAGCATCTGGCAAGAACATCACAATATATTGCAGAGGAAGTTGTTGTTGAACAGTTTTCACACATGCGTAGCTTCATGTCTCGCCCGTCATCACCTCACACATCCTGACTGAGCCTACCAGTGTAAAAGACAGCTGTGCTACAGTATGACACTAATTCAATGACCTAACAACGCAGAATAGAGCAAAACCACAGAACAACTGTCTTGCTTCCCGTGGCAGATATTTTGAACCTTTTCAATCATGTGGGCTAGGAAAATGTAGCTGAAAAAGCAAATAGTCTTTAAGTTGATATGATGAACATGCTAGCAAACAATGGCTTATTTGAACATGTGGCAGACACAGGGCAACATTAGCATTCATTTAGAGACTAATATTCACTCCCTTTTTAGCTCTTTTTTGCTCTCCACCAACTCTTGAGGGACAGGTCTGTCTTTACCTGCTAAATGCTACACTATGTTTAGCTAGCTAGTCGCTAACTTTGTCTGTCCCCTGTTTGGTGCTAGACAGGTGGGATAGACAGTGGGGTTTTTCACTGAAAACAGCTGCGTGCTGCAGCCAAAAACAACGCTAATGAGAGTGGAGAGAGTAAACCACAACAGCAAAAACACCGTTTTGGCTTGAAAACCAAAACCATGAGCTGAAAGACTCTAAAGCGCCCTGTAGAGCTGAGGGGAACTGAGTCAGGTGATAATTCTCTTTTGACTCATTAATACAAACGACCCCTTTCATATTACATAGCCATTTAATCCGCTAATACAAAAATATTGATTACATCAGCTTTAAGGTTAAGATGATCTTTGACTCATTTGTACTGCAACTCTATGGGCTGAAATATGGCCCAGAACACATCAGAAGGAGCGCCTTCATCAACGGAAAATCCAAATTATGCTGAAATAAATAAAATTGTGTAGATTAACAATTGAGAATGTCATTTCTGTTGCAGTAGACATCATGGAGTGGACAGTAAGTGGATTACGTCATGTGACAAAACAAAAAAACAAACACTGACCTTACAAACTGACCTTTTAAAAATCTGTTTCATCAGCACGACTTTATCACACATACTACCACCCTTGAAAAATGCTTACGACAGGCCACCTCAACTTTTAGCCTTTGGCTTCGCACCACAAGACCCACACATACAGTACATTTACACACACACACACACACACACACACCTCGAGGCCTCGCTCCAGATGTTTCTCCAGATGTCACTGGCTGCCACTTCCTGTTTTTCTGGCTACACACCCACGGTAAGCTACTTCTCGCACATTCTTGATTCACCGACCCTGTCACTACGAGGTCACGGAGGCTCAGCATGAACAACGGTAACAGCCAGAGTGGGCCATTTGAATTATTTTGTTTATGTTCACATTTTTAAACCGGGGATAAATACTACACTGCACAAACACTGTGTGACAGTTGGGCATTTTGTCATGTTTCCAATATCAATTAAGGCTACAAGTGGTATTTTCTCCAAACATGACAACTGCTAAAGACAGTGGACAAAGCATTACCTTGCCAGGTTTTTATCTTAGGCATCCCAGACATCTGCAAACCACACAGTACCAATTTATGTACATTCCAAAGACTATCAAATAAAACTACATGAAGTCTTCACTCATAACCAAGCTGTGAGACAGGATGAGTAATTTTCACACAGAAAATCATCACATGTGATAGAAGTTAAGTTTCAGGTTCATGTATGCAACACCAACAATGAAAAGTTAACCTATAGGAGAAAGAAATATTGTTTCTAATGAGAAATGACCTGTAATCTGACTATAGCTGTCATCATATACTCATTTATCTGAAATATCTTGTTAGAAACAGAATAACCCGCACCAGAGGTGTCCCAACTTACACACAGAGGTCACTGAGTCCAGGTTAGTCTGCCCCAAAACCCCCAAAGCCAAAGAAGCGCGTGGCCATTTTGTCACTGGGTTTTCCTTTACAATCTCAAGAAACCTGGCTCTCCCTCTTTTGGCAGGGACACCTGGCATCCATACAAGTCCAAAAAAAGAGAGAAATAGTTTGTCATCATTATTCAACATGCTGAGTGAGCGGGGCAGCCTTGTAACATTTGTTACTACGAACCCTCCTTCCTGTTTACTACTGTGTTTGAAGATAATATCTAGGGAGGTATGAGTGTTTAGGCCAAGTAAATTCCTTTTTATTTAAATCACTCAGAGGTTTACAGGGTAAATGGGTGTTGGATTTTTAGACAAGACAACCTTCTGGATACCCTCCAATTTCATAGAGCAGCAGTGATGAGCCATCTGTCAGAACTGAAATATGATATAACCATGATATAACTTGCTCTTTTTACTCGACTGCTACGTTGAATTTATGTCCAAAATCCAAACACACATTCACTGCTGCTGCTTGAGAGTAAGATATACAGTATCCTACTTGCATTATTTTAGCATTTATTTATTAATAGAAGGTTTGCTGAGCATGCATACACCAGCTTTGTGTTAAACATGGCAGAGAATTGGTTATATTGCAGAAAATAACCTGATGATGGTCTGTGTACTGAAACATTATTAAATATTTCTAACTGCAAGCGAAGAGGGCAGTGTGCAGGAGTTTTTTTTCTGTATTGTCGACCTTTGTTCTTCCCCTATGCCTGTCGATACCTGTCCATCTATACAGGTGTACAGAAGTTCTGCTCTTTGTTAAGTTGTAGACCAAAAAATAGTTAGACGTTTGTTACAAAAAAGAGCTGCAACTGCCATTATATTGATGATAATAACAATAATAATAATAGGCCTAATAATGATAATGATTCCCTGCCAAGGCTGCCATCTGCCAAGACAATCAGGAAATCCTCGCAACTGAGAACAGGAAACAAGGGGACCTTTATTCGATCAAAATAGTTGCAGATTCTTCTTTTGCTGATCAACTAGGCGATCGTTTTAGCCCTACTATAAAGCATGAAATGCCACGGTTAACAGCTGTGCTGATGCAAATCTTACTTTTTCTTATCTGTATTTGTGCAATTACTACATTATTCCCCTTGTATATTACTTTTTCTTATATTTCTGTATATTATTGTTGGTGTCTTGTAAGCCCATGCGGGCTGGGAGTATGTATACGCATGACACAATAATAAAGATTCATTCATTCATTCATTCATTCCCAAATGATGGTGCGTATATTAAAAAAAACAAACATGTTTTAGTATTAAATAATTCATGTTCCAAGAAAGACATTTTTTGTTAACAGTGATATACTGTAATAATGTAGCAAAGTAGTGTTTGTTCAACTATTTGCTATGGATCCAGCCTTACTTTGCTGATGTTCCTCCTGAACCTGCTTAATGATATTTTACTACACTGCTGAGTGGGCCCCTGTATTAACATTCCCAGTATTAAAGGAGTAAATATGACCACAAATGATCATCCAGGCTCCTTTAGAATAACAAAATATGTCCAGTTACATAAGGCCAACACAGTGAAACACACACACACATACACACACACACACACACACACACAAGGCCTTGAGTCGTGAGTCAGATGACCGGTGTTACTGCTGCTTTATAGCTCTGTCTGTGTGTTAGTTTGTGTGTATCTTATGAGAAAATAGAACAGCTGCAGGAAAACTGTAGCTGAGCTGCATTAACTCCATACTGGATTCCTCTGACCCAGTTCCCTAGAGCACAACTGATTAGTGGACTCCACGTAGGACACTGTCACACATTCTCTCATGATACACAAACCTTGTGCTCAAGGGTGTGGGTGTGTATGTGTGGGCAGCCAGTATGCCGTTATTGTGAGGTAAATTATTGGTGAGAAATGCATTAATCTATAACTGTGTGGTCTAAGAGGGCAGGCCCACGCAACCAGCAAAGCGGTCTAATGCACCGGGCACAACAGAGCTGAACTTACTTCAAGTTTTCTTTGTCACAGTTTATCCACACTTTCAACCAATGACTCTTAGTGATCTTAATTTATAGAAAGATAGTAAAATAACATAAAGAAAAAATATTTTAAAGAACAATATAAATTATAGCACTATAGGCATATTATTCTAATTCTTGTGTGAAAAACACTACTCAAGTTTCCATCAAGCTTTATTTAGTAAATTACATTTAAAGTGTAAAACTTCAAAGCTGCATATGAAGAAAGAGATTAATTCTGAAGTTGATATGTGTTGATATATGTGTATGCCTGATGAAGTCCTGATCATGTTTGTGTGCTATATAAATAGTTTTGCCATCTGCGTTTTTAACAAATCCCCCCCTAAAGTAGATGACTTTTTCTCAAGGGTGAAAATCTCCGGGAAAAGGCAAAACCGAAGGAGCAAGCAAAAGGACTGTACCTCCCTGTCCTCTGGATATGACAAACATACACACACACCCACACGAAGTATATGCCTCTAACTTACCCACTCCACTAGTTTGACGAAGCCCAGAGGCTCCTTCAGCGGCGTCAAGTTCAGCCGAAATCCGGTCATCATGATTGTGCTTGTGGTCCAAAATCTTTATCCAGTTGTTCCTAAACTATGGATGTTGGTCCAACAGGGAAGGGAAAGGGGAGTTGTTTGACAGAATGACGTTACTGCCAACGCTACAAAAAATATCACCAGCCCAAATTATGAAAAGAGAGTTTTACAACCCATCTTACTGCCAGAGCAGATCAATAAAATTTCTGCCATGGAGGTGAGATCATTCTACTTATTGAAGATACAGTTTTACAGGTTTCAGGGAGTTTTTTTTAACAGCAAACGTTAACGGAAAAATCATTAGTTGAGGTGGATATTTTTTGCAGTGTAGCTTGAAAGACGAGTCCCTAGCGCTCCGCTTGGTGATGCGCAAAATACGCAGGCGATGTAGCGAATAAAGTGGGTGAAGTGTGCCAAATTACGCTTTGATTTAGGTGAGAAAGTGTGTATTTAGCATTTACATACTAATATTTATGTATTTAGTGTATTTAGATCCAGGAAGTGGATGCCAAATTAAAGAAAAAAAAGAAAGTTTTTCGTTTTCCTCTACTGGGCTGGGAGGGAAAAAATCTCTGTCCAAATGAGTTTTCATTGGATCCATCCGCTGGAGGAGGCTGCCTCCTCCTTGCTGAGTTTGCAGTGAGTGTGGAAACGCCTCTTTGGTGCTGACTGGGTCATATACCTCTTCCAGCAAACCACAGTCTCAAAAGTCTTTCAAAGAAGAAAAAGGGGAAAACCTCAGCGCCACCTGTGACTGACCAGTTTAAATTAGTAAAGGGTCATTTCACGAGACTACTTAACTGTTTTAAAATGGGCAGAAAAAAATCTCATCTCCATAGAGATTTTGCTATTTGAGATTTTAAAAGTCTGACAACACATAAGCTTATAGTTTTTGACCCATAAACACAAACATTTTGATAGGGATCCCCTTACATTTGGTTAATACAGTGTTGTGAACTGATTTTACAATTAGAAAAATACATTTGTCAGTGCTCTGTTGTACAACCTCTAATGGAAGCACTGCCTCTGGACATCTTTGGCATATAAGTACTGACATATATTGTTGCTCATTAATAGAGATATACTAGTCAGTTGATATATTGGCCTGGTTGATATCTGCATTCTGGAGCTCTGGTTCAGGATGTGTCAACACCAACACCAAGCATTTTATGCTGAAGACAATACCCTAGGACCTAGATGCAGCTGTAGGGAATGCCAAACTACTGACTGTCTGAATGCAGCTCTCACTACACAGAATATGTCTACAATACAACTATAAAAAGAGAACTGGTGTTTACATTCATTAACCTGCATTTTAATAATAGGCTTTCTAAATGTTTTTCAGGTATTTCTTGTAGCTGAATCAGGAAAAAGTGGTTGAGATACCAAATGTTGGTGACTCTTTATTTTACGGAGTCATCATTTCTTAATCATTTACATGAAGTTTGTCATTTGGTACTTATGGGGAATAACAGCAGGGTGAAATCAGTACACTCCAATTTATTCATTTCAGTTAAATGCTAGCTTAATCTAGAGTTACTTAGTCAGTGCACAGCTGGTTATCTGAACATGCAAATGTAAGAATTTCTCTACAGATACAATTCAACATACTTGAAAAATAACCTTTCCTAATAAATAATGAATTAATCTTTACTTGGGTGTAAATGGAACAGATCATGTTTATGTTTTACTATAATTAGTACCAAATTACAGAACTCTTTCCAGGAACTTCCTGGGAAATTGTTAGCAAATTACAGACCCATAAAATAAAATGTAACCAAAATGTCAATTGGGTTTGTACTTTTTGTGCATGTGTATAATTTTTCTGTGCTTTCAAAAACCTGAACTACAAGAAGGATGTTTAACTGGCAATGTGAAGTTCTTAAAGAGCCCAATACTAGCAGCTGATGACGTTTGAACAGGAAAGATCAATACTAAACAATACACATACTATAAATCTATAATACAACTTTAAATCAATCAAATTGGCACAATAAATCAACTATTTCAAACTGACAGGGTGGCATCTTTAATCAATGTATTGTTGACAATATAGCAAGATATAATAGTTAAAATATCAGTTGTGTTGGGAGAGAGTTTGGGAAAACCAACATATACATACAAGTAAAACAACAACAACAGAAAGGAAAAAAAGTATTCACAAACACTTTTTCATCCATTAC
This sequence comes from Lepomis macrochirus, assembly GCA_024633595.2. Taxonomy (NCBI): domain Eukaryota; kingdom Metazoa; phylum Chordata; class Actinopteri; order Centrarchiformes; family Centrarchidae; genus Lepomis; species Lepomis macrochirus. The sequence goes on along the minus strand of JALXJV020000024.1, from coordinate 11,549,218 downwards.
ACATGAGGCAATCACACAAGACGCACACACACATACACACAGAAGCTAAAAGCCCGACAGTCAGAAAAAACAGTCACACTGCCAATTCAAACTGTTTTGGATATTCTTCTGTTGGTACAAAAACGATCGTTCTGACAAAAATAATAATATTATCTACTGTGGTCGTCTTCCTAGCATGCCCTCTCTGCTCTCAGTCAAACTAGTTGCTGTATGTACAAGTGAGAAGGCAGTATGGCCGCATCGTTCGTGAATTAAGATATTCACTGCAACAGTTCTGGCATTTTTTTCTCCTTTGTCATACAAAATAATATTTCTCTGAGGTAAGAACTTAGACAGTATCAAAATATTGAAATCAGCGTTATTCTAAAATGCACCCCATACTTGGAAAAAGTAAAGAAGAACTGTATTTTTCTCCAGAAAAAAATAACAAATGATTTTACAGGTAACAGTAGCGACAGGTGCAAAAAAAAACAACAAAAAACCCAAATAAAATTCAGAAAATAGTGTGACATTGTTTTAGCGTTTATACCAGCTTGTCTGAGCAGGTTGGTCTGAGCTAGAAGTCAGTGACATCTCAGGTTTTTAAAAGGTCCTTCCTGAAAGCACAAAAAACTAGCAGGGTTCCACTGGGAACGAGGGTAAGGCCACTGAAGCTCTAATATCTCAAGTGAGCTGCCCAGGCCCAAACACTTGGGTAGCAGTGGGCTGCTCCCAGGTGAAAACAAGTGAAGCAATGAATGTGAAGCAGCTGAGGGTCTGAAAAGTGTGCAGACATTTCATTAGCTGTTACGTGGAGTTTTAAAAGTTTTTTTTCCCATATTTACCATCTTAGTTTAGCGTGTTAGCATGCTAACATTTTACTATTTAACACTAAACTCACAAAATACAGCTGAGGCTGATGAGTGGCATTAGTTTTGCATGTATTTGGTAATAAACCAAAGTATTAGATTTATTCAAATTTAGACCTGATGATGGCGCTAGATGTGAAGTTAATGAATCACCAAGATTTTTAGAATTCATCCTGTGGGTTGTACATTTCTTAACAATCTAACCAATAGTCCATCCATCCATGGCTATATATTTTGCTTCTGGTCTTCACAAAGCTATTTTTTCCTGTGATGTCACTAGCTCCTAGCACCTCTTCAATCCCTCCAAGCTCTGAGACAGAAAATATCCATTCACTCTGAAAGGGCCAGGCTCAGCAATGTGACTGAACACATCTGCAAACAGGAGTGACACTGAGATGCTCTGACTGGGAAGATAAGTAACTCCAAAAGGCATTATCAGCAACATCCCGATTATACCTGGGCAATGAATCTAAATAAGCATACAATATGCCATTGTTGGGCACATTCACACTTTTCCCAGAAACACAGCTGTTGAAGTTTCCCCGCTTTTCACAAGTTAAGGCAGTGATACCGAGAACAATGTTTTGCTGGTTTGCAACTGTGCACCACCAAATACCAAAGCATGGCCCGAAAATCGCCGTCAGAAAGATGTTCCTGATCCTGGGTCTTACTTCTCTGCCTTCTTTTACATTGCCCAAAGAAAAAACACACTCACTACTGTATCGCCACCTGTTTTGTCACAACGCTGTGTCTCCTTTCAGAGCAAAAGGCTGGCAAAGTAAACTGAATGGTGTTCTCTGTTTCCCCCGATCAACATGTACATTTGCATAAAGGAATACTACACAATCCTTTAAAAGGAAGAAAATGTCAGTACACACACACACACACAAAACAAATCCAATCACACACATCAGAACATTAAACACACATTTCAGCCCCAGAGCCACATATGTAATCTTTCATGAACACATAGTTAGATCATCTTCATTCCAGTGAAGACAGTTTCTGTGACATTTTTTTTTTATTTTTATTTTTTTTACATCAACTCTTACACAAAGGCTGGTTTCGAGAGCATTCACCGCCCTGAAGACCCAATCCAAAACTTTGGACTCAAATCTAATCTAATCTTGTCAACTTCATTTTGTAAAGATTTGGTGCTTTTTATAAATTTCTTTAAAAAAAGCTGGAGCAATATAATCCAATGCTTACACAATGTAATCAAACAAAACATTAAAATTGGGCCTTCACGATGTGAATGCTCTGTGGGCCAACATAACTGCAGGTAGATTATCATTTATAAACCTTCAGAGGTGCACCAATAACATTTTATGTGGCGGAGTAATTGTACAAAATATTCAGGTAGTACTTAACTACTAATTAAAAGCAAGAAAACGGGGAAATGAATTCCATCATCACCCATAATTATAGTTTAGGTGTTTGTGATCTTCTCTGCTTCCAATAAAAGCAACATATTAGCTGTTGTCCGTCAATGTTATCAGTGCACCGTTATATACCTTCCTTCACATAAAAGACAAAGCTAAGTAGATTCAGACATGTTTTTTTTCTCTACACAGTTCTGTACACAATACACGGGGCACAGTCATAGGTGTGGGTGTGGCTTATCATTTCTCTGTCTGTTTCTGTCATGAACGTTCTCACTCTTGACTCGCCGTGGGCTCACTCTGCACGCAGCCGTCACGGGCCCATTCAAAAACCTACAATCATCAGTGCAACATGCCAATTCTGTGGCAGCAGCACACAGACGTGGACACGCGCTTTATCATCATAATCTCAACTTATATCCCTATACACGTCTTGTTATTCCTGTCGCTTACAGTACCCCTTCACTCATTTTCTTCTCTTCCCTCCCCCTCACACATTATTGGGGTGCTCGCCGTTCATCAGAGGTTTGTGAGTTTCCAAATTCCCCAGAAACAGTGGTTTTGGAACTGAAGGGTGAATTTCCGTTAATTTTAAGGTTTTAAGGAAACTTTTTTTGGGGGGGAGGGGGGTTATCAGGCTTTGGGAGCGGAATCTGAAGTGCACACTACCTCCGTTTTCAGAGATGACATCTGAGGCCAAAAGGTGAAGGGCAAAGGGGGGGTGGGGTTGTTTTGGGGTACGGGTGGAGGATGGGGGTTCAGTTGTGCTGCGTTCAGTGGAGCAGCTCTTCAAGCTCGTTCTCTTTAAGCATAGCATTGTCTCTGACTTCGTCAAATGTGTAGGTCTTCACAATCTTCCCATTCTGAAAGACTGTGTGCAACAGGTCCTGGAGATGAATAGCATAACAAGTTGGAGGGAAGGTAAAAGGAAAAAAAGAAGGAAACAGGAGTGCAGAAGGGCAGATGAAAATGGAGAAAGGAGGGGCAGAGCAAAAGAGAAACAAAAAATGCAAAGGTGACAGAAGAGTCAGGTCAGTGTTGGCGAAATGAATTCCTTTTGCATTTATGTGTACAAGTGTTTGTGTGCTATTGCGGCCGTTAAACTCACCACGCCATACTCCTCCAGGTCGCCCTTGCCCTCCTCCAGGGTGACAAAGTCTCCACTCTGTGTCCGGTGCAGAGACAAACGACCTTTCTTTGACCTTTTGTTGGGGTCTGCCACTGGGTCCTTGAACACGTTCACCTTTTTCCACCACACAAAAGGTTCCATTACACATGATGTAAACTGTTGGCTTATTTTCACGTCTTATTTAAACACCACACTGATACAAAATTATTCACTGAAACACAATAGCTACATTCAAACGTGCCGGCACTCACCCCCAGTCCATTAGTGACCACATAGCTGCATTTGAAGGAGCAGTTGAGCAGATCTCTGGTCAGTTTCTGCAGCAGAGCCCCTCCGGACCCGAAGGCAATGTTCTCAATGGACCACTTGTGTTGTTTCATTCCCTCCACTATCTGTGACACACAGCCAAAAATATAACGCAATATTATGTGATTGCTTATTTTCCATGTATCTCCCAATTAGATGTTTATTATTTATTATTATTTAGCGTTCCTTTATGGGTTGAGAAAAAATAAAAAATAAATAAATCTTGAATAAAAAATTTAGTCACAATGTATTAATTCAGAAAATTCTCCATTCTGGGGATTCATGGTTTACACAGAACAGTGAGGATTCTTACTCCACGCTGCTTTAAAGCTTTGTCCATCCGTAGAAAGATGCAACCTATTGTTATGGTAGTGTTGTGTCTGAATAGATAGCATGTGTCCGTACCTCCTGCAGTGTGTTGATATCAACTCCGTCTCCCTGTATGACTCGGATGTAAGGAGGAAGAACCTTAAAACCTTTAGAGTTTTCCACTGGAATGAACTTCCTACCCAGGATCTCCAAAACCTGACAGAAGTAAAAAAAGAGCGGATAGTTGTACAAAGAGTGAGAAGTTGGTGTGCTCGTTTGTTTTAAGAACCTACTTGAAAGGAGGCTGTGCATGTGGACGCACCTTCAAAACCGTATCGAGAGGGTTTCCTGAGTCTGGTCGGACAACCAGCGGGGCATCGGGGCTGCGCTTCTCTATCAGCCCCCGTAGGTCTTCTCCCCAAATCTTCTCGCAGGCGTTGTAGATGTCATAGCTGTCGCTGACTATGGATACGGGCACATTGGGGAACTGCGTGATGATGTGCTCAAAGGCATCTTTTTCATGGTCCTTCCCCCACGCTGTGATTGTGCTGCAGAGAGACCGACAGTGAAGTTACACTGAACAAAAATAATAAACGCAAAACAAGATCCAAGACTTTGTCTATGTACACAAAAGGCTTATTTCTCTCAAATATTGTTCACAAATCTGTGTCAAAATCTGTGTTGCGGGGGGGGGGCTCACACAGAGCAACACATCTCCTTTGCATAGAGTTTATCAAGTTGTTGATTGTGGCCTGTGCGGTTATTTATCTTCCAATATGGATGATTCAAACTAGAACATTCTGTGAACAATGTCTGTGACAGGTTCGTGTGGTGCTTTTACATGAACAAGTAAACTAATAAACTGGAGACGACTTACCACCAGTTCAATATTAAAGTGAGAAACAAAGATGTTCCTCAAATGATAATGCCACAGTTTGTCCAGAAGAGGGCAGTGCACTCCAGTGTTGGGTCTGTTTTAGCCAACTGAGATAGCAGATGTACTACTGTTTAAAGCTGAAACCCTGGTTCCCCTGGCCTTTCTGTGTGGAGTTTGCATGTTCTCCCTGTGTCCGTGTGTGTTCTCTCCCACCGTCCAAAGACATGCCTTTCAGACATACTTGTCTGTATATGGCCCTGCGATGGACCCGCTTTTCGCCCAATGTCAGCTGGGATGGGCTCCAGCCAGTACGCAGGATAAGCGGTTGACAGTGGATGGAATCTCTTGGCACCCCATGATAATGATTTGATGCGATTAGGAAATAATTATTGAAGCATAATTTTTTTCTACACAGGATTTCTGCATTTAATTTGCACATTAAAATCCAAAAGAAACATCTCCCACTTTCCTCAGCTCCAAAAATCTTCATTTAATAACCTGTTGTCAGACTTTCTGAAAACCGTGAAATATAATCATCAGGCTGTACAGTATGTGTACAGGACAAGGCTGTTTACCAGTTTAGTCAAAGCTTGTATCTGCTGTTCTCAACTCTTGACAAATAGGTAAGTTAGTACTAATGATTATGTGTCAACATGCCGGCACATTGTGCCAGTTAAAAATCATTGCTTGCACCTTGATATTAATGATCATGTGACATTTTAGTAGGGTGATTATTTATTTTGCACTGGTGGTGTGCCAAATACAGGGGGAACACTGGTCTCCCTGTTATGTGCTATAGACGGTCTGGACGCTGCACTCCCACAAGTTCTGCCTTTTGCGTTCCATCAACATTACGTTATCAATTAACATTTAAATACATTTTTTGACAACTGTTAATTGCGTCAGAATCTTCCACGTCCGCATCGCAATGATTTTTTCTCTAACCCCTAACTATCTATTGGTTTGTCATCCTCTCCTCTGTGTTCAAGTCCACCCACTCTACAAAAAAAGAAACATATGTTTTCCACTTTTCCCCTGGTGAAATCTGGCCCTGAAGACAATTTCAGTTTTGTCTACAGATGCCGTAAGATGCCTAAGATTCCTGCTCCCACCCAAACGCAAACAAGGTAGCTGGGATTTAGTTTCTGGTTTCTTTGGAACTGTTATTAACCGAAAAATGTGTTCACAGAGTAAATCTAAGCTATTTGGCACTCCATCAAGACTTTAAAAAAAAACTATGAGAGACAGAATATGTTTTAATACTATTTTACACAAATGACAGACTTGTTCTAAATTGCTACTTCTGATTCAGTGTCAGTTTCTTTCCAGCACCATTACTAGTCTATGAGACATATTTTTCTTCACAGGACATTTCTGTTACATTGAAAGTGTACAGGAAAATGAGCTCTGAAGCTGACACACCTCTGCTTTAAAACACCCGCCCTTCCCTTTCCTACTACATCTCGATCAAAGTGGAATTTCACCGTGACTCCTCCCTCTGAGGTGGAAACTGTACAGATCTTAGGAGGGGGCCATTACATAATGGTTACTATGACAACTATTGCCACCATCCCACAATGCATTGGTGCGGGGAAGAAGGGTGCGTTGGAGCGGCAGTAACTGCCCTGGTGGCAAGGAAGACGCGACTCTGTGTGCATGAGGGTGAAACAGAAAGAGAAAGTGTGTGTGTGTGCACGCATGTGAGGCATGTGTGCGTGCTGAGCACAACAGATCAGTGCCATAAAACACCAGAGACATGTGAAGCAGCCAATCAAAACCTTTGCATCCAGCCAATCACAGCCCCGTTCACACACTGACATTAGATGAATCAGATAATAAGTACAAGGGTGACCAAGCTCTAATCAGGAAAGCAAATTAACATCAACCGCTGCCAGACGATTAGTGCATTTTCACTCCATCAACGGATTTGGCAGACAACAAAGAAAAGATGATAAGTTTTCAGTTTTGAATATCAATTTGGCATGGCCTGAGAAAGTTTGCTTACAGACCTGGCTCTCAGCCAAAACATGGACAATCTCACTAGAGGCAGCACTGGAGATGAATCAAGCAGTGACGTGCCTATGGTGCCCATGTACTTTCAGGGTATATGTGAATACTTGGCTTATGCTTATAACTAACAATGTGCAAAGGGATTTAACATCCACCAGGGGCCAAAGGTTTAACTTAAAAGATTCTGCAAACCTTGTACACTCCTTTAAAGTGTCGGCAGACACCCATCATATCTTAAGAGGTCTTATTACTACTTGTGTGTTTAATTGGGTGGTGAGCTACTGCCCTACATCACAATGGAACCAGAGCCACTAAAGCCTCTGGAAAAGCCAGGAGACACTCTTTAGCTAAATAATGATGTACCCTACAATGAAAGATATCCTGTCTCAAAGCTTCAGTAATGTTAAATTTTTTTTTGCTGAGAAAGGTGTTAGTGTGTGTCTACCTGTGTTCTGCAGCAGGCACTGAGAAGCCTGGCACGGGGTCCTTGGTGCCGTAGTACTTCTTAATAACTCCTATGCCAGCTACAGTGTCTGTGCCCTTGAAGTTGACCAGATGGGCAGAGGCCCCAATGCCCGCAGTCTGCAAACAGGAAAGAAACAGGTTATGGGAGCTACAGGGCAAACATATCCTATTATAAAGTAAATCATTATTTCAATTTTGTTGAAGTTTAACTATTTAATGTATTTCCCATCTTATACCCTATATTTAAGCCTAATAAAGTAGACTGGACATGGTTTGTTTCAAACAACATTCAAAATGATCCAACCTTAGAGTTGACTTGCTAACACACCGTGTGATAGGGCTTAAAGCTCCAGGGAAAGCCAGTAAGTAGAGTCAAGTGTATCACTGATGTCCCCAAAGTGCTATGGATAAAATCAACAGATCCATCTACGTGACAGCTGAGTGCCGTTTGATATTGTTGAAAGCTGGTTGTTAGAATTTCCAAAGTTGAGAATGAACTTTCACATTTATTTTGTTTTCAACTGATTTGTTAGTTTGCTTAAAAATTCTTCAGGTTTCCAACCCTTGTCAGAACAAGCATAGCATACAGCCCCACTTCGACAAAATCTACTGTACTGCGTATAGTACAGTATAGTAGTATTGTGAAGTATACAGTACCTCTTGTGAGGAGACGCCCCTGTAGCCAAAGTCATGTAGTTTGTATGCTAGTCCCTCCAAGTTCCCTGAAGTCTCCAGCAGGTATTTGGCAAGGATCTTCTTCTGCTCTCTGGAGTTGGTCGCCACAGTTATGGGGTACCAGATCTGGACCAGAATGGTCTGGTGGAGAAAGGAAGGACAGCTGAGTTCAGTGCAGTTCACTGGATCTTTATTAGGTTTAAGGTTCACGCCTTCTAATTTCTGTCTGATTAAAAACACCTCTCAGCTCTTACACACAAACAAACACTGTTTTCAAAGCCCACTGAACCTCTTTAAACACAGCTTTCTATGTGAGCATACAATCTAGGTTAAAACAATGGGGTTTTTTGTCAGCACTCAACAGACCAGTGAATGTCTTGTCTAACCATCCTGTTTTCCCAGTATTCAACTGGTACTAAAACCCCAAACTAACAGGCTCAGGGGGATAAAGAGGGTTGCTTATTCACACAAGACAAACTTTGGGGAAAAATACATTCCTCAATGCCTCATGTCAACTCTGGACCAGAGTCACACAGTTCAATATGAAAACAAGTGGCTTATCTGTACCCACACCACCACCTGGGAAAATTTATGAATCCACACTTTCTGCCATCATAAACACTTATGATGGCAGTACGTACGCTTGGTGTGTGTGTGTGTGTGTGTAGGTCTGCCTGTCTATGCTCTTATACATAAATTCATTAATATATATTCTACCATAATATTCAATAGTGATTCATTTTAATGTCATTCTCAAAAATAATTCTGACAAAGATATAGGCAGGATAGATTACATATTCAATTCTCACCATTACATCACAACTACACAACCTCACTTCTATTCCTAGAAAGAGAATATTAAAGTACTACCACCTTAAGCTGTTATTATCGTGTAATTACACACTCTTTGCAACATTTCACAACTTACATGAAGCTGTGTGTGTATAATAGGAACGACAGCTAAGTATGTGCGGTGCACTTCAAAACCTCTTTACTATCACATATAGAGAGCAACAGAGCTAATCCCATCTCTGTGAACTTTCAGTTCTGATTCCTCACTTGCCTACAAATACTGTGTCTTTTCACCCTGTAACCCTCAGCACAGAGTCACATGCCACCTCAGACTAATCATAATCTAAACCATAATATGAACCCATGTGATTGCCGGAGCAAGGCTAATGTCCACACACACACACACACACACACACACACACACACACACACACAGTCACAAGGTCATTTGAACTCTGCTTTATCTGCATTTGACCTTTTCTTGAGGAATCTGTATGTAACATGAATTATAACACTGGAATGTGATTTAATATAGATTTTCACTCTCAAAGTTGTGCACCTAATGCTGTGTTTGTGCTTATTAAAATACTGTGTCAGAATTAAGATGATTGTGACATTGACTGTCACGTGACTGTCATCATGTGACAGTTGGATCATCTCTGTAATGGGGAGGGGGTCTAATGGGGCAGCAGCACAACACTCAGGAGGAATGTGTGCGTACACAAACACACAGCAACATAACTTCTCGGTCACTGTCCCAGAACAAAATGGAGGGAGAAAAGGAACAAGAGAGTGGGGGTGAAAATGAGGAAGGCAGGGAGAGCAGAGAGCTAAAAGACAAAGACAGACATAAAAAAAGGAGAACATGGTGTGACTGAGAGAATGACAATCGGGAGAAAATGACAGAAAGTAAAAGAAGAAGGGACAGCAAGAGTGAGGAGGAGAAAGAGAACAAGCCCAAGGACACAAGGCTGAACACTATGGCTAATTTTACATTAGCCATGAAGAATGACTTGTGTGTCTGTTTATGCATGTATTTATATCAGCCGTAGAGACTAAGTGTGTCTATGCGATCCAAATTTATCAGCACAGCGTGTGTGTGTGTGTGTGTGTGTTGTAACAGTGCTCTTGGCTGTGGGTGACCTATGTCCAAGCACCCTTCCCTATTATGAGGGAATTTGCCAGTAGGGTTGAGTATATATGCATCAAATTATAGATCTAAATGAAGTCACATTCAGGAAACTTTGGACTTTCACAAAACCTGCTGAGATACTTTTGTAAAAAGAGACTAACTTACCCAACATACCCAATCAACAAAACATTTGTAATTACTTAAAAAGTCCCTTTGTACATTACGTTAAAAGCTTTATTTTTCAGTAAAGACAAAATAAAGAAAGCATGTTATTTCTATTTAATCATATTTTAAGAAATCAAGGCATGATTACCTGTGGAAGAAGTCAAACAAGTAAGGCCCTATGAAATCCATTTTCATTTTTTTAGCGTTTTATTTTTCCCCCAAAAAGAGTGCGTAATCATGGATCGTGGATGAATAAAATTTTAACAATTTAATAAGAAAATATTAAACATTTAATCCATATCAATAAATGTGATGTATCCTGCAAATATGCCTATTGAAATATTTAAATATATGTGCAACTATTTATGCCCACAATTCACAATAAATGTATTCCAACAATAAGCTATTAAAATACTATAATACTATTTAATAGGTGACAATTCACAATGAATCTATTGCAACATCACTGACCTTGGTAAAATGCCAACACAGAGAGCAGAGGACACCAAATCATAGCAGTATAGTTTTCTTCTATTCATTTGGCTTAAGTGCTATAAAAAAAACAATTATAATCCGGGAGAAAATCCTGATTTTTAAAATTGCATCCACATTTTGGAAGTTTTACAGTTGATTCCATTTTGATTATAAAAATTTCAGAGATTCTGTCTGTGTAAATCACAGGGCCTAAAACACAAAGAGAAAGAGAGGTACACAGAGAGCATGAGTGAAAGAGAGTGGTTTGAGAAAGGGAGAGACAGAATGAATGAATGATATCGCTCATGGTAAATGAATTGACTTCTGTCGAGTCATTGCAGACAGCCTGTTCATGCAGCATTAAGTTCATGAGATCTTCCTCATCTCAGGGAGGAGTCACACTGTGCATTAGCTCAACGTAATAAATGCTGCACTGAGGAGGCTGCATTAACCAACAAAGTGTCTGCTTCGAATCACAAAAATCTATTTTACTTTTACTGACCTTCCTACCACACAAGACAAATCCCACTTTGCTTGAGCATTTTAAATGTGCTTTGACTTAACGGACGATCACAAGTGCTTATATTCACAGATGTCTACTGATTACTCTACCAAACCTACTGTGTGAATATGATGATTTGCTTTCTTGTCAAGGCTTAGATGAGAATATTGAAACTACTCTTGTGTCTGTACAATAAATATAAAAGCGTAAAATATATAAAACAACAGTTTGCGAGAACCAGTTGTGGTGAGGAAGTGACTGGTCCTGGCCAAGAACCAGTTTAGCAAATAAACCCTGTAAAATAGCGAATTGACTACGTCACTACGTTTTTTTGTACATATTAAACAAAGGCATATAATGTGTTAATAATGAGCTATGGAGGTGCTGGTAGGCAGATTTTGTTACCTTTGGACAGAACCTAGCAAGCTGTTTCCCCTTGTTTTCAATCTTTACACCAACTAAACTCTATTAAACAGACAGACGCAAAAGTGGTGTAAATCTTCTCATTTTCTCTCAGCGAGAGGGCAATAAGCATATTTCCCAAAAAGTCGAACTATTCCTTTAAGGAACAATTCATCTAGACTGCAGCCCTCTAACACAATTAACACACACAATACTGTGGTGTTTGTGTGAGGAACATCATAACGGGCGTACAACACAAGTCATGTTATTAACTACAACAAAGCAGCTACTGTATTTATAAACAGACAGAAGGCCTGGAACTTAATCGCTCACTCTTAAAGTAAATTAAAATGCAAAGTGAATAAAGCTGACTAACATTCTTTACACTGTAATTTCACATATCTGATGTCTCGGGGGAACAGAACATTGGTCAGGACAAGGGGTTGATTTAGGACTTAAATTATTGTCAACTGCAAAAACACCAAACAAGGACTCTCCCAACACCCAAATTCCTGCTCTTGCACTTTTCAGTCAGCCTGGCTTTTCTGCAGTTACAGCACATCTTTGAGCGGCGATTGAGCAATAAGGCATGACACGACTGTAGTTCGGTGAGATTTAAGGAGAGATAAGAGGTGGTGTCAGGCAAGCTGCCAAACTAAATAATTTACTGCTTTAATAAAACTGTTAACCCTCCACTGTAATTAAAAGGGCTTGAATGTTGCTAATATATTTAGTCTTTAAATCAATAATCAAATAAAGCTAAGCATTAAATGTTACTGATATGCATAATAATGTACTTATTGTAGCACATTAACATTTTTACTGTTACATGAAGGCATAGGGGTGATACATTTAAAATGGCTTTTAATTTGACAAAGCTAATCCAGAGCTTAAAACATATATACCATTCAAGTGGAACTCCAGTGATCTAGTATTGCACTTCCATAAAGCTAGGTGACTCAGAATAGACAGATAAGCTGACTTTTGTGTGTGCCTATCTCAGAACACACTGAATCCTACATTAGCCACAGTTCAACAAACAGCATATTTTAGTTAAACAGTCCCCTGCCCCTAGACCCACACTCTTACTTGCACAATAGACTTGTGTCATGTCAGAACTCACTGGAATTGACCCCTTATTCTATTCTGGGCCCAGAGGACAACCAAAACAAACTTACCTCCACCCAGTTGGTGAGCCAGTAGCATTCAGGGTCTGTGCTCTCCACTGTGAACAAAACGTTACCTCGAGGGATAACACTTCCCTCTGGCACTGCCTTGATTTCAATAGGCAGGTGTCCATCGTATTTCTGTTAACACAAAGACACACACATACACAAATGTAGCAGATTTACACCATGGCAGTATCTTCTCTGTAGCCTGTACAGATTGTTTGCATTTGTATCATTATTATTGTGATGACCAGAAAAGGAGACAAAAGGTGACACACACTAGTTGAAGACAATACAGATTCTGGTGAGATGTGACCTTCAGACATGTGCTTCACACATGGGCACAATGTGGAAAGTATTGCTGTACCGAATAGGTGTAAGTTTTGTTCATAATGTTGACTGGATTCTGCACAGCTTTTTTTCCATGTCTGTTCATTCTGCAGAGAAAACTGTGTGAGGGCGGGACTCCATAAAAACGCAGCAACTAGGTTACATTGCGGTCTCCGTCTCTCTCCTCTGCTCTCTGTCAGGTCTGTGTCTCTGTTTGACTGAGGGCAGGGCTGAGCTACACACACGCAAGCACAGTGGACAGGATGAAGCGTAGCTTCGGCTGCATGCATTCACACAAAATCTGGCAATGTGGCTCCTTTCTGCAGGATTTTGCGGAGTTGAGGTCCTGTTTATTTGTGCTTTAGAACGTAACCGCTGTGAAACAATCCAAAAATAACTTTTATTACTCTGATTCACTGCTTTGTTTTGGCTAATGGCGCTCGCTCTCACGGGCTGGCTCAACCACAGCTGTATTCTCTCTCTCCGTCTCTGCACGGGGCCAACTGTGAATCATGTTTACAAACAGCAACAGATAAATCCTACTCATTCTGCCTGTACTTAACAAAAAACCCACGCTAATTAATTTAATCCAATAATCACTTCATTAAAATTGAGAAATTATTTTTTTAGGGTGAAATATGACGACATTCAAAGCTTATTTGAAAAACTCAAAAGAAGCTTTGAACGTAAAAACAATGACAGTACAGCCCTAGGTAAAACGCAGAGAGATTTAGCAAAATATACGCATAGAGAAGTCCGTGGTCTGAAGACAATCTACAAGTAGCAGATCATAGTCTATACCATAATACATACATCTGTCCAAAGTATTAATACGTGTTTATCAACAATCCTCACTCAGTAAAATACCTTGTCAGTGGAGAGTGCTGTGCTCTCTCCAAGGTGCTGAAACAGAATAATCTCAATAACCAAAAAACATAGTATGCACATTTCCCTGTATATTTAAACTGACTGTGATTCATTAATAGTTGCAGAATCTGACTTATATTTGTACTAGTTAAGCCTCCCATAGTCCTCCGATGAAAAAGCACAGTACCAGATTGCAACCTTGCTCTATGTACATTTTATGTGTTTATTAGGAACACACAAAATATATCTCCCACGGTGTGCTTGTGCATGTCTGAGACAGGCCTCTAGCCTCTCTGATAACAGAGACACCACCTTCAGAATGTTTAATGTGCAAAAATTAAAGTGCACCGGCATCTGTGTATATGTATTCCACATCACGTTCAAGCTTTCATCTTTTTTCTCAATAAACCCATATCTGTAACACTCAAGGAATTTACTCACAAATATGCATAAAAAGTGTTTGGGATTCCTTCAGCAGTCTTACCTCCAAAATGTAATTCCACCCCTTCTCGTTGAAAACATCATCCTGGAAGTGTTCCCTGTATACCTCCTTCGCCTCCTGGATCTTCTCTGGAGTCACTACCTTTCCTGGAGAGGAGGAAAAAGGAGGAGGAGGAAGGGGAAGGGAGAAGAAAACAGAAGCACAAGGAGGTACAGAAAGAGAAGTTAGGAGAAACACACATTGAGGGAGAGAAGGCACTGGAGTCCAACTCTACGGTGCGCTGTTGTAATGAAATTAGAAGCATCCTGTGCGCGCTGACAAGACATCTTTGTCCAAACACACACCAACCTTGTCTCATTCAACAGACACTGCTGCGCACAACAAACCCCAACAGGGAAATATGTGTACAAATGTAAGAGGATACTTATTATTTTAAAACTTGAAGAGTTTGGCACCTTGAGAAATATGCTCTTTGCTCATTTGCTGCAAGTCTAATGAACAGATGGACACCACTCTCATGTCTGTCCGGTAAATATGAAGCTACCGCCAGCAGCCAGTTAGGTTAGCTTGGCGCACATCCTGGTAGCAGGGGGGAATGGCTTGCCTACTGCCACCTCTAAAGCATGGTTACAGAGCTGGATGTGTTCAAGACTATTTCTTGGGATAGTGCAGTGATAGTCCACTGGTTGCATGGCAAGTGACAGCTTATATATGTAAAAAAATGTAACATATAACTCCCTGGCAAAAAGCACTAATTGTAAAGTATGATTTAAACAAACAAGATATACCGTGCTAATTAGTGGTATTATATTTTCTCATTTAACTTTCAACTCAAAATTGAATTTCCCAAAACTATTCCTTTGACTTGATTTGCTTTCTTTAAAATGCTAGGTTGGGGAGTTTTTACATTTGTCATGCTGTTTCTAAAATATTAACAACACTGCTCACTAAAAAACTTAAATCTCAGGGCTAAACCGGTTCTTTGTTTTCACTGAATTGCTTTATTATTTTGGGAGAATGAATGGAAAACTATGAAAAAGTGTCCCCCTTTAAATTAGGACTATTGAGTTAAAACTAATAATTAGGTTTCCTTTTATACCTAAACTGGTGGCTGCTTTCACTTTCACTATTATTCTTCCTCCCAAGGAATTTACTTTCAGTATTTTCACATTTTCTGCTGCACTCGACTAAAGTACAATTAGAGACGATTAAAATTCCCTCAATGACTCTGTCCAGAAGAATCGTGGTGCACACTTTTGATTTCAGGAGGATCAGGGACGCATCTCTAATAGTTGGCTTAATCATTGAACTCTGAGGGACGCTCCGCACAGACAGCTGGCCTTTCACCCTCCGACGGAGAAAGAGCAGCTGTGCCTTTGTCTTCTCTCTCTGTTCTCCCTGGCTCTTCGTCCCCCCGCACCTCTGCTGCCCCACCATGAAATCCTCTTAGGAGCCAGGAGGGCGATGCATTCTCTTTTTGTCTCTTTCGACTCTGTCTTTTCTGTCTCTCTTGCTCGCTCCCAAGCCCCTCAGGATCACACTGACTGACTTCACCTGTATAAACTTCAGTAAATTAGTGCAAAGACTATATTGCGTACATTATACTTTGCCTTGTTTCTGTCTTTTCTCACTTGCTCCTTTCTTCTGCTGGGCTTTGTGTTAGGCTCTGTACAATCTAATCAATCTGAAGCACACTGTGACCTTGCTGCTTTTTAAGTGAGTAAAGAGGACTGTTGCTGCGGCCCACAGTAGCAAGCACCTGCCCTGCTGAAGTGTCATTGAGCAATTCACTGAATCTTTAGTAGCCCCGGGTGTGCTGTGCTGCAGCTGATCTACAGTACTCTAACCTTGTGCTGAAGGGGGTTGAAGAAAAAAGGATAAAAACAGCGACGAATAACGCATCTCAAAAGGCGTTTGGGATGTGCTATGATTGCAAACTGGACACAGTAGTGTACTTTGAAGCTCCCACAGAATAAGTGTGAAGGCATAATGTACAAAATTCAATCAATGTTTAAAAAACGTCTGCACCTTTAAGTATTGGAACGTTACCCTTATTGAACTGGTTGACTGAAAACATGTAAGTATTTACACAAACATTCAGGAAAATCATTAACAGAGGTCCAAACCTGCAGGCTGCAAAGTCATTCAGTTTGGCAGCGTTTGTCACCGAGAACAACCTCCTACTGGGAGGTGAGGAGCACTTCAGCGTGATGCTCAAGGGCACTTTGGTTCAACTGACTAAACCATACAAAGCATGGGCCCTTTTGAACAGCATCATTCAAATCCAAGTTAGGACGTACCTTTTAGGTATTTGTGGAGGATGTACTGTAGGCCATAGAAGACGGTTTTGTCGTATTTCACTTTTCTGCTTTTGGTGGGATCTGTCCTCTTCTCACGGCACTCAAAGTAGGAGTACACTTTACTCGTATTGGGAGGGTACTGTTTGTAATGTGTCACCTGCAGAGACAGAGCACATGCCACGGATATAAGACAGAATGGCACAGGGATTTATCATAAATAAATAATACATATTAAACCTTAAAAACATACAAAAACTGATGGCTTAATTGACCATAAAATCATAAAGTCCCCCCCAACACACACCCACAACCTCAGACCCGGTGTAAAAGTGCTGGCAGGAGGCAGATGCTTTAATGTCCCCAAACCTAATTCCCAACAACAAACACACACACACAACTTTGAACTGAGATCACGCCCACCTTCCTACGCACACATGCAAGATCTGTGCAAAACTGAACCTATTTCCTGAACAGGGTTTCTAGGAGATCCCTAATATGCAGGCCAAAATGCATATATAGGTTGTGAGATCTTGTGAAATCCTGGGATTGCGAAACTAAGTTTCACAAACTATAAATGCCCAAATTTTCTGAGGAATTCACGAAACCTCTGGTGTAAATGTTGAAACACCTTTAGGATTACACAGTTTGTTTTGAAACAGCTCGATAGCATGGAGAAATTAAGTGAAGGCGCACAATCATTGTGACATTTTATCGGTGATGTGAGCAAACATTACAGTTGCACAAAAGACCAGTCAATCAATCTATTGTGTTAAATCAAATAATACAGTAATAAAATGTCAAAATCTGGGAAAGGCACGTCACACTTCTCCCACACAAGCATATTTTTTATTATTCTACAATTCTACTGTTATTCTTATCAGAAAATACCACTCTCATTGTTGTGTGTGCTCTTACAGATCTTCTAATCAACTGTCAACTGACCCTACCAGAAACACCGGTTAACACCAGAACACCAGTTAAAATCCAAGTGAACATGTTTGAGACATGTCCTGGCTTATTTCTTAAACACACAGAAAGAATCAACTGTTTAGGGTGTGTGAGGGCTCCACCTTAAAGATACACACACACACACACACACACACACACACACACACACACACACACACACACACACACACACACACACACACACACACACACACACACACACACACACACACACACACACACACACACACACACGATATAGTGTCAGCTGGTCAGCTGTAGCCATCTGGCTATCAATAAAATCCCAAATGAGACAAGGGATTTGAGCAGGGTTCGCTAGGGCATTTGAGGGGCAATTTTCCACAAATATGGTCGCCAAGATGGTGGCAGCAACTACAGCTCACTCAATCATTTTGCAACGTGACATTTACTTTCAGACAGATCTGCTTTCATTATTCATTCCAATAGCAGCTTAAACCAAGGGTTCAATCTGACCCAAGTCCATGTAATAAGCTGCACACACTAAATACCAATGGTGAAATACTATTAAGTCTTTCACTTGCCCTCAGGGCATACTGTATGAGTAAAACACCTCTCAGAGAAATAATTAAGTGATGAAGGAAGAAATACCAGGCATTTCCTATTTAAAAAAGCTAAATATAGGTCATGGCCTTGTCCTTCATTTGACTACAACCACTCTAAATGTAGGTTACAAAACCAAAGGTGTAATTACCTGTAAACATGGCCTGCAGGCTAGATCGCAATATATAAAAAGAGGCAAACAGGTGAATAGGGAACAACAGCTCCTCGCCCAGCTTGTGAAGAAGAGAAGACATAAATGTCAATGAACTACTCAGTTTCTTTGACCCTGTCTCTGTCCTTTCCTCTGGGCTTTCAAGTACTCAAAATAGAGTCAAGACACACAACATGACACTAGGCCTGACCACGTGCATGTACATATTCACTGGCACACACGCCGATGTATACACACCACCTTAAAAATCACAAGTCCAGTAAGGCACCTGCTTATTCATCATCAAAAGATATCCTTCATTTATTATCCAATATAATAGTATGAGGACACCATAAAACATCGGGTGATAAAATGGAAACCTATATTTGATTATAAATCATACAGCATGTAGTCTTGATGATACAGTTTTATTAAAGGAGATCTGGTAGGTCATTATATTTCACTTTCATTTTCTTTATATGAACAATGGATAAAATAACTGATGCGTAATCTGAAAGGAGTTGCTTGTAGTGATGAACTTACAGAGAATTTTCTTCCGACTACAGTTGCCTTTATCTCTACAGAGCGTTTCATCCTCTTTCAGCACATTTTCTGGTTTTCTGACCTGCAGCTTTACTGTGTTTGTTCATTCGCAGTCATTTCCAGTGGAGAAAAAAAAGTTGCGAAAGATCCTCTTAGGGCTGCCTGCTCAGCACTGGTACACAAAAGGCCGCAGCTAGCTGTGACCATAGTGGAGCCTACACAAAAACTACACATTTCTACACCCCAATTCCAAGATGTTATATGGACGGAAATCCCTGCCTTTGATAGAAAATTAAAATGCTGATGTGGAGATGTTTCTCGGCATGGCATGGGACAAGTCCATGAGGAAGATTTTAAGTATTATTCTCTGATGATTTTGAAAAAAATCTAATGGTGATTATTTGATTTGATCAATTTTGGGGATTTTTTGCCTTTATTTAATAGAAACAGCTGAAGAAAGACAGCAAATGTGGGGGGGCAGAGAGGGGTTGGGGGGAGGCTATAACATGGTGCTCGCTACCATAAGAGCTTCGGGTGCCCCTAATTGCAATTGTTCTGACTGATATTGCAATGATATTAATTTTCTAAAAGAGAGGGAATTATCAATTTGACATTGTTACTCTGAAAAACATATTAAAATGATTATGGGGTAATTTTTGCAGAATGTTATATGTAGGACAAGGTATCTCTGCAGCCTGACAGTGTTTAATTTGAAATGTTATTTGGACACAAAAATTGTGCCTCCAAGTTTGGTTTAAAAAAAAGTTCAGCCCTAAAACTGCTCTGTGTTTATTGGGTGACATTTTTCCCCCTTAATTTCCATTACAACTTTATGAGTTGACAATATGTTAATATTCTATTTACACCTTGTTCTGCTGAAAAAAATAATAAAATCAGTGCTGCTATAAATTAGAAATGCTTTATTCTACAACTTTAAAGATGTGCAGATATCAATTATAATATATTTTTAAGAAAAAAAGCCAAAACACGCGCTGGTTCCTGCTTCTTAAAGGTGAAACTTTTCATTGTTGTACTTGATAGTAAACATCATATCTGAAGACATTATCTTGGGTTGTGGCATTTTCTAAAAAATTCTGACAATTTTTGAACATAATAATTAATACATTAATAAATGAATAATTCTCATATGAATCATTAATTAAAATATTCATTAGCCCGAGACAACTTTAACTTTTGCCTAGAGTGAAGCTGACTATGGATTAACATTCAGTTCTATCACAACAGTTTAATTATGATCTGATTTTCACTGACATGTTACTATATAATATATATTAAAGTCCCTGATGTTGCATTTTTATTTACCTCACCATCATCATTCAAATAACCAAGATATATTGAACAGACTGAAATATAGACACATGCATACACAGGGCATCTATCTAGAAATCTAGAAGTATAGAAAGTCAAGTTCCGGGTGCACAGTTGTGTCATTTAAAAAACACGCCAATTATTTCTCTATTGCCCTTTTAGCATTTACTGCTGCTGTGAACTTAAGATAGTGATGAAAGCTCTTGTGGGAAGAATGAAGTGTTTCTGGCTACCAGAAGGGGCATTTCTCCGTTGCTGTGTGCCTTTCCAAACAGCACAACATCTGAAGCATGCAACAGCTATTAGTGTGGCATAATGGGACCATCCCATTACCTAAATGTCACAGGATCAGCCTTCACTGTAGCCGTTCTGCTCTGTGAAAATGTTTTCCCCACAAAATCCCAGATCCCTACCTATTCACTTAGTGTAATTCTCTCTGGGGTTAAGGGTCAGAAATGTCATGTTACAGCATACGTGGACAAACTTGTTTTGTGGCTGTCATATAAAATATACATGAACAATGATAAAACACACACCTCCACCCTCTAGTATGTTCAGATCTGACTGACTCCTCACACAAACAATGAACTTGTGCTTGTGTGTGTGTTTCAACACAATAGACAAGCTTGACTTTAGGTATGGGTTTCTCTTTTCAATCCAAACAGACAAAACATAAAGGAATTCAGGTGCAGCTTAATTCTATGTCCTGTGAACAAAGTGTATGGGGCTCTGGTTGGTCTGCGAAAAGGTCAAGTGCTTTGCTTTGCCCTAACCCTTTACAAAGGTTGTTACACAGTCAAGTACAGACAAGCTACAAGCCGCTTTCAGTGAAACAACGCACCCAAACACAGATGTTGTGACATTTGTTAATTTACTATATGTAGAGTCGCTATGAGCTGAATGAGTCCATATCAGCCACCAGAACCGGCATCAAGCTGGGCAAGCAGCAGAACAGGAATCAGCAGCCCTCCAGTGACATGGCCGGACTGGGACCCAACACAGTCCCAGAGACCGCATTTGACGACAGAGAATACAGTGCAGAGATGATTTACAGTGACCAGTACTCCGGGGAACAACAAAGACATGTTGGGCTTAATATGAAATTATATGAAAGCGTTTCACTGAGATCTACAATGTTTAGTTTTATTACACTTAACTAATAAGAATATGCTTATTATTTTAATAAGGTTCAATTAATTCAAATTAATGAAAAATAGGGTGATATTTTATCCGGACGTATTTCATGAAAATGTTATGTTTCACTGCTCACTACAGTCTATGTTCACATCTCATATTTACAATGTAGCCTTGCAAACAGGATGACTGAGTATGCCCTGAGTATCTACTGTGCCAGTCAATGGCGATACTTAACATTTGATTTAACTAAATTTGTTTACCCGAGGTTAGTTCAGTCATATCTATATTGAGCACATTTGTATATTTAGTGATGACGCCCCCCTAAGCTACGATGGTATTACCTAATAAATCAGAACAAAAAGGGTATGACTCCTGGGTAAGGGATGATAGCAATGTCACTTATGTAATAAATCAACCAACTCTCACCCAGAGGCTTTTTTTTTTATTAAGTCCCATACACCTCCAGAAGAACTTAACAGTTAAGTTGCTTTACCTCCACAACCACTAAAGACTAACCAGCAGGGGATTTACCAATAATGTTAAGCACACAATATTGACTGTTTACAATCAATACTCTGTGCAGTGCCTGAAACATTAGCATTTTAAACTCAACAGCCTTACCTTAAAATTATTCCTACAATGGAAAATACACTAATAAATATATCTGAGCAGAAACAAAACTACTAGTTTTCTAGAAATCAAAACCAAAACTATAACTTAATGTTCATCCTGGACAGGATATACTGGAAATTCTGGGCACACAACTACTTTAAAAACAATAGAACAATAATTACCCTGCTAATCAGAAAACTATTCTTCTACACAAAGAAAAAATGCATTTCCCGCATGAATCTAACTACTGCATAAAAAATAACAACTTTTAAACTATATCTTAAACCTGTAAGGAGATTACAGAGTAAATCTATGGCAGTTCTCTGAGCATGGGCAGCTCCATTACATGAAAAAGCACCTGTCTTACATGCTTATACACCTCATGTAAAAAGATCTTAAACCCAAAGCTCACACTCTCAGAGCCTGGCTGAGTGTCAAAAAGACTGAATTAGTAGACACAGTATCGTTAAAATATAATTATACAGCACCCTGTAAGAAAAAATCTATGTAAAATAGTAAACTTTATTTGCATCAAAAATATATCCTATTACTCCAAGAGTGTTTCCTGTATTACTGTGAGGAAGTGCCCCAGTTGTTATTTTATTTAAGCTTAGAGTGGGTTCATAAATGTTTTATTGTTATATATTGACTGTCATTATTCCAGCTGATAAGTGCACACTCAATTGTATGTATCACACATATTCCCATACATTCATTGTTTGTTATTACTCAGATCAGACTTGTTGTTCATGTATGCAGTTTTTATGTGATCTCAGTCTGAACCTTTCCTCTTTGGTGCCTGTATTTTGTCGTTTCAAACTCAACCTCTGCTGTTGTCCCTAGCTCCATCCCCTGTCCTTTCTGTAATCTTTTGCCTCTCTATCCCATCATCACCATCACGGTTTGCGGTCATATGACCCCTGCAACTAACCTGGCAACCAACCAACGTGCTACGTGCGAAAGTACATTCCCCCCAAGTGCTTTTGTTCTCTGTTTACATTGTTAGTTAGCAGCAAGGTGCTTTTACGTTACATACTTACATTTGCGACAACATCAGTGCGTAAAAGCCCACAGTCAACTGTTAAATAACGTTTGAAGGCGTGTCAATTGTATGCAACACTTTGGTCTGGCACAACTTAGCTGTCACAGGGGGGTAAATGTCACCGGCTCTTTTTAAGTTTCAGTTTTGATTTTCGGAAAGTGACGCATTAGCAGTGGTAGAGGCTAGCTCCACGCGGGCTAACATTATACTTAGCTGGGTTATTGAATGAGACACTGTCCATGTGCACTGGGCAATCCCCACTGCACTTGCTAGCAAGTGGCTAATATTAGCTTTTTTATATCAATCCCCCCTGTCCCCTTTCTGCGCTCTCTGTGAGCTAGCAAGTTAGCTAATTCAGCTAGCTTCATACCACTGTGCCCAGGAAAGCCGGGTAGGTAGCTGGTGTAAGTTAGCTAGCTCAAAGAGGGATGCTTGCTTTCTGAATATGGTCTCAAGTCTTCTCCTCCTCTTCCTCCGTCCCATTCGGCCTGCTGTGAAACGACTGAGACCGGCTACAGAGAGCAGTGTGATGGCCTCGGGAATGGTGATGAAACCACCTTGACTTTTTCAATTTTCATCCATCAGCCGCTCCCCGCCACCCAGCCTCCCTCCGTTTGAAACCAACATGGGTACGTTACCTTGTATGAATCGGTCATTAACATTATATTGAAGCCGGCGTCTCTGTGCTCCATCTTTCCCCGCTCGGTTCAGTCGCAGCTGTCAGTGTGTTGTGTTGCGCGCCTTGCTGCTGGGGACTCCTGCCTGGTAGTGTAGCTTGTCAGAGGGAAGGACGAGAGGAGAGAACCGGGCGGGGGAAGGGGCGTTACCAAATTTCCGGCACCTCTCGGCTACATTCGGTTCTGCTCGACCAGCCAACCCGGTTCAACCAAAGATTGTACATACTGTACGAAGATGAACCACTCAAAGATGAATGTTTTCCCACCAGAAAGAAACTGTACTGTAATTGTGCTCAACTTATTAACTCTTCATTATATAAATTAATTCGTTTAAATACATGGATTTGTATTTTTATTCACAAATAATGAATGTTCTTTATCATTACACTGCAACATGTCATTGTTTGGGTTTGTTAAAATTCTGTGGTTTTCTGCTTCATATGAGGTTCGTAAGTTAACCTAATGAATCAGGTATAAATGTTTTCTTGTTGAACCTCTAAACAGATCCTTTGTAGACCTGTATAAAAATGCTATGGCACCTCTGAGATGTGCAGGACTGACTCTTCACACAAACAAGCATTTCTGAGATGTGCAGGACCGGATCTGCTCTGCAGCAGATGATTTGAAGCGCTCTTAACACAAGTGGTCCCCATCTGCCGAGCATCAGTGATATGTGTGAGGTGAGAATACTAAAGGACAGTACCCACCCCAGCCACAACCTGTTCACCCTGCTGCCTTCTGGGAAGAAATATAGAAGTTTCTGCTGCTGCACCACCAGAGTGCAGAGCAGCTTTTTCCCCTAAGCTATCAGACTTTTAAAGTCAAATCCATCCTTAGCACTTCTCACTTGAATATAGGTTATTTCTGTCTACCATTTATATAATTGTTTTTGTATTCCTGTATATTGTCTGCTACGTAGCAGAAGGGAGTTACAAACTTAATTTAACTTTACAACCTGTTGTACAATGTCACATTCAACCTACCTTGTACCTTGAATGTGACATTTCCAGTCACAGGTTTATCAATGCTCAGTCTGTTTTAGTACTGTAAGTAGAGTAAGAGTGGGACATCTTTGATTTAATGTCCTCTCAGAAGTGATACACTGACAGAGCCACTCTTATGTGCAGTTCTCAGGCTCTGCAAATGGGGGGCAGCGTTAGTCCTCAAATGCTGTTACAATAGGTGCGATTGACTTAATACGACGCTGCGCAGAGCTGACTTAACATGATGCATGCTGGACAGAAATTGTGTCCGACTTTCGCCGGTGCTGCAAAACGTCACCATGTCACATGAAATAAAAACAAACAAACCCGGGAGCAACCGGCTGCGGGCCGAGTCCAGCGGCCGCAGTTACATTTCTCAGGCTGCACAAAGTTGGAACCACACTTTTGCCTAGTCTCGCGGCATTTTTCTTTGCAATTGACGCGAGGTCAGTCATTGATCTCAGCTCACAGCATGCTCACGCAGGTAGAATGTGTCCGAGTTTACGGCGGCGTTTTTATACACCGCCCCTGCAGTCATCTCGAACGCACCTAATAGCCTACCGGAAAGTACACTAAACAACTCATTGCTGTGCCTGCGTGTGTGCATAGAAACACAAACACAGGTGTGTTGTTGTAAAAGTTGTCCCACCTTAACATGTGCAACAAAACTATCAAACAACAGAGAGATGTCAATTGTCAATCAACTGCCCATACAGTCCCAAAAAGAGGTTTATAAAGAAACAATGTGAGAAGAAAGAGTGTACCAAGTAAAAGGGGTTGTAAGAAGATCAGATAGTTTTACCCAGACAAATTATATGAAACTCACACATAAGACAACATTTAAAAGGGACTTGTAATAGTTACCATTAGTAAGGCCTTTATTATAACTTTTGAAAGGTGCATTTTGGCTATTCATTAATTGTGAAGAGAGAAACATCTATTTCGATGAAATTTCTAATCATCTTGTTAACTCATCCATCTGCCAATCTGGAGTGATAGCCTACATGTATGTTTTTAGTTTGTTTTGTTTTTTTAAATCAGCCTATATTCTATGCTAGTATT
Source organism: Lepomis macrochirus (assembly GCA_024633595.2). Lineage (NCBI taxonomy): Eukaryota > Metazoa > Chordata > Actinopteri > Centrarchiformes > Centrarchidae > Lepomis > Lepomis macrochirus. Next base: position 11,523,576 of record JALXJV020000024.1, on the reverse strand, counting down.
ATTATAAGAAAGAGGTGTAGCCTACTTTCCACCGAAACAGTAGTCCATTCCATACACCACCTTTTCCATTTTTCCCTCTTAGACAGTATTTCTTCTTACTAATATCCTATCTGGAGTGTCTACAGTGTAACAGCAAAACAGAGACATGTGGTATTACTGCAATAAAAATGCGCAGAACGAAACTTCCTGGACGGATACCAAGTGTCATGACATGCACAGCCTTTAATGAGCTCTGTCTGGAAGAAAGCTGATGTAGTAATAACATTCAACAGCATCAAATTTAGTGGTCACAAAAACATCCTGTGGTTTCAGTGTACTTCAGAGTTTGTTATCTTCACAAGCAGATGTCCATTATTTTGGACTGACCTTTGTGTTAGTGTGTTTTATAGCACTTTAAAAAGGTTAAAACAGAGGAAAACAAACTTGATGAAAGACTCTCACATCAAAATAACCAACATTACCTTGATTGGAAAATTCAAGATAGATATTTACTACCTTGGTAAAAAAACTAGAAGGACAGCCAAGACCAATGTGAACTGATCTGGTTGGTCTCAGCTCGCCCAATATGTTTTTTTTACCTAATATTTTGGCATGTGTTAGTGTTCAATTTGGCACATTGAATCAGATTCCTGTGAGTCTGGGCTTTGTCCCAGTGTCTGGATGTATTTTCTGAAACTTGAACAATTTGATCTACCAACACCAGCATATTTCTCACTTTAAATGCTACCTCTGATGTCCGCAGGGATATGGAATAATTTATATGGCATCCACATTTTATGTCCTTCTTTTATTTGCTTGGCATCAACCCTGCCTGTGTACATGTAAACAGGAGAGGGAACTTGGAATAATGTCCAGTTTTTTTGAAATCTCTGTTCCTACAGAGACTATGGTATTGGGGTGGCTACTAGTTATATCCTCAATTAATCACTTAAGTCTACTGAATGAGAAGTTTAAAAAAACAACCCAAAATTCATCTAAATCCAATTAACCATGATTTTAAAACAGAAAAAGCAGCAAATCCTCAAAGTGGAGCTACCGAAACCATTGAATATTTGGAGTTTTTAATTGGAAAAAAGACCTCTCCTTGCTTTTTTCATTTTTTTTCATGAGCCTTTTCTGCTCATGTTATTGGTTTGTACCTCATATTTGTGTGTTTTAATCATCACTTAAATAGGCTTAATTGAATTTTTCTTTATTTGGTGCTAATTCGACGCAAGTAAAACCATAACACTTATCACATACTTTCCATACATATTGCCTATTGTAAAGATTATTTTAAAGCTCAGCCTATTAATGTCAGTTCTTCCAGTTCCCGATACCAATCATCCAATCATTGGGACCCACTGTATGAGGAGTCACAGATATATGACACCAGTGTGAGGTGCCTGGTTACGCCTGAATGGCGCACTCATTCAGCGGGGCGGTGAGAGATTCCAACCCGCTTGACAAATGCCTCCCTCGGCCTATGGAAGCGACTCTCCCGTCTGTGAAGGGAGGAGCTAACTGCAGGACGTGACATTTCCGCATGTCAATAAAAAATATGTGAGTAAAGGGGAAGAAGTAGAGAATATGTACGTAAGTGTTCTGCTTTCACTTCTAAGTGCTTAACATGTAGACTTTCGGTCACATGATGCCAAGCCAGAACAGTCAGCAGCTGCCAGGTGCTGCCTCTTCTCAAGGAGACAAAACACTCCGGAGTGTTTTAAAAGCAGTGGGTTTGTGCTGAAAGCTAAGGAGACTGAACACATGCTCAAATTAAAGCCAAAGTTTGACCTGCAGGCAGATGTGGTGTCTGATATCCTCAGGAAGGAGGCGTCGGTCTGCAGGGTGACAGGTGAGGCTTTCAGGTGTCCACGGTCCTTCTGTGTCAAACTGTTTGTAACGAACAGCTTTAACCAATAGGTGGCTAACAGTGCTAGCTAAAAGTGTCAGGTTAAAGTTACACATTTCCCTATTTCACTGTTATTAAAGAAGCTAGTATGCATATAACTGTATTATACATTTGTTTATTTAGTACAAAATTGCATAATATCCCGTAAAAAGTTAAATTACACAGAGGAAAATTAGTTAGTGCGTCCAGTTATAGAAAAATCAGAATCCCAAAGTATTAAAATGTTAATGCGCTTTGTCCAGTAGATGGTGCTACTTACTCTTCATCTTTCCTCTTTAAATACCATGATAAAGAAAACATAAAGTCAGAATTTCCTTTTGAGCAGTCAGCATTTAAAAGTGTCTCAAAGATGGAGCAACATGTCAAATTAACAAGATAAACTACAGAAAAAGACTATAGAAAATACAACAGAATGCTCTGAAAGTATCTGGAGTTGCATGATTCCAGCACCTAACATCCTATATTTAATTAGGGAAAATATAATATGAACTAAATGGAAAGTAGATTGTTTTAAATCAAAAAATTACGGTAGCATTATAAGAAATAGAAACTTGGTATGACAGTTTTACTGTGAACATCCTAATTGTACAGCGGAAACAATATATTCTCATTTAGCAGTATGTTCAGTCTGAGACTGCCTTTAGACATGATAAGATGTATGGGGTTGCGGTAATGATGCTGTGTCTGCAGAGTACTCTGGAGCAGTCGACACTCGTATCCTGAACATTGAGAGAGATGGGGGTGTCCTTTACTCTTGGAAGGTAAGTCTATAGTGAAGGCACTGCATATTAAGTATTTATAATGCTGAGTATCCCCATTAAGCAAGTGTAATTATTCTAAACCTTGTTAATCCAGTGCTCTTTCCAGTTTAGTTGTGTTGCAACCTGCACAGGTTTGACTTCTTTGCATTGCCATGTTATGTACATTGTCTTGTCTCTTTTGTTAGACATGGATTACTATTTGTTTTATACAAATATGCTGTATATTTCTTTAACTATGGGACCTGGGTTACATTTATATGAAAATAACACTTTTTTTATTGAAATAATACCCATAATAATCACCATGATTGTCATTTCACCATTAAAATTTCCTGTGAATTTAGATATAACATTATCAGCACATTGTTAGACAATTATTCTGGTATATGCTTGTCCCTGTCCTACATTGAAGTTATAGTGAGCGAAATCTTGAAATCCCAGATGCCATGTTTTATGTCTCTAACTTTCATCATCAAATGAACACCATCAAATGAAAAATTATAAATTCTTTTGTACTGATTTCTTTTTTATTCTGTTTGACATATTCAGTATTTTTTTTAGAAACCTTGAGATCCTTACTAGAATTTTAAAATAAAATTCTGTGTGTGTGTGCACAACATACATTTTTAATGACAGACCCGCCAAAGAGTCTGTGGGTTTAGGAGGTTAAAGACAACGTGCAGCCTGCAAAGAGAAAATCATCTCATTTTTAGTGCAAGGTTCACAGTGTTATGCATGCCCGGCTGTGCCTTGGGTTTCAGAGTAGCCCTCCTTTTTATTTGAAATCTTCTGACCCAAAAAAAGCAGTGAAGCAGGCCTAGCCAGGATAATCAGCAAGGTCAAGCCAAGGTAATGAGAAGGTCAAGCACAACGTTCCACACATATCATTGTAGGGGAAGACACGAGTGGGAAAGTAGGTGTACTCTGTCCAGACAGATTAGGACTTCCATCTCACTAGTTTGATCGATTTACAGACATGTGACTTAATTAGTGGATTCTATTCTATTTTGATAGGGAGCAACAGGAACCACCAGGATTGGGAAATATGACTCCAACACCAAACAGAACAAGGTATTGTGTGTGTGTCTTGTGTCTGCTTCCCCTTTAGTGCTGCAGATTTTGCTTTTGTGTCTGCGTGTTTGTGCACGCCCTTTCCCATGTGGCTGTGTGTTCTTTCCAACAGCTCCTGTACACGTTTGACAAGCAGGTGTGTGTCAGCAGCTGTTCCCTGAACGAGGAAGAGACGCTTTTAGGTGAGCCTCTGTAGTGTGCAGAAACTGGAATACCAGCAGACATTTGGTAACAATACTGTGTTCTAGACCCCCAATAAGGGAAGTTCAGTTTGATCTGAGCCACCAAATTCTGGTCTAAATGTCAGTGTCTAGAAAGCAGTTCAGTGCTATCCCTATAATATTACTATTTTGCTAGGTGGGGAAACAAAGCTACAGACACAGTTTGGGTGCAGATTGTTGACTGTTGTGGTGCCAAATGATGTGAGATATATATGTAAATTAAGTCACATGACACCTTTTTCCCTCTCAGCTGTCAGCTTGGCACAAAACACCAGAGGAGAGGAGCGCCTCAAACCAAGTAACACCCAAGATCTCTTTCTCTCTATTTCATTTACATGACATGGACCATCACAGCTTGCTGAAGTATTCAACAAATTACGTTTGGAATCTTTCTTCTCACATTCTGTCTTTGTAGTATCCAAGTGTCTAACGCTCCTGATTGAGATCCATCCCATTAACAACACTAAAGTTCTCAAGGCAGTAGACTGCAGGGTCAAAGTGCAGGTAGGGTTTATGTGTGTGTGTGTGTGTGTGTGTGTGTGTGTGTTGTATCAACCACTTTCATGCAGGTTTTACTGTAGCCACAAGCTGATGTTGCAGTTATGGACCACAGGGGTTTTCACTATACGGGTGCAATAGACAGCAGTTTATTTTACAGGCTTGCTGAAAGTGCACGGGCCTCTAGTTGCCATTCTCACTCTTACTCACTTTGTCATTTTGTATCTGGCTCTCTTTTTCAGTTGAGGGATATTCTTAATGAATATGTTGGCAGTTCGCCTTATTGCCAAAACACAAATTTAAAGAATGTTTGAGGCCTGCATTTAAATATGAAAATCAGCAAATAGATTTCTCCATGTGGTAAGTGTTAAAAAACCAATCATTTAGATACTGACTCGTCTTTTCCGTGGCTGTCTCTAGTTCCTTCGCTCAGAAGCTGACAGGAGATCAGTGCTGGAGAGCCACCTGCTGCTGCTGGCTGAGGACGGATGTGAGTCTGTGTGCCCTTATGCTTGTGTGTGTCTGTGTGTGTGTATGTGGGCTATATTTCTTTAATCCGTTAAATAACAGATCATCACATTTAGAGGGAAATAATCTAGCTTTTCACAAGCAGGATTCTCTCGAGACACATTGCATTGCGTATAGTTGTAGTAATACATACTTATCCTTCCATGCGTTTCAGATGTGGATCTCTACCATGTTCTGCTGACAAGACAGGAGGGTTATAGAGTGGTAAGTTGGGCTCTACGTTTGCAACATTGCTCACTTTTGCCAGCTCTTTTTGAAGGAACTGTCTGTGGATAGTGGTATCAGCTTAACTACAGTATAAACCGCAAGGATGATTTTTCTGGCTGGTGGTTTCTGTGTAGTCTCTTGTAGAGGTAAATCAATTATTTGTGCATATTTAGTAATTAATGGACCAAAAAAGGTTTAAATGTATTTACATAACTGCGTGCAAAGAAAATATTATTTCAACCTCATTCTCAGGCCATAAAATATGTTGTGCTCCGTGTCTTCCCTGTCAGCTCTGCATTAAGAATTCAGTGTGTCTACAAAGCTAAATATGAATGTGTTCCTGTGAACCAGGTGATGGCGAATCCCGAGCGTTTGTCCAAAACAGTAGAGACAATAGTAGAGGACTTTTGCTGGGTCCAGTGGGATGGACACACACAAAGACTCTACTACCTCAGTCATAATGTAACGTACACACACTGACATGTACAACTATACTTGTGAGAACATGGCTTTGAATTACATTCATATATAAAAAGAAGGCTACAGATGTTAAATGTTCTTTAGACTAGGTGCACTGAATAACAAAAAATCACGTGTCTTTCACAGGACAAGTTCCTGATGCGATGTGTTCAGTTTTACCTCTGCAATACCTGCGAAACTGTGGTTAGTCATCTCTATGTCTTAGAATGTAAAAAAATTACCAGTTTTTTGCACATGCTGTCATAATCACAAAGACCTGATAATAACATATAATTGATTTATATTACTGTCCCACAGTTGGAACTTCCATTAGAGTTGCCTGCTAATTCTTTCCCCACCGTCACGTAAGGCAACAACTACTAGTTCAGCATAAATATAGAAATATGTTTTCTCAGTACCTACTTCATTCTATATTCTGCATTATTTTAAATGTTTTTGACATGTACCTGCAATCAAAGACACTAAAATGAATTCCTGTACACTTCCTGTGCTGTGCAACGTATTTGTTTGCTGTGCTTTCTCATAATTAACTGGGACTTTTGTTTATATGTGTGTGTGGCTAACAGGTTTGTAAATCTGGGTTTTGACCATTATCACACAGAGAGACCAGAGCAGGAGCTTGTAAGGATGAAAGTGTTCACAAACAGAATAGGTAACACATAATTCGCACACATAAATCCTTGCATAAATAATCTGTTTTCACACATATGTCTGTATTATCTTACATTTAAGTGACTATTTCTATATGTTTGTGTGTTGTGCATTTCTCTTTTCCCTGCCACAACTCAAAAGCTAAGTTATCTATGTAACATAATGATACAAAAACATGTTTTATTATATACACAAAATGAGTGAGTTGTGTTGTTGAGCATCAGAGATCCAGTCAAATTATTGCATACAACTACTACTACTAATAATAATAATATCAGAAGAATTGCTGAATCAAATACACAATCTCCTCACCTCTATTATTGTCCTCTTATTCATTGATATACCTTTAAAAAATGTATGTTGATATGTAAAAAGATTTTACATCCAAACATCTCACAACTGATTTAAAAATATTATAAACATTATCATTAATGTACATGGTACTTTATTAATTACTACTCTGCCCTGTGGTGTGTTTTAGGAAGCATGTGCGTGTGCTACAGCTGTCCACAAGACAAACAGGAGCTGGTCTACACAGTGGTTTTAGTTCACAAAGGTGTGTATGCTATCTACTGCTGTCTATTCAAAGGATGTATAATACCTAATTTCTTTGTCTTGCTATTGCTGTCCTATGTAACTGTTTTTATGTTAAGGCACATGGTGATAAATTCTGATTTCCTGATTTTCTGCAGACTGCAGCAAGACATTCAGGGTTTCTCTGGGCAGTGACCAGACGCCACAGAAAGCAACGGAGATTCATCCACTCTTCATCCCCATAGGTTAGTACACACACACACACACACACACACACACACACACACACACACACACACACACACTTTAAATTCAAGCTAATGTGTGTGCTTGTTAGTTTACAATGAGTGTGTGTATCCTCATGCAGCCTGGTAAATGTCTGTTGTACATACAGCGTATACCTTGACAGTGATACTGTGTTATTTTTGTATGTAGGTTACTACGTCCTGGTGTACATGCAGGGCTATTTCCTCCATTGTATCAACACCAGGCAGCAGGAGATGGTCTGTCACTCCCTCTTTCTCTCAGGTAAACGAGGCTTTTCGGTAAATCATGTCTAAGCTGAGTGATGGCTGTGAAGCAGTTTGCTTACCTCTTTTCCCAGCTACAGCACATGCTCCTAATTTTTTCTGATATTTTTTTTAAGCAACAAAACCTGTACAAATGTAGAGAAGGGGTTCCTCATATTAATCCAATTTTACGTTTCCTTGTCTTTTTCTGTATCTGTCTGTCATTCTCAACACCCTGAAGGTCTTGATGTGGACTTGGGCCTGAAGTGTCAGACATCTAGCATAATAGTGTTGCATGAGGAGGAAGAGTCTAGTGGTGGTCTGTTGGACCTGGCCAGTGGAAGGATCCATACTGCTGAGCTTAGCCCTGCCTACCTGCTGCAGATACTGCGATCAGACACTTCTTCTAGGTGAGAGCGATTCATAACTCGTTTGACAGGAAGTATATCTGGGTCATTATTTGGATGGTTTTTATTTACACAGTGGCAGCGCTTGAGAGCAAAGGGGGAATACAGGTAGGCAGGAAGCAGGCAGGTAGAAAGAGAAACCTATCTTTTGAAAGTTATTTTTGTGAGCGTACACCTGCAGAGCCTTTTTGGAAAAAAAATAGCTTTAACTTGAATCCCAGCCAGCACACACCTTAGATTCAACCTTCCTGATCAATAAAGATGCATCAGTGGTCCTTTGCTCTATTTTTTGTTCTATTCTTTCATTTATTTATTCATTCTTTTTTCCTTCAATCCACCTTTTCAACAGCACATACATCTCCTAGGTCAGTGCCTGACAGCTGGATGTCTACCTATGCATCTGCATTCGTGTCTATGTGTTTCACAAATGCATATGTTTTCAAATAGAAAAATAAAAAATAAAAGTAAATTTGTTGTATGCCACCTCCATCCAAGGTGTCCTAGCAGTAAGACTGACCCTCAGCGCCTGGCTGCCCTCCACTGCCTGCTGGTTTACATGGGAAGCGACCCAAACCTGGAGCTGAAGGTACAAACGAAAGCAGAAAAAGAGTAGGGAGGACAAAAGTGTTGACATTTAAAGCAAATTTACATCAAACTTACGTTAAAAACACAACATTTTATTGGGATCAAGTAACGTTTTTTTCATCACTTGGGGCCACAGAACATACACTTTCACCCAGCATTACATTTTTACACAACACATTATTTATTTTTAGAACCTAAAGTAATTAATAACTTCACTTGTTATCAATGTTTAGTCACAAGATCAACAACATATCCTTGATGAAAAGAGAGACTGAATGCAGACGTGAGGGGTGGATAAAGAAGCAGAAAAGTGGGAAAGCTGAGAAACAAAGCAGTCAGTATTAATCAAATGTGAGGTGCTTTCCCAACGTAAAATGAACAGCTGAGTAAAAAGAAATAGATATGACAGAGATGGCAGCTTTTCTGCACTTATTTGTAAATTGGGTAGGTGTCAACCTTGAGTTGGAAATGAGCAGATGAGGGACAGGAAGACAGAAAAGACTGGATGCTGGAATAGAACAGGAGAGGAAAGAAGACAAGCGGAGAGATCAAACCGAGTCAAACAAAGACAGAAAGAAAGGGATAGATATTTTGTTTGGACACAGTGCGGACAATGACTCAGACTTTATTATAGTACATCTAAATTAAGATGTTCCATCTGCACATATAGATTGTAATAAATTATTTCTTTAGAGGTTAAATGTGTCACCAGCTTCATTAGTGCAGCTAGCACTGGGAAATTGGACACCACACATAACTTTTGTATTCTTTGTAGACTGTGTTAATGGGGTCAGCAGCACAAAAAGTAGTGGCATTAATAAAGGTGATTGCTTGTTAACATTTTCTGCTGTATTCACAGCAGTGTGAGTAAGAGAACAATGCAAGGGAATAGTGCAAATTAAGTTATTTTACTCTTACAGTCGCTTCTCTGTCTTTCTCCCCAATTGTTACACAGTATTTCTGTTTGTGGACATAGGACTCAAACTGACTTTGGCAAGGAGATATTTCTTCAAACAGCAGAGAAATGGGCAACAGATAATTAGTTTTCACTCTGATGCACTGTTGCTGTGAGATTTGCAGGCTCTATCTTTGAGGATATCATTTATTTTTCATGTTTCTGTAATGTAAACACAGAGCACCCATGAAAGCTACATCATCCCAAGCATTATTATCAGTAACTAGAACGGTTTTAATGAATACCAAAGATATCCACTGTTTGAAGAGTCTCCAGCCATGCTAACATGCTCATAATAACAATTCATACATGCTAATGTTTAGCAAGTATCTTTACCTCACAGTGCTAGCATTGACCAGCTGGTGGAGTTGGATAAAAGGTCAGTAGGCTTTGTTGAGATATTTCAATGAACTCTATACCAAGGTAGTGAACCAACCGACCCCAGGAGCCACGTTGCTAGCATGGCTAAAATTTACATCTTTTAAGCTAATAAAATAAAACAAAGACAGTTTTTAACAGCATATTTACACATACAAATGAATACTTAAAAATACTGATTCACTTTCAATGACAAGATCGATACCACTCTCATGTTTGTGTGCTTAATGTGAAGCTATAGCTAGAAGATGATTAGCTTAGCCTGGAAGCAGCTAGCCAGGCTCCGTCCAAAGTTAACTAAATCCAGGTACTAGCAGCACTACAGAACATTAAAATATCAAATTATATCTTATTTGTTTAATCCGTACACTCTTATTGTCGTCATGAGGTTGACAGTCAACCAGCAGAGACTCCTCAGACAAGAATTAGTTCATCTTCATCACATCCTCGCTTTAGTCTCTGTAAAGATTAAACAACTGAGACATAATGTCCACCTGTTTTCCCCTGTTTCTTATCTAACTCTCAGCAAGAAAGTGAATATTACCCAAGATGTCAAACTATTCCTTTAAAGGGTAGAAGGTGAACTAAAGTTACAGCAATATTGCAGAGTGGACTAATCATATTATAAAGATATTGAGAGATGAACATTGTCATTGCAGTTGTCATGTTGCTACATGTCAGCACTTTGACACCTGTCTCCTGTCTGTTTCTGTCCTGCCTCTAGATTATTGAATGGCTGTCTGACAACGTGAACGCCTTCGAATCCTTTGATCAGATCCAGGAGTTCATTCTAGGTTGGTGGCAGCTGAAGCAGGGGGATGCAAGTCTCCTGAGTACCACTTCTTCTTCCTTTTCGAGTCGAGATGCTCTCTTGCCTTTTTATGAGACTGTTTACATCTTGTTTACACAAAACTGAATTCTTTCATGAAGTCTGTTTGGCTCGTAAATGTTGCCTCACAGACTTTAGCCAGGCATCCAACGCAAGTCTGGAGAGTCTAGATTAGAGGATGAATGTAAGTATTTAGAGATCTTGGAGACTTGCACAAAACACTTTGAAAAAAAATATGATCACACCAAGTGCTAGTAGACACACAGCAACACATTTGTATGTCCCTCAATGGTTGTCTAAAGAAAATAACTCAAGAACGGTTCGTGATATTAATTTCATATTTACGGAAACAGCCATCTCCTAAAGAGTAGATGACTACATTAGATATTGGAGCTCCTTGAAGAATATTCATAAAACACCCACATCAGGATCATCTTAGCCATGCTGGTGTTATAGGCCTTTACTGCTAGTTAAACCACAATGTGGTTAAATGTGGTAAAAGCAGTGCAGTAATGTGTGCCTTTGTAGTTTTTCCATGGTGTAATGGTTAGCACTCTGGACTTTGAAACCAGTGATCTGAGTTCAAATCTCGGTGGAACCTGCGCTTATGCAAGAATGCAACCTTTCCACTGCTGGATAACCACAGACAGACTTTGTTAGTTCACCCTACGAGATGATGTTCAGGGCAAAGGTTGGACCATAATATGTCAAATCATAACATACTGTACTGCAATAAATCATGATATATTTAATGTACTCTATCATGATACGTATCAAAATTTCCACTAAATACAGAATGTATACAGGGTGGATAGCTCAGTGGTTTAAGGTGCTGTTGTCAGGTTGTTGTCTACCCTGGAGGCGTGGGTTCAAATTTCACTTATGACACTTTCAGCAGAAGTGTTACATGTAACGTTAAGAAAAGTCAGGCATTCTTTGTATGAAAAATACATACATCTGAGTAGTGCACCAACAGCGTTAGCAGCAGATTTAAATAGCCAGTCTCTGTCCGCTCTTGAACCTCTAGATGCTTCAACGCCAAAGCCCTTTCACAATGAGTAGCTCCCTAAACAACCCTGGCTGTTGAGCTGGTCTGTGTTGATGGCTAAGTTCATGCGGTCGTAACCTTTGTAAAGTTAACATGCTAGAATTTGTTTTTTATACAGTTGTCCAATTTGTTACTGGCTATATGAATTGTTTTAGGAAGCCTTTAAAAACAAAGGCTTAATTTATCATTTCTCCAATCTCCTCCTGTCTGTGAACTCTTTGCTAACTAAGCTGATTAAGTCAGCCGGTAAAGGTTGCTTTTCACATGGTATCACTGGTATCACTGGTTGTGTTGCCTGCCTTCTACTTCATATTCTTCATTAACATACATACATGGTGATATCATGTACGAAATTGTTCCACAACAGTCTGTAAAAGCTGTGTAGAAATTCTATGCTGCAATAGTTGGCACTCTGGACTCAGGCAATCCGAACTTCATTTATAGTACAATTACAGGTAAGACCTCATGGGCATTCAGACTGAAAACAGCACGGGGTCTGGGTTGGTGGGGGCATGTTGTTTCAGGTAGCAGTGACACATGAAACAACCAAGGGGTCACTCAGCCATGACGTGGACCAATCCACCTTAACAATCTCTGTTTCCAAAATTGATAGTACTGACTGAAGGAGGTGAACGGTTTTGAGTTACATCATGGACGCGCACCCTGAATTCTGTCTTGTACTCAACATAAAAATGAGGTTTCACTGAGCTGTGAACTCAGACTGCTGCATTTGAGTCTCCATAAGAAGTATCAAATTGCTTCAGAAACCCCCCTCTACCAACAGCTTTCCAGTGCCCTTTATGTCCTATTCTTTGCATAGATGTAAGAAACTGCCCAGTAACTCTGTATAGTGGTTCTGTGGTGTAATGGTTAGCACTCTGGAATTGGAATCCTGTGATCTGAGTTCAAATCTCGGTGGAACCTAATGTTAAGCAGGAATGCAACATATTCATTGTTTGATAATCACATACTTTGTCAAGTGAAACATTTAGACTTTGTTTCCTGACCAACACAGCACCTTCCTGGATGACATTGCAGCGAAAAATGGATCATGTTTTGACATAGTGTACTATATTGTCAGAGTTAATGTACTCATGATTTAACAAAATTTACGCTAACTTTAGCACGTGTACAGTTATGATGGCTGAGTCGTTTAAGTCATTGTGTTCAGGTTGCAGTCTCCTATGGAGTTGTGGGTTCAAATCTACATCTGATAGCTAGTTTTTCAGCAGAACAATTACCTGTAACGTGAAAAAAAAAGTCTGCATGAAAAAATACAATCTCAGTAGTACAACTGCAATTTGCAGTGTTCAGACATACAATACCTCTCCCAACAGATTACTTCAGCTACAAGATAATGAATTAAACAGTTAACTCCTTCTCTGTGTCAACCTGCTAATGACTCCAAAACTTTGCTCATGATTTTACAGTAGCTTAGCCCCTGTAGATTGTATTCCTGAAAAAAAGAAAGATATCCTCCTGCCGTTACATCAAAACAGGACATATATCTACCTCAAATATACAGTATTTTGCAACTTATATAATATACTCATGTATCATATGTATATGTCAAACTAAATTCATTATAAAACTATTAAGAATTTTCAAGGGGTAACAGACAACATTGTTAGGAACATGACACTACTACCTGAATAGGGAGTTAAAGAAATACAGCAGATGCATAGCCCACTGCTGGATAGAAACTCTGACATCATACAGTGGACACCCCTTCAAAAAATGATATTGGGTGGGACATTGGTTTAGGTGCCTCATTTGTCTTGTGGTTATTTTAAGATAATAATTCTGCATAACTGTAAATAAAATAAAAGGCTGACTGTACACTCTTTCTCTCTTTCTCTCTTTTTCCCAACTCACACATCACACACACACACACACACACACACACACACAAACAGGGTCTTTGTACAGAATAAGCTATGAGAAGTCTCTCAACATGGACAAAGTCCTGCCTTACTCCTCTGTATTCGACAAGAAGGTACCACACACACACACACACAAACACAAACACACAGACACTTATACATAGATTTCCACATGCATAGAGGCATAGATACTAACTACCGGTAACAGATATAATAACAAAGAGGACATACTTGCTGTTCTATTTCTTTTTTTGTGCACTCGCACATTGTCTTTGTGTGTTCTAGGAGATGCTACTGTGCCTATTAGAGGTCCCTGGTGTGTTGTGTACCACTGAGCTGCATATTGAACCTGTGTTTAAAGGGAAGGTAACAACATGCTCTTAATTTTTTTAAACAAATGCACAACATTAACATTGTTTTTAAGTTGATATTGAGTCTTCTTAGTATTTCCAGAGCTAGTTAATCAAGTAAACTTGGCCTTACATTTAAGTTGGTGAGTAAATCGAGACAATGCATGTTTGTTACATAACATATTATACATACTGCAGGTGCATTTGTGATACATTGTTTTAAAAAGCCATTTAAATGTAAAACAGTGTGATTTTATATGTACTGCGTGTGTGTGCAATTCAGACACAGTTATCCTTGATTGTTTTGCAGGAATGTCCTTGGTGTCATTGTGGTGGTGTTGTTTGTGTCTATGTGTGTGTGTGTAGGCCAGAGGTCTCCTGGGTTTCTGGTCAGAGCTGCAGTGGAACACAGAGAGGGCAAAATATTTGGATTCTGTTCCCAACCCCAGATACAGACCCTCACACATACAAGCCGACTGGGATAAACTGGTGAGTGTGTGAAGCATGAGAGAGCGTGTGCGTGTCTTGCTGTGTGTGTCCTTGTCAGCATACCTGTGGGCTTTTGTCAAAACAATGGGAGCATATTTTCAGCCCTCCCTATGATGGTGTTGCTTGTTTCAGAGGTCCGAGAGGAAACCATCGAGCCACATGAATCACATGGAGGAGAACACAAAGAAGTAGGTCTGCCTCCCAATGGAGCTTTGTTAAGAAAAGTACATTAGTTTAGACACACACTGGAGGGAGGGAAGGCAAACAGCTGTGTGCTCCAATGAGGCACTGTAAGGTCCACATTTCATCACGTCCTTTTATTGATTAATGTTTTATGAGTTCTAGCACTGTTAGCACTGTAGTTTTTAAAATATTAGCTTGTTTGACATAACAGTCCCACAACAAGGTCCATTTAGCAGCTTTTCTAAAGCTTTTGATTGTATAATCTACACCAGCAGAGTGGGTTGTCATGGCACTGGAGATGTTCAAAGTTTTATTTTTTCAAAACACTTTAAGGATTTATAATCCATGGAATTGACAGTTTATTCATGACCTCGGAAACAATAGTTGACAAAACAATTTCACCAGAAGTTGCATTTCGTAGCTGCTCTGGAGCTTGCCTTTTTGGATGAACTATAATTAGTTTGTAAAACTGGGTTTGGAAAAGTGTTCAGTTTGTACACTTTAAAACCACCATCAGCTACATTGCTACTCAAGTTTGGCTGTCCTTGCAAGTTGCATTGATTTTCCCAACAGAATTAGTCTGACAAACACTGAATGTACAAAATACAGTGAGCTGTATCCATCCCTAAAGGATATGTCTAGTGTTATTATATGTTTTTTGTTGTCAATTAATCCCATAAAAAGACTGAAACCAACAATGCTGTACTCCGCCTCTCAGTGCATTCTGACTTCCCCTGTCTCTGCGGCATTTAGATCAAAGCTCTTCTGGTTCTACTGAAGATTTAAATCTTTTAAAAATTGGTTTCATTTTTTAAAAACCCTAAATTATTTCCCAATACAGCAGGGCACTGTAGGTTGTACCAAACCGTACTGATACAATAGGAAGCAGTGAATTTGTTGGGGACTATTTTCAGCTGTGGAATAAACCACATTTGGTTTTCTGGGGAGTAGTAGATGTATATGGGATTATTGACACCACGTTACTAACAAACTGCAGTGACCATGTTCATCATAATGAAGAAAGATGTCACCCAGTGTACTGGTGTAGATTAGTGATGTGTTTTTAAAAGTTTTTTTTCCGGCAACAATGGAGGAATATGACACAGAAATAGATATATCAAACTTTGGCTACATAGACAGTACTTGGTAGTAGGATCAATTCATTATTGGTTTAGGGCTTTACATGGGAATTTATTTTATTCTTTAATTGTGCTGGAATGCATTCTTACCCAAAAAGGTGTTTAATGCATTTCTCAGCTCAGTTCTTAAGCATAATCAATCAGTTGAAGAATAAAACATAGTCTAATAAAATAAAAGTTCTTTTGGATTTGTTCTTTCAAAAGACACGGGATGTGTCTGGGTCCTAAATAAAATTCATTACTTAATTTTCATAACCCATTGGGAGCCTTGATAAATATGCCTCTACACACTCTTTGCAAGGCGGTATGAATATAAATATACAGCAAGATTGTGTATGGCAGATTCCATTACCAAAGTCAGTGTAAAACACTCTAGAAAACACTGACTAGAAAGAACAAAAACATCTGTTCTCTGTCTGCCTACCATGTAGTTACTTGAGCTCTTACTTCTGATGTGGACGCTTTGCTCTCTTGGACCATCTACCCTCCCGTTTGTTGCCAGGGACGAAACCAACAGCCTTTCGGTTCATAATTAGTTTCTTCCTGCAGGCCAAACTTCAGCACCTGCAAACTTCTAGCTTTTATATTTTTGATGTATTTTTGCTGGCGACTGCAGCAGTGTAGCGTTATACTGCCTCGGCTTACAGCATGAAAAGTAAGACTCTTATTATAATGCCGGCTTGAGGGATTGTTTTCACACAAAGCTTTTCTTTTTATTTTGTAGAGTTCTATCAATGGTGGACACCTGGTGTCTTGGTAAGGCGGCATAAGCACACTGAACACACACACCTAACCCTCACAGGTACACATACACACACAGTACAGGGAGTGTGAATGTCATAAATAACAAAACCTTGGCTTATTGTGGAGCTCAAAACTGTGTGCAAGTGTGTTTGTGTGTTCTTAGGTCGCATTCTTCATGCCCACTGGAGAATTCAACTAAACAGAACCACCACACTAATTTATCTTTCAGGGAGAGGTTGAGAAGAAATGGAAGGGAGGTAGAAAGGGAGAATGAGGTGGGTGAAATAAAAAAATGGGGGAGCTAAAGAATTCTACAATTATATTATATAACAGTAGGGAGTTAGGTACTTCCTTCTCCACTCTCACTTCTTTTCTTTCCCTCTCTGAGAGCAGCTGCTTTGTGTCAACCATAACACGGGACATTCCCTCACCTCAGTAAATTCACAAGAATGATATCATACACCTTATCCTTCATATTCACTTGTGAAACACACTTGCACTCACACACTTGCTGCATTTTGACCAATTTCCCTGCGCAAACACTGATACAGAGATGATGTGTGAAGTGTGAAGCTGACTCACTGATTTCCCAATAGCTGTGTGGTTCTTATATGGTGTAGCTTTTGCAGCTTTGTTAGAGGAAAATTGACAGAATGGACACTTTTAACACACAATGTTTTCATCAGGTAAAAGATTCTATCTGACACGTCACAAATAAAATGAGTGCAAGTGATCAACTGTGTGCAGAATTATAGGAAATAGGAAAAGTGTTACCTGCTAAAAGTATGTTTGGTATCAGGTAAAATATTTTACCTGACGAAATTCATAGGAATGAAATGACTTAAATAAGTGGGTACAAGTGATTGACAATGCAGGATGCTTGGGTTTTTTTGGAGTCAGTGTTTCAGCTATTAGGATTGTCTAAAATGGTTTAGATACAGGGCAGCAACAAACCATTGTTTTCATTTTTATTTAGTCTATAAAATGTATGTATGAATGAATGAATGGGCCAGTATACTTCATAAAGGATGTCTGTCGAATAGCTTCGGAAACTCCTTTTCCCCGACAGATGCCTTTTATGTCCCATTCCCTGCATAGATAACATACATGGTGATATCATGTAAGAAACTGCCTAGCTACTCTCTTTAGTGGTTCCATGGTGTAATGGTTAGCACTCAGTGCACCGAGTTCAAATCTCGGTGGAACCTGAGCTTAAGCAAGAATTTGTGTATATGAAAATTTTGACACAGAACATTACTGGATGACGTTGCTGTAAAAATCTATGTTGATTCACGACATAGTGTACTGCAGTATATCATAATCTCTTTAATGTACTTGTTCATGATATATATGAAAATTTCCACTAACTATGTTGATATATGCAGTCAGGATGGCCAAGCAGTCTAAAGTGCTGCTGTCTCCCCTGGAGGCGTGGATTCGAATCCCGCTTCTGACAGCTACTTTTGCAGCAGCCACAATTCCCAGTCAACATGAAGAAAAGTTCTTCTTTGTATGAAAAATAAAATCTAAGTACTACAACTTTAGCTTTTGCAGTATTCAGACATACAGATTCAAAGTAGTAAGCAATCTGTGGCAGCTCTTGAACCTCTAGATTAATTTTCATTTAGTCGATAAAATGTCAGAAAACAGTGGAACAAGACAAAGCATGCTAACATGTTGACACCAAGCTGACACATTTGAAGCAGGTATGAATTTTACCATCTCAGTATAGCATGTTTACATGGTAACATTTTCTAAAGAGTACTAAACACAAAGTGCTGCAGAGACTGGTGGGAATTTATATCATTGGAAGAATTAAAATTTTGACTTTTTGATGGCTCCAGAAGAAAATTCAGAGGAACACCAAAGTCATTAGGGTTCATTAAATATCATAGCAATCCATGTAATAGCTGCTGAGATTTTTCAGGACCAAAGTGCTGGGACATTGCCATCCTTAGAGCAATGCCTAGAAATGCCCTTCACAATTTCCGAAAGCCCAAAGTGACATCTTCAAATGGTTGTTTTTGTCCAACCAAGGATGAAAAGCCCAACAGATTTCATTGACAGTGATATAAAATAGAGAAAAACAGCAAGTCCTCATGTTTCAGTTGCTGAAACCAGCAAATATTTGGTATTATTCCTTCATAAATTACTTCAAGTCTGGTTAATGAGACCACCTTGCAACTGTGAGGTCACATGGTCAATAAATGTAAAGACAGAAGCTGTACCTGCTCGCTCAGAATAGGAGCATCAGCTAATTGTCTAAATTATGTAAATTTAAAACAGTTGACAATTTTGAACTGCTAACTGGCAGACAGTGAATCTGGCAGCGCATGCTGTCATTTAGCTTTGCCCTGTAAGCTCTTGCGATCTGTCATTTGTTTACGTTTAGGTAAACTATTTCAGAGAGCTGATTGAAATTACTGTATGTGTCTGCGTATACTATTTTATTAGTAGGGTGTTATTGTTGTTATACAACTAGGATAGTTATTCTTGAGGCATCCTACTTTTTAACCACCAATATGACAGAACATTTTAATGTATTGCAGATGAAGAATCTTGCATATTTATTTCTTGCAACAAATAAGAATGTAACTGGTTGTGACCGTCAAAAAGTGGTACTAAATGAAGTCATTTGAGAAAGGAGCCGACTCTCGGAAAGGAATGGAGCCATAAGATCAGGCTCCCTTCAAAGAGCCGTGATTCCCATCACTAGCCTGCGCTATTTGTATCTGTTACGTACTCTATGACACTGTAACACCACAAAGCCAGCTTCTTCCATGTGTGTAAAAGTGATTGAAAGATGGTGTGTGTTTGTCCACTTTTGTGTGACTGACAGCATACACACTCTCACGTACACATATATGTATATATACACAGCAGAATTGCAGCCTCATAACCCTCAAGCTTTGGAATGTGTTTTTAAAGCGAAAACTCACCGCAGAAGAATCCATTAATGTCTTAGGTTCAGTTTTCTTCTTTATTGAAGCCATAAACAAGACAGAGTTTTCTTCCATTCCCAGTGATGGCCTGTTTAATGGTGTTACTGCACAGACACACCTAGAGCCACCTGTGGTGTTCATTCCAGGGAAGATGCAGCTTCAAAGGTTTCTTCAAATGTCTCTTTTATGTGCCCCTTCCCGCTATTGCCTGGTCTCTTCTAGATAAGAAGCTGGTGCCACTTTTCCAGGAGGAGGACCATCAACAGAGGGCGCTCATAGGCCTGGTGAGAGAGAGAAGCTGAAACCAGTCAATGGTTGCAACACATGCACACACACACAAACAAATACAGTTCTAAAAGTATGTTTTTCATGGCTTAGTGGCTCGGACTGGTTCCTATAAAGGGAAAATCACAATGACAGACAAAGGGATGCGCCCACATTAGTTAAGGGAAGACCCTTCTCTTGACAGGACAATGACCTAATGCGCAAAGCCAGGTCTATAAAGACATGGATTTCCCAGTTTGATGTGGAAGAACTTGTCTGGCCTGCAGAGAGGACTGACCTCAACCCATACATTTGTGTAACTATGTAAGCACTAATGCACTTCTCGGGGGTTGGGGGGAGGTGCTCACAAAACTGGTGGTTATAATGTAGAATCACAACCATAAGTGACAGTTTAAAGTAAAGGGCCACTCAAAAGTTTTTTGTGTTTGAACTTGAACATTCTTGAAAAACATCCCTTGCAAAATGCTGTCTGACTGAGAATGATTCAGTTAAAGGACCAGTCATTCATTCAGTCATATTGCAGATATTTCAAAAGCAGAAAGTCCTTTAACTTTCCAAAAAGACAGCAGTTAACATCCTGCCACTCAAAATCAAAGCGGAGAAGCATAAGAGAAAATAACAAAACACATCAGCCGCAGCCTGGATTCGTTCTTTTTGAGATAAATCACCTATTTGACGTACATTTTTTATGTTATTTTTTTCACCCTGTGCATTTTCTCTCCGCTGTAGTAGAAGTAGATAAGACAAAGTGGATGGATGCACTGAGTATCCCATATTGTTGACAACAGTTTAACAGCTCCTGGAGATGGGCTCCTTTAACATGGGTTATACAGACCATTTCACTATGGACTAAAGATCCATAGTGAAATGCTGACAGATGCCATTTCCTCCCATAGTCATCTTTTTAAGGTGAAACTCCTGTTAGCTTCAGATGAGTCGACACTTTAAAAAAGGGGGCATCTTAAGGTCCCTGTACATTTTTTTTTTTTTTTTTTACTGTTCACTGTTTGATGGACAATTTCATATCCTGTAGTTTTCCCTGTGCTCAGCATAGTTTTTAAAGAGCAGATAGCTTTAGTTTAATGGAGTTCAGGCTAGATGCTAGCAGTCTCGCAGCTATTCTTAGAGCGGTCCAGCCCTCCTGTCTTTCTCTGGTTATTCCCTACATCCCTTCTTCCATCATTCTTTTACTTCTCTCCTTCCTTATTTCTCGTCCTCGTTCCCTTTTCCTTACAGAAGGATTTCAGGTCATTCCATCAGCTTTGCACTGTTTTTAGACCTTCACTCATCTTCTGTACTTTTCCACCTCTCACATCCACAGTTCTCTCCTCTCCTCTTCCCTTCTTTCTATGGTTAAATCAGTTTTGTCGCTCTAGTTGAGGAAATAGTCGAGGTGAACTCAATTTGACCCTGAGTGCACAGCAAAGTATGCTTAGAAACACACAAATACAAATTTTTACTCCAAGCAACACACACATGCACAGAAAATAATCAGTGTGTGTGTTTTTGCATTGCAGACGGTTGACAAGCTTCGAGAACATCTCAACAGACACCTGCCTCGACTCGGGAAGAAGAAGATTGACTCGCTGGTTGTCAACTATGTGGCCAAACTGGTTGGTACACAGTGTGTGTGTGTGTGTTGGTCAGAGATAAAGAGAGGTCCAGGCGTTGTTGTATATTCCTTTGAGCCCAATTTCTTTTAAAAAGGTACGTCATTCTCCAAGTTATATTTATTTAATGTTTGCCCTTTCCCTTTTCCGGGAAGGTTAAGTGACACTCACAGAGAGGATCGCTCAAATTAAGAGAGGAAGCCACTAGGTTGTCATGTTAGTCCTCTAAAACAAACATCAGTTCTCTGGTTAAGACATGTTTACTCAACCACTCAGTGACTTTTTAGCTTTCAAAGGTTCCCTGTGGGTTTAAAAAAAAAAAAAAAAAGTTTCTTTATACATCCAGTTTTTGTAAAAATGTGAAACTTGCATTGTTTACATCCATGCTTCTTTGCTAGCAGTCCTCTTCTTCCCTGTCTTTGCTGGTGCGCTGCTATGTTTCTTTGTGCAATACCGACACCTATTGATGAGTGGAATGACTTGAAACCATTGGCAGTAATGTGTCTGGTTGTCCGTGTGCACATGCAAGAAACACATAAAAACATTGAGCCATAGCGGCACTACTACTACTAGTGGTCAAAAACTCCACAGGACACCTTTTAAGAGGGATTGATTTTAAGACACCTTTTCTACCCTGGGTTTCGTCTCCCAGGCTACATCTGCCCTACATGTTGTTGGTGTTGAGTGTAGCTAACCTGTTGCTGACTGTAGCGTTATAATTAACGTACAGACCCTTAATATCAGTCTTCTCATCTCACTCTCCATATGAAAGCGAAGAAGTACATTTCCATAAATGTTGAACTATTCCTTTAACAATAGATAGGATTATTTTGTGACACTAACATTGCTATAGATACCAATGTCATTATCACTTCTTGATTGATCTAAATGTATATAAATTCATGCTTGTGTAAATAGTATATGTGTGTATAATGAAGTAACAAACCTGCCGCCCTTTGTATCCTTACAAAGGACGGCAGGTGGGATCTGAATAACCAATTGGAAAGATGCAACCACTCACCGTCTCAGTACCCTATAGAGGTACTTGGTTCTGTAAAGTCAGTTTTTAGTATTCCTGAGAGGTAAATCCCTTCACGGCTAGGAGCAGCTGAAAGCAGACATACAGCATATATCAACACAACAGTATTAAATCAGGCCAAGGGTAAGGCTGGAATTGAATAGAAAGCAGGATGCACCACGTTTTGGGACTTTATGGAATTGCAAATGACAGAGTCAAAGAGACCAAAGAAACCCTCCGTGCTCTCAGCTGGATCGGTCGATGGCTCATCTCGGTATTACAGGCTCAGGAGTTTTAACCTGCGCCTTCAGCCTCAAAACCAAACTAATGGAAATAGCTGTGTCTGTACTCATTGTGGCATTGCCCTGCGACAGACAGAACGTGGCAATTGAATTAATTCAGCTGTGAGTGAAAGTGAAAAAGTTTCTCATCCTGGGAGCCAGACTTATTAAAACATACTCACGCAAGGAAGGACCCACAAGAAACAGCCTTCAGGGACGTTTTACTTAAAGAGCAGTCGACTATCTCACATCAGCTTACGCATCAAGCTGACTCATGCTTTAAAAACTGAGGGTGGTACTGTTTCACAGAGAGCTTCCCTTCCACAAATAAAGAACATCTCCCACTGTTGTCGGTGCTTATTGAGACTAATGGCTGCGTTGACACAAGGGAGAAGGGAGAAGGTGTGAAATAGATTACAGCTTTTAAGAGCCAGGGAACTTCTGCTATGATACATTACAAGTCCACAGCACATTATTGTCATAGTTATTTATTTCCTGTCGCTGTTGCCACAGACAACTGAGACACATTCCTTTGTATAACATAGCCAATGTCATAGCAAAGAACAACCTGTTAATAGCTGAATATGAATTACTGAAAGCAGGAATATATATTAAAAGTAATGCAATGAAATTTTAAATTATGCAGAAAAGTTATTCCATACCCAAGGTTATTAAACTTTGTCTCAGCAGGGGAGCCACACTAAGTAAATCCAGTCTCTTTCTCTGGCCGAGGCTCATTAAGACAAATCGCTGATTCCAGATTTCATTCTAATAGAAAGCCACACAGGGAATACTGCGTACGAGTCTGTGTCTTTAAATCACTGGTTTGCCTTTTGTTTGCCTTTCTTTTCAGCACAAAATAATCTCAGCTCCACATTTTATCCTTTTCACTCATCTTCAGGGGCCTGGATCATATCAGCAACGAGCAGAGCATCTCAAAAGAGATGTTAGTTGGAAAAGAAAGAAATGAAACTTGAATAATTTATTTCCTCTGAATGTATAAATCCCTGTGACAAATTCAATGGAACAAATAATAAAAACGCTGGTAGGTAGGTAAGGTAACGACTGTCCACAAGAGAGGAAACGGACTCCCCTCCCTCCAAAAAAACCCCACTGCACATCTTTGTTAAAAGTAAAAAAGTTGCAAAGCATTTATTATTGTGGCCATGTTATTAAAAACGTGACTAGCGTTTATCAACCGCACACCCGCGTTCCTCCAGGGTCAAACAATCTCACACATGTGAAATCTCACAAATGCAAATGAATACTGTAAGCACAAGCTTCACTCACACACATTTTCACACACTTATAATCAATGAATGAACACATTGACACAGACAAATGGATTTTTGTGAAACAGCCCATAAACAATACAAATAAAAATACCCCATCAAGGGGAAAAAGGGGTAAATAATAATAAAAATAATTTTAAAATTTAAAGATGGCAAAAAGACAAAATTTGAATAAAAAGGAATTAAAATTATGAAAACAATTAAAAATGAAAATAAATATATTTTAAAATTAAAAAGGGAATTGTAATATAATAAAATGATAAAGAAAGGAAGGAAAGGTAAATATTTCAATATAAGGGGTAAATAAAAGAAAAATGTGGAGGAAAGAAAACAACCCTTCATTTAATATAAAAGCTTAAAAATAAAGAAAAAAAAAACTGTTCCACCCCGTTCTCAAAGTGTCACTACCAGTATCACCAATGTGCCTTGATGTTTTTGGGAACCCATTCCCCTCTTGTGGACAGGTAGTATGACAAATTTAGCTTAGACAGTGTGCTAAATAGAGTATTTTTGATAATTTTCTAATATGATTTTTAAAAAAGATTTTAATTTTTTTTTTTTAAAAAAAGCCCAGAGGAGCTTATTATTGCTTTTGTCTTTGACACCTCTTTTTGGCAAGTCTGTTACATAAGTGAAGCTAATTGAAAGTCCCACCCTGAGGTCACTGGAGGAGGTTGCTGGCAGCGTTTGGAGGGTTTCCCACTGCTGTGCAGGATGTGAGTGGGGCAGATTGCCTTCCTGTTATTCCACAGGAGATGAGAGAGTGGTGATTTGTGGAAAGAAGGAGTGTGTATGTGTGTTCCAGTACTCAGCAGGCACGTTTTGGACAAGTCAGTTGCCTTTGAATGATCCCCGGATGCTGACAGATGTGTGGTGAAATGATCGCGAGTGTATGTGCGTGCTGTGAAGTGCCTTTACATCCTGATCCACTGCGTTGCTCTTATTCACTGGAATTAGAAATGAGAAGTGGGAGAAAACAAAGAGGGAAGTGGGGAAACTGATCATAGAACAAGTGTACATTTCCGTAGAACATGATCAGAGCAGAAATATGTCTACATTGCATGTTTTCAGGTGTTTCACACAAAATGCTTGTGTTGTGCAAAATGTCCCTGCCTGTAACTTGAGCGGCATGTTGAGGAAAATGTTTCATTTGAATCTAATCGAATATTTCCTTCCCTAAGCACTAACATGTGGGTGTCTCTGTGTGTGTTTGTGTGTGTTTAGCTGGAGCTCATCAGACACATGCTGGAGTCAGTCTGGCTGAAGCATAAACTTGGCCCTCGTGTTTTGTGCTTGTGAGTAGCCCTCCCTTGTCAGTGTGTGCCCCTTTAAAGTAGAGTTTCTATCTAATGTAATGTAAAGTAAAAAGCGCTGATAGAATATGCGTGTGTGTGTGTGTTCATCTACAAGCATGTGTGCTCCAGACGCCCCATCATTCCCTGCTGTCTGTGTTCACATGTGCAAACTGTCGATGACCCCTCTTCACGTGTGCGCTCATGTTACACAACACTCCCATACAAATTTTTCTGTGTGTGCGTGTGTTCCAGCACACAGCAGGGCAGTCCAGCCGAGTGGTCCGTGTTTCATTTCATGTTGCGGATCCTGGAAGCCACGAGGGGTCTCTGCCTTCCCCTCCCACCTGGTACCATCCACACACACACACACACACACACACACACTCCTACACTTTAAGTTGTTATAATGCAGTCAGTCTGTGGCTCACCCAGAATAACAATGTGTGTTTCCACTGAGGGACAACAGACCCACGCTCTTCAGCACTAATGTAACCAAAAATATGTTAAACATTAGCATAGTGTAGACATGGGTAAAGCGGAGTGTGAATACATTTTCAATCATTTGAATTCATTTTACAATTTTTTGGCATTAACCCCTGTTACACAATCCCAGGATTTTAGTCACTCATGAGTAAAAATTTGTGGGTTAGAATCCTAAAGTGTCTGAAGAAGAAAGGAAATGAGAAATGACCCGAAGCAAGGCTGCAGAGCCTTGACACTGAGGCTGCAGATGTGAATGTGAAGCTGTAAAACAGCAGGCATACTGAGTCAGTTACCCTGGTAAATAAAAGTATTACACATTGTTGTCAGAAATTGTGCAGTCAGGTGTACATTTGTGTTAACAGTAGGTGCCTTTATTTATTTATTTTTTAGCCATGCTAATGGCTCTTTGTCCAGTACTTTGATTTGTGACTTAACACTTGTAAAAGTAATGACTTTCCCATCAACCTCAAATGAACCTCATGTTTAGTGCTAATTACCAAATGTTAGCATGCTTACATGCTAAAAGGTTGAATGTGGCAAACATTACCTGTTAAACATTCACATCAGCATTGTCAATTTGAGCATGTCGGCATGCTGAAATTAGCATTTAGCTCAAACCTCTGTCTAAATACAGTCACACGTAGCCGCCAGCATGGCTGTTGACTTTTTTCTTTGCCTTTGTTGTTTTCAGGAACATCAAATGTTTAAATGTCTTCTTTTCCTTCATCTGCCCTACCTTTCTCTCTCTGTCTCTCTCCAGGCTATCACACCCTGTTAGCAGTGTTTGCTGTGCGTTGCCTCCCTCATCACACGTTCCTACAGTACATTGACCACGGTGTCCTGCAGCTTACTGAAACCTTTGTGTCTCGGCTCATGACAGGTATGCACACACACACACATACACGGACACACACACAGACACACAGACACACACACACACGTACACTGCTAACTCTTTCTTTGCGTATCTCAGATGTTTTACAAGAAAAATCATGTATGGTGGTGAGGCAGGGACTGTGTCCTCTTAGTTAGTCATTTTTCTACTGATGGCAATGTCGGTACGTTGGCCCACCACTTTGATCTAGACTGAAAAGCCATGAAATTTTGAAAAGACTTTCATGATCCCCAGAGGATGAATCCTAATGATGCACTTTGGTGTGCCAATGACTTTTCCTTCAGGGCCACCATCTGATCAAGAGTTTAAATTTTCCAATAATTTGGTTTATGACCAAATACCCATAAAACTAATGTAATTCCCATCATTCCCAGCTGTACTTTGTATTTAGTGTTATATACCAAATCTAAACATGCTTACATGACAAACTAAGATAGTGTACGTGGTAAACACTATACACATGCTAACATGCTGTGGTTAGCATTTAGCTCAAAGCACCGCAAATATAACCTCACAGGTCTGGTAGTGTAGACTTTGAGCTTTTATAGACTTAAAGTTTATAGACTTTAAGTCTATAAAACAAAATGAAAAAAATATAATAAATACACAAGGATATCAAACACTCATTGTTTAAATGTTTAATACTGAGAAGTAATGGTAGCATTATTGTACAACATATGGATTCTGTACACAGAGGAACAGACCAAAATACTGTATATGATGGGAAATATCATTTGTCAGTTAATTTAAAACAAACAGTACATATTGAAAATGGAGGTCATACAATAAATTATGGTGTAACAACTGAAACACGTAAGCCTACAAATTAATATAATGATATAATATTTAGAAGCAGCAGCAACAAACAGAAAATGACACAAAATCGTCCCAGAGACGCTTTCATCTACAAAACTGATCAGTATTTCCAAAACCATCGTTCAGACACAAGTGTAGCATATTGTTTCTATGTTTATCAAAGCACACTAATTTGAAGAAGTTGAACATATGAAAGCATGCGTAATGCGGGGACGAAATTAGGTGGTGTCATTTAAGAACATGAGGTGAAATTTTTTGTTACTGTTGCTTTCTCCTCTGTGATGCCGAGAAGCAAAGAAATACAGGAATGGATTTAGGCAGTGATTAAAAAAGTAAAAACATTCCACAAACGTCAGCTTTTGACTAATAATAAGCAATTTATCGGAACCTGTGAAAATGGCAGCTACATACACCACACGAAGAAAGAGAGGGAAAAAGCCAACAACCAGGGAGACGGCGATTATTCGAATGAAAAGTTTATTAACTCTAGGCTGTTTCTTTCCAGGCATTTGATTTTGTTTAACCCCTCTAACAAGTAGAAGGTAGAAAGACAACAAGACTAGATGGCTGAAAACTACAAATAAGATGTAGACCACTTCTAGCACTGGTCTGATCCTCTGATTCCTGCAGCCCTGACATTCAGTCCACTCACTTTTGGTTTTCACCTCTATTAGTGAAAAAACAACTGGAAGAGCCTCCAGGGCTCCAAGTATCCACACACTGGACAGAAATAACCGTTGCCACGTTCTGGCAAGGCTCTCCCACTTTTTGGTATGAAGAACCTGGCAAATGAAAAGAACATTTTTAGTTTGACATCCTATTGGTTTGGATTGGATGTTTGCTTTGAAAAGCAAATATGATCTTATATGAGTTAACAACAACCCCCTGATCGCATGTAAGCCCCAATCCAGAGTTTAAAGTTTCTATGATTCATGATTCATGATCTGTGGATGTTTATTTGTGAAGGACATTGCCAATGATGTAAAGTGCTACACAGAATGGTCATCGATATATCCATTTGGGGTTTGCATCATTTTTATAATTTTTATCAGCTTTTTTTACATTTAAAAAAAACATTTCAAACCTAATGCTTAGTGCCACTTGTATCTTATTCAATCTTATCCCTACAAATAACAAATACTTGGGATTGTTAGTTTCTTACCTGGTAGTACCTCTGAATACTTATAAGCACCAGAATGTTCAAGTCGGAGGTGATGCAGAAAAAGAAGAAATAAAACAGAAGTTGACAGACTTCATGAGTCAGATGTGGTCCATTGAAGAAAATGACCACACCAACAGGCAAGCAGAGCAGGCATAGGAGGTCTGACACTGCCAGGTTGAAGAAGAGGCGCTGTGGCATGGAGGACCCGCGCAGATGCCGACTGAGTTTGACGATCACGCTGATGTTAGCAGGAATACCAAGCAGGCAAGTGAATGCAATAATCACACCAGCAACAATGTACCAATGATTGAGGCTGGAGGTCAGTGGCATTCCTGACGTGGAGCAATTATTGATTGAAGAGTCGTTGAAGCTGGAGTCAACAGTCATATTGGAGGAGGAATGAAGGAGAACGATGAAGAAAGAATGAGACTTCACTAAACCTCCTTTTATGTCGTGCCCGGGCTGCATGTTTTTTTGAGCTGCTCAGCATGAAATATTTAGCTTTACCACAACGGTCGTGGGCACACCTGTTAAAGACTACTTTCTGAATTACCCCAGAAACCCCCTAAACCTACAGGGCAGTTAATGTGATGTTAACAGCTCTAGTATGGAGCCCCTAAGTGTATATAAAATACATTCTTCAAATATGAATACATTGTGTAAAATACGTAGACAAGTTGATAATATTATTTATATATTTTTGGAAATTACTTTTTTTTTGTGACACTTCTATTTCATAATCTCACTTTTGATGACAGTGGAGTCACCAGGGCCTGCCCTTTCAGCCAATCACATGTTCCCCCAGCCACCCAGCAGGCTAACCACCTGTGAGAAAGCTAGCTAAAGACATTTGGCTACCAACCAAGACTGTGAGTTTTTGCTCTTCACAATGTTGTGCATCTTTAAAGTCACTACTCTGCAGAATTACCCAGCTAGTTACTGCTGCTAACACTGGGTCTTCACTTAATGTCTGAGTATTCCAAGTTCAAAAGCTAGGGTGACCAGATGTCCCCACTTTCCGGGGACAGTTCCCGGTTTTGGTGGCCTGTCCCCGTCTCGAACTGTCCCCGGAAATGTCCCCGTTTTTAACTGTGTGTTATTCATAGACTGTATAAGGTGTTAACAGACCTGAAATCAGCATGTGCAGCATGTTCTGTATGTAGTCTGTATTGCACAGTCTCTTTACATCTGCAGCTGCTTTTATCTGGATCAAACAGACATAACTTGCAAATAAACATCACTTTATGTCCGTTGTAGTAGCAAAGATATGTCTTTGTGATAGTCCTACTTTTAACGTTTCTTTTAACAGAATAATCCCAATTGTGGCCAAATAAGTGTTTGCAGTTTATCGTAACCAAGCATTTACCATTTACGTGATTATAGGGAATAATTGAAGCCTGTTAGCATGATTAGCATGACTTTCTGCAGAATTATATATAAAATAAAGACAAGATCTCTTTTGCAATTATCCTTTTGACTCTACATTATTTAACTTGCTGTGTACCAACCAATCCAGTCCTTTTTACCTGTAAATAGTTGCTTCTGAAGGCTAACCACTGAACCTGTACAAGCAGGTCACACTACACAGCTGTGACCTCTGGTAGAGCATGTTGGCCGGATACTGCAGTTATCTGATTTCAGTGGTTATTACATGTGAAAGTTTAACACATGAAATAAGCAACATCCTGAAACAACCATTTTTTGAATACTTGTATCAATTCAATTCAATTTTGCTTTATTGGCATGACTGCTGAACAATATTGTATCATTGTATGTACAGAGGCCAGAGGTTAAAGGTAGCTACCATTGGGTTTCAGTGCGTTACTCAGAGACACTGATATTGTGTATTTTGTAAGTCTTGGTTTAGATTTCATTCCATGGAAAACACATTGTTCAAAGGGCAAACATTGTCACTTGGCACCGACATCAACAAAATACCAAAATATCTGTACTTCCTCATTACTCTTGATCTTGATGTAGTTTACATGTTTCTTTCTCATGGGGAGAACAAAGATCCTGAAAGATGAAAAGATTATTTAAAGGACAGAGTCCAAATGGTTTTAAACTTCAAAGTGAGAGAAATGAATGTTTTGGGACTTTGAAGTGAGCGGGTTCAAGCATCACTTTAATCAAATAAGTATATATCTATTTACATTTTTCCTATACTATCCTGGGTAATTGGCAGGGCAGGTGTGCACTTCTGCCTCTTTACAAACACAAAAACATATATTCCCTTCTAGGATTTATCATTCTTACCAGTCTTTCTTAGCCTGGTTCCTGATTTCTGAAATGCCATTCACATCACAGATATTTTCAGCAATTTACATAAATCATGAAGTTAAACAAAATGGTAATCCAATACTATTATTGGACTTTATAATAGTAATTATTTACAGTTGCAATCAAAATGACTTCTCCAGTCTCAAAATTATTCAACCCCTTCATAGCAAGCATCTTTAGTACTTTGTAGAGCACCTTTTTGCTGTTATGACCTGCTGCAAATGAGATGCATAGCCAGACACCAGCTCCTGGCAATGTTCCTGAGGAATCTTGGACCATTCCTCATGAGCAATGGCGTCTAGTTCAGTAATATTATATAGTATATATTGTTTCTTTATTAATCATATTTGCATTGTAATGATTAATTTGTACAATAAATAACTGATTTCTTTTCTCCTTATAACATTTAAAATATCTTAATGTAATTGTTTTTTTGATTTCCCCAGTAAACAGAAAGCAGAGTGCTGTTTGCTTGTAAATATTTAAAATCACAGATTGATTGGCGTTTACAGTAACTTAGACAGTAGTACTGAATGTAACCGCCCACACCCCGTCATGCAGACTTTGTGCAGACTGTTTCAGCTCCCATTGAGTTAACACTGCACCCGGACCGGGACCGAACACAGACTCTGAGACTAATGGAGGCCAGTTTGACAAAAGGGAATACAGGTGGTTTTATTGGCGGGTTTGGCTCTTGGCACCCCGGGGCTGACTCAGCTAATAGGACTGTTAGCTGTACGTTTAACCAAGCTAACTAGCTACAGATTCAGTTAACGTTAGCAGTTTAGGAAAAAGTAGAGCTGTTTGTCCACTAAGAAACTCTGTAAATCACTTTGGTATCGTATTCCCTGTTAGTCTTAGAGGCTGTGTTCAAAAATGTTCATTCCACATTCACTGAGAGGCTGCTGACCGCGGTTTGGTTGCCTGCTCGCCAGGTGTTGTGCTGGATTCTGCATGCCTACCGAGAATTGCATGCACCTCACGGGAGGTACCGGTCATTTATGCTGACAAAAGAGGTGGATGCAAATCTCGGCAGGTAGCCTACATCATCGTGTATTGCCGAATTATGTATCCACCTCTTAAGGTCCTTTCAGACGCTTTGTTCTACACATTGATCAAATGCGGTTATCACCACATATTTTTGCTGAATCTCAAGGAATGCTACTTCTACTAAGTGTAATAACATATTACAACTCTAAACGTTCCTAAGATATACCTCATAAAATCATTTATCACCATTGATGAACCCCACAAGAAATATTATGGCATTTAAAAGCAGTATTTGGAAGTGCATGCAATTCTCGGCAGGCATGCAAAATTTGGCACAACACTGGCTGCAGTTTAGGGTTAGGGTTAGGTGCCAAATGCATACCTCTCCTTGCCATTATCCTGGCCTGAAAATTTCAAGTGCTTGAGTAGAGGTGTAAACACTAACACTCCCCCGGTGCTCAGAGCTCCCAGTCCGGGGTGAGCCAGCTATGACCCTTAATGTTAGTTATCGCAGTTAGCAGTTACTTTAGAAACGCTATTTGTTCATCAGCAAACTTTATAAATCACAGAGAGTTGAGACAGAGCAGCCGGGGGACACTGGGAACTTTAGGACACAATTACAGTGGCGTAGGATGTAGACAGCGAAGCAGCTGACTTCAGATGTTGAAAGAGCAACTGTCAACTGGCCCGAACAGGCCAGCGACTAATCAATTAACTTGCCCGACCCAGGTCAAACCTCTAGGTTCAAGTCAGGGGACTGTGATGGCCACTGTAGAAATCTTCCAGGACTTCCAGAACTAATCAAGCCCTTGATTAGTTGCACCAGGTGTGCTTTCACAAATATCCATAACACGTGCTGTTCTGAAGGATTCTGTTTGGGGGGTTGAATTATTTTGAAACTGAAGAAGAAGATGCATTTTTAGTTGAATACTGGGAAAACGCTTGAAGAATTTATTGTGTTGAGCTATTTCAGTTACTTTTGTTTGATTTGTTCATTGTAAACAGTTGAAAGTCTGTAATCGTTGACAATAAACCTGCAGTGGGGATGGAATAGTTTTGATTGCAAATGTAGATATAATATCCAACAATTAGGCTCTTGCTGGCATTTTTATATGAGGAGTGAACTCTATAGCCATACTAGAGACTTGTAGACCTACGGCACTGTGATGCTTTGAGCTAAATGCTGAAAGTTGGTATTAACTTGCTAGTGGAGGAGTTCAGGTAATTCTAGGGCAACACGATAATCAGCAGTATGCAGCAATATATTGCATTAATGTAATGCTATGGACTGTATTGGTGAAAAAAGTTTAAGAAAGGAATTTAACAATCTGGGAAAACTCATCATCTGCTCTCCTACATTTTGAGAAGTCAATTGAGGTGGTTTATGCTCCTTATAACAATACACCCTGAGATGGGGTGGAAGTATGCCAACTGCATATCCCAGAATGCTTTTGAGCTTCTGGGAGTCTTCCAGAAGCAAGATGCCAGGTCAAAGGATGTCACAGGCTCCTGTTTCCTTTTTGAATTGATGGATCTCACTGTGACACAAAAATACAACGTTCTGAAATTTCTTACCGCCAGAATAAGAAAGTGGTACTGAAGCAGAATCCTCTTTGCTATGGTGATCGCTTGGGAAGCTCTGTTTGCCAAAACATTGTCTGTTTCCTATAAAAGTGAGCTATTCCTCTAATGCTTTTTTATCCATGGAAATGAGCATGTGAGAAGAATAGTTATTGTAGCTACAGCAATTTGGGATTTTGTTGATTTGCATTTGTTTTACCTGCAGTGTCTTCAGAAAAAGAAAATAGCTGTTTAATCCCACGGTTCCTTCAGAAAGGATTTTGAGCAATTAACTTAGATATACAAGTACAGAAAGAAGGTGTGACATGGAATTATTTGTCTCTCCATGTGATATTTTTCTTCAGAAGAATAATTAGCACCATGTCTCCTCTCTTTGCACCCCTCTCTCTCTTTGTGTTCAGATTTGGACAACAGTGATGCCAACGAGAGACTGAAGTTCAGCATACTTAAGAGACTCCCTGAGGTACTTCTGTGTGTGTTTGAGTGTGTGGGGCCAAAACACAAGGTTTGTATGTGGGGCCACGGGTCGTTTGGATTAGCTTGTCTAACAGGGAAAGATTAAAAGGAGCTTATTCAACCTTTTCTATCTAGTGTAGTCACTCCAAAAAGAATCTCATAGCATAATATCAGCTGTCCACGTGGTGACATGTCGAACGTACAATCTTGGAGGGCATAGCCGAAATGTAGCAGCCAATGGCCTCGGAGAATTTCTCAGCCTGGATGGTATAAGAAGTAAAACAATGCATGAGGCTATTATAATCCCAGCTATTAGTGAGGAGGAAGTCTTGATCTTTCCTCGAATGGTTCTCTCCCCAAACTTTCCATTCAGGTCCAATTAAGAGTTTGAAGCTATTTTAGGTCTCATCTCCCTCAAGCCCCCCTCAAGCCAATCACCAAGCACTTGTATAACTGGCTGGTGTTTATGTGTGTGTGTGTGTGTGTTGGGGAGGGGGTAATGTAGGTAGTTACCGAGTCTGTGTGTGTTATGTGTGTACCTAACTCTTGTGTAACTTCCACGTGTTTTTGTGTGGGTACAGTATATTTCTTCTGTAGCTGTGTGTGTGTGTGTGTTCCATCCGCATTGTGATCAGAGGAATGTTGAGTGTTTAGTGTCTCTGTTCTGTTTCCTGCCCGTCAGACCTTTGTTGGGCGAGTTTGGCAGGCAGGGGAGATTTAGCAGGTACAGAACACACACACACACACACACACACACACACACACACACACACACACACACACACACACACACACACTCCTACAGAGCTACAAAACAGGAGATGGCCCACTGTGGGAAATTCATATCTTGGCTAAGCAACCCCATAACTCTCCTTATATATGTGTTTAAACCTCACATGTCTTTTCAAGGTCTCTAAAAGACTGCATTCTTATTGAGGTTGTAATTATTTTAAGTTTATTTGAGTGTTCCAGCTCAATAAATTATCATGTGGTTATTTTATCTATGAATACGCTCTCAATTGAACTTCAATTGAAACAGGACTATATCGTGATATAAAGACATATACCGTAAAGGAGGATTTGATTGCCTACTCCAAAAGAAGACGATTTTGAAAAATAGTTTGAGCACTGATGATGTAGTGGAAAAACATACGTATTAATCTCAACTTGTTTCTTCTCACCTCAATAAAACAAGCCTTAAAGGGATCCAGCTGGACAGGGAAGCTGGACAGAAAGCAGCCCTGAGGAAAAGCTGCATTCTCTTATTGTTAGCCACACCTGTTGTCTCTGTTTGGTTATTACGTACTATTTATTACTGTGGTGTGCACAGAAAATTTGGATTTCTCTGGAATTCCTCATTAGCAGTCAGCTCCTAAATGATGGTTTTGAGTTCCAGTTGGCAAAATGGAAAAGATGGAAAAGGACAGATGTTCACATGCTTCAGGGATGGGTTTTTTAGCTACATGCCTAAAATGCAAAATGTGTGTGTGTGTGTGTGTGTGTGTGTGTGTGTGTGTGTGTGTGTGTAGCCTATGGAGCAGAGGATCTACCATATGTGGGACCATCCTGTCAGTTCAGCTTCAATCTCCAGGGATTATGTCCGGACTCTGCTGGAGAAACACAGCAAAAACAAGGTAACAAAGTACCTGACTAAAACTCACTAACTATGGGGAAAATCTCTCAGACATACATGAAATCCCTCCAGAAAAAAATGTGTGTAGCACTGAAATGGTTAGTTTGTCAATTAGTTGATAGACATTCTAATGTCAAATTTAATTTGATCAATCCAGCAACAAGCCAAAGAGTCTACAGCCCCGCTTGCGCTTCTATGAGCCCATAATTAGACACAGTGGTGCTTTGTGCTAAATGCTAAAGTCAGCATGCTAACATGCTCCCAATGACAATGATAATGATCAGCAGGTATGTTGTTTACCTTGGTCAACATCTTAGTTTAGCGTCGCCAACATGCTGACATTTGCTAATTAGTAATGAACACATATTGACATCCCATTAGCCAAAGCTAATGGGATGTCATTAATCTTGCACATATTTAGTCAAAAACCAAGAGATTATTCCCTTAAAATGCTACAAACATTTGCTGATTCCAGCTCTTCAAATTGTGAAGATAGTGGTGCTTGTCTCTTTTTTAAAAATCTTCTAAATTTGATATGTGTGTGTTTTGGACTGTTGGTCGGACAAGACAAGGTTTTTGAAGACATCCCCTTGGGCTCTGGAACATTGTGATGGGTTTTTGCCACTATTATCACAGGTTTCTGACAAGGAATCCTTCCAGCTCTAAAAATGAAAAAGTACTCCTTGGCCTTCTTTATTAAATTTGTTAAAACAGTGACCTCAGTTGTACAGCTAACACAGCATCTATCCACGCCCGATGCCATGGGTTAGTTTCAATCATCTAATTGGGTAGCGGACTGGCATGGAGAGTCAGTAGCAATTCGTAAAAATATATGGGTGCCTAAAAAGTTTAGATCCGCAAGAGGAAATATTTGAGTCAAGGTAATAGGTTTCTGGATTTTCTGCAGATTTGTCTTGACTGTGTATATTGCGGAAAACCTGCAGAATCCACAGTTGTGTTTTTGCTTTTCCTTCCTCCTCAGGGATTTACATTCAGCAGCAGAGAGAGGCCAGGATTCAGACCAGAGTTTCTGCCTCTTACCTACCTGGCAAAAATGCTCTCTGATATAGAGGAACAAGGTAGTGTGTGTGTGTGTATATGTGTGTGTGCGTGTGTGTGTGTGTGTGTGTGTGTGTGTATCCTGCCTTTGGAGGATTAAGACAGCTTGTGTGTGTTTATGTGTGTGCTTGGTCAAAATGCAGCAACCTCTCAACACGAAGGAGCAAGGAAGGAAGTGTGTGGCTGTGGCTGGTGTTATATTCTCTAAAAGAAGCTGTATCACTCTCTAAACTTCTCTTCCTGCGTTCCAGCTCTGAACCCTTTCGAGGAGCAGGAGAACGTGGACGCAAGGTTTGTGGAGGAGACGGCTCTGAAACAGACAGTAATAATGCTGGGCTTTGAGGAAAAATGAAGGATGGGCAGGGGAGCGGAAGGACGGAGAGGGACAGGGGATGGATGGATTTAGGGGGAAACAGATGTGGGGGGGGGTGTCATCATTGACTTGGCCTTGAGGACAAGTGCTGGATGGATGGATGGATAGATGATGGAGGGACGTAGGGCAAGAAGCGAAAGATGAATGGAGAGATTGAGCGCCCATAAACAAGCTCTCAGTGTTTGATGACAAATTAGGGTGGGACGGAGCCATAGATGGATAGAGACGTCCAGAAAGGGAAGATAGAGGGGGGAGTAGGAGGCAGATCGGATAAAAAAAGTCATCCTGTTTTTCCACCTCTAAATACTGAAGTGTGATATGATGTGAGGGACAGTATCTTGTTATTGTAAAATACACAATGTATGAACTGTGTTAAAAATGGAAACTATAGTAACACAATTCAATTTGGGGAAACATGCTTTTCATTTTTTTAATTAAAAATCAATAACTGCAGGCAGCTGTTTATTTGAACTCATATTTCTGTAGCAGCAACAATTCTCTTTCCACAACTTCTCCACTTTCTCTCATACAATTTATGAACATTGATGTCAAATATTGCAAACAGTATTTATAAATCAAACACGCTTATTTGTCCTCCTGTGCTCTCTGTAATGCTGCTGCACCCCATCAACTTGATTACATGCTGACAAAAGCGTCGCAGACAGAGCCGGTTGAAATGGTGTCTCAGTGGCTGCTGTGCATTCAATTTGGTCTTTAACACTGACTTACACAAAATATTTGCAGCTGAAAGGGGCGTTGGTATAACTCAGTGAGACTAACATGCCCTTGCAAAGATTTAAAATTACAAGCCCAAACAGATATTTAATGTTATAAACGGAATGTACTGTATATATTCAATATACAAATTAACATATTCTTAATAGGAAATACACTGATTGTTACCTATACAAAAAATAAATTGGTGAAGGACTAGAAGGATTTTCAAGCTTTGAGAAAAGTGGCTATCAGGAAAGTTTCAAATATTTAGGAAATTCACTGTTGCTGGGTTTGTACAGATAATAATGGCTGGCTATAATTTGAAATGTTTTGATACTGGTGCTGGTATGATACCTATTTTGCTGCGCAGCACAAAATTATACCGTAATTTGAGAAATATGACCATGTTTTTCTACAAATTCCTAAGAAAATTCTCAAACGTTAAATGTCTAAACACAAGAAACTGTACAAAAACTTTGGCTTGCATAAAACTGCCTAAAGCTGATGATACACAGAGCAACTTTTAGAGCAATCGTGCAGGGCAACGTCATTGTCAATGGTAATGTGTACAGATTACTACCTTGATCCCCTTCCCCCACCACTCCGCCACCAGCCCTGCACCACCGCCATACGTTCAAAACATACTCGGACTTGCCACTAGCAAGATTGCCCAGCAACATTGCTCAAAAAGTTGCCCCGTGTACCATCAGCTTAAAAGTAGCTCAATTTTGAGAGACTACATAACTTTTAAAAGGAGATATATCACATTCTTAGTACAAAGTGATACCTTAATTTGAGTTATATAAACACATTTTTCACTCAGCCAGATTTTTCAAATGTTAAAAATTGTCTAAACACAAGAGACAGTACACGAATTTTGGCGAACTTAATCAAAATTGAGCTAGTTTTAGGCTAATTTAAAGTGAAACTATAACTAAAAAACACATGTACACCCACACACACACATTCTTAGTACAAGAAATTTGTCTCACTAACATAGTGTGCAACTTTCTACATTGTGATTTAAAGTGAGACTATTTCACTTTTGAAAGACGAGGTTTCATATTCTTACTTATACAAATGAAAAGTTCATAAAATACACTCTCCTAAATTCTATACACTCGGGGTTTTGCTGCTACAGCCTTATTGGTCTGGTGTGAACTGTAGATTATGCTGGTTAATGTTAGCAATCATCAGGTTGATACCTCTATAACTGCACGACTGAGCTAGTTTGCTAACGTCAGTGCTCTTATTATTTTAGCACTTACCATGATCCTGCAATTCTCATTTACTGTAAGTTACATCGCCTTACAATAAATCAGGAAGTGGCTGAAGAAAAAGTAAACAAGATCTAAGTGAATACACAAGGACACTCATTTTATAGTGTCTTTATTCATAGAGCAAATTGTAAAAATCAAAACGCTTTACAAACTATAAAATCAAAGAAGACAGTACAGGGTTAATAATAGAGCAATACAAGTTACAATAAAAAAGAAAAAACTGACATTACTCACCCTGCCTGCACACACACACACACACACACAAACATCTTGTTTGAATAACGTGCCATAATGTGGCCGTGTGCCCTCAATCATGACTAAGCTGTTACTGTAAGTGGAGAAATTCTTTGGTAGTGGTGGTGATGTTGGTGTGTGTGGGTGGCATGTGTTCTTAATCCTTTTCACACTGTCTGAATGTTCAGACTCAATGCCAGAGATTATTTACATCTCCGTGTTCGTGCTTTGATTTGAGAAATGACAAAACATTCCTCAGAATAAAAAGGGATTTCTTAATCAATCATGTTTCTTATTGTTACACAAAAAATGTTTTGTAAGATGAAATGTAAATAAAGAGATTCCCCCGCCCCATGTTTTCTGTAATTCTCTCTCTGTCTGCCATACCTTTGAAGAGCATGGTGTAAAGAGAAGTTCTGTGGCAACAGTTAGGCCTTGGCTAACTTTGTTTCCAATGAATCTCCTTTGAACCTAAGAATATTTAGAGCCAGTTGCACTGTGGAGCCTTGAGGTAAATTAGGAAATGATCTCAGCATGCAGTCAAATAGTTTGTAGCTTGAACAGCTCTGCAGAAGTGAGCTCTCAGATTCTTCTCAAAATGTGTTTTGGACAAACTCAGCTGAGTTCCCTTGAAGTCTGCAGATAATCTCAGCATTGCTCATCATACGCTGAGTCACATTTCCTAAAAAACGCCCATCATGCTTTTATACATGCTTGTTTTTCAATACCTACATTATGCCAAATTATACGCCTTTTTTACCATGAGCTTTATCACCTTGGTACAGTTGTCTCATATCATTATTCTTCTAGGGAACTTCCCTTTTTTAAATTTCCCACTCGATTGCCTCCTTCGCACTCTTCTATGCAGTCAGTGTTATGTAGTTGGCCAAATAAGCACAACAACAGTTAGGGGGTAAGTTTATCTGACAGCTTGCAGTGGATGATCACACACACCTCTCATTGTTAGATGGACAGGGCCGCCTCAAAATTGGATAAACTCTACCTGCTTCCTTCTTGAAACTTTTAAGAAGTTTACTCACAAAGTGTGTAGGCCGACACAAGTGGCTCTCAAAGTTTTTTGTCTGAATCAGCCCCACATCCTTATCAGATGAGCTCAACTCATCGCCACAGATAATTATTTAAACTATTCGGCCATTACTTTTAGATAATTATTTCAAGTTTATCCTTTACTTTAGCTATTTCAACAGGTGATCCATTACTTTAGCTAACTACAGTATTTTAGCTGTTTGTTAATTTTATGCAGTGGTAATTATTTCAAGTTTATCCTTTACGTTTAGCTAATTACAGTATTTCAACTATTTGTGTATTAATTTTATGTAATTATTTAAATGATTTTGCCATTACTTTTAGATAATTATTTCAAGTTCTTCTTCTTTTAGCTATCTATTTTGACTTGCTAACTACTTTTCATGCACTGTCATTGGCAACTAAAGAACTGATTGAAGTGGGTGGGCGGTGTCTCGTGCTGTCAGCCTAGTACAGCTGGTTGCTTACTGATTATTATGACTAATAATATACTAAAGATCAATCCCAGCAATTTCTTATTCTATTTGGATGTGTTATTTTTCTACTAAACTCAAATACAGTATGTGCATATATTTTTTGATCAAATTATGATTTCAAATTATTATCAGATTGGTTGAGCGACTGCAGAAGTACAGAATTAGTTGGGAATCACTAATGAGCACAGTAATGGTCCCCACTTGAACACGGTTAACAAACACATGTGCTTACAGGCTGCAAAACACACTCACTAGCACCAAAACAACTCAAGCTAAGATCAGCAGGTACTTCCAGTAGTTTTTAGATGCTTCAAAGGCAAGTTTGACTTTCCACCCCATTTAGAGATCTGCTTTTATCCATTTTTTCCCCCTACAACTGTCCTCTGCCACCTTTTGCAACTGCCACCTCTCATTCCTCTTCATTTAAATTCTCCTCTCTCTTGTCATTCTCTATGTTCTTTCATTGCCAGATCTGACTCTTTATATTTACATTTATCATTTCAGGCATTAAGCAGCCACTCTTGGCCTAGCTTACAGCTTAAACCCATTCCAATTTATGCATCAGCTGCAAGATTACAAGTGTGGGGGATGAAACGGCTAAAGAATATGTCGAAATATTCCAGTGTCCCTGAGAAATGAATTTGTCTTTCAAGAGAAAGGTAGTGAGATGATAATGATGTATTGCTCATTATAGAAAAAAAAATACAAAACTTCATGAGTAGATATGATGTAACAACACAACAGAAGTTTTATCTCCACTGAGTTCTCTGACTTCTCTTCCACTTTTATAGAAAGTAGTGTTACTGCATGCAAGAGTGTAAACAAGCTCTTGCCAGTACATTTTTTTTAAAAAGGAAACAAAATTACAACCAGATGCAGTCCACAAGTACGCTCTCACATGACAAAACAGCAGTGGTATGCTGGACAGTGAGCACGTGAACATACACAAGAAGCAGGGAGGAGGAGGAAGGAGCAGATAGATCAAGTATGATAGAAATGAGCCAAATCACTGTTATGCACTGGAAAATATGTGAAAAAATTTGTCATTGGCTTTTACATTTATGTTTGACGCTTCTAAAGGTGGGGATTAAAAAATAAACCCAAACCAACACCCCCATGTTTATGAATGTTGTTTTCTATATCTCTAAGGGTTTGAGTGTTGGTTTGCGGATGTGTCTCATGTTGGCTCCTGGTTGGGAGGGTTTGAAGGGGGCCTGGGCTCCGTAGGGTTTTGGCAGAGGGAGCGGGTCGGTCAGGGGAATGTACGCGTTGGGACGGGTTTCAGCTGTGGTGTACTCTCCATTAGGCAACTGATTCCACTCCTCTTCTTCAGCCAGCTGCACACACAAATACACACACACACACACACACACACACATACAAATACCAGAGGCAGTTTTAATATTTGATGTAAGACTGCATGACCTTGGACTAAATAGTTAAAATTAAATCTTCCTGAATTTCAATCATGAAAATGGAATAATTAATTTAGCAATTTTTTTTAACTTCTCAAGACAAATGCAAGGGCACAAGTGAAGAGTGGAGTGCATGAGCTCACAATCACAAGGCTTAAAGTTTGATCTTTTTTTGGAGAATACACATTAGAGAGATTAGTGAAACTAGAGATGCTCTGGGTTTGTTATACAGGAGTTGTTGTTTTTTGGAGTAAAATAACACCAATACATAGTAAGCTGCACTTGTTCAACAGGTTGTTCAACATCAAATGAAAGCTTTTTTTTTCGGACGTGCTGTGGAGTTGTAAAAAAAAACTGAATTAAAGGATATGGCTGGCAATATCTTATATTGTCAACAACCCTGTCTGTGGCTCTCAGTCCCAAGCCCATTTGCTTCTACGGAAGAGGTAACTCTTAAAATATATACCTGTGACCCATTTTTAAATTTATAAAAAAGGCTACAGTATTTAGGTTTTTAGAATACAGTATATATATATATCTTAGCCCCTACTGGCTACTGGGGCTCTTGCCTGCCTGTCACCGGGGTTGGTGCGGCACGGTTGTAGCATGTCCCGCTCTCACTAATAACTGCATTCTGTAACAGGCTTAAGCACACACACAAACACACTCACACCCACAAACAAATTTAGGTTGTCACAGGTAGAATTATTCTTGATGCTTCTCTTTAAGTTACTTCATCCATCCATCTGGAGCCTATCCCAGCTGACATTGGGTGAAAGGCAGGGTATACCCTGGACAGGTCGCCAGTCCATCGCAGGGCCACACATAGACAGACAAACACTCACATTAACACCTAAGGACAATTTGGGAAATACCAATTAACCTAGCCTGCATGTCTTTGGATAGTGAGAGGAAGCCGGAACACCTGGACAGAACCCACACAGACATGGGGAGAACATGCAAACTGCACACAGAAAGGCCGGGGTTTTGAACCCACAACCTTCTTGCTATGAGGCGACAGTGCTAACCACTGCACCACCATGCCGCCCCTCTTTGAGTTACTTATTCAAATTAATTGTATTATTCCAGCTTTCATGGCTGTGCTGTGTTGTTTATTTATTTTGCTTGACTGTTTCTTCTTGTTTTCATTTCTCCCTCAGTTGTTTTCTTATGTCAGCTGTTTATTGCTGCTATTCGGCTGGTTGTGTCTTTGTTTTTTTTGATTTCGTTTGTTAGTTTTTGTTTGTTTTTTTCCACCACAAGCCCCCTCCCCGTTCTTTTGCAGGTTTTGTTGCTTTCTGCAATTGGTGTTTCCTTCTCCTTTCCCTACCCCCCATCCCTCACACACACACACACACACACACACACACACACACACACACACACACACACACACACACACACACACACACACACACACACACAAATATATATATATAAAGTAAAAAATGAAAATGAAAATTTAATGAATACTTAAAATAACCCCTATTAGACTATTAGCACTAATTATCTGCTAACACATAAACACGTTAACCAACTGTATGTAGGCATATTTTAACTTAGGCTGGAAAACGTCTTTCTTCCTTCAATAAAACTTGCTTGTAGAATACTTAAAGTATTCTATTCAAAATTGATCTGAACCCAATACGGCTGATGGATCAATTTGTAACCATAGCAGATTACTGCTGAGAAAATAAAAATCTTCCAGTGTTCACACGTCCTTGTGATGCTAGACCCCCCCTTTGACTTTCACCCCCACAATGGCATGCAAATGAACTGTGCCTAATTCTGACTGCGACTTCAAAGACATAGCGATTTTCTCATGCATATGAACCGTTTGTCCGCTGGCTTGTGATCTAAGGACCGCACACAAAATAAAGAATAACGGCTTTGAATGCAAAAAATAGCAGGAACTTCCAATAAAATAAACAGGAAAAAAAACACTTGTCTCATCACATTTACATTTTAAGAAGAAACTTAAAACACATGATTTACAATGACTTTGAAAGTAGAAAAAAGCTTAAATTCATTTTGGTTCCTGCAGATTCCCTGCTATTTTTTGGTTTGGCATTGTGCATGCAGAGTATAGAGTGGTGTCTTTTTGGGCCTGCGGCTATAAGCAGGAATAAACTGGGTGAGAAAATACAGATCAGAATAACAACAGACAGGCTGCAGACAGCTGGACTGGTTTCAGATACAGGCAATGTGTGAGTTTCTTGTGTAGACAGCCACCACTTTTGTTTGTCAGCCAGTCGTGTCCTGTGTTTGTGTAAGTGGTGAAAACTATCCTAGTTCCTGTCTAGTCTCTGCGAGTGTGGAGTGTTTCTACTCACTTCTCTGTATGTGCATGTTCAGGTATACAGCAGCCCTTTTGTCCCTCAGAATCTTAATCGATTCCTGCCCCGCGTCTTTGTCCCAGCTCCACTTCTTTTTTCTTTTGTCACTCTATCTTCTTTTCTTACGCCTCAGTGCTTTAATCAATTCCTGACCAGTGATCTCTGTGTGTGTCTGTGTGTTACTTTACCCTCTCTCTCTCCTCTTTGTCCCTCTGCCTCCTCTTCTTGTCTCGGAGCATCCTCCTCCACTCCTCCTCTATCTCAGGGCATGGTGGCAGGCCCTGCTCCAGCTGCTCCTGGCACCTATCCATCTGGAAACACAGGACGACAAACATTCACTTTGTATTCTTATCACTCCGTCCACTCTGCACTCTCTTGGCTCAATTCAATTCTAACCGTACCCGAAAACAGATGGCCATATTAGTGTCCGAATTTGGGCAAAGTTAGGCCTCTGCACTTTCTACGTCTAGCTGTGTTTGCGGCGTGCTGCAGGCGTACATCAGCTGCAGGGGCTCTTCATTAACACACATCTCTTGAAACATTTAGAAGGCATGTGGGAAAATCCTCTCATTTTTAGTAGTTTAATTTTTTATTGAGACAGAAAGCAGAGAGGCTGTTCAAATCTCTTGCTTAAATGACGACTAAGCTGACGGCTTTCCTTCCCTTTAAATCCACGGTGGT
Source organism: Lepomis macrochirus (assembly GCA_024633595.2). NCBI lineage: Eukaryota > Metazoa > Chordata > Actinopteri > Centrarchiformes > Centrarchidae > Lepomis > Lepomis macrochirus. The sequence goes on along the minus strand of JALXJV020000024.1, from coordinate 11,478,598 downwards.
TGATTGTTTCCATGCTCCAACGCATCAGGAAGCGGTTTTAAAATTAAAATGATAATACAGTTATAATAGTGATAATATGAGTGGTTGATAGCATGAGTCGTTAATGGATGATGTCAATCAAAATAAAGTAAAATGATTGGTTAAGCATTGCCTGTTCACTTCTGAAATGTACTGCCAGTGTGCAACGGATAACAATAATGTTACCTTAAAGCACCGTTAGCTTGAGCACTGCTCAATGTTTTGTAATAATGATGGATAAATTACTAGGAGTTCTGTGATAGAGGTCAGCTGTAGGGATAAACCCACAGAGAATGATCACCTCCCAGTTCTCTCTGGAGTGTTTTAGCATCTTTCAGCTCACATATGTTCAAGCTCACTCTCGCCTATCTGGTAAACCTCGCTTCCAGTACCTTGTTTTTCAACATAAAAGTTCTGATAAACACACATTATATTATTTGATAAGCAAGTTAAGACCATTCAGAGCCACTATATAACTTACTGTTAATTCAATCATGAGTCTTTTGAACACAGGTAAGAGCAGACAGTTTAAGTTGGCTAAACTTTCAACTTGACAGACTTAAAAGATAACAGTAGAACTTTTCTTGGTTGCTATGGATACAGAAGTTGCTAATCTGCTGGTGCTGCTTCACTTCCAGTAAACACACAAGAAAAGTCTACTCTTAGCTTTTGGATCTCAATGTCAGCTTTTGCACAATTGTGGACAAGAAGTGCTCAGAGTAGACAACATGGAATTACATCTGCTGAGGGAGATTGTGTGATAAGATCACAAGGTCCAGTACAGCTACTGAGTAGACGCTATGGTGAGTTTGTTTTTGTCAAACAACAACATAGATTCTGCATATAATCTGTTTTTAAAAAGGCCACTAACTGCTTGCTGTAGGACCAGGAGTGACTGGATGCTCAGAACCATTGCTAAATATTAATCCTGACTCCCTGATGCTTAGCACTAATTCATTTGTTTGTTTTGTATGGTTTTGGTTTCTTTTAAAATGAAACCCCTTTTAAAATGAAATTGTTATTGAATATTATTTTGTCTCCCTATGCTTACCTTTTGACTTGTTGGACTGTGCAAACAAACAAAATAAATGGGTTTGAGGTGAAACACAGGACACAGTGACAAATTATTGTTGAGACACTTTTGCTGCCTTCGATCGCGGTCAGTGGAGAGTGACAGGGATAATGAGAAAGACAGTGGGAGACTGATTGGAGAATGTGTAACCAAGATAAAGTTTTTGGACTCCAGAATCACACTGTTGCTTAGTGTCTGGGACCACCTCTGACCTGGAGCTCTTTCTCTCTGATCTCTTGTTGGAGAGACAAAGCGACGGCTTTCTTCACGGAAAGCTCGGCAGAAACGGCCATCATCCGGTGGTTGGTGTCGATGATGTGAGTTCGGAGCTCATTTAACTAGAGGCAGACACACGGAGAATTTCACACTGATTCAACATGCATTTAGATACAGAACTCATGTTTTGATACACATAAGACACAAGTTGTGAAGCTAATCATTCAATATGATCTATTTTAGACCTGCCTTGATGAACTATGATGATACACTTTATTTCAGTGCCATTCAATATTAATTATAAAGTTACACTCTACTCCTACTGCACATATACACATGTACGTATGCATCTACTTAGATTTGTTATTTAGTTAGTACTGAGAGAGGACCTTTGGGCTTAGATCTTTGTTACAAAAAAATAACATATTCAATTTAATTTTATCTTCATTCATGACATTATTGCATACAAGGAATCTTGTTCTACTTGAGGCCATTTAATAATTGGTGTGAGAGAGAGAGAAAGACATACACACAGCCAATGAGGGAGAAAGAGAGCGAGACAAAGCAAGTGAGAGTACAAGGAAATTGTAATGCTCGGTGAACTCCTTAATGCCCACTCTGCGTGCTCCTCACATGGGCCGCACATGCTCAGAGAGAGGTAAAAGACCCACTGTGAATTAATTGGTGATTGATATAACATGTGTCTTTGCTTGAGTGTGTGTGTGTGTGCATTCTTTTGTCTGTATTTGATTGGTGTATATGTGAGCTGAGCCTCATCTCTGTCTGTGAGGGTCTTGTTGTCTACCTTCTTGGCCATTGAGAGTCTGTCTTGTTGACAGTTTTCAGCCTGCTCGCTGAGTGGCTTTGAGAGCCGGGTCACCTGGTCCACAAGGAGTTCTTTTTCCAGCACCTGCCTCTCACTCTCTGCTAGATTCGCCTCCAGCTACGTGCATAGAGACATAATGATTATTACATTTTGTCATGGATTTTCACCACATATGCGTGCTTATTTGCAGTTTTTGCTCACATAAACATCTTGTACTGTTGTGTACCTGCTCAACCTTCTTGACCAGTTCTACAGTTGAGGGGTCTTCGCCTTTTAGCTCTTTGTAATCAAGTGTTCGATTCAGACCTTCGAGGGTCCTGTCCCTGGCTTCTGACAACTAAGATACAGAGAGAATTAGAGAAAAAAAATGACTAGATCACAAGTTTGACGTATCTAATATAGGCCTATATACTGTACATACGGGAAAAGCCAAAATGTAGTCATTGAGTAACTGTCACTGAGGTCTAGTGATGAAATAATACAGTAATACAGTGATTTCCCACAGGATAGTATACAACATGAAAGTAGAAAAGTGAGACATCTGGAATTAGTCTGCTACTGTCTGTGTTTTGAGTGCCTTGTCCTCTGGGCATTTAAGATACTTATGGCACTGGGGATTTAAAAAAAGACATTTCTCAGCTAAATGTAGTGCCTATATGTGAGATACTTCCCACTAGGTGACAAGTCACAGGCAAAGTGTGATAAAAGAAACCAACACTTAAAACGCCACAGGGTCCCTCTAAGGAATTGTTAAAAAAAACATTCTGACATCCCTTAAGAGAAACAGAAATAGAAAGGGAGGCAAGGATACACAAGAAAGCACAAATAAGATGAGTTTAAAGAGCGGAGGGAGACTAAAGGCAGACAGTAGGACAAGAGAAGACATTAAAATTGAATAAGGGGATAGCGCAGGCATTTTAGATTCAGGCCTTCAGCTGACACCCTTAGCCTACAGTTTGTCAGTGAGCTGTTTAGAGTGTTGCTCAGGTGTAAAACGTAGTGCTGACATGATTCATTGATGAACTGTTTAGATGAACGACAAGGAAATGAACCTCTTAAGTATTAATTAAAAGTACACAGTGGCATTTTTGGCTTGTGGTAGAGCTATGCAGTGTGCCAGCAGAGGCAGGGGTAAAGAATATTGCAAGCTAGTCAAAATGGATGGAACTTCAGACTCCCATAGATACCAAATATGTCAAGCTCAATTTTGGAAAAATGTGTATACATTTTGCACAAGACTTTTCCATTATTAATTTGATGGATTGATGCTGCCAAAAAATCCTTGGGGTCTTGGATACAGCAATGAAGGGACATGGAATAATATTTTTCTTGAAACTCAGTGTTAAAGGGTTAATTGAATAAATGTGGGTTTGGGACTGTTGGTCACAGCAAACTATTTAAAGACTCTTCGAAAAACCTCCTAACAACTCTGGTACATATTTTAGAATAAATGATTAATCAACCTATTGACGAAATAATTAACACATTAATCGAAAGAGGATAATTGTTATTTGCTGCCCTCAAAAACGCACAACCGTGAAGAGGATACGGGCTCATAGCTGCATCTGTATTCACCTGTTCAGTCTGTTTAATGGTACAAGCAGTTGGTTCTAATATCCACTATTTAATGTAGATTATAGAGACAAAGACAAATACTAAAACACTCTCAACACGTGCAGGGACTGCAGAGGGAAACAATTAAAGTAGCTACAGTAGGGAAGTTAAAGCAAATGTCCAATGGCCCCATTACAGCAAAACAAAGGTGGTCTATCTATAAAAATATATGAAGCCGAGGTGATCAAGGAACCATGACAGGGAACATAAAAGGGACGTAAGCAGAAAATAGAAAGAAGGAAAAAAACTGAACAAAGGAGAGAAAAAAGTAAAACAAAAAAGTGAAACAAAAAAGGGAAACATGACAAATTCTGAATATATGAATAGATGGCAGGGGAGATTGGACAAGAAGACAAATATAAGTAACAAAGAAGTGACTGGATAGACAGCAGAAAGCAAAGAGAGGAGTGGGGAGGATTTGGGAAGGAAAAATTGGTTGTTGAAAAATGTTGAACTCAGGTGGTCTGACCTGGTTCATAAAACAGCAGCTTCTCTCCACTCAACCATACAGTGTATGTCCTTACATGTATCTCTGTATGTTACTGACTGCTGAATGAGAGTTTATGTGCGACCTGAAAGGGAGAACAAGTATGATTCCCTTCTCCCTTCATGGAAGAATTAGAAGCCTCGATAAACAAGACAGTGAGTCTGATTAAACCAGACTTCAGTGCTCAGCCCCGTTAAAACGAGGCTTCTCCCTCAACGTCATATGACTCACGTTTTAACTTAATAGTATGACTGGCATGTGATTAACTGGGGCGTTTGTAAGGCTAAAGTTATAGACGCTCAAAAAGAAGAAAAAAGTTGAGAGGCAGACAAAACTGACAGTAAGCAGCGGATATACTAAAAAGCTGAAATAGAGATGAGAGTGGAGAAGATATACACGGAGAGACTGATAAAAGGCTGACATATATAGAGGGAGATAAAGTGAAGAAGAGCAAAGGAGAGACAGCATGAAGGCCAGAGTGAGAAAATGAGGGAGAGATGCGATGTGAAAGCAGACAAGAGAGACAGAATTAGACAGAGAAAAGAGATGCGAAGAAACAGGAATTGGGGCTGACCAAAAGGGACTGGGGTTATCTGCAGTTTTCACAGAGAATTTGACATTGACAACAAAACCTTGTTCATGGTGCAAGGAGTTGAATGCATGGCAAGTACAAAACCAAATTGACCTTATTTCCTGCCGAACGTGCAAATGAAGGGCACCAAACTGTAAATGATCCTAGTGACACTACAAATTAAACTGGATTTTGAATTCTCTCCACTTTTTGGGAAATATAGAATACAGCAGCTACAGTATTTTGGATATTTTACCATTCATCAAGTGGATAAAGCACTTTTGGACATATTTGTGGAAACAGCGTGCAAGCTTCTTCCCTACAGGTGGGTGTTTCCTATGACAGTGGCTGATTTTTGAGGATCAGCTATCTTGGAGAAGCATTGTCAACTTTCATGGTGTGCTGCTGATTGGAGCATGAAACATATTTTCTCTTTTATTTAACAAGCCTACATAGGGCTAGTGTGTTATTGTTTGTGTAATTTAGCTACATCCTATTACAAGATTCATTTTGTGTTTGTTCCACATGCAAAGGAGGGTGTTAACAGACTGTGAACACTCATAATAACCAGTAGTCCTGTAACCTCAGCACTCTGTATACAGGATTTCCCCATGCTTGTGACTCCTCGTTACTCTGTGTGAAATCATAGATGGGACTTAGCAACGGTTAAACAAACAGTCCAACATTGTGAGAAATACTGATATTTGCTTTATTGCTGAGCGTTGGTGAGAAGATCAATACTGTACCACTCGTATATCTGTACACTAAAAACAAATCCAACGCCAGCCCCCAGCAGCTGATTAGCTCAGCTTAGCACAGTTTCTTTACTACCCCCCCCACGCAAAAAAGTCAAATTGGTTGTCTTTACACTCATGTAAACCTTTTTATTTTTTTGTACAGCTTAAACAAGCAAAATACAACTTTAGGGTCTTGTGGCTGATTTTGTTACCTCTGGACTAAGCCAGACTAGCTATTTCCCTCTTTTCCAGTCTTTATACTAAGTTAAGCTGCATGCTACAGCTATTTATTTAGCATTCAGCTATAAGAGTGGTATCAATCTTCTCATTTCATTCGTTTAGTAATTACAACTTTACGAGATCAGTAAATCCTTTATGTGTTTGTTTTGACTTGTGTACTGATTTGGTCAGCCAGCTAAATGCTATGTAACAAATGAAAAATAAACATTCAGTGTAAAGAAACCTCCCTGTGTTAGAGATGTTTGAATTTATTTCAGATTTAAATGAAGATGAACTTTACCAGACTACGTCAGAATGTTCAAATACCTATGGCAAATACCCAATGAGACAAGTGTGTACCCACTCCTCACTTGTGAGTCTGATTGATCTGTGTTCCACCCTCATATGTATACACCCTGCCACTTAAACACTACATGATGGATGGGACATAGCATGTCTGTCACTCTTCTTCTCTTCTCTCCACTGTTCAATCAATCTTTTTTCCCTCTGTTGTGCCCTCGCTTTTAACATTTTTATACCCGTCCTCCTCCCTCCATTCGTACTTGCTGTTTCTCTGTGTATTTATCTGTCTCTGTGTCAGTGTCTCTGTTCTGCCTGCCTGCCTCTCTGTTTTCTTCATCTGACAGTCACAATGAATAGCTGCTTTCTTGGCTCATGAATGCTATAAAGCAATCAAAATGTGACAACATCTAGGCAGAATACAATTTGCATATAATAATTCTTCAGTTAGTAGTTAGCATGATGGCTTAAAAAGCCACAGAATAGATAGCACACTGCATGCATAACAGTATAATAAAGATAAATAATGACCTTATTTATGTAACACTTCCCAAAATTAAGTTATAAAGTGCTTCGCAATTAAAAAGGAAGGACAAAGGAACAGATCAGTAAAGCAGAAAGGTCAGTAAAGTAAAAAATCATAATCATAATAAGGTTATGTAAGGTTAATTAACAGAACATGTGAGCAGAAGAGCTGAACTGAAGCTTTCACAAGCTCCACAAGAGGATTACATTACAATAAGATATGCATTTTAACTTGGCTTCTATGTAAATATTTGACAGCAGGTCACATAATATCAGAAATATACACAATATTAGCAAAGTGATATACACTGGTAATGTCATATTGAAGTAATGTTGCTCATCAGTTGTTGTTTTTTTGAGTGAGAGTACTTGCAGTGGGGCAGATTATGGGGGATTTAGAGATTGAAGAAAACTCATTCACAACCTTGTTTTACATCATACAAACAATAGTTGTGATTAATAAAAAATACATCAATGCAGACATTGCAAATGCAAGGTTTTAGAGATTTTATGGATGATACTGATTCTGTTGGCCAGAATTACTCTGGCAAATTATTCCACAGCCTTCAAGCCCTTGATAACAAAAGCCCTCACTTTCAGTCTCTAACTGTGATATAGAAATTGGTAAGGTTCCAGCCTGAAGAGGACCTCAGGCTACATCAAGGGCTCTTAAAAAAGATAAGTAGGGGCCAGACCTTAATGGTAATCAGTGACTGCATATGAGTTGGAGTTTTCACCCCAACGTTGCATATTAGCAGCCAAGGTGTACTGTCTACTAACAGGTCTTTATGTCAGAAAAGCCAGTTCAAAATTTCTTGCTTGCGCTCGTCTCACTTAAGTCTCACACATTCACTTGCAGAAGGCACGATTCATGGTGGGTTTCCCCATGGTAATGAGTTCCAGACAGGTTGGATAAAGATTTAAGAGAGGGACAGATAAACAATATGACTCACCACCATAGGGACAGTGCAGTATGTCAACCCCACCCTGTTATAAATTCTACTCGATTAAGGAGTATGTGTATGTTCTATAAATATATCTGTCTGTATGTTCGTGATATTATGCCTGTGACTTTGTATAACAGAGGTATAGCTAGTCATTAGAGGACTGCTGAACAATATCAGATGTTTCTGCAAGGGTATTATCACAACTTCACAAACACTGCACTGATCACAGCGTGTGGGCTGATGCGTGTGCACCTGCATGTGTGTTTGAGATGTCGACGTGCCGGCAACTCATAAACAAGTAGTAAATTCAGAATCCAACACCAACCTCTGTTTATTTTGCAGCAATTAAAATTCCTCAGAGCAAATGAAAAGCCTCAGAGTATATTGAACTTCAATAGTCTCACAGATGGCCCGATCTATCTTTGTCAAAATGTCCCATCAAAGGGAGGGGGGGGCTGTCTGCAATGAACAGATAAACTGGTCACATATGAATACGAATACATAATATATAATAAATCGACAGTAAGGCAGCTGCATGGAAATGGAATTCGCATAGAGAATGAATTTGCAGGCAAAATGAATTGAGCTGGCAAGTTTCCTGCAATAGGAGAGACTGTGATTTTCTTTTTGTACCCAGGAGAGGTAGACGGCTGTATAAACGAAAACGGCAATTTAGAAAATAATTTGCTATTTACACACAAAGGAGAGTGAGAAACATGAGTACAATGAGTAGATGCATGAATGGATGAACAGATGGACTGATTCACTAATCAGGGATGTAACTGTTGACTATTCCAGGAGTGGCATTTTTATCCAAATGAAACTAAGAGTCTACAGCCATGCTTCATTCGTTCATGGCAATCCATCTAATGAAATATTTCAATCTGGACCAAAGTGATAGACTGACCGACCAACAGGCAGTCATTGCCATCTATAGAGCCACACAGCTAGAATGGCTTAAAAGGACAGAAGGTAGGGCTGTACCCTATGTACAGCCAAAAGCAAGGTCAGTCAGAAAAGAAAACGGAGAAGAAAATATGTGAAAAGGGATGGGAGGTTGGAAGGGACTTCGTTATACAATAAACAGTTACTTCCAATGAAACAAAAACCTCAAGAATGCCTCAGGGGAAACAAAGAGTGTAAGGATGGTCAGACAAAGGTGAGGAGGGAAAGAGTAAAAAAACTACTGATGACAGAAACAACAGAAAATAAGCTCGAAAGTAAAACGATGGCACCAAGAAGGCCTATTGTAGCAAATGATAAACAGCAGAAGGAGTAAACAGACTGAGAAAAGGGAAAGGGCCGTTTTCCAAAAAAAACAGCACATGGTGAAGTCTGTTCCAACACCATGTTCTTTCAAACGAGCACAAGACTCAAGATGAGAGAAGTCTGGTCCAACAGCAAGTCAAAAGCAGTCACTCTGATCCAGAGCAGTAACACACCCAATCCCGCGACACAGCCACTGGCAGGGAAACTCAGTGAGTGTGTTTGTGTGCCTCTCTCTCGAATCCCTCCCCTTCTATGTGTCTGTCACCCTCTATGTTTTGCAAAGTTGCATGAATACGTTTCTGTTTTTATGTTATTTATTCATGTGTCTCTCAACCTGTCTCTGGGAAGCTTGTGCAGTGCGTGATTTTTTGGGTTTGTCCCTTTGGCTTAGATAATCCTCTCACTGTAAGTCTGTCTGCGTTGTTCAGTGAGCAAAAGTACAGTTACGGTGTCTATGGTCAAATTTCTGAGAACGTTTGACCGCAATCAGTTCACCTATAAATTGACCACTTTTGATGATCGATGACAGCTTTGAGACATATAGTAATGGTGTACAAATATTTTTTTTAAATAAGCCACAACACATTCTCACAAATTTACAATTCTTACAATGTTGTTTTTCTAAAAGCCTTTGACGAAGAAGTGATGGAGAGTCTTTGCTTCTTACAGTAGTTTTGTGTCGAGTCTAGAGAGTCTTGGGAGAGACTTTTCTCAAATGCAAAAATAATTATGCCCAAAATAAATACTTTTACGGATATTTAGTGCAATCAGGAGTAGTTGGTGTGTCTGCTCTTTGAATAAAAAAGAAAGCTCTTCTACAAAAGTCGCATTATAAGGTTTGAAAGTGTTACTCAACTTCTTTTTGGAGTTCCCCTAACTAAAGATACACCTAAAATTTAACTACAATACCCTAGACACATAAAACACACGTACACACAATCATTGACTTCCTAAGAACCTATGAGGACACACTGCTGACATCACATAAGTCACATAAATGTCTAAAATTGTGTTCCTGTGTAACTTGTGAAAAAAACAACACACGTAGCTGGACACTGGCCTGCAGCGCTCTTGGATAAAAACACACACACACAGACACAGAATTTGCCAGAAAATTCCAAGGAAAATCTGTCTTCTCAGTTCAACTCTTATCTGATCGCACCAAGAAGAACTAATTTACTGGCCTAATTGTTTCCAGATAGGATTTTGAATCCAATAAGCTGGGACACATCGGGATGTAGTCAGGGGTCATGCCATGATTGGACATTGAGTAAATATAGACAGCAGTATACTGGAGGCAAACCTGCAGAAATTAGTGGATATATTAGTGATTTGATACAATAATATACCTGGAGGAGGCTCTAACACCAGCCCGTGCAAAAACAAATAAGGAGCAGAAAACTGTTCAGCACTACAGTGTAGCTGCACTTTGCTGTAACTTTCGGGAGCTAACTATCACTTCTCGTTGGCAAGGCATGAGAGAAGACACCGGGAAGGGTAAGTGGGCGTTTGGGAGACTGTCACCGGGACACTGTCATCCCTCTTCAAACAACAGAAAAGATTTTAATGAATGATTTCCATGAAACACATCCATCCTCAACTATTTTAAAGTACACACACATCTTTCCACCCACAACTTTTCAAGTAATTAGGTTGCAGTTCTGAAAGTTTAATGTTAAATTACTTCTCAGTTCTTTGTTAAAGTTTTTTTGTTTTTTTTTAATCAGTGTAGAATTTCTGACTATCAATGGACAGATTATTCAAAAATAACAACTGGCAGATCATGAGGAAGGTTAGATGTTAAAAGACTTATAAACTTTGGCTGTGTAATGAGTGTGTAGGTTTAATGTTGGTATATGTGCATCCTTTCCCACCTCTATCTGCAGTGTGGCGATCTCCCCCTCCAGCTTTTTCCTGAGGGGCACCTCCTTCTTCTTCAGGTCTATCTGTCTCTTCTCCTCATTAATTGCCAACTGTAAGTCTCTTATCTCCTTCTCCAGGGTCTCCAGTGCCATGTTGCCCTTAGAAATGGCTGCCTCCTGGATGTTCACCTTTTCATAGTAGTTGAACAACACCTCCTCATGCTCCAGGAGCTGAATGCCACTGTAGGTGACACACACACACACACACACACACACACACACACACACAAACACACCAATGGAGAGGCCGTTTTTGACATAAGATCCTCTATGTGACCTTAACACTATGTCCGATCCAAATTATGAACATACAGAAAATTGCGGCGCTGTATGGCCGTTTCATGATTCTTGTTGATTTCCAGAAGTGCCTGCTCCTGGAGGTTGATCATTTGCGTTAGTTTCATCAACTCCAGTGTTTCATCCTCACACTCCTGATTGATCTGACAGTGCTTCCAGGCAACCTAGAAGATGTTTAAGAAAAAAAGAAAAGAGTGTGATATATGTTTTTGACTAGAGGGCACTTGGTGTTGATGTAGGGAACCTGCACTGCACACATTTGACTGAAAAACAATCTAAATACAGAAAAATCACCACTTCAACATCTGTTTAGCATAGTTCTGAAAGAAAACTACTTTTGAACAGCACACTAACAACATTTTTTATTCTTCATTAGTAAAAGGAATTTCGAGCCATATGTTTTGGCTTTTAAACGTAATGGAATGCTTCCTCTTGACAGTGCAAGGCAATGACTTTAAAATATGAAGAGGATTTTTCTACAGTAGACAAAACAAAAGTTCACAAACTGTTGTAAACTGTGAGTTACTGCCTAAGTGTCTAATGAAACACACAAAGATAAACATAGAGGAAACTGGATGTGGGTGTGCCTTCTTCACTTTACAGCTGTCTAAAACATGGTTTAAGGGTCCTGCTAAAAATATTTAGCTCAGTCAAAACAACTCACCAACAACTTCGACTCTGTATCTCTGGGCCCCTTGAATCATACTAGAATCACAGTCTTTATAACATCATACTATACTACTACTATACTACTAATACTACTTTATAACATATTAAATTTGTTCATTTAAACTGTTTAATTTATGACACTGGCTTATGGCATAGAAGGCTCACAAGGTGTTTTCCTCAGTGTGTTTTGACGGGTCTCGTCTGTTTGTTTGTGCGTGTGTGTGTGGGGGTGTGTGTCTGGACCTTGGAGATGTCATTTTGCAGTTTGTCCCTTGTTTTGGAGCTATTGGAGATCTTCATACGAGCCTTTGCGAGTGATCTGGAAATGCATGCACAAAGAAATATTATACACAGTAACAGGGATGCAGATATAGCTTCACTGATGATTACGGACAAATGCACTGGTCAATAATGCAGTCTTAACAAATTGAACCTTATAACCCTTACATGGTTATAACAAAGACTTTGTTGTAGCGCTTTTACAGTATTTTATTACGGATGTCTATGCCTTCTTTTCTGCATTGCTATGTATTATAGAAATGCCACCATAGACAGACAACTCTAAACCATCCCTCTACAAAACACATATACACACCTGTCCTTGTTGATGACAATTGTACGTTGGATTTCCATCTCATTTTCTTGCACCTTAACCTGCTCCGCCAGCTCTGTGATTGTCTGGGAGGCCATCTGCTTAAGTTTGACGTACTTATTCTTCTCTTCCGTAATCATGTGGCACAGCTTACAATACTGTGATATTCTAAGGTGGAAAACAGTGATTAGCAATGAGCCCATTCCTGATCTGGATCACAAGACTTTGATCCCGTCAAGAGCAGGTTTTTGACATTTTCTCATTTACAGTTATCGGTTTATTGTGAGTTTATTCTCTGTAGGACTTATCCATATCTACGTTTCCATAGCCAGTGACACTGTTCAATAGCTGACCCAACTGATATGAAGTATCCAGACATGGACAACATATACCCCTATGGACTTTATGTCTAAGTGTGCTTGAAAAAAGGTTTGGCAATATGGACAGAAATGTTATTGGCATAATCCTGGCAACATCTTAATATCACTTAATATCAAAGTGTCATGTTCACGTTAATCACAATATCAATTAATCCAAAAAATTGTAATGACAGAACTAACGTGTAATGGAGCGTGGCATTTCATTAAATTTCAATGTACCATTCATGTAAGACATGCAAGTTGTAAAATTGCCAAATATGGGATTGGTATTCGTATTGCAATTACAGAGAGAGGATACACAAAATTTAATTATCATCCTGCTCTGTTTTTGCTTGACTAGATGCAGGTTTCTGAGTGGATTCCATGTCAAGTGAAACCACATCAGACTTTAGTCTTTGGTCGTGACCTAACTGAATGTATTGCAAGAGTCTGTTGTTGCACTGGGTGGTGCAAGATGCATTAGTCTGTGTCTGAACACTGAAGTATGACCAATTAGTAAGTTATGGTTTTCTACACAGACAACATGTGCAGATGTCTGAATTAATTGTGATCCCAGCTGTTACACAGATCAGAGGAGCCAAACAAATAACGAGGGAATCAATTATCAGTTGAGAGTCTTTTCACATTAATATACTGTATTGAAATTCAATTTGTTGCCTACACTCATCCCTAAGACCATGGACATATTGTACAGATACTTGATGACCCTGGATGCAGGAATGCCATTCCTGCCGCTGCTTATAATGCAAAAAGAAATCTGTTATGACACTTTCTAAAAGATCTTGAATTAACATTATTATATATACAGAAAAAAACAAGAAAGAGAGTGGGACTAAGACTGAGAGACAGGAAACATGAAGAAATCCACAAAGAATGAGGTGATTAGGCTTCCCCTAATACTACCTATTAACAGCTTAGTAGCTTCTCTGTAACCAAAGCCCTTTTTATCCTTATACACACCTTTGAGTGGCTAACAAGGAAATAAGAAGGGGAAACAACAGTGGCACCTGCGCTGTAGCATAGTATTCAGCTTGTTGTGATCCATGATGATCAGGTCTTTTTCTCGCAGCTCCTGCTGGAAGTGCTGGTTCAGCTGCTGTGGATAGAGTTACACAGGTAAAACTACAGTATCATCACTTCTCTGTGTGCGTTTGTGTGTGTATGTGTGCGGTCACAAACATCAACCTTCAATCGTATTTGTGGGTGTACATTTTCCAATATTGTAGCGGCTTCGTTTCTGACACTTTGAATACATAAAAAGGAAACAATAAATAAATGAGCTGATCTAGCAGTCCTGGTTTAGTGAACGGATTCAATTTTTTTTTAGCTGGTCATTGTTGGATTTTCATTACTTACAAATCAGACAGGAGACTCCATGAATCTCTAGTTGCAAGTGACACTGTATTAGAAGGTTTTTTTTTGGGGGGGGGACTGTTACTTTTGATTTCAGAAAGGAAAAGTCCCGATTAACTGACTTGAAAATGGAGTCCAGAACCATTTATGAAAGTCATTTCTGCCAAAAAAATATCTCCCTTAGATTCTAGCTTCAACTTAGCTGAACTAAAATTGCCATGTCTCTATATAATTTTCAAATCATTCTGAAATGATCACATTATGGTAACGGTTATATCATAGGGCAGTAAAGCCCAGACATTTGGGCTCTTTGAAATCATGTTTTTTTTCATTTTTGGCTGCTGTCCTGTCACACAAACATCAAGAGTGCCTAAACTATAAACCTACCTTTGTTCCTCTTTGAAGTTTTTCACACGTTCATGTGTGAAATATGCATGTCTATGCCTGCATAAGTTATTAGATGCACTAACAATGACACCTATTTAAATATATACCTCAGTGTGTATGTTGTTTATGTGTCCGTGTGTTTGTATTGAACCTCAGCTCTAAGCAGTTCACGGTGCTTCTGGCCCCTCTCCTCGGCTTTGATCTGTGTCAGACATCTGAGGTTATGGAGTTCTTCTCTGAGGCAGTTTGACTCCCTAAGCAGCCCCTGAATCATCCCATACTGCTGCTTCTTCTGGCTCTCTTCCTCAGTTACTGATAGCTGGTTGGGAACACATTTGGCGCTGTTTTAAGTTGAAGAATCTCACAATTACAATTTTACTGCAATTGAAGGGTTACTGATAGCAGAATGGGACAGCAAAGTGGTCTAAAAGTCCCTTAATGTGAGGAGGATGGATAGAGGATGGATATTGAAACTTTTCTGTGCAAAGTGCAGGACTTTACTTTAAAGTTTTGTCAAACTATGTGACATAGGATGAGAAAATTATGCAACGGCTTCTAACTGTGAAGATATAGGTGGTAGAAAATGAAATATATCAATATAACTTAAAACATAAAAATGGCATTTATTTTGAAAAGGTACAAGTGACATGAAGGGAAAAACTAAGATATAGTTGAACGACAGTTTTAACAGAACAAAAAAAAGGAAGGAAAAGATATACTGGTTAGAGAGCTACTGTAGAACATTGCATTACATTTCACAGTTGCTAATGATATTGTGTCAACCCACGCACATTGCTCCCACCTGCTTTTCAAAGCTGACTTTGAGAACATCCACCTCTTTCTGAAGCTCCATCCTCTGCTGAGTACTGGCCTCTCTTTTGGGAACAGCATCTAACTGAAAATTCAAGTCAGAACACAGAGTCAAAATCAAGTGTCTGTTCAAATTGCCAGCATGCAAGCAGATCATACATCTGCTGTTAAGTTGGTCCCGAATCTTAGCAAAAAGCTATAAAAATGTATTATTATTTCTTTTGGTACACTTTACATACTGAGGAAGGAAAGACCATGAGAATCCAGTAGAAAATTTCCAAACTTCAGATCAAATTCAGTAAGTGCATATTCAATCCCACATTAAACATTGACTGCAAAATAATTAATGCTATATATCAGAGTTTCCCTGAGGTCTCTCTGATAGCCGTTGGATCAAGTGACACTGAAATTGCTCACTGTAGCTCATAAAAAATGTATGCCTGTAGGCGTTGGGATTGCCCCTCTCTGCAGGGTTGCCAGGCCTCATGTTCGCGTACACTGCTACATATTTAAATAATGTTGTTCCCTAGAAGCTGAACAAGACCAAATCAGCAGGTTTAAAAAGAAGTGCAATACCACAGTTTTATTTCAGCTACATAGATGGAGCACTAAATACTATCACTGTGAGTCCATATTAGGCCTCATGGTGTAGTGAGTTAAGAACACATTGTGTAAATATCAAAGCCATCAATCACATCATATTTGGGACAATTGTAAAGCATTTTTGTGGTAAACCCACAATCCTTGTCTAAACAGCCTTTATAGTCAAATTAATTATGAGTAATTGTTCACGTGAGAGTCATTAGTGATTAGTGGAAATAAATTAATCAAATTGTACAATTCCTTTGGTTTTAATATTTGTTCAGTGTGTGAATTCCCTGGTGTGTCATAGTGATTTCCTTTGATATTGTTATGTGCTTGTGAGATGTGCTGACACATTTCCCATGACTCTCCCTCTCTTCTTCTTCTCTTTAAAAACTGTGAACATCAGTAAAATTACAGGAAGCTCAAAAATAAAATAAAAAAAAATTGCTTCTGAACAATTTAATGTGCTGATTCCTGACACCATGACATTTACACCCAAAATGTCCCCACACCTGTGTCCAACCCTGGAAACTTTTCATAACCAACTGCCAATAACAGCAAAAACATAATGTTGCAAACCATGATGTATACATGTTTTTATACTGTGGGGTAGTTTACTGGTAAAATCTAAACATTTCCAAGCTGCTAGTAGATGTTTGGCATATACAAAAAGTCTGTGTTTTACATAATTTATATGTATTTTCAGGAAACATAACAGAAGCGTTCTGGTGCTAAAAAATACTAGACCACTCATGAACACTCCAACTACCTCAAATTTGAACAGATGTTTCTTCGTATTCATTGAAAGTAACAACCTAAAGGTCACCTGTGCCTGTAACTCAGTGTAGATAGATTGCGTGCGTTCTAGCTGCTCAGTGGCTGTGGCCAACGCATGCTCCATCCTCTTGAGGGCTTGCATCTGCCTGAGGAGAAACACAATAGCTATCATCATCATCATAAGGCTGTGCCTCCCACACAAAATGAGGAAACTCTGAATTTTTTCAACCTTTGTGCATCTACCATGTAGTTTTTATTGGATTTGTCAAATGTATACAAAATGTCAAAAATCGTCTAAAAAAATACTCTTAACAAAACTCTAACAGAACTACTCACGTAAAACTTCTTGTACTTAGTGAAGACTACAACCACATGCAGACTAAACTAAAGGCTCTTCAACTGAATGTTTCTAAAGAACAAATATATTTCCTGTACTGTATATTTTAGGTGTACAGGTGTAAGTGCAAAACCTCTTAAATACAGTGTGTAATTATTGAGGTGTATTGATATATGAATACTCATTTACATGTTCAATGGAGTCCAGTCTTACCTATTTTTCTCCCTGAGCTGCACAGATTGGCTCTCATACAGGTGCTTTCTCTCACACATGGTGGTTCGCAACTTCATTTCCAGGATGCCTCTGGTGATGAAAAACACACGCGTGTGTGAAAACATACTGCAAAAGTCTCTCTTCCACCTCTGAAAATCCTAATCAAATACTGTATTTCTATTTTAATATATTTATCAAATTAAATCACATTTTTTCTGGCTATTCCCTTGCCATACAGCAGTGTTCATTTTTGACTTTATTAGGAGCTTGTACCTGTTCCCTGTGAATTCAGCCTCCTCCTCCCTGTTGACCTCCTGCTTTTTTTGCAGCTGTCTGCATTCCCTCTGACTGGTGTCTGCTTGGGCCTGGAGACCCTCCAGCTCCTCATTCAACTCCTTCTTCTTCAACCTGAGGGAGTGGTTACGCTGCTCCACCTCTTTCACTTGCCGCTCCATTTCTGAAATCTCTGTATTTAGTACTTCTATCTTCTTCATTGCAGCACTAATGTGTTTAGGGGGGTGAAAGAAACAATTAAAACCATACAAAAGAAAAATGTACAGAATGTTTAAGACCAAGAGAAGAGTATCAGTTATTACTACTCACTTGCACAGCAAGAGTGTATATCTTATGAAATAACAGCATGTGTATCCATATTTCAGATACACCCCCAGTAGTACTCTGCTTTGTGAATTTCAAATTACAAGTCATTGCTCAGATGGCTCATCCAGACAGTTTCTCTGCATCACTTGCAAGCCAAATATTAATTTGAAATGAACATAAGAGACTGCAGTGAAGCGATAAGTGGTGCCATTCGCTGGCGATGAAGCTTTCTGACTGCAGCTGAAGTTCACTACAAAAATGAATGATGTCTGATGCACATATTTAAATTAAATTAGAAGGATCAACACATTTAAATTGCTGAGAAGAATTTGACTAGTGCTACAAATACAACCCCATTTCCAGTTCCTCATGTGAACTAAAATACCCCTTTCCAGGAAGGCTACTGGTACTTCATAAAAGGGTGTGGTTGGAAAGATATGTTACAGAGAGTACACAACAATCTGATGTTTCTTGCAGGAAAATGAATGGAGAAACTGATATTCCGCTTCAGTGTTGCAGAGATCTTGTGTTTTTTACTGTTTCATTTCAGGTCAAACGTCTCTGGGTCAGATCAAAAGTTTACACTGAGCAAAAAAACTGTAGCACATGCTCTTTCCAGCTCAGAGTTCATCCAATTAAATCCAACTCTTTCGTGTATAGGAGATCAAGATTAAGGGAAGGAGACAGATTACAAAAGGATTGTAACAAATCAGTGAGGGACTTAATTTTAAAAAGATGTTTCTACTGTCCAGTCTTCAGTGTTGATAAACCACAGCACCCTAACTGCTTCATTTTTAGTCCTGGTGTTTGAAACATTACTTTCCTGCTCTCCCACCAATAAAGAATAATAAGTAGTTAAATGTACTTACTCCCTCTTAGAGCGTTTCCTTTCAAACTCCTTTAAAATCTGGTCAGGTATACTGATGAGCTGGGCTTTCTCAGCCTTGTTCCACACACAAATGTAAGAAAGTGTGTAAGAAAGCAGATGATTTGTTATTTTATTGGTGTACTGTCTACTCACACAGAGACAGACACACGTATGCTCTCACACACAGACCTCTTTGCGCTCTATGATCTCCTTCTGGTCTTCCAGCTCTTTCTGTTCTTTCAAGAGCTGCATTTCATGGGTTTCCACATCTTCCATCAGCCTTCTGTGCAGAGAGTAAAAGCAAGATAAACACAAAAAGTACACTTATTATTTGAACAATTTTGATTAACAGCACTTAAAAGATTCAGCTGCACTGCTTCTTATTAAAGCAGTAAATAGCAAAATACATATAAAGCTCCACAGAGTGGATTTATATATATGCATCAGTCTGTATCAATATGTATCAATCTGCAGGGCAGAAAATTGCATTTGGGCTCACTGAACAACAGCTAGATAAAATACCTGACTTCCAGTTGTCTCTGGGCAACCTCTTTCCTCAGATCCTCATATTTGTCCTGCAGGGCCTTTGTTCTGCTCTCCAGCTCCTGGAGGACACACCAGCAGAATGAACATTAGATAACATACCAAGAATATCAGGTATATGGTGAGAACTTAATTGAGCCCAGGTACAGGCAAAATACTATTGTATTGTACAACTCTCATAGTCAGTTCCAGGCTTTGTTTTGCCTTAGATTTTTTTAAGAGCCATAAACACATTTTACACCACACTATATAATATGATAAGTTGATATAATCAATAACTTTCCTGAACAGTTCTGGTAAAGGCAGCAGCTTCTGTTATTCAAACAAGCAATGCCTTCATCTGTTTGATATTTAAATATTATTTGACCACACACTTCTGATGTGTCCCGGTGCTGTTCGTGTCCATAGTGGCAATGCAAATGCTTCCCCAATACTGCCTCCCGGTGATTCCTGCTAATCAGTCAAAATGCAGCAGCCGTTTTATTGCAATACTGGCTCCCTACAGAGTAATAAACACACAGGTGTCACTGGTTCTACAAGTAATTTGTAGATGGAAATTCACATTTTCAAAGTTCACTTTTAATGCAACTCAATACAAAAACACATGGGTGTCTTTAGGATAAATCATCTCTTCATCATTTCCTGTTTGTTTAGTCTGCTAAATGTTACTCAGGAGTCACCCTGAGTCATATGCAATGTTGATTTCTTTATGCTATGGAAATGATACCAGCCAGAGGCATGAAAGCAGAACTGCAGTACATTTGGCATGTTTTGTTATTGGTATTGGAATGAGTAATGAATCTGTAGTTGCATAATTGAACCTCAAAAGTATCCAAAATCAAAAATGTAATTAAAGCTGCTGAATATATTCAACAATTTCTACAAATATCAAAATGCTGACCTTCTTTTGCTATTAGCAGTACAGGCAACAGCATTTTGATGAAGTTAGATGATGTATAATAGAGAAGGTCACGTGACTATCCTTACAGCATGTTCATATGCTTGAACCTCTGATCACATTTTCTTCAACACAGTTGGTGAAAGTTTTAGTGCTGATGATCCAACAATTGAAATGCACAAACTTTAGTACTACTACTACTGACATACTTCTGATGGATAAAATAATAAAATAAAATAAATAAATAATAAAAGGTAATACAGTATTAATATGTCTTATAGCATATTATAAAGTACTGAATTGTGCAATGGCCTCATAGGTCTTGGGTTCGAACCTTGGTTGTCCCATGCCTTCTGTGTGAAGTTTGCATGTTCTCCCCGTGTCTGTGTGGGTTCTCTCCGGGTGCTCTGGCTTCCTCTCACAGTCACACATGAAGGTAGGTTAACTGGCAACTCTAAATTGCCCTTAGGTGTGAATGTGAGTGTGTATGGTTGTTTGTGTGTCAGCCCTGTGATGAACTGGCGATGTGTCCAGGTTGTACCCGGCCTCTCACCCAATGTCAGCTGGGATTAGCGGTTATAGATAGTGGATGGATGGATGAATTGTGCAAATCACACAGCATCAAGGAGATGCTGGGAATCTAGTATGCTATGCAAATAAATGAATGTTCTGATTTTTACAGTAAATGTGTTCCTTTTGACAATATGCAGAGAATAATTTGTGATATAATACATTGTGAGCATTATTACTTTGCATTATTTATGTTGGAGATTCATACAAGAAGTGAGTTTGCTCATCATCTGTTCAAAGACCAGCCTATATTTGGCTGTGATGTGAAGGTGTTTGTTTTTATAATGTATTTGTTTTCACTTTTAAATAATATGTTTTACTCCCTTTGTTGGGTTTCTAAAAAATGTAAATGTTTTTTGCTACATCATTTTTTCTTTGTGGGTGATTACTGGCGATTACTTACATAATTCGCCTGCTTAAACAAAACAAGGATTAAAACATTTTCAACTCGAATGACATCCTTTTGCCTCAATGTGAGATTGCAATATAAAATATTTTAGCTTCATGTTGCTTCAAATGGCTTCTTAAAGAGCCAATGGCTAGTATTCGTATTGAGGGATTAAGCCTGGATGGAGGCTTAAAGTAAAACTCATATTTATCCCCTATGAAGACCGTGGTTGCAGTAATAATCCACGTCTCTGAAACTACACCTGGATGGTGCAACGACGAACTTACAGCAGGTTTTGGCTGAATCTCATTCTCTTTCTCCAGATACTGCTTCTCTTCCCAGAGACTGCACAGGGGTGAGGTAAGGTGAGTTGAGGCGAGGAGAGAACATTTGAATGAAAAAACAAAATGAATGTGTTGAGAAGTTAACAGCATGTTTCAGTTCCTGGTTCAACAGAAAAAGGAATGCAATGAGAGGAACAGACATGTACAAATACATTTAAAAATGTGCAGTTTGAGTTGAACTCATGCTAATTTAAAATGAGTGTCAAACGTTTTGTGTATGTTGCTATGAAACCTTTCTATAATAGTGAGTGAATAAAAAACCTTTATGCTATACTGTAGAAACACATAATGTATAAAACAACCAGTATAAATACAAGATTCCTCATACATAAACAAAAAGAATCATAAATGAAGTACCCAGCACAGAATAAATGTGCATATAAAAACATAATTTATATGAATTTTTCATCTCCCTGCGGCAGAGGCTTTTTGAGCAGTTGATTAAAATTTGTATGAAATCTTTTCAAGTCAGCTCTGTCATTGTGAAAAACCGTAGTGTACAGCTACACATTTCACAAGGTAAATGATATTAATCTTCCTGACAAGTTGATATATTGGATATTAACTGATATACAGAGAAAACGGCATGAATGCTAAAATATGGGACTGGAAAAAGTGCTGAATTCCTGTGCATCTGTTTGGCTAAAGATAAAGGACGCAAAGATTTTAAAAGACATATTTGCATGGTGAGCATCTGCTCGTCATATGCAGACCGCTAGCCATTTGGACAAGAGAGGAGAAGGGAAAAAACAGGAGAATTGTTAGGACGAGGGGATGAGTTTAGGCCGGAGGGGATGAAAGAAAGAGCAGAAAGAGAAGAAGAAGAAACACAGGTAATGGGAGGACAAGACAGCTCACTACCAAAAGCTGTCACAAATAATATGCACACTCAGTGTCTAATACTGTCTATTACCGCATCCTCTGAGAATGCTCTGTAAGTGGTTTTCATTTAATATTTCAATTACCGCTGTGCCCACAACTTTCTGCCTCAGTGTGTGTGCTCTGCACTAAAAATCACTGCATTCTACAGATCATATCTCTGCAATACAGTGGTAAGTTTACATACCGTGAGTGGTTTCATATTACTGAGGTAATCCAGGGTCAAATAGGAAAGATATGAAAGGAAATCTCCTTAATAGAACATAAGGCTATTAAGTAAATAAGGAATATTAGGAGTGTTCAATGATAATATTTTTATTTCTCCTGACTTTATAGTATACAACCCATTTCCTCTCTCTAAAATTATTTTTACAATCTTTTAACAACTCCTCTTACAATCCACCCATTCTACTTTATCCTATTAGCTCAGCTTTTTCATAAGTGTTTTTTTTTTGTTAATAGTTAAGGTTTCATGCTCTTTTCACACTGTCAGATGTTTACATTGGTGTGTAATGTGGGGAATCTTCAAATCTAGCATGCAGTGATGTCACGCTGTCTCGCTCTTGTTTAACTTACTGACACTTCAGCTGTTAAATGCCCAAACTTTCCTTGGCACTTTTGGACATTTAAATGGACATTTCAACTGCTTTCATTAAATTCACAATTTAAAGCCCCCCTCCACTGTATTTTGACATTTCTATGATATTTCATATTTTTCTGAGTCATTTCCTTATAATGTTGATTACCCACATAGTTCGCCAAATATTTTTTGACAAATAACCCAATTTTGTGCTCAAAATTGCAAAAGTTCCTTAGTTGTTAAAACGGGGTGGTGACGTATGCCTCGTTAAAAAACTGTCACGTCCGACTATTAACCACACCCCCATTCTCTGTTTAAGAAAGAATGTTCGCCAAAAACGGCTGTTAAAACTGGCTGGAGGGGGGCTTTAATAACTTTTGACCGGCAGTTTAATTGCTTTCAGCAACATTTTAAGACTTTAAGACTTTTTACCTGTTTAATGTTTTGCTTTCCTAGTTTTTCTTTTTTTCTTGTAAGTTACTGGTTAATTTTATTTCTTCATCCTCCTAAAAATGATTTGATCCAATAAGGAAAAATTGCTCTGTAGTTAAACTGGTCACAACCTTAAAACAAATTACAAATTACACAACAAAGTACACGTTGCTTTGATTTCAAGGATTGTAAGACAAAATGTTTGGGAATCACTGGTGTATGTTATCATGTTGCCTAGCAATGTTCCAATAACCTCCATTTGGCCCTTGAAAAGTTTGTGGACAGAAAAGAGGGAGATACTTGAGTGTGTTATTTTCCATTTCTGTGTGTGTGTTTGACCCTTTGGACACACTGATAGTGGTGTTGAGTGAGTCGCGGGAAGGAAAAGAGAAACCAGCAGCAGAAAAGAGGAAAATTGGTTGCGATGAGAAAAGTGACTCATGGGAGCGAAAGGAAAGGATTAGAGGGGAAGAACAGAAACGACTACAGGCCTGATGTCAAAAAAACTAACCAGTGCGGAGAGCTCAGACAAATAAACAGGTTACATCCAGAGCAGAACATAAAAATCTACTTAAACTTGGAATTTGAATAACGAACTGCTTACATCAGGTTTTTCCCCATGACATAAAGTAAATCTCTGAGAAAATATGGCTACAGAAACAAAGACATTTAAGGCAAAGACAATAATGAAAGTCAAACTTGCTGTAGGCAAGCAATACACACACACACACACACACACCACATACACACACACTTAGTACCACTACTATTTGTGTGTATGTTTGTGTCCTATACTCTTTCACCTTTACCTCCCTCTAAAGTCAATGAAAACTTGCGAAGTTGCTGCCTCATGCAGCTCACCTCAGTGTTTGGTCCCTAGTTACTTAACTGTGACTGTGTGTGTGCGTGTGTGTGTCCATGCATACGTAATGTCCCCTACTGTACACAGCTTCTCTCTTTACCACGTCACTTTCACTTCTGCATTTTGTCTTTACTCTCATCTCTCGCTTGTGTTACTGTCAGTGGTGTGAAGATGCACTTCACAATGTGAAGTGCAATGTGTGTGTGTGTTTGTAAAACAGCTGCATGCACATCTGAGAAGTTTGAAAAAGATGTATTTGCTTGAATCGAATGTCATTTTTATTTATTACATTTGACATATGATGTAGCATGAGTTACGACAATAATACCTGTGTATTTATATATACAGCTCACCATTTCATTCTGTGCCGTGTCTTGTACTCTCTGTCCTCAGCAGCTTTCAGTTCATTGTATGCCTGGAGGAGCTGTTGCCTCAGTTCATTGACCTCACTTACAGGCTCCTCAGAGGTGCTCTGCTCCTCTGTTCTCTCCATCTCGGCCTGTAGCCTCTTCAACTCAGCACGATGCCTCTTTGCCTCTCCTAAAAGTTGGATCTCAGAATCCTGGGTACTGTAGGATGAAATAATAATTTAAGTATGTGGTACAGTATGCATTGTACAGATACTAATTACGAACTGCTGGGTATATTTACATGTCTTCTGTCAGTCCAATTCTGTGGTAATCTAAAACCACAGGTAAGACAGTTTTGTTTTACTTCAAAGATATGTCATATGTATAAGTTACTGCCTTATCTTTAATTTAATTTGACCATAAAAATCTAAATATTAGCTAAATTTTATATATTGTTTCCACACTCCTTTGCAGGAAATGTAAAGCCATTAACTATAAGATAAATCATATAAACTTTAGTTAACTACAAATAAGCTAAACTGCTTTAAGTCTTGTGTGAAACAGATTTTTCAGAGGTAAAATTGTGGTACAATAAGCATGTAAAGATAAAGATAGCGGCTGATTTTCATGATAGACTTCTGAGTACTGATCCAATTAAATTTAATGTGCATATTCAGATTTTGTTTTCACAATGAATGACACACAGATTTCTCATTTGCGCAAGAAATTGGGGTCTCTAAAGTTAATTTCACTTCCTCTATTATGTGTCTTGGTGCCGGGTTTGAGAATAAGTGTTCTAGGAAGCGTTTGATGAAACTTGGATTTGTTTTTATTTCAGCCTATTACTGTCATTGGTGCCTCAGCTACACCCTTGCTACCACTTCTTTGCTCAAATTAAGATTTCTGGCTTCACTGAGTGAGAAGTGACCCCAGTGCAGGCTTCAAAATGTCTCTGCAGAAACGAGTGGCTGATGTCACCGATGGCAACTCAACAGTATATAAGAGCACTACAACCAGATCTGATAAAGAGTTAAAGACTTTTTCAAGGACAGTTTAGCGGGATGGATTCTGTCTGTCACAAGAACTGAACTATGCTCTATTCTCAGCATCTTTGCAGTCGTAACGTACCTTGGTAAAATATCACAGACCAATATTTGAGGGTTACAAATCAATTTTATACTGTGTTTGTTTCAAGAAGAGAACGTACCTCTTCAGAGTATTGTGGAGTAGCCTGTAGCTGGATTTCAGTTTGGCCACTTTGGTCGGGCTGATTTTGCCCAATGATAACATCTGAAGAGTATGAAAACAGAAATATTACCAATCTTAAGGGCATGAAAAAAAAATAATAATACATTTTATTTCTAATGCACTTTAAGAAAAACCTCAAAAAACTGTTTATAGGGAAGGATTTGCATGTACGACCAAAGATAACTGATTATTTATGGTCTAATAGTAACTCTAAGTATGTCAGCAACATTTCTAAACTAGTATAAGCACACGTTCTGTGACTGGAATTTACACGAGTCCTCTGTGTCATCCGCATGTGAACAGTCCAGCCACAGCCGGACATTACAGCAGTTCTTACCTTTATCCAGCTAAGTCGGCTACAAACCTTCCTGCATGAGTTTGCCAGCTTAGGTAGCACTATTTCAAAGTCTTTGATCTGCCCACAGCTGCCTGTATAAAAAGCTAAAATATGAATAGAAAATCACATTCTGTGGAAATCTCTTGTTGCCATTTTCTCTGGACAGAATTTTCAATACGGCGAAATTGCTACGAACCAGATACAATTTTGTCCAGCAAGCAGTTTTGTAATATTGTTTTGTGAAAGAAATTAAGTTCCAGGAGATGAAGAAGAAGAAAACTAAATCACCGTAGGGTCCAAAAAAAGAGTTTCAAATTTCATAATAGTCAGTGCTTTTGACAAAAATTATTTGTTTCTGCTGTAATATGCTCAAACTTCAGTTACTGTTGTAAGAAAAAGCTTTTTTAAAGCTGTCTGGACTCGCCACATTTTTTTTTACATCATCTGATACAGCACAACAAAGCCGAACTCCCTGATGTCTGTAAAGAGGATTTAACCCAAGTTGGGCTGAACAAACCTTTATCATCATAGCAGATCACAGTATCAGAGCACCTTATCACAATCATGAATAAAAAACAAACCTCCAGCTATCTGCAATCTTAAAAGAAGAAGAAAAATCATTAAAAATAGCCCATATATAACAAAAAGTAACTACAGTTCTTGAGATTACATGTATTATTAGACCTGCATGATTTGAAAAAGCAGATAAAAAAGACTCAGCTGTGAAACCATGGTACAAACAAAACAAAACACAGCAAAGAAAATGATATCAGCCAACAGCATTGCAACAAAGGGAAAATTATCACTAAGAGCTGCTGATAAATTTCTCTCTCTGGCAAGGTAGTTCTGTGTGTAACAGTGATAGAAACAGAAGGCAGGTGTTGTCCCCATCTTATCTTCAGAGCCAGGTTGGAAGAGTGGGGAGTAATGAGGGATAGTCTTGTCTGTATCAAAGAGCTGCAGAACTGAGGATATCTTAGGTCGGACTGTGTAACGGCAGTGAAAACACACAAACGCTCTGATTATATATACACACACACACAGACTGATAACTCACCCGACTTCAAACATTAGGGATAGCCGATTATGTTTTTAGATTCATTCCATTATATTTTTTATCTGGCTATTGTCAAATGTGCTCGCAAGTACCCGACCACGTTCCAAGGGCTGAAAGGACAGAGATACGAATGTTGTGAATGATGCAGATTAGGGGTCTCGTTAATATGATTTATTCAGATGTTTTTCACTCAGTTTGCACCAGCAGTCACCCAAGGTCACATCACTACAAACGAAACACCTGACTAGTATTATCCGATCTGCGGTTTAAGCATTTAAAGTATAGTTAAATCTGTGACTCTTACATCTTGAAATGGTAAGTGGGTCATCTGGTCCTAACTGATGTCTTTAATTTCAACCGTAGTTGTGTAATCTAATATTGACTCCTTAAAAAAAAACAAATGACAGGAACATGTGAAATTATGTCATCGTACTGAAACTAAATAGCAATTCAAAACAGATTTTGGGGTGAAATAATACATCAAATATGGTCAGTGTTGGGTTTTCAATAGTGTAGATGACATACCAGTGATGAGACACACACCCTGGCCATACACTGGGCATTTTTCTGAGAGAAGCAGCCTAAAGCGGTTTCAGGCAGCCTCTCTAATTCTAGTGCCAAGACTTATCTTCAGCAGTATAGAGTATGGGGAGATTTTTATGGCGTGGCTGCATAAGGCTTACATGTGGCTGACCATCTTTGAAGTGAGATAGAGACTATCACTGGAAGATATTTAGTCAGGCACATGGACACACATACATGTCCATTTACTCCCAGAACCACACATGCACAACTTGGCGAAGCAAGCATGCAATCTGTACTGCAGAGCAGCAATAAACCTTCCAGTAATATGAGTGTGGTGCAGCTAGGGTATGTGGACTGTGTAACAACAAAAAAAAGTGGGCTTTAACACTCTTCACCCTCAGGGAGAAAAATAATGACCACCGAGACACAGCACTGAATTCCTCTGTGTGATGGAGAGACCCACCATCTTTCTTTTCTCTGTGTGTATCTCTACCTTCATGTCCTGATATTGACTGTTGAGCCTACAGCTAGATTGAATCACTTTGTTAGAGGAAGTTTTGTGCAGTAATATTTTCCTTTCACGAGTGCTGCTCGTCAGGGCTGAGAGCCACCTCTGTAGATGAAATCAATTATCCGAAACTGTTTCTCTAGAAATATGACACGCGCATGAGACATCTAACGCCCCAAGGTCAAATTACATGACCCACGGTTATGGATCACTTATACTGAAACAATTGCCCTGTCCCGCAAACAAATAATCAGTGCCAAGTTTATAAACTTACTACAAGTTTTAACAAGACTCCACCAAGGGTAACATCTAGACTGTAAATGTCACTGGGTGAGGCTAAGAATTGCTCACACTGCAGAATAAACATTACATTTTAATAGCTTTTGTGGCTCAATAATTGTTCATAATAAGATGCTCCATGAAATTGCCTCATGTATGAATAATGTCTGTGGGAGAGAATGAGTGCAATGTCAATCAAGACAATCTAACCACCTAAATTACCACATTACCACATCATCATTACAGGCAAAAACAAGTGTATTATTTGTTGTTTATTCATAAGACTTCATTATCTGTTTCCTTTGTTAATATATAAACAACCTACGTAAACCCATTCATAAGTCCATCAATGCTGAGGTCACAGCAATTCAAGTTTTAATACATTTTAAATTAAGTTAGCCATTGTGTAACTTCAACTATCAACAGCTGCTGCCACCACAGAATGGAGTGGTGAGGACAAGAGGACCGGGCTCAAACTCACCTCTCATCCTACATCTGCCAGAGACAAAATATCCTTATATTATCTGACACTTGATCTCTCTATGGAGCAAGCCAACCAAGGCACTGTAGAATAGATTGGTATCAGCATCAAAAAGCCTACAATTAATAAAATGTACTATATCTCGACAAACCCCTACAACCCTACGACCCCTATTCCTTACACAGCGGTAAACGCAACGGAATCATTAAGTGGCACAAATGAATAAAGAGCAGCCAGCAGTTTCAATTAATGCTATCCACACTGGCAACCAGTGAGGTGAGCAAAGCCAGCAGAGCCATTTTGGGTTAAAAAAACAAAAAAGAAAAAATGGGCTGTTTATTTATTTCAGGGACGTGTTGCCTGCTGCTGTTGGTTTGAAATTGTTTTTTAATTTCCATATTTTGTTCATGCTAGAGATGAAGAGTGGCTGTCTAAATTCAGTCAAACTTCCCTGATACAACACAAGAAAGTATTGTGGCAAGAAAGGACACTAACAAATAATATAGGAAACTAGTATAGGAAACCATTAAACACGTAATGTGGTGTAGGCTATATTTTTTGAAGCACTATTTAGCAATCATTTTAATGTAAATCTGTAGTTGATTGTGCAATCTGCATTCTCCTTTCCTCCACCTCTTTCTATCTCTCTCCCCCATTCCCAAAATTTCTGTCTGCATCTCTGTGCTGCTGATATGGTGTTTTGCATTACGCAATAGGGCTGCCCCTCCCATCCTCTTTAACTCTCTCTCTCTGGCTCTCTCTCTCCCTCCCTCCCTCCCTCACTCGCCCTGATATTAATGACACAGCTATCTGAGGCAGAGGCAGTTCCCCTGCGCTCTCCCTCTTGCAGGCTGTGCTCTTACACACACACACACACACAACACGTACTCTTAAACCAATACTATACTGATCACACACTCACACACTACTATATGCATTCAGACACTTTTTGAGTTCATATCAGAGGCAGCAGCAGACGCTCTCACTTCACACACACACTCATTTCTCTTTTTACAAATCTCACACAGAAGAATGAGGACAGTTGTGCTTTGCGTTTGTGCCAGACTCCTGCTTACAGCCACCTTAGTGCCGTGCACCAGCGGGGCAGCAGACTTCCCCATCAACTCACACCAGAGGTGGGACGCAAGAGGACCCTACTCTTTGGGATCTGAATCCGGTACCCCCACCTCCTGCCCTATAAAACTGAGACCCTCAGGCCAGTGCGGGAGCTCCGGAGCTGGGGCAGAGGAGGGGGATGACTGCCCTTACCAGCTTACCCTCCCTCCCCTCACTATCCAGCTGCCCAAGCAGTTCAGGCTACTGGAGAAGACGATGAAGGAGCTGCAGAGCCTGAAAGAGGTGGTCAATAAGCTGAAAAGCGGGTGCCAGGAGTGCCGTGGGGCACGGGGCAATGGACCTTTGGGACATCAGCAAGCTGACCAGGGACAGGCGCAGGTTCAGAGGGATGCTGGGGAAGAAGGGAGACTAGACCTGACAGGACAGGAGGTGCAAGGTGGGTCCAGCCAAGAGGAGAGGGGAGATGGGATGGTCCCTGGAGCTACTGTGGAGCTTGCTGTTCCTGGGAAAATTACACCGAGCCCCAGCACGATGCAGGAGATGCAGGTAAGAGGCACAGTTCAGTCTCACCAAAAAAGAGACAATTTTTAACGCTTCTAATTGTACAGTGCAGTATTCTATATGTATAATCTTTTTATGAATTTCCCATCACTGACAAAGGTCAATAAAAGTGCATGCTTCATCCGCCTTACCTAAATTAGGTAATAGTTTTGAAATTATTCAGACTGTTAAAATCCATCAGTGTACATTCTGTACCATACAAACATAATTTAGAGGTTGGTACAAACAGTACAATATTGGTACTGCACCATTTTCTGTATTTCCATCAAATTTCCAGTAATCCAGTATGATTATCAGCCTTGTAAAGATTTTAGTCACACTAATCTAAACTCAGCTAAAACGCACTTTATAAACGCTGAAGGAATAAAAAAAAGTCCCTGTAAATCTGCCCAGTCAACTGGACCATGCTGGAATGTAAACTGGCGAGATGTTAAAAGACCTGTAAAGTCCTACCTGGCACCAATCCACCAGGGAAAATTCCTGGTACTGTAAACAGGGTGGGGGAGTCAGCGTTAGAACAAAAATTTACCGCCATTTGGCTGGTGTCTGTCTGGTAAGTTTGTTGACTCTCACTGCCACTCTGGCAGACAGCCAACCACCACGCAAATTCGTTTCTATTCTACAATTCTAATTGGCTGGTAAAACAATAAAGGAGGCTGGTGACTTCGGTAATCCACCTGCTTTGTATTCTGTGCAAGGAAAAAATCCCCCCCCCACTCACACGCTCTGGCTCTTCCCAGGTGAAGCTGAATAGGATGTCAGCCAGCCTGCGCAACGCCAGGAACCAGATCTCAGCTATGCAGGGTCGTCTGGAGGGGCTCAACCTGCTCAACATGGACAACGTGCAGGCTATGGTAGACAGGCGGGTGGAGAACATCACTGGAGTGGTCAACAAGCTCAGCTCCACCTGCACTACCGCATGTCCAGTACAGAACGCCCCCTCAGTGTAAGCCTGCTTTTATTAAGATTAATTTGGTAGCATTCTCTATTTTGTTATTTTGACTGCTCCAGCCCTTTTCTCCCATTATTTTTGGTTCTATCCTATCTTGGATAGATATACTGTCCTTTGAAAGCCCCCCCATCTTATCAGCTACATTCAGCTTTGTGTTTTCTATTGTGTTCTAGTTTTGCTATTTCAAAGATGCCTCTCCTCTTCTATCCTTCCCTCATGTATTTTTTTTTGCAGTCTTTTTGAGCATGATCAAGAAGCCCTTTCACTATTCTCTTCTCCTCTATCCTTTTCTATTCTCTTAAATTAACCACAGATAAGGAAATGGAAAGTCCAGCAGTTTGGGTTATTGTGAGCTGAATTTTCTGGCATGGGATCTGTCCAATCATGCCTAAGTGGACATGGCGACTTGTAATCACTATAAACAACCCAACTCTGGGTGGTCACCTTCAGCCAATGCTGCATTTCTAGTAAATGGGAAGTGAAATTTCCAGGCTGACAATGACACTGTTAACTGCAGATAGTGCTTTGTTGAGACATGCCTTCTCCATTTCCAATATGAACTACGTATTTTATATGAATTACGTATTTTGGGGCGATTCGTATCACGAGAAGAGGAATTTTCCATTACCTTTAAAATGATACTATAGTGAAGGTACCATGCCAACAATAGATGCCCATGTCCACTATACTACTACAGTAATGCAGCAAATATTACAACAGAAAAAATACCTTTAGGTTGAGGTCATACTGTAGATGAGTGAAGCATGACAACTAGGGTCAAAGTGAGAATTCAAATTACCTCTTATGTAACAAGTGCCCCGACATTCAAATACTCTCCATATAAGAAGAGAGGGAGAAAAGGACAGATAACTTGCGTTTAAACTACTACATACTATGAACATAAAGAAAAAGCTTAAAAAGGCAACAATTTCTAGAGTCAGGTTCAGTCCTGTAAAGAGGAAGTCCAGCAATTAATGGGACTAAATCTTATGATGGAGACTATGCAAAAACATATCTGTAAGGACTGCAAACTAGCCGAGCGTAACAAACATTCCACTTTACATTTAAAAGCTTATTTGGATGAGAGCATAGTTGAAATGCAGGCTGCTTTTCAGAAACTGAAACTGAATAATGTCCTGATATTGCATGAGTGAATGTGAATGTGACACTATATTGGGGCTTTTATGTGGAAAACAGATGTGAGCTTATTCTAAGTAGATTAGCTGGGACCATGGTGATGTGAAGGAAACCCTCAGCCTTTTCTCTTCCTCCGAGTTTTCTTCTCCCCTAAACTTGCCTCTTTCTCTTTCAAATTCCCCTTCAAATGGTTACTTCTCTCCCTTATACTGTACATGTATGCTCAGTCTATATGTTCTTCATCTCTCCATTTCCCTTCACATCTCAACTCGTTTTCACTTCTTCTCTTGCCATAATGTTCCCTATCTCCCTCTCTCTTTAATCCCCTTTCCGGGTGCTTTACTCTTTCCTCTCCCCCTACCTCTCTCTTCATCTGGAGGTCATGCTCTTGAGTGCTCATTCCTGCATAAAACAACTAGCTCTCATTATCTCTTGACAACAACACAAGAAGTAATGTGGGCGGATTTCCTAACATTAGTCATGGATGGTACACAGGGTCAGTAACACTTGTGTTTGTACATCAATCTGTCATGTTAAGCTCAAGAACCAGCAAATTATTCTGCTGCAAGCTAGGAAATCGTGCATGATGGTGTCTGAAGTGAATCCAGAAGAAGAAGACAGCTGTCACCATGGAAAAACTAAAGTGTCACAATAACAGTTATGCAGTTTTACAACAGAACTGTATACAGTGTTGTAATAGCTGGATTAATTAAGTGAAAAATGACCACTTGAAAAAGTTGATTAACTAAATGAAACATTTGAAATGTTTTAGAGAGGCTTTGAGAGGTTTTCTCATAATATCCATGGCATTCTCATGACCAGTGCGATTTTATTCCCATTGTCAAGTTTAAAACTACTAATAATCAGTGAAAAATGTTTTCCACTTGTTTATGAAAATATGAAAAGTGCTTAGTGAAGCAATTCATGGCTAACTGGTTCCCCTGACTCATAAATAAAAACTCCAGTTGCCAAAATGCAGATAAATCTTGAAATAATAGTTGAACACAGATTTGCACTAAACAAAATTTAATGCATTAGACACAAGCAGGTGACCGCATCATCATAAGGTTATATTAAAATAACATATTTAGAAAACGTCATATCCAACAGATGTACAGTATATTTTAATGGAGATGAAGCTGTGGTGATGGATCATTGGCCAGAAAATATTAACCACTCACACACGCGCAAAGATTTAAAAACTAGCCACACTTGTACACCTCATTAGGCTACACTACACAGCTCAAACAACATTTACACTCAGTAGGTTCAGAAAAGGCATCTAAGGACACTCACTTTTTAAAACTTTTTTCATACTTTTGTCCATATGATGAAGAGCATGCAGCTAACAAAACACTGGCATAGATTACACAGACATTTTAGGCCAATGCAGAATAGCAAGTAGGATAAATAGTATGCTTTTCAAGATGCTTTTATCACTCACTGCTCACAGTTCTGTGAGCAGTTATTTCACCCTCTTTGCCAACTGCCATCCCTGCTGCAAGCACTAATCTTCACTTTCACTCCTGCAAGATGTATTAGGGCCTTGAGGTGAATTCATGTTACCGTTCAGCTACATTAACTCAATTATAAACAAAGAGAATGGATGCCCAGTCTGCCACATTGTCAGGAACTGCTTGTCTGCAATGTGGTGACACACAACCTCTTAAAGGAAGGGTGTTGCCTTTTTCATGAGTTTCTTTTCATCAAAACAGACAGTAGTATTCTACTCAAGTCGTTTTCTGGGGGAAAGATTATACTCACTTTTAGTTTGGATACACATTTCCCTGCATTAAAGGCACATGCCCTGTGACAACTACTTGTTGTCACAGGGCATGCTCCCACGATGACAGTTGTCTTCCTTTTATGCCAATCATTTCTCTGTGTGCAGTCAGTGGTATTAAAACAGTCTGACAGACTGAAGAAGTTGTCTATAAAATCATGTCCATTATCAGCCTTAAAGAGAGTAGGCTACCACCATCGAATTATAGAGGTTAGTAAGCAAGTAAGAAAGCATGCAAAACAATCAGCCACCCAATTAACCATTAATGTGACTCAATAGCCACCTCAACAGTCAGACAGTCAATCAGCCAACAGTCATAAGTAAGAAGCTGATAGTAGAGTTATTTAGGTCAGGCACAGTGCCAGTTAGATGAGATGGCTCTTGTCTGTCTAGGGATACTGATGGCCCAGTCAGACAGATGGGGGCAAATAGGGAGAGGGCAATGTGTTCACTTAAAGCAAAGGAAACACTGTAAGAATTTACAGGATAATACTTTGAATTCCAACAGCAGACGGAGCTGTTAATGTCACAATAACATTTTTAACCTTACACTCGACTCCCACAGACTGCTTTCCATATTGAGTAATCCACCATCTGCAGCCATTTTGCAGTATTTTGACAGAAAAGTACAGTAGATGGCTTCAGAATCTAAGCAACCAAAATAAAACAATATTTTTATTTTGAGCACCATGTATTAGTTACAAATACCTTCTCATTTAATCATGAGAGAAGAAAACCCAAGGGTACCATGAAGTTCCATGACTGCACGTTTGACCAAACACTATTAGTTCTAGACACCCCCGCCGTACTTGAAGAAACCTGACGTCTGGCCCTCTGCAATATGTATGTTTCCTCCTACCCTCACTCCATTATAATCCACCAAACCACTAAACAGATTTAGCAGTATGACAAAACTGTATCAGCAATGCAGTGCACCAAACAAACCCAGGAGAGGTCCACATGCTGCCTGCCCAATGTCAGGATGATTTAGACCCCAGTTGCCGAACGTGCAAGGAGGGGGTATGCCACTGTAATCCAGTTTTACACTTTCCCACGTTTTGACAAGTCTGTTCCTTTCAATTCCCAAATGCTAACTGACAGGGGCCTTTGGACTTTGGTTCTGGGTGGGGTCAGTGGCCTGCAGCGCGACACAGGGGACAGGGAAGAGATCTTAGAAAGTAGTGGAGCTGTATGAAATGGGCCTGTGGTGCAGCACAGGAGCAGGTCATTGACTTTTATCCCTTGCAGTGGCCTCTCTCCTTTCACTTACTTTCTTTCATGTTGGAGTACTGATACTCAGTGTGATTTCCAGAAAGGGGACATCATGTTGAGAAGCAGAGGATAGGCTACAGTGTTCTCAAATGCTTACTTAAAAATAGTTTTCTGTTTTTCTGCTTGATGACTTGCTGAACTTTAGTTTGATCCATAAAAGAAACTGGGGAGTAGTTTGGTAAGAGGTTGGCTAAAGAACATACTAATTGTTTTGCGTTTGAATAGACTTTAATGCAGGAATGAGACCTTCCATAATGGTTAAAGCTGGAGTCGCTTCTATTACTGTCTCTTGGTTGGAGAGAGAAAAATGCCAGAGCAAAGTGAAAACATTATTGAATATCATCCAGTAACACCCCCTTAAAAACTCTCCTCTCTTCCCCACCCTTTGTGTTCCAATAGTCATCTTAGCCCCTCGGGACTGTTCAGACTACAATGTGCTAGAGGTGAGGAAGAACGGCGTGTATCGTGTGACCCCTGATCCTCGAAACGGGACATTTGAGGTGTTCTGCGACATGGAGTCCTATGGAGGTGGATGGACAGTGATACAGCAACGACTCAATGGGTCTGTCAGCTTTAACCGCACCTGGGCCGAGTATAAGAAAGGCTTTGGGAACATCAGGTAATGGGCTAGGGTATCATTCCAAGGTTCTTCTTAAAGATATCATAGGATGGGGTAAAACACCTACTGGAAACCAAAGCCTGTAAATTTGCAGATTATGGGCCATAGACAACCAGATATATCCAACTGGTATTTTCAGGTCTTATTATTTAATAAATAAGTTCACACAGAATAATTTGTTTGTAAAATAGTGGAGGTGGTTGACTTAGTAAAATTTTGTGGCAAAAGCGAAAGTTACGTTTCTTGCTATTTGTATGTAGGATGGGAGGCTCAAATACCACATATTTAGAGGGAGTGGAGTTCAGATATGACATATATATCTTTTGATATAAGAGCACATATTGTAGACTTTTTTGCATGCTGACTTTAGTACTGCCAATCCAGACCTATACTCTTAACATATGCTCAGGCACCCCTAGGGGTGAGTTGGACTGATATGTATCTTTAAAAAAAACAACACATTAGTAAACAAAACATTAATTCAAGATTCCTCTGTTACTCATGAAAAGTATTTATATATGAAGAATTTATATATGGACACCCACGCACACCCATCTGTGCACCAAGAGAGTGTCATTTGGTCCTAAATAGTTTTTCCCTTACTCCCAACTTGAAGTCACTCAGTCTTGAGGAGGACCTTATGATTCACTATGACTGATTTAAAAACGTTGGGAAACAGTTCTCAGTGAAAATGAAGGGAAGTGGCCTTTTCACACTGGCTATATTTTGTTTTAATGCAGAGCCTCTACTGTAGCCTCTAACTGGATTCAAATGTCAGCACATTTTCTCTATTCTCGTGTCTCCTCATGTAGGAAAGCGGTTTAATTGGGAAATAACCATGGTTGTCTCTTGATAACCATGTATAAAGATCTAGTAAACCCTCCCACTGAAAGGAAAATGTCTCCACTCATCCTTCTTTTACTGTCACACAATTCTCCTCTTGCATCTCCTCCTTTCCTCTACTTACTTTCTAATCAATTGTACAAGATTATGAGATTGTTTATAATCTAGCTCTCATTTTGCTCAGTTCTGTTACCTCATTTCTCTGCCCTTTTCCTCTGCTGCAGGGGGGAGTTCTGGTTGGGCAATGACCATATCCACTTGATAACAAAAGCCAAAGACATGATCCTGCGTATCGAGCTAGAGGACTTTGAGGGTGTTCGGGAGTATGCAAAGTATGACCAGTTCTATGTGGCCAATGAATTCCTACGCTACCGGCTGTCTATCAGTGGATACAGGTACAATATTAGATTCTGTAGGTGCTTGCATGTGTGATCAAATATTCATAAAGGAGAACTACATATCAATTTGTCATTGTAGTGGGACCGCGGGGAATGCCATCAGTTTCAACAAGCACTTCAACCATGACCAGAAGTTTTTCTCCACGCCTGACCGCGACAACGACATGTACCCCTCCGGAAACTGCGGCGCCTACTACAGCTCCGGCTGGTGGTTTGATGCCTGCATGTCCGCCAACCTCAATGGGAAGTACTATCACAAGAGGTACAAGGGGGTCAGGAACGGGATCTTCTGGGGAACATGGCACAACATGTCGACAGAGTACTACCCTACCAACTACAGGCAGGCCTTCAAAACTGTCAAGATGATGATACGGCCCAAGAACTATGCTCCCTAAGAGGACAGGTAAAGATTTATGAGTACAGTCAGGTGGACAGGTAGATGGACAAAAACAAACAAAGACAGAAAATGGGAGAACAAGCAGACTCAGAAACTCGAAACTCATACACATATTCATGTGTTTGCACACATTTACACATTCATACATGTACACCGAAAAAGACCATAAATCCTATAGACAGTTTGAATGGAGTAATAACAAAAGTAATTGTGAAAAAAAATTAACTGTGCTATTACTTTTTTTTCCACTGTGGAGAGTGTGGCCTTCAAATTGTTGGATTAAAATTATGATAATAAAGGACAATGGACTATGAATGATGACAGACTAATATAAAAAAACGCAAATGCAATGTAAAGGCCAGCCTCCTATAGGGGCCATAATATTAAACGGAGGGTTACCATAGGAGATTTTTCTCTGTTTCTCTGACATTCTCCACTTTGTGTCCTGCTGCCTCCTGCTATAAACCCAGTGGACACACTACATAGCACACAGTAGTAGTAAAAACTAATGAGCTATCATTTTCCCCACTCTAAATGGATTCATAATTAACAGCAGCCATTCAAGTGAGGTATATGAGGGCTAATGATACAGTTTTGAGTGGGTCTGAAATGCATCGCGAAAGACTTCATCCTGGGGTCAGAGTCAAACTGTTTAAAATGAAAAAGTACACAAAGCAATATACACCATGCTTTGCAGAAGTGCACAAGTAATAGCTTCTGTGTGGTTTATCTAATTATATTGGGACACTTTTCTACTGTATCATCCTCCTATACAATATAAAACACCCTAGTATAAGTAATCATTCGGAGATACATTTATATTAAATCATTCCCGAGTACATTCTACATTATTGATGCTTTAGTATATTCTTCTTGACAGCAGCCATGGAGCAGGGCACTGCTGCAAGAAGAAAATGGTCCAATTGTTTTTCAACCCTTATCTCTGGGTGCACTGAACTACTGCACGTCTCTTGATTCCATACACAAGTTTTCACATGTAAAATAAAATTCCTCCTTGACTCACCACTTGTACAATACTGCTGCCTAATGTTAGATAACTGTATTGCATCATTTAATCCATTCTATACACACTGTGAATGAAAAGGATGGGGAAAGAAATGCTTCACTTTGAGGACGTGTACAGTATTTATTTATTTTGTGAGGAATGACAGCTTTTATATAATACATAGGTCAAGGTTTAATGATTGTTGATATTTGAGAAATGATAAGGACTGTGCATTCTTGTGACCATTCATAGTAATTATGCGTGTATTTGGAGCTTTGTGTGTGTACAATATTGATCTTTTCTATCATTAATATTCAACTGTCATGCCAAAAGATATGCACTTTTTATATAAGAAAATGAATAAAGTTCTAACTACATGGCTGTGTTTGGAAGTTTTAAATAATATGGATGCCTGCTCATCTTTAAAAGAATATTCTGTATAGGATTCACTTTTCAATGACTGTATGCAAAAAGGTATACAGGTTTAGCATGAGAATCCATTAGTATAAATCCGTCGTCTAGTATCCAGGGCTACTTGACGCCTGTAAAGCGGAAGGTTTGAGGTGCTGCATGCCCATAATAAATGGGTTAATGAGATGTTGACATAATAAGGAACTCAGTAAAAGAGTTTATTTGAATTCCACTGAGGATAAATGATCAAACTTTGGACCTGTGACTTTAATGTCTGTTTACTGTATGTGACGATCAAGTTAATAAAAAATACTGTCCTCATCCACATGATGATGTCAAGTTCTAAGTATTCACTTTTGTTTAAACATTAAAAAACATTTTCCATTTTAAGGTAAACATTGCAAGGCACATAAATCCACACACAGTACTATAATCTATATCTATTCTAAACATCAATTTAGCTGGAAAATAAAATGGTGAAGGATTTTTCTTTAAATATACTTGCACACATTAGATCCCTAGTACCCTGTATAATCTTTTTAAAGCATTCATCTTTTCTTGTGTGTTTTAAGTAATTAAGAGTAAATACTGTCACGGCAACTACCATCTTTGTATTTCCTATAAAATCTCCAGAATGCCATTCAGAAGAAATACGATCATTTAACAACATTCGTGAGCCTTACCTCATCTAGGCACTGGAAAGCAGGACTAGCAGATACCTCAGCACTGGCAGAAGGCTGCTTGTCTAGTGGGAGAGAAGCATCAGGTGCAAGGGCTACTAGAGCGGTGTCCTCTTCCATTCCCTTGTACTCATCCTTCTGTTCTTCTACCTCCACTTCTCCTCTGCTGGGAGGCCTGCTACCCTGCTGCTCCTCAGATAGACTCACTAAAGCAAAACACATAAATCTAATATAATGATAGGTAGACAGGTTGAAATACAAGCAAAGGCGTACTAGTACAGCAAAGTACAAGCACAGTTTTAATATGTATAGTTGTCATTTCATAACCACTACAGAATATATGTATTACATACTAATATGATGACGATGATGAAGCATGGAGTAGCAGAGTAACGTGACACAGTAACGTTAGTAGAATCAGATTAGCATGGGAAAATTATACTTTTATTTCGAAAGGTTCGAGTTGGAAGCACAGGGTTGGAAGTTTTTAATAATCATTCGTTCTTGCGACTGCCATTATATTTATTATATGAGATCATTAAAAAGCCTGTTGACTTAAAGTACGCATCAGAAATGAAACGGTTTATCATCTTTAACAATGCCATTCTTACAAAATAACGCTGTTTGAACGACTGTTCTCAAATAGTTACCACTGTCGCACATGTAAAAACCCTGATAGAGACCCTCTTAAGCTTCTTTATTGCACAAACCCCCCCGAGTGTTTCTGTAAAGGTTCACCAGGTGGACGCATACGGTTGAAATTTGTGTTCATACCATTACAAACATTACGCCCTATAGCCTACCTAATTTAGCTACAGTGAGTTAACGTTACAGCTAATAAATATTTGTGTCGCTGTTTGTCTGCTAACGTTAAGCAAATTTAAAAAACATTTAGGTCTTACTTTTGAATATGTTGAATCTTCGTCCCTTTGTCCTTTAAATCGTAAAAAAAAATCACGCCTTGAACAGTTTAAACAGAGCTAATGTTAGCAAAAACCCAATCACAGATTTCTCTCTGGTGGTTAAATGGCGTGTTGTGGTTACCACAGCAACGACGCCGTACGACCCCAATAACCTCAGGTGAAAATCCCTTATTTTCACATTGGGTATTGCAGAAGCTATATTTAGCTTTTGCGCCTTAAAGTTAACATTTGACAATATGCAAAGATGTAAAAGTTTTAAACAAGCGCAGTCATGCGAGCCAAAATCTTATTTTACACTTGCGGTGACTGTCCAGCAGATGGCGGGAAAGAATAATTTACTGCAGTCTGGCAGCCGCACGTCATCACAATGGCCACACAGAACCAGGGCGGTTTACGGCCGGCCCTGTACAGAACAGCATCAAAGGCCAGCTGACGGAATACAGTGATTGAGAGCACTTACATGAACGTGGATTCACCTGACCTTAATCCAAGGTGAGCGTGATGGTGATGGCCATAGGTGATGACGCAATATTGCTGCCTCTTTCCCACAGTGAACTCTGGGAGATGGCATGGCCCATAACTGTGCAACAGCTGCAGCGATGTGTTATCTCAGCAATGTACTCTGCACTGTGTGCATGGCAATATGTGCGTGCACATACAATACTGTATGAAAGAGACAGAGATCCCTTTTGACATGATATAACTCCTAAAATGTTGGGTGCCACCAAACAAGGAGCGCCTTTAACGCTGTCTCTTCATGGTATGGTCAGCATTGAGCCTTGTCATTGATAAACTATGCTTTCTTCGTTGGTATGTTCCTAATTTACCTTGGTTTTACCGCCTGTAGCACATACAACCCTCTTCAAAGGCAAAAAGGAACAAAACCATATGGCTTAACATATGTTACAGGTATGTGCATTTAACATGGTGTGAGGGGGAGTGTATCTTCATACCAGGGAGAAGTTGCTGACACACACCTAAACAACCCCTAATGTTGTGTGTACACCAGACCTTTTAACTGGCATCATCACAGTGATGGCTATTACTCAGCTTAAATTCACATCAACCATATCTGACCAACTGAGAGCACACTTCCTTGCAATTTGGTTGTTTTGGCAGAGGAGATGTGCTTTTTTGAGCACAAAGTCAACAACTGAAATTACTTTCCAGATTTTTCCAGTCATTCCAGTTTTGTTAGACACATTGCCCCCTTTTTTCAGAAATAGTGACACAGGGGAGAAAGCATCAGCTCTCAGACACAACATTAAGAACCAAATTTCATGCAGGACAGAAACACCATCCACTGTTCCATTTATTGTGATGAATGAAAAAAAGGAGGGGAATGAAGGCGAATGCCATCCTCTTTGTACATGCAAGATCAAATGAGACTTTTAAAGACAGCCTCTCTAATTAAACCTGTTAATTATGTACTTCTACTTTACCACCCCTTGTTAAATCATCACAGTGATGGCTATTACTCAGCTTAAATTCACATCAACCATATCTGACCAACTGAGAGCACACTTCCTTGCAATTTGGTTGTTTTGACAGAGGAGATGTGCTTTTTTGAGCACAAAGTCAACAACTGAAATTACTTTCCAGATTTTTCCAGTCATTCCAGTTTTGTTAGACACATTGCCCCCTTTTTTCAGAAATAGTGACACAGGGGAGAAAGCATCAGCTCTCAGACACAACATTAAGAACCAAATTTCATGCAGGACAGAAACACCATCCACTGTTCCATTTATTGTGATGAATGAAAAAAAGGAGGGGAATGAAGGCGAATGCCATCCTCTTTGTACATGCAAGATCAAATGAGACTTTTAAAGACAGCCTCTCTAATTAAACCTGTTAATTATGTACTTCTACTTTACCACCCCTTGTTAAATCCAGCTAAGTCATCTGGTACATTGGGATGAAGTTTTTTTTGCAGAATCTAGGGTTTCCAAATTAACCTTGAATCCTCTCCAACGGTCTGGAGATGCTAACTTCTGAATCCTGGCAGACTTCAGTGTATTTTGTAATGAAAATATGCTCCTCCATGTGCTCATACTACCATTTTTGGCTAAATAAAACATAAGCCCTAGTGTTACAGCTATTTTGGGGGAGAGCAACTTAAAATTGCAAACGTAAGTGGGAATAATAGAAGGACCCTAAAAGTTTGAGAGTTGTTTGTTGCTGAGTCAGTTGTTGCACTGATATAAACTATACCATTCTATAATGCTTATATATTTTGCAGATGTTACTTTATCCTTTCATCTCAGTCAAACTGATAAAATATGCTGACTACAAGTGTTGTGAGCCGGCCATTCCAGAATTGGAGGACAATTTAGGCATCAACACTTTATTTTATGATTTTCTGTTACAATAGCTATGCTTGGCACAACACTGTTACGAATACTCAGGAACCTGTTTTGTTTAATAAATCCAATTTACCATTAAGTAAAGACATTTACATTTACATTGAATTACATTGGCTTTCAGTAAAATGTCTCAA
Organism: Lepomis macrochirus; assembly: GCA_024633595.2. Classification (NCBI taxonomy): domain Eukaryota; kingdom Metazoa; phylum Chordata; class Actinopteri; order Centrarchiformes; family Centrarchidae; genus Lepomis; species Lepomis macrochirus. Next base: position 11,435,170 of record JALXJV020000024.1, on the reverse strand, counting down.
CATTATGGATAGATGGGATTTGGTACACATATTCACTCAAGATGAACTGTAATAACTTTGGTGATCTTACTTTTCATATAGCTCCATTATCAGACCAAAATTCAATTGGTCTAATATTTTGTACCTGTAATACCTTCAAAAAATCATATTCCAATCAGCCTCAACGGCACTTTATGTTTTGTACTAATTAGCAAATGTTAGCACACTTTCATCCAAAAAGGACTTTCACATAAGAGGGTAACCTCTGCTGCTATACTCTGGTTTTGTGTACTCTTGTGTGTAAGTCAAGAACTACAGCAAACATGGTGTGTGTGGATGAGCTGTGTGCTGGGTTTTCTCACTAGCCCATGCACAAACCAGGCCTTTGGAAAGAGTTAGCGTTCTCCAGATCTTTGTTTTACTGCTGTATTGTAGTCACAACAACTGCAACTTGGGGACTGGGGGTAATTTTACAATGCCCCTCCACCTCCAGGTTCCTCTCTTTCATGTGTGGTTGGGAGACCATTTTAAATGTCCTAATTAAGACACACACACACACACACACACACACACACACACACACACACACACACACACACACACACATGCACAGTGTTCTTTTTCCATACACAAAATTGCCTGTTTCAATTTCTCATATCAAAGACTTTGCTCTTCAGACAATGCGTCTGGAGACAGTTTTTAAACAGATGTTTACAGTCTCCTAAAACCTTACAACCAGCTTTTTATTGAAGCTCGGACCATATGATTCTTAAATTAGCAAGTATTTGTGTCATTGAGAAATCTTTATCATATATTTAAAGATAGAATGGGATATAACAGGAGTTAAAGTGGCATGGGATGTTATGATTGTTGTGAAGTAATTTCACCAGAGGGATGGAACGGTAACCTAATCTTATTCACGATTGTCCTCATTGTTCAATCAATCTTCATACTGTTGAGTTGACATTCTGTATAAATATTTAGCACCATCAAATCTGAGAGGATTAATAGACTACCTAAAACATAAATTACTAAGAGAATGAGAACTGCTTTTGGCAAACTGTGAGTCTGATGTCATTCCTCAGAGTCTTTGGATTTAGATCTCTGCGGAGAATCAGGGCATTGTTCCAAAGTGTGTCATTGGACACCAGAGGCCCAGAAGAAGGCTCTTTTCCTGTAACGTAGACTGTAAGACCCCCTACAGCTTGGACTCCTCTAACTCACCTCAGTATATGGTTATCCATTCAAAAATAAAAATGCGTCTCTAAGTCAACTAAAGCCATATGTGCGAGCCTGCAACAGCTGTGCACATTTTATGAAGCATATCTTGACTCATTTGGAGAAGATCCTGATTTCTGAAGAGTGCTTAAATTATCAATAACTTGAACAAAAGTTGCAATTCATTAGGAAACATAATGGCATGAAGTGTTTCAGGCACTGGGATTCAAAGGATCACAGGATCTTATGGATAGCCCACAAGCTTGAACACAATGAATAATGTGAAATATCAGGTCATGAAGGTTGTGGATTACACTGTGGTGTATATTGTTATGTTTCATATTTGACTGTATTATAATGCTATCCCTTTGACATCATAGTATCATCAAGCATCCTGAAAATACTATAGCCATTTTGAATCATGTTGTGTAACATTTCCCAAGGTCATGTCAGATCTTTAAATTGTGGTATATCAGAAGTAATGTTTGGGTCTCAACATATGCAAGTTAATCACAACCTGCTAGACTTATGGGATATAGGAACACATGGTCTAACTATGGTGTGTGTGTGTGTGTGTGTGTGTGTGTGTGTGTGTGTGTGTGTGTGTGTGTGTGTGTGTGAGTGTGTGTGTGTGTGCATGTCAGTGTTTGTCTGCGATCATGTGTGACTATAGGGGCAAATTCTTTGGCTGACATTAGATTTTTGTCCTGGCCTCTGGGATGAGGTAATGTTTTCATACCTATCCTCTGTCTGAAAGTCTGCACACCAGAGCCCATAATGATTTAAAATATGTTACATTTATGACATTTTATGGTCATGTTTATGGTACTGCAGTCTATAGTGGTGTCCTAAAATAAGAATGGAAAGGTTTAAAGGACAATGAAGGTCAAGATGTACGTTAGTGATGTAGTTTGAATTTTGATCAAGTTGTATTGAAACAACTTGTCCTTGCAGTAAGTGGTCACAGACTGATTCTCTCCATGGTGTCAGTATATTTACCCTATAATGTGGAGACCAAACCATTTAAAAGGAGTCTTCTCATCTTTCTACCTTTGATGAGGTCTTGTTATTTTACAGAGCCAGACCCCAGTTCTCACAACACCGCGTACACTTCTAAGAGAAGTATATGTGGTGCAGCTCATGTAACAAGTAACTAATCATCTGTGGCCAGCCTGTTGACCAGGCTGATGTCCAATAAAATGAAACAAATTGCCAACTGCTGCATAGATACTTGCATAGGTGTAACATGAGAGGAAGTGGGTGCTTGCTTCAGCTTTTTCAGCTACAATTAGGTTTTATTATGCACTTTTAGCCTAAGGGCTACTTTACTGACACAATTCACAGTAGTAGATTGCTCTTATTATGTTTACAGTGTTTTTTCACATCAGTATTTTTCTGTTTTGGTTTCCATTGTGTCTCCAAAATGGATGCTTCGGCTGCCAAACAAATAAATTAAGTTTATTTTTATTTTTAACACTTGAAACAATGACTGTATTTACAGTCAGATTTAACATTAGTCTATATAAATTTTAATTACTGGAGGAAATCAATGGAAAAACCTTCAAACATTAAAAGATAATTGCAGATAATTTTAGTAAGCCTAGCTCCATGATAAATGAAAGACTGATATAATTTATGTTAATGCTTTTCAGCTTAAACACCCAGTCTAATTATTGTTTACTGGAACCTACTGAAGCACTGTCTTTGTTCATGTGGATGATTTTGGATTGTAATCAGTAAAACAAAGTAGAGCTAAGAGTGATAAAGAAAGTCTTTATAGAGGAGAATACTGCACCACTATTACTCTAAGAGAGAAACAAACATTTTATAGATACAGTCAGATAAATCCCTGCATCACCTCTGTGGTGGAATTTATTCAAGGAGACCCTAAATGTCCGGGTTATTAAAGTAAAATTACCACCACCTTCCTGTTTCCACTGAGGAAAGCATATGGAGTCTTGTAATTATTTAACTGCTTTCCTCAAACATATATTGATTTCATGGTTTCAAGGATTTAGGGGTAAAGTGGAATGCCTTAGAGGGGTCAAACAGGTCACATTATATTACCAAAGAGAGTTTCAATGCAATAAACAGACCGGGGTCAGGTTGTCTTACTGCACTTCAGCATAAGAAAATCAATCTGTCACAAGTGATGAGTCACTTGCACGGAGACACACTCATGTTACATAAACATTGTTTGGTTTGGTTTAGGGTTAAAGTTATTCCAGGTGGCACTATGGCTATTTTTATAACCTTGCCAAGACTGTTTTTCTTTTTGATTTTGCTCAGCTGGATTTGCCTCTTACTATACAGTAATACCTCTTTGCCTCTTACTATAGAGTAATACTCACAGAGTCCATTTTTTCAAAGTGGAGATGATATTAGAGCTTTATTGCATGCCATCCTTCATCCTCTCCCTCTCATTAAAGTCTCTAACCGTAGAAACATCTGAAGAATAGAAAGTCTCACTTTATCTCTTACACATAACAACTCTAGGAGTGCAAAGCGGTACTTAATGATAACAACCCAAGATATATATTAAAAACAACAACAAAAAGTTTTAAAGATAGAAGACACTGAGTCACAATGATTTCAGGGCATCCCTAAATTTTTAATCTAGGGCCACCAATGGGTTAAAGTTATACAGTGAAATATCCCAGCAACTAATTTTCGCAAAACGTCCTAAATGGATCATATATTTTAAGAGAAAAATTGTCATCAGCAAAATAACAAGCAACAATAGCTGTAAGATGCATGTAAAAAAATACAATATTACTCTCTACAATGTAAGGAGTAGAAATCTAAGTAATGCAGCATAAAATGGAAAAGAGTAAAATACTATACAACACCTTAAAACTGTACCTAAGTATAGTACTTGAATAAATGGACCTAGCTAGCTTCAACCACTGTTTAAACATGTTTTCTGTGCAAAGGGAACATATGCATAATTATTTTAACATCTCTATATAGAATAATATAAAAAAATAAAAGGAAACACAACAGAGAGAGGAAAATGGAGACATGCATGCATGTTAAATCATGACAGAGGACTACTGACCCATCCTTGAGGGTATTAACCTATTTTATGGGAAACTCTGGAATGTCTGGGAAAGAAAGAAAGAAAGAAAGAAAGAAAGAAAGAAAGAAAGAAAGAAAGAAAGAAAGAAAGAAAGTCTGGGTAGTGTAAGTTCCTTTCTCCAAGAGTTGCACATTGCCTGCTGTGGAAGATGGAAACAATTAATGTCATCTGTTCACCAGATCTAGAGGATAGCCTCTCATTCCTCTCATTTACATACATGTTCACTTTGTGAGCGTGTGTTAATGTGTGTGTTCCCCACAGATCCAGGGAGGAATCCTCCAGGGCCGCCTGGCTTCCTCCCCTTTCATCCCAGCCGCAGTCCACAGACAGCCACATCCTTGCAAATGCTGCACTCCCTAGATATGATGGTTAAGTCTACGGATCATCTATAAGACAAATCATCTCCCACTTTCTCTGTTTAAGTTTCTGTCTGTCCTTCTGGTTTGGTCTATTTCCTCCTCATGTTTTATCTTTTGTCTTCCTCTTTCTGTTTTTTTGTGTCTTTGAGAATGATTCATGATGAGAATAACTAATGTCACTTATTCTCAACATATCTGTCTCTTTCACTTACACTCACACAGACTCAGACACACACAAACACACGCACACACACGCACACATCTGGTAACTCGTCATCACTAAAAAATTAGAATCTCTGCGGGAAAAGCAGACATTTCATATTTCTGGATGGGCTATATTAGGCTCATATTAAAAACCTATGTTGTCTGATGTTTCCTATTGAAAAACTAGTGTTCAGTATTATGGAAACATTTGTACGTGTATTCCATACAGTTGCATGAGGCTTATAGTAGAGCAATATTAAGTAGCCCTCAGATTTTTACTGGATTATTATAAATTAAACCTGCGAACTTGCCAGCAAACAGTTAACTGTTTATTCATCCAGCAGACAAACAGCAACATTAATATTCATTCATTTGTGTTTATGTGTTTGGCTACCAGAGAAATGTTGTTAATTGTCAATATATCACTCTTTTTAGGCTCTGATTAAGTCCTGAGACAGTCCTCCTCCTCATGTTATAATTAAGTGTATGAGATGATTTTCAACAAAGATCAGCAGATTCTTCTTTTTCTCCAAAAAAGTATTTATTTACCATTATAACATAAGCATTTTTGTCATATTTAATTATTATGCAGCATAGCTTTAAACATAAAACTGTAAACAAACAAGTTGACCAAGTCACTCTCATCTTTCAGGTGACCCGTGCAATAAACGTTCCCAACTACTACTTTCCTTTGTTTCATTTTCTATTTTACTAAATGTACAAACCACAGACACAGACTATAATTTTCCATGGATGTTGGTGCCATCATGAAGAAGGCATCGTTCATTTTTATTGCATGATATGCTATATCCACAACTTATTTGGTTGGTGTTTTTTTCCCCTGTCTGTGGTCAGAAGCAGGCTAATACTGTTTCTATGTAGCACGGAGGGTTTTCTGTTTAGTCCTCAGGAGAAGCCTACGCCACAAAACCAAAATTACATAGTAGAGAGCTCAGGCTGAGGGAGGAAGGGAGAGAATATGCAACTACAATGATGCAAACATCTGACTTTGAAAGGACAACAAAGCCTCTTTAAACATCACAAATTCATTGCAAATGTCTGACTCTCTTGAAATCGCTGCCCATAGACTTGAGAAAAAGAGAACAAACAATAAAAGAAAGAAATGTGTGCCTACATATAGTATGTTTGCTCAGAGACAACTTAAATAGAATCCAGTTTGCCGAAAGACGTCATGACTCACTCTGTCTCTCTGTCTGCTGGGTCTGACCATTAAAGTTCAGACCTCAAAAACAGGCTCCCTCCACCTCCACACCCCACAGCATTCCCAAACCCTCCAGATTCTCACTATTTAGTGGGGTCTTAAACCTCTCCACGGTGAAATGAAGTGATGAAAAACGCAACAGCACAGGCCGGAACAGATGACTTAAACCAGTGAAAAAACAAAAAACAAAAAATGCAAGTCAACATTAAAAGGAAAAATGTTTTTTTAAGGCTGCTAATGACGTTCATTTGGTGAGAAAGTCAACAAGTTAACACATGCACTTGGTTGCTGAGTGAAGGTGAGTGGATGCTGAGATCATGGTGAAGATATGCAGCTCTGGGGTCAGCTCCAGGCTTTCTTGGTGACCTTTGAACCCTCATTCAGCTGTGTGGGACTTTGGCCAGTGTTTGAGCATGTCATGGCTATGCACTTCAACATGCATGCTTGCAAACACAAAATGCAAGTGTGTCTATATTCATGGATATTTGCTATAAAGGATCATATAAAATCCACTCAAACATTCAATCAATGCACAACATAACAAGCAGTATAGCAGCCAATTTACATACTGCAAGTATGTCTAGAAATACATGTAGCTTTCTTGTTGTCCAAATATAAAACTAAAATAAATGAAAGGCCCAATAAACACGCTAATTTTTTGGCAATATCATCCCACTCTGTTGATTTCCTGTCCTATAAGGTCATATTGCTGCAAGTTGGTGTTAGGAGTATCCTTTTTGTTCATGTTTTTACTGTTTCAGTCTGTTTTGATCGGTGCCTGTCATAGTTCTTGTTTTATTCTTATTTATTTCATGCGTGGTTTCTGTCTGCTAAGTGTTAGTTTGTGTTCCCCGTCTGGTTGTTGTTTATTTGACAATTAGTCTGCTTGTTTCCTGTTGGTTTCTGTTCTTGTGTTTAGTGACCAGTGTCTTGTGTTCAGTGTTCAGTCTTGCTTGCTTGTTTCCTGTTGTGTTTAGTTTTGCCTTATGATCTCTGCCTGCATGCATGTTGTGCTTGATTAGTCCCTCATGTCTCTTACCTGTGTATTCCCTTTCCAGCTCATTAACCATGTGTATATATTGCCTGTGTTTCCCTCAGTCTGTGTCCAGTCATTGTTGTGTAATGTTCTGTGTAGCTTGTCTCGTGTCCTACTTGTTCGCCCTGATTTCTGCATTATTCTCCTTTTGTATTTTCTGTTGGTTTGCCTGGTTTGTTTGAACTGTTATTATTTTAGAATACTTTGACTTCCATTCAGCCATTAAGTGTGCTCACTTTTTGTTGGTAATAAACCTTTTGAACTGTACCTGCTCTGCTCGGTGTCCTGCATTTGGGTCCTCCAACCTCACTAGCACACATACCCCTATTACAGGTGATGAAACATCTCTACTCACTCTCTCAGTGCTGTTTATCCACTTTGTACCTTTACACTGCTTTCACCCTAAAATCCATGAAACAAAACTCAAAAATTCTCTTCGGGCCAAAAAAGGGAATCTTATTATGTCTGTAATCTGAGTCTCAGTTCTAAACTGTAGCAGATGTACTAGTTTGTATGGCTCAACATTGTTCTTTTTGACCAGAATCCCAGAAGTATGTTTGTGCATTTTGGTGAGTTCACAAACTCAATTAATTATAGCAAGACTTCGATTTTGGTTAAAACATCTAAAAGGATATGAGTCTGGAACAACAAACTTAATGGGTAATCTTGGGATTGTGGGACAAGCTTCTGTGTAAAACTTTTTTCTTTATAGTGCTCTGTAGTAAAAAAAAAATACATGAACCCTTTGGAGAATCCAACTTTTAGTTCACAAGGACAATTAATGAAGTTTCTCTTTTTTGGACTTTGGATATAACATGTTTAGTTCACAGACCCTTTGGGTTGCAATCTCATATAACTGAATACAGAGGTATTGTCTATAATGCCTCTATAGAGAAGGAGATATGTTTTTGTTTTGCCCTCATTTACTTGTTTGAGGTTTGTTCATATATTTTTTAACAATGATAAATGATGATGATACAATAACTAAGACCAACTGTAGTTTCCTCCACTTCAGTCCTTTATGTCTGTTAGTCTCTCTCTGTTTCTCTTTGTACCACTTTCCATCAGTAAACATGGAAACTGAGTGTTGATCATTGCAACCACATTGGTGTCTTTGATGGACCACAAATAAAGAGGTATGTACAATATACTACTGTAAAAAGGATTCTGAATTTTCTCTGACCCAAAGAGCTGTTTCCTGTGTTCCTGCTGTTTTGGCTTTCCACCATGGGCTGAACAGAGAAGTACTTCCAGTGAATTAGCCTAGTGGGACTTTGATCAACCTGAGAAAACAGAGGAGGGAATGGATACAAAGTTAACCAGTTGTTCTGTTCTTTTATATTCCGCATGCAGTGTATGGGAGATGCTGTATAGAATAAGTCAATACCTACATTCCTTAATGAATAAGATTATCTTCTGCCAGCAGGGACTCACTTAATGCCCAAAATACCCACAAAGATTTCTTAATGAATCTGGGCATTTCTGAAATATCCTCCTATCCTGTTGCTTTTGATGTGCAGTGCTGGAATCTACCTCAGAAAAAACACAGGTACTGCACTTAAAGTATTTTAAGTACTTTAAGTATTTAAAATACAATTTTGAGACTCAAGTACTTGCATTTTAAGCTTTTAGTAGTTTTAAGTTTTAAGTAGTTAAAATAAGCTTTACATCAGCTGAGAACTTTAAAATGATCAAATTATATAATATATAATGTACCACACAAAGGGGCTCTTTTGTACTTGATATTTGAAGAACATTTTGATGTTGATTTGATAATACTTTTGTACTATTTTTAATGCAGGACTATTACTTGTAATGGTGTACATTCATATTGTGGTGTTATTTAGATATGAGCACATGCTACACATAAAAATTGATCTTATGTCTTCACTCTAAGGAAGTGATGAGAATCAAAAGGTACAGATGTGATTATTATTATCTCCTGTGATTAATTCTACTGCACAGACACTGCTGTGGCAGTGACTGAATGAATCAGAGTTTAGATTTTTGTAGAAACACTACTTAAACATTTTAATACGTTCTGTATTTAAAAAGCAAAGCTACTAAAACTAGTGCAGGTCGTAGATAGCCTGTGAAACCTACATCTCTAAAATGTATTTTCATAAGTAACGAAACAGTCCTGTTTTCATTTAAAAAAATGCATTTTTAAATGGTTTATTTTGTAAGTAGGAGAACTTTTATCTGAAAGATGTGTTATCTGATTTTCGCTGGACAGTGACACAAATGGCAGTAATGTTTTTACAATGATAGTCTTTTTTAAATAGATGCCCATCATTCTCATTAACTACGATACCACTGATATTTTATGAATAATTGTTTCAATTAATTGATTCATTGCTTAGTCTATAAAATGTCAGAATACAGTGGAAAATGCCCTGCATATGTTACTGAAAGTCAAAGTCACATCTTTTTCTGACCAACAGTACAAAACCCACATGTATTCAGTTTAAAATCACAGCTAATACTTACTTTTCAGAAGCTGGAATCACAGAATGATTTCTATAGTGTCCACAACAGGTTATCAATTATCAATACTTTTTCTTCAGTTAATCCATTGATGTATTATATTGGCATTTTAGTTATTGCCAAAGTCCCACCAACAGTGGACCATCAGACCTTTAATGGAATGTTCCTTTAAAGATGAAAAGCTATGAAGCCGGCGCCTCTTCAGGGTCAATAGCTCACACACACACACACACACACACACACACATACATGTCATTACCACACTGCAAATTGTTGTTGCTGGAAAGCAGATGTTCTCTTCATGGTAAATCATCTTTAGACACAACACACACACACACACACAACACACACACACACACTGTACAGTTCACCATAAATCACAAAGACTTGGACCAAGAATTGAATTGAAAGGATGCTTTTTAGTTTTTAGTAAACATTAACAGGGAGATTTGTGTGCTTCACTATGCAATTATTTAAAGAACAACGATCAAGTGACTTTCTGCAATAGATGATTGCCTGTATTTATGAATGTGTGGGCAGGCATGTGTCCTAACCTGTCTGGAAGAAGATTCAGAGAGAGAGGAAAAAAGAGTAAATCAGAAAAGTAGAAATAAAGCGTGTTTTTTCCCCTTAGCTTTTAAACAAAGGAAAGACATTTAAAGGAGGCTGAATGAGTTTTTACAAAAAATAAAAAATAAAAAAGACAGATACACTCACACAGTTCTTTATTTGTGGTTTTGACCAACTCTGACTTGCTCAATTGGGCTCACACACACAGACACGTTTACGAAAAACACTACTTCTTTTGATTTGGGTAAGATGGAGGGGCGAGATGTGTGACAGGAGAAGATTACAGGGGGTGAGAGGGCAAGTAAACATGGAAAATAAGAAAATGAAAGGGGGAGAGGCGGTGAAGGGGAAGAAGAACGAGCAAAGGAGGAGAGGAGTGATGAAAGGGAGGAACAGCATATGCCTGTAGGTTTAAAAAATAGAATGGTAATTGTCCGAAAGTATGATGCTGAATTTACATTTACTAATGGTGCCATCTCTGCCATTTTAAATGTACTAACACTTTGTCAGTTAGACACATACATTTCTTTTCGCTGTAAGGAAAGGGGGCCAAAACCTGAGCTGCTGGCAAGCCACCACTGTCTGCACTAGCCAGGAGGATGTAAGCAATGTCCTCAGGCGTGACGTGGATGCAAAAGCTAAAAAGATCCGGGAAGAATGGCAGCATCTGCACACTGAGAGGCTCAGGTTTCAATGTGAGAAGAACAGGCTGATGTTGGACCAAACTGACTTAGTCTCTCAGTTGGACCTGGAAAAAGCACAGCAGCAGTTACAACATGACCAGCAGAAAGTGAAAGAGCTTAAGAAACTTCAGTGCATGTTGCAGTCACTGGTGGATGAGAGGCTAGAGAAAGAGTGGCAGCCAGAGAGGAGCTGAAGGACACGGAAAAAATGGTTGTGCTACTCAAAGAGGTGCTGCAGCCTCAGAACGAGACCATTGCGACCCTCCATGAGTTAATAAAGGAGGTGGCGCTTATCCTAAATAATGACAAGCAAAAGGAGGGGGTCACCAAGCAGGAGGAGCTGCAACAGCAGAATGCAGTCATCTGCAGCAGGGAGGTGGGGGCATCTGGTGAATAACTCCAGAGTGCATCTAAAAGGCCTTTAGCTTTGAAGATATTCGCCAATGTCTTTACAAGGGGATCAAAGAAGAACAATAAGTAAAAAGAAAAGGAAAAGCAAATAGGAAGTATAGAAGGAAGAAGCTCCTAATGGATGAGAGTTCCCGTGTGGTGACGAGGAGGCGGAGGAGGAGACGTCAGCAGACTGAACTCTGCAGCAGTAAACTCAGGAAAATCTCCCAGAGGCTTCAGGGTGGGGCAGGTTTGCAAAATTCCTTGGGAGGGGGACAGCGAGGAGGACAGGAGTATTAGTGCAGGTTAATTGAACAGATCCAGCCTAGGGCTTAGGCTTTCTTACAGTTTCCCTGGAAAGGGATTCTGGGAGTCTGAGCGACACATCTATTGAACCTTGGCAGCAATGACACATCCACTGCTTCTTTGCCCTTACAGTCTATTCAACTGTCAACGCACTATCACAAAAAACCTGCAATAAATCATAATAAAATCAATAATAAAAGTGTAAAATGAGCTTATTTTAGAAATCATGAATTGTATGAAATGCATAGGGACTAGTTATCAAAGGCATACAACCAAGTTTTACATTTTCCGCCTCATACTTTCTCCTGTTTCCATTTAGTCATTTAGCTGCAGGGCTGTTTCTGAACATTTTCATGTCCTGGTTTTAATAATGTTCATGATATGATATAGAAAAAACCTGGTTATTTATATTTGGCATATTGACATATATAGCACCATATGTTGGCTTGCTTTCTTTTGCTTTCTCTTGCCTCTCACTTGAAAAGATGTGTATTCATTCATTCATTCACTTGGATTGGTCCCAATCTGTGGACCAGCTTGGGGAACCATTAATAATTTTCAGTATTTCCCAACTTCTATGTGACTTAATTTGAGCACATACCTGCGCACATGCATAGTATTTCACAGTGTGAGTCTTCACCCAGTTTGGATCGTATTATACTGGCATGTTTGCAGGGAACATAGTTGAGTTAGTTATTTATATCATGTCTGCACAATTCGTACATGGCCTGATGGGAGAATGGACCATGGGGACACAAAATAAGTGGCAGCCAGCAGTTATAACACTTCAGTCCATCAAATGACAGCAAGCGTTAGGATCCATTTGCCTGCAGACTCCTCTCACTGTCAGGTGTGTAGTGTGACTGTTTAACAACATAATGTACTCTTGGACATTTGTGTGACAGCCAAGTCGTTTGTGTGTAAAAATTGTTTGAAAAATATCTTCCTCCTCTTTGAAGCCCCTCCAGCTAGCCCATCGCCTACACCTAAAAATGCCCTGGCATGACTAAAACTCAACTTACTTTGTGAAACCTTGTCTTGCTGGATATGAAAGCAGGATGGATGATGGGGTACAAAAAGTGGAGAGGTGAGCAAGTTGGAGGCGACGAGCAGAAGAAAAAGAGGACGAAAAGCAGGAAGACACAGAAGCTCACAAAAAAAGAGACTGACAAACAGGATTGAAGAAAAGGGAAAGGGAGTGCCGCGCAAATGGAAAGTTTAGATTAAGGAAAGGAGTATGGGGAAGACATGGCAGAGATAAAGAGAAGGGAGTGAGAAGGTTTTTATAGAGGTTTGGATAAAAAAAATCAAGAAGGCTGCAGAATAGAGGAGGATCTTGTACAGTCATATTTTATGTCTTCCATGGAATGAGCTGAAGCATCCAGTTTGGCTTCATACATATTGTTACAAAAAATATGATCAGTTACTTACAGTAACTTACTTAATCACACTGTCACAGCTTGACAACACAGTCAGTATTTAGCTGTTTCAAGTAGCTACACATTATAAATAAAGCTGTTTCATGCTTGTATTTACTACAGCGATGAATGATTTGTAGAGTGTAAAGATCACATAAACAGCCTCCTTATGCGGCTTCTACAGAGTTCTTTTTTTCCTGAAACAGTGCCCTGAAACAGAACATTGATTACATTCAAAGGAAAATATTCTCAATGATCATTGCCAATGACTTGCTATAAATTATTACAACAATATCCATGCACAGCAGCCCAAGTTTTGTTAAGGTATTGTCAGGTAACTAAAATTATGTAGGCTACTATGTAAATTCACCTTACGACAAACAGTGAGTGAGTTTGTGTGTGTTTATGTGCTGTGTGACAGCTGCTATAAACAGCTTATGACATTATTAAATGGCCCACAGAGTGGCAGGGTATCAGAGCACTATGACACACCACAGCTACTATTAGCGACTGAGGTTTATGGTGCTGTCATCCCATTAAATCCCATATTGCAGCTTTAGAGACAAAGTTAGAATCTCTATAAAATATCCGATTGAAGAAACATGCAGTTAAATGGATGTAAAACTATGCTTGCGTGTTAGCCCAAGCCAGTCTTTATCACAAAACTGCAAAAGAAATTAGGAGAGAGACACTGATGGCGTGTCTACACTGAAAGTGTTTCAGCTGTGTTTTTCATTGCCTATTTTTACACTTTAAATTTATTTTCTTCTGTTTTGCATGCATAAATTCAATAATTGTGTGTTGAGCTCTGAGCGCTAAAACACGGGTAACTGTCCCTGAACGCATCCCGTGTAGAAAATGGAGCACTAATGCTGTTGGTGCTGCTCAGTTAATGCTCTGCTGTGCTGCTCATCGCTACGCTTGTTGTGTAGAGTTTTCAGTAAAATTATGCCTCCATTTGCTGTCCTGAGAATAAACACTCTGCTATTAAATCGATAACATGACAACTGACCTTAAAGTACAAACCTCAAGTCACCACAACCCTCTTTCATGCTGATAATGTGGAGAGAATCTATTGGTTTGGATTTGATTGTTGGTTTTGTGAGCAATAGTTGATCTCTATGACTTAAAGGTGTACTTTAAACACTTTGAAACACAAAGTGAAATCTAGATAAACAACTTTCTTCTGCATAATCCCCTCCGCAAGTAATGAAACCTTTCAGGACACCAATCCCTCTCTCCCTCCAGGTGATGTTCTGATCCTGACCGTTGGCCTCCTTGTGTTAAACTATCTATCCCCTCTGTGCGAAATTTTTTTAAATGCATAAGTGTGTTTCAGCACAGAAAGTCCCAATGTATCCCTAATGTATTAACAAGCTGAAAGCAGACTTAATTAAATTTTTTCTTAAGATTTGAGGTTGCAGTTAGGTAAATCTACTGTCTCTCACATCTGACACAGCTGTGTAAACAGATTCTATGTTTTAAGAATTTCGCATCATTTCAAAGCTAAATATTGTTCCGTGGTCTTAGTTTTCCAATAGAGCTCATGTACATTAGGCCAAAGAAAAAGAAAAAGGCAAGTATTGCTTGGTTTCTCTCATTATCCTTCCTGTCCACAGCACTGGATTCCTAAGAAACATCTTCCAAGGTTAGTCATGCTTCATTGTCATCAAACAGGCTTTACATATTTGCAAGATATCAAATGCTGTTTTTATTCCAAAAACTACAGTGTTTGTTATGTTTGTGATATTGCACAGAAAATTGCTACATTTGCAAATGATTATGACTGCTGTCTTTCCAGAAGCTCAGTGTTTGTGTGTTTGAATGTGTGCTGCACACAATACAGGTCGTTGATCTCTGGAACATTCGGGTAAATATATATTACAAGTAAGATAACTTCAACAACTAATCATTTTGGTTCCCCCAGGACAGTGACATACCATAAAATATTAGCCAGAATGTTTGGTCTGTTATTAGCAGGCCAGTGCTTGCCTTGTGTTATTATGTGTTCTGTGATTATGGTGACACCTGGTTATTCTGATTTTATGTGTTCTTTAATTTCAGTCCTGCAGAAGTCAGCATAGATGAATCATAACCAAATTGTTGAGGATAAACAGAGATATATCAAGCTTGAGCGAACAGCACGGGTTGGAAAATAGAGATTTAAGTATAATGAAAGTATAATGGAAAAGTACTGCTAATGGTGACAGTAGGTAGCAAAGCTCCTATGTCATTACTTCCAAAATGGCAGCTTGTAGATTAAGGAAACCTCATCAAAAGTTTGCAAATCTTTTTAGCCAAAAATATAATAAACTTAACATAGGCTATATATGGAGTCCTTTCCACAGCTAAAGACAAAGGGTTAGGGAGTAACAGCCTTTGTTTGGAAGACAAGATCTGAACAGATGGTGCATGGCAAATATGAATACCTATGAGCCTGAGTATATTAAATCCAAAGAAATAAGCAACTGTGAGAACTAAGAATGACTTGTCAAGATAAAAGCATCAATAACCCTTTGAAGGGCTCTAAATGATCGGAATAAGACTTGATTTCTGAAATGTATACTTCAAATAGAATGTACCTCTGTATAGCTGTTTTCTTTTGCACAGCTTTAAAAAAAATGTCAGAATTTAACTCAACAACATCCACAGGCTTTAGATTTAATATTAGAAAGCATACAGTACAGGACTAATTGTCTGTGTCACCAGCTTTTAGTTCCTAAAATTAAGCACATAGATTGTGGTATACAATGCCAGAAAGACAATTTTGTACAATGTTGGTCTGAACATCACAGTTTCCTTGGTAACAAGGGGAAGTGCAAGAGGTCTAAATCCTGTGAATGAGCTTTGGCTGACAACAAGAAGGATGAATTGAACTTTTACACTAGAGTGATGATTTAGTCATGGTTACAAAAGAGCAAGTAACATGGCTTTATATCTGTTGCACCATACAGCTTGGTAGGTTAGCGTGTCTCCCAATGGATCAAAAGGTTTCTATTGCTGGATCATCACAACTGATATTTTCTCATTAGCTAAATTAGATTTACTAGTTTTAGGGGCCAATTTGAGGATTTCCATTTCATGGCTGATTCCTGTTCCTGATGGACAGGGCCTTTACATCAGAAGGGTGGAAACACTTGAAGCAGATATTAAGCACAATGGAGGATTTATTAAGAGTCTTGAGATGAAGCAAGTTTAGGATCCTTAAGGTGAATGAAACTATTTAAACCTAAATGTAAGGCAATTCAGAGCCAGAGAACACATCTGCATGTACTGGATAACCTGTATCCTGCAGCTCAGTTTGTCTCAGTGTGCTGGCTACAGTTAGAGCCAAATCCTGCTTAATTCCCTGGACATTGAATATAAGTGGACATAAGTTCAGCCAGTAGGTGACAAATACCATCCTGTATACAGAAATGAAATTAGTTTTGGATACATTTAGGAGAAAACTAAATTGACTCAGTGTGAGTTGCGGGAAGAACTTAAGGTATTGGAAAATGTTTCCCAGATCTAGTTTAATCCAATCCACCCCTGACATTCTCCATGCAGACTTCAATGCCTAAAGAACACATCATCCTTTGGTGCAGAGGAGCAGAGGGGTCAAAGATTCCTCAGTCAAAGCAATTATACTTGCAAGAAACTGCCAAGATGTTATTTTCACTTTTTCCAGGATGCGGTCATGTGGGTTTGCTCTTTAAGCAGCAGTGTAATAAAGTAATATGGCGTGGTAGAATATTAGGGTTCACACATTCTTTGAGGCAGAGCTGGAGACATAACCAGATGGTTTGAGTTAATGGTCAGAGCCAGGTAAACTTTTGACAGCTGTGCAAATCACTAAACTGACAAACACGAGGCAGGGGTTTGCTCAAAATGAAGTAGTTTGCATGTGATGAACAGGATAAATTGTAAAAAAAAAAAAAGAAAAAGAAAAAAAAGGACAGTCTCTGATCTCCTGAAAACAACTCATAGACAGCCTTCCTCTTATTCAGTTCTTCAGTGATTAGTAAGAGCATTAAAGTTTTATTTTATTAGTGTCAGGATTGCTGGGTGCGCAGAGCAGGTGAGAGCCCAAATGCATGACACAGAGCGCTGAGATACAATTCCAGAGTATTTAATCCAGGAGACAAACAGGCATGAAAAAAGACTCACAGGTACAGGAAACTGGTACAGCCAAAAAACCAACAACAGCTATTTCAGCAACTGCAGAAGATACAACAAGGAATGAACAGAAACACCAGACATTTATACACAGGGACTAACGAGCAGTGCGGGAGCAACACAGGTGACTGGGATCAGGGATAACAAGGCAGAGAGATAGAAGGGGAAAACAGAGAGACTGGATGGCAGGCAGATTACTGGAGGTAACAGAGAGGCAGGCAGAGACAGGAAAAGGGGAACAAAGAGGCAGGCAGACAGAGTGATAACTGAACAGAAACCCATGAAAACAGACAAACACTGACCAACTATAACACAGGGATCATATGAGACAAATCCTAAATGAGAACCCATGACTAGAACACAGAGTACAGAGCAGACTAAACCAAAATAATGCAGAGAAAGAACTAGAAGCAAATACTACAACATGAACTATGGCACAGGACTAGAAACAAAGACGTGGAACAAAAACCCAGACCCCCCAACAAGACACACAGACCGGACTGAAACCCAAAACCCAGACCCAGAGAAAACAAAATCAAAACACAGAAGGCATGGCCAAAATAATGTAACAATAATGTAACACAGACAAGCTCAGGCCAGGATCGTGACAATTAGTTGCTTTGTATTTTGTGTAGTAGTTCAGCCAATATGATTACAGTATTTCTACCTGTAGAGCAGTTGTGGTACTGTGATCTTTTCTTTCATATCTTTAAGCTGATATTGTTTAACATTTTCATAAAGGGGGGGTATTTACAACACTACCCAGAAAACCAAACCAAATAATAACTTCCATTTACAACTTGCTGTTACGTAAAATAAACCGGGTGGAAAACCGGGTGGAAAAACCAAAGGAGGACTCAGAAACGTGTATTGAGTTAAGTATGTATTTATTAATAAACAAAATAAAGGCGATTAATGAACACAAAACGATCTCTGTTAACACAAGAGACAATGTAAAATGTATGAAAGAAAAAACAACAGAAAACAAGGCCACACAGTCTCCACGGCTCCCACCGCGCTGGGGAAGCACATGGAGGTTGCCCGTCACATAACGCTTGCTATTAGTGCTCACAAACTTTTGTGTGAAAGAGGAATTCTAATATTCCGAACAACTACTACTATCTGGATCGATTATACAGATTTATTAGAGTAACTCTATACAGAGAAAAAAAAAGATTTAAAAAAAAATACAAGATAGATTACAGGGACAGAAGGACAAAGCAGCAACACAGAAAAATGAATCTATGGAAAATGTCTCTCATCTCATAATCCTTAACCGTTAATCTTTAATGTTGAGTGATTAAAATTCTGTTGCACTGGACAGAACATACAAAAAAATCCAAAACTAGTCCCTGTGAATTGTATAAAGGGTTAGATCTTAAGATAAATGGGCTAAAATTTTAAAGGGGCTATATGTAGTTTTTCTACTAAAATGAATCCTTTTTTTATTGCTTGTGTGTGAAGGGGTTGTAATCTGACATTAAAATGATCCATTTGCCGGATTTGGCTATTAACTCTGAAGGCAGTTATTCTTATTCCTATTCCAAGGCTCCGGGTCGGATTTTCCGCAAAATCCAGTGACTGACACCTGCACGCGCGCTCCCGAGCCTCTCGCTGTCTACTGACTTTGAACTCAGCAGTGAAGACACGGCAACTTACGACATGGAGTCTGCTAACACTAAAAGACCTGCTCCCAGCACAACACAGACTCCAACATAAACTCAACTTGTTAAAGCCTGCAAGAAATGATGTAACGATAAAAAAATAATATGGAGTGGTTTGTTTACTATCCCATAGTGATGCAGCCATGAGCAGCTAGCTAACGCTACAGCAGCTCGGACCCGCCGCTGTTTGCTTCGTAACGTATGCGTAACGTTCATATTAGATTTATTGCCTTTTACTGATGGGTACACAGCTTCTCCACCTCTCAGTCACTGTAACTAACATGACCCACATAATATACGAAGAAGAGCCATCCACTAACACTAGTTAGAGTAAATTTACTAACTGCAGCCTGTTATAAAGTGTAATGCAATCTTATAATATTTAGTCTAGCTCACTACCTGTTTCATCATCATTCAATACATGTAGCTGTGCTGACATTGCTGAGCCTCCGGTGACAGATTCTCAGATAGTAAAGTCACTAAAAAACAACAGGCGAGCTAACGATGTAGCACGTCGGCTAAATGCAGTAAATGTACCGTGATCATGTCACGAGCGTGGATTAGTTCAACCTGCAGCTGATAAAACCATTACCGTAACGTTGCAGTGGGAGTTTACCTGAGTTTCCAGCATGTTGTGTGAAGCTGGCTCCCCACATGTCTATAGCTGCTCTCACTTTGACTTTTTTCACGAGTACTGTGCCGATATGCCCGGTGTCTCCCTGCGCTGAATAAAGTAACGTTACGGCGCCGGTGTTGATCTGCCTCTGAGACGAGAACGTTGAAGTAACCAAGCCCGAACATGTCTATGTGAAAAGCCACAACCTGCATGCTGTTGTTCCTGCGTTTATTGCAGGATTTCTGTATGAAAGTGGTTGTGTTTCAGGTTTTACTCGCTCATGAGTTCAAGCGAGCATGCGTACGAGCACACACCTGGTTGCAATCTTAAAACCGCACCGCTAGTGGCCGCTGGAAACTACATAAAGCCCCTTTAAGACAATAATGAAGTTGATTGTGTAAAAGTGACGGCATTTTAAAATGAGAAGGACATTGTCAATACATTGATAAAACTCTGGCAAAGTTTGAGAAAACTACATACGCACTTCACCCATAAACAAAACCAGAGCACATAATGAAGTCTCAATAATATTTCCACATTAATCACACAAAGTAAAAAGCATTTGGATCTACACTAAAGCAAAACTTAACCACACGCCTACTAATTAAAACAATTTAATGTGCTGTAGTTATATTAGAGAACAACACTGACATTTCTTTCAGCATCTTTAAACAATTATGTAATTGGCCTTACTGGCTCCAAGACAAAGCCATTCATTTTCAGAAAACTTGACTCTTTAATAACTCCACTTCTTAATTTGTGGTATATTAAGTGATGAAATGCAACAAACATAAACCTTTCTTCTTATTTTTACTTTTCCATAGTTGTAAAACATAGAAGAAAAGGGACAATACAGATTGCTTTCTTTCAGATGAAACATTTGCAACTGATTATAAGAGTATTTAAATGTGTTCATCAGCTTTCATTGCTAATGTGATACAGTAACAAAGGACAGATGATTATGCAATAGCAAATGTTTTTTTATTTTAGTTTGTTTGGCAAATTTCTGACACTCTTAAAATGCAAACTGATTACCTAATCCTTGAAATGTTGCAAACTCTTTATGGAGGCTGTTCTTAAGGTGGGCTGCCCCAGACTTGGCAGCTTAACACAAAGTTCCAGGAGATGCCAAACTTTCAATGCAAATGAGTGTTACATGAGTCCATCTCTATTTTCTTTCAGCCTCTGAAAACATGGTGCTTCCTTCAACTAATGTTTGCTTGGCAGTGGAAATTTCCGGTGCTGGGTAAGTTGTCTTGGTGACCTCACTCTGCACTCCCTCAGGGAGAAGAGCTATGTAGCCAACATGTAGCCTCTGGGCTAATATGATTTTTTTAAAACTGTTGTCTGGTCAGCTAAGGGTTACACAGGCAGGATTTTGACAGGTAGGTTGTTGTCTCAAGTCTGGAGTTCAATTTAGAAAACAAGGATGAGTGAAACTGTAGTGAGATTGTAAGTAATGTAGAGCAACAGTAAATCAGAGCAGTGGCCAAAAGGTCCCATGTGAGAATTTGCAAGCATTAAATTTTCTCTCCCCCAAATACTCCCCAAAGTGTCAGCAATTAGCTTCTCCTTGTTCAGCATATTTTGATCACTTTGGGTCCTCAGGGAGAAGAATCTCTCTGCACAGGAAAACAGATAAACATATTCTCTCACAACTTGTCATTTTATCACCTCAGGGAGAAGAGCTTTGCAGTAATGGTGATAGAAAGTAATTGATAATGATATGGGGCTAGAGGATATGGTCATCACGGGCGAGAGAGTATGATGGAAAAATTGTTGACTTGACCCTTTTTAGCCCTTAACACAGCCATTAAACTGAATATATGAAAAAATAAAATTTCTGCCTGGTGCTTTTACCTGTAAGTTGTGTCATCTTGATTCAGCGGCATAAGGACTTTTTTTCACTGATTTGTTTGTGTAAACTCCTGCAATACAGTGATGGATAGTACTGGATATACTGTATCTACACATGTGATTGTACATGAAAAAAATCTTGAATTCTTCTGACATTAACATAAATATCCATCTAGACATATTGATTTTTAATTATTTTGTTTCTTTTGTCCACTTGGAGGCAGCTTCTGCATCTACTTTTAACAATTCAAACCAACATTGGTCTTCTAACAATAAATGTCATCTACATCATCTACAGGCCCTTTACAAAAGATATCTTTAAACTCTGTCCTTTTTTGTCTGTTATTTTTAAATGACCCACTTTACATACTCTTGAAAGTAAAATTCCAGTTTGTTGACTTTGAGTACAGGGTGATTGGATTCATTTATCAGTTATGGCTCACAATTTATTTTTCCTTTCCAGCCTTTCTTTTGGCCTGGATTAGTGGCTGTTATCATTCCACAAATTAACAGTTAAGTAATTTGAGTTATTACAACACATTATAACACGTCTACTACATGTCCAGTATCCAGTAACAGTCCCACTGCATCTATTTAGATGTATTTAATGTATTTTTCTCTTCATTCTTTCTACATGACAACCAGAGAAACAGACTGTAAGAGACACCCAGTTTGGTAAGTAATCGATCCTTCAGATACAAAGATGAATTATTGACTGAGTTTTTCCTTTCTTTTCATGCTTTCTTTCTTTTTTCCTTTTTATGAAGCATCCTTTATTTGTCTGTCCACAGACACATTCCTGACATATATCCCACAGTGTAATGCACAATTGGAGGACAAGTTAGTCACAGTGATTAATCAGTGTAACACCCCACTTTGGCTGACAGATTATGACAATGTTACAATCTTCCAGTATCAGTCTCATTGCATCTAACCGTTCTAAGTGATGATAGGGAGGGAGAAATTATTAAAAACATATAAATCACCAAAAGGAGTAGAAAGAGGAGTAAAGGGTACACACACACACACACACACACACACACACACACACACACACACACACACACACACACACACACACACACACACACACACACACACACACATACTCAAGACTGAATGGAATGGACAACCAGTGAGAAAATAATAGTAAGAGAATGACTGAGAAAATAAAGAAGGGAACAAGAAGGTGACATGATTTCCTGATCTAACAAGTGATTAATGCTTGTTGTCTTGTTGCGATTACCTGTAGAGCGTGACAGTAGTGAATCACTACTACAGACTGCTAGACTTTAATGAGAGGGATTGAGTGTATGGTGCTTTGAGTAAATATGATTTAAGTTTATCAGCAGATGGAGAAATGGGGTCGTCTGGTTTGTGTAAATAGCTGCATCTGTACGGCTGCGTTTTTGTGTACATGTGTTGTTCAAATGCGTTTCCAGTCTGTCATGGATTGTGGCCAGGTAGAGGAGCATGCATGGGACACTAGAAAGGAAGGAAATGCAGACATTGACAAGCAGAGTTAACTAACAAAACATGTATCTCCTGGATCAAATAGTGTCCCGTAGCTAATACAATAAAGGAAAACCTCTCATCTCCATGCAGAAAGGGTATTTTTTTACATTTTGGATTCCAAACATGTGATGTTTGCAACTTCAAAACTATGCTTCTATGATTGTGCTTCTATAATGGTACTTTCAGCTTTCCCTTCATGTTTCATAGTCCCGCCAACTTTTACAGTTAAAGCCAATCAACACAATGTCCACTTACTGTCCATTTCACAAAACAGATGAAAGAAGCTCTGACTTTATAACACCCCAGATTTCCCAAGAGGCTGTGCGATTAGTGTGTTTGGCATGTAAAATACTCAACAAGTAGTTGTTAAAGTTGAAGTAATATTAAATTGGAATGAGTAACAATAGTAGAATAAATCGAAATACTAATTTCAAATAACGCTAAATGATAATTGTAAATTAAAGACCAAATTAACTGTTGAATTTCTACGCATTTATTGTGGTATATATAACTCAAAGAATCACTAAAGTGACATTCAGAGATTTTACTAAGGTAGTATGGCCATTTATTGCTGTTATTGAATCATTTTTTAGAAAGTACGGAGCTCTGGCGACAAGCCCAGCCTTGTTTATCAGAGTGTTGAATAATGGGAAACATATATATATATATATATATATATATGTGATACTATACTGCATCCATATATATATATATATATATATCAAAATGTGGGAACAAAATTAAATTTTTCCTTCACTGGCCATTTCGGGGCTCTTAAGGAAACAATGTTGATGAGAGCTGTACAAGTTATTAGCTGCAAATCAAAACAATAAGGTGTTAAAACACTCAATGAGAGGAACAGTCCGGTGATATTTCTGTTGTTTTGTCACTATCAGCGACCCCTCTCTCTAAAGAGTCACTGGACCACTTGTTAACATAAACATCGATTATAGCAGCTTTAAGTAGGGTTTGTACATTAATAAATCAGGAAATGTAAGTGCAGAAAATAGCACCAACATTTTTGGTTTGTGTAGAAGACCCCTGCTTCATTGTGTGTCACTTGTGAAACTTCTGGACACTGTGAGAGACTAAAGGAATGAACAAATGTGCAGTTCTTCTGAAAGGATTTAGGGAGTTGTTCTTTTACTCTTGCGGCTGGAAAGCCCTGCAGCCACCAATATATTTTTCCAATGGCAAATTCTGGAAATGGAGGAAATTCTGTGTTAGCCTAATTAAAGGGCAGTTTTTTGTGTCAGTTTTCTGACAACTGGTCTCCAAAGCATACAATTAGAAGAAATTATAATCTCGCTTAGATGGATTTCCTACCTCCTGCAAAGCCACTGGTTTCCATTCATATCAATGTAGCGACTTATGTTATCTAGTATAGATATTGGATTTTTAAAAACAAAGGATAAACATGCCTTGAAACTGTCTTGCCTGACAAAAGTGGACATGTTCACAAATTTTGCTTTCATCAACATTTCTTTTGACATTTAAATAGTACACAGATGCTATAAAAATGCTTAAAAGGATGCATTGGGTTCAAAAGTCAACCTGGCTCTTTAAAGAATGTGTTTGAAGCGTTTTAACAAGGCGCGCATCCTTCATCTCCCCACCGGCACCCCAGCTGGCCTGGCACAGGAAGCGACCTTCTTATATCTGGGCATGAACATTTACACATTCTAGTTTTGATGGAGAAAATGCATTTCGCAGGTTACTTGGATGCCGTTCTGTATTATAGTTCAGTCTTGCTGAGTGTTCTGCTTCTTGCATCAATTTGTTGGGAGACTACTGTATGTACACCATTTGTTGCTAAACAGACAGGTTGACTTTTGTAAAGCCTTTGCAGAGCAGCCCTCAGGCTTCCATCCCAGCTCCTCCCACTTACTTAAAATAGTTTTTCTGGTGTAAGTGCCCTCAAGCTGTTTAATATGTTTGGCAGTAAACAATCCATTTAAGACACTGCAGAATGGTGATCCTAATATGGAGCTGTTTCACTCTGTGTTGACCTAGAGAAGAGACGGACAGAGCAGGCAGCATTGAGTTGATTAGCAAGGCTCACTGCTCTCAGGCACCATAAAATTACACAGAATGCCCCTTACGAGTAGATGAAACTATTCTTGTGGGAGCTGTTTTGTGTCAGAGAGACCGACTGGTTCATAACAGCAGCAAGTGGTCGAGAGCAACTGTGGGAATCTTCACTGCTTCATAAGTAAATATACAGACATACTGCTGTGCAAAACAATTACACAGGATATATCTCTGATGAGACACCAGGAGCTCACACTTGACTCATCACAGAAATGTCAAAGAAATTTTGTGTTACTTTGCTGCATCAAAAATTGGAAATATTTTTAGAATTAAACAAGAGCTACGTACCACTAGCTTCACTAACACCTGGCTAAATAGGACTTTCAACAGATGAAACTAGGATGTTCAAAGGTAGATTACAGCACTGAAAAGAAAGATGTGTCTACATCGACACTAATAGCAGTGAGGCTGTACTTCAGCATGCTTTGAGCTAAATGCTAACATCAGCAGGTTAACATTCACACGATGCTAAGATGCTGATCTTTAGCAAGTACAGTGTTAACCATGTTTACCATCTTAGTTTAGCTTGCTTAGCTAGCATGCTAATGTTCGCTAATTAGCAGAAGCAAAATACAACTTAGGCTGATGGAAAGCGTTTTGTACTGGACAAATTAGCTCCATTTTTGACCTGATAATGGTATCAGATGAGGAAGTTAAATGATCAATTGAACAGTTATCACTTCATCCTAATCGGGACATGAATGGCTAAATTCCATTAGTGAGATATTTCACCCAACACCACAAATGTTAACCTATATAATGGGACTAGAGAAATAGTCAGGGAATCATCAAAGTCAATGGAATACATCTTCTGGGGACCATGATAGTTCATACAAAAGTTTATGTATATTTTAAATAGTGGACTATACTAAGACTATGTTTATGTTTGTAATTGTCTTTTTGTGTTTGTGTGGATCAAAACATGCCTGTGATAACATGTAATAATGTATTAGATCATGACAGCCTGCAAATAGAAACAGAACATTAAGTTATCACACAAGTAATGGACTGGGCTGAGATGAAACTTCTGGTGAAAAATCACCTGCTGTGACGTGGTGATCTGTATGTTCAAATAAACCCACATTCAACATTTTCCCTTTCTCCTGGAAAGTTGGATGTAATTCAATGAAACACAAGTCAAACTAAGGTTCTATGCAGAATAAAATGACCACTACAGTCACTGCAAAACAAAAATGATAGAATTTCATGGCAATCCACCTCAGTTAATGAGATGTTTCAGTCTGGACTGAAGTGGTTGACTGATCAACCATCAGACCGTCTGACCGTCTGACATTGCCATCATTAAGGCCACACCGCTAGCATGGCTAAGAAGTGGTTGGTTTCACCTCTAACACTATTGTAAAGTGATCCAGTCCATGCTGGGTGGCACAGAACCTTGTGAAACCACAAGTGTTGCCTGCAACATGCATGGGAAACATGGTTCAAGGCCTTTTAACAAAGAAGAGATCCTTTTCTGAAGCGACGATCAAAGGCAGATGTTGGAAGTGCAACGAGGCAATTTTGGAACAAACCTGCAAAGAGTTACATTTCAAGGGCATCCCCCCTCGTCTGGGAGCATGACGCCACACACACCCAGACAGACAAACACATGGGGGTGTTTTGTGGTGGTGGGTGAGTGCCACCCAGATGCCCAATCTCTCTCTCTCTCTCTCTCTCTCTCTCTCTCCATCAGTCCACCAGGCCAGTTAGCAGCATATCCTGGATGAAGTCCGTTGTTTTAATAGATGGCACCAGTTTGGGGTTGCAGCCCTTCTGTGTATGTTTGTGTGTGTAATGCTAAACCAGACACAGCTTTGTGGCTCCTTTGAGAATCAGCTTTTCTTTGCTCACAGTCTCTCTCTCTCTCTGTCTCTCCCTTCACATTCTCTGTACGATCCAACCGAGTGGGTGAACAGCAAAGGACTGAGAGAGAGAGGGACAGAGAGAGGCAGCTGTATAAGTTAGTAGTCAATCACTCAGCACAGGCAGCTGGGGGGAGTGAGAGAGAGAGAGAGAGAGAGAGAGAGAGCGAGAGTGCGAGAGTTTAGAGAAGCAGCCAGTCGTTCGTCCCTCACTCTAAGCTCTAAGTTTATAGGCAGCCAGGCAGATTTTCTTGGCTTAGATGCAGCGCTCATGACAGGATTAGGAGCCGGGGACGTGGGACCAACTGGAGATCCGCAGGTCCTAGTGGACGAGCCCGAGCCAAATTCTCTCCCTGCACAGGTATGACTGAAACCTTCATATTGTACCAAAGTGCATAAGATCTGTCTATCTACAAATAGACTGTTCAGCTGAAAGCATAAGAGAATCCCCAATCCTTCCTGATTCAACATTCAATTTGCAAGAACATTTTTTGGCACCACAGTTTAGTTCTTGGCGATAAAATCTGATTCCATGAAGGCTTGAAAAGGACCATCATATTATTTTAATCTGAATGTGAAATGGTTATAAGGTTGCAGAATATGAAATAAACCCACCAGAGGAATATATCTGCGTCTTTTTTAATCTTTTGTGTGGGTTTTAAGTGTGACTTCCCCCTTTCTCCTTTGTTCCTTAGACAGTATTGGCACGCACTGATAGTGAATGCATAGACAAATGAATACAACTCAGTGATGATGAAACTGCAAAGGTGAAAATATGAATGGACAGAGATGGACTGCTCACAAGAGAGTAAGCATGTGTGCATAACATGCAATACTGTATTAAGTCAGCTGCTCTATTTATTGACAAAAAAATCTCATTTGGAGTTGTTGAAGATGACCCAAGTTTATGGAGTGTTGTTGCATCCTGACGTTGAGCTTGACTTTCAGCAAAGAAAGCACTGAATTGCTAATTTTAGATTCTTCCACACTGCTACTGTTGTTATGTAACTGGCTGGTGGTCCCATACACCATTGCATACAAGCACTCACACTTCCATGATTAGGCATTCAAATCACTGTGTAACTCAAAAGATAGATAGGCACCACTTCTCATCATGAGGGGTTAATTTACCCACTCGGACCCTCTTTGTACTGTAAGGAACTCTGGATAGCCATGCCTACCAAATGACTCATGTTCATTGAATACCTTGCCATCTCTTGTTAAAAATGAAATAATATTGGGAGACTTTGGCGTTTGCTGTGATTCGGGAGATTTGTCAGATGGCTCTCTCTGCAGAGATTTCCAAAATGTGAGGTTAAGGTTACAAAATGCTCAAGAGGAAACCAGTGCTTACTGTCCGATTTGTGTGTACACTTGGAGCTTGTCTGTATGCCTGTTAGTGTCGCTATATGTGCATCTGCACATGTACATATAGTTTGAGGAAAATTCCAGACTCATACAGCACAGAGTGGAGCAATGTGTGGTTTGAGTCTGTTTAACAGAATCCTGCACCAAAAAAGGGGAAGAGAAAAGGCTTGACTTGCAGGTTTACTCTGATTACTAAATGTGAGTGAATGCCTTTTACTTAAATTTCTGCTGTTTCAGCTTGCCGCAGTTAAGCTTAAGTGGAACACTTTGTAGTAAGGGAGTGGGGGCATGAGTGGGAGAATAAGGCTTGAAGTGTGTGTGTGTTATGTGTTTAAGGTGCAGATGTGTCTGGCACCAATACAAAGCAATCAACATAGTTTGGTTGGTGGGTAAAAGACTGCATGCATGCGCGTGCGTGTGTGTCTGTATGTGTGTATGTGTGAGAGAGAGAGAGCACTGTTAAACGTCTCTTGACAATTCTTAACTCCCTCATTCTAATGAAACAGTTTGCAAGCCATTCATGATTTTTGACGAATAGAATACAAAACGGATAACGGAGTAGAATATTGTGTAACAGAAAAAATGTATTGCTTAACCAACTCTTCATTTCTTCTGGCCCAGAATTCACAAACCTGACACATTTCAGCTTTACAGTAATCTTGTGTTTAATGTTTTATGACTGAGCAATTTTAGAACATGATTAGATGCAGCCAAGAAACTGGGGGAGACCCCTGATGCCTGCATAATGTCAGCTGAAAGCCAGTTGTCTCACTCACTCACTCACACCCACCCACACACCCACACACGCGCACACACACACACACACACACACACACACACACACACACACACACACACACACACACACACACACACACACACACACACACACACACACACACACACACACACAGGAGTTGGTTCTCTTTCTGAGGTTTGTTTTGCTGAGGTCAGCATTTCTGACCCCCTCTGAAAAAGATTATTGTCTCTCAACTTTTTCCCCCCTCGCCTCTACTCTTCTGCAGAAATGAGCATGTCTGGTTTCAATTAGGTTCTCAGGGATGTGTGAGGGTTCTCTCTCTCGCTTGCACTCTCTACATACAAACTCTGTCTGTGTCACTGTGTCATCCTCTAGTTTAGTGTTCAGGGGCTTGTGGTTAGACTTTTTTCGTCCCCTTCTCTTTACATTCTCATAGTTTGTGGGCCTACGGTCATTCTTTCCTTGTATTTCTATCTCTGTCTTTGTTAAAGCCGGATGGTAGGTCTGTTACGGTAACAAGCCACAGACCTTTGGGCACACCTACACTCCTGTACTACATAAAAAAAAATCAGGCCAAAGGAAACGAAGCAAGGTCAGCTTACTGGGAGATTGGCTTACAGGGAAAAACACCCTCACCTCTAAGCTTGCTCTTTGTTCTTTTGTTGTTTTGTTCTCTTGCCCTCTAACTCTCGGTCACTCTTCTTTTCTGTAATTAGCTACCTGCCTGCCCTCGCTTCGCTGTCTACATATAGTACCAATGCACGCAACTTGGATGGATTTCTTTTACATTTTTCTATTGGTAGCCAAGGAGAAAAGACTTGCTCTTGTTTTTGTAGCCTCCCCTGCTTGTTCTCGCTTTCTCTCTGCAACACAGTGACTCCTGTGTTTCTGGAGTGTTTCCTCTGGAGGTCTGAAGTCTTTCCATACCCAGTGGCCTGTCCTGTGTTATTGGAGCAGGGAGAGCCTCAACAGGCAGCCAAGGCTTTGTGGGTGCAAGACTGTGGCATTGTGTTTTCAAATGTGCAGCATAGATAAGATTTTTGTAGTTTTTTGTATGACTTGCTTATTCCTCAGCCTGGCTGAGTTTGCGAACAATCATTTACAAATGTATTATTTAGGAACAAAGTAGTTTCCTCCCTGTTCACAGTTGACTTGCCTTCTTTTTATGGATGTGTTTACATGCAACAAGTTTTTTGTCACTGGGGGGCAGCTGAACGAGCTTTGAACACAACATTGATATTACATAACAATATAAAGTTGACATGGCTAATGTTTTAGCGCACAATTTCATGTTAGATGTAGCAACATTAGAATTCTTTTAGTCAAGTTTCTGGCTCTTTAGCTGCGAAATACTTTGCTATGTTTACCAGCTAGTCGCTAACTATGTCTGTCCGCTGTGCTGGGTAAGTTGTATGCAGTCAGTTTATAAGAACTTTTTCACTAAAAACAGCTGTCCACTGCTGCTGAAAAGAGGTTTCATGAGAGTGGTGAGAGTTAACCACAACAGTTATGGGTCATAAACCAGTGAACTGAAAGATGCTCTGTAATAGCCGAGGGGTTTGATGATTCTCTGTCGGTTGGTTCCCTAAGAGTGACCCCTTTCACATAGACCTAGTCATTTGATCCATTGTTGATACAAAAATATAGTGCAGCTTTAAGTCAGGAACACAAATGTTTTAGCCTCATTATGTAATAATTCTGCATTGGTGGGGGAGATCCAGAGATCACCAGTGGTTTAAGATTCATGTCTTGCCACCATATTAAACTTCCGACCAGTGCAAGTCAAAATGTTTATATGAAACATGCTTGATTTTTATGAATGGAAAAATCGGAAAGGGATACTTTTAACCACTAATGTAATCTGTTAAGGTCTACTGTATTGTTAGTGTATCTTTCCCCAGTTGGTTAGGATTGTGTGTTCCAGGCTTACTAGAAGCACAGCAGTGTCACCTGATCCCAAACCAATCCCTCTCTCTTTGCCAGTGGGAATTTCTCTTTAGCTGACATCATGATATTTTATATCCAATGAAAGTTCAGCCTGTGACATTAATCTTATCCTTAGGACTTTCCTTCTGTCTTTTTACTTTCTCCCCCAGGGTCATTTTCTGTCAGAAATGTTGTTTGAAAGTGGTTTTGAAACATGTGTGCTGCCTCCATCTGTATTTGTGTTTAAGTCAGTCAGTCCCTCTTCTCTCACCCCCTCTTCCCGATGTAGGTGTGTTCTGATGGTTTTAGAGACCCGCCTGTCTGTGTGTGTCTCTGGTCTGCTGAGACCAAATGACCCATTTGAGCCCGCAGACAGTTCAGAAAACATATACAGACACACTCTCTCTTTTGTGTGTCTGTTTTTTTCTATTCACTGTTCCTGTATGGATGACTGCAACATGCATGTCTCTCTTTGTGTATATCTGTATAAATGTACTAATTTAATATACAGCTTTAAATGTGTCTACCTCTATGTGTGTGCAATACAGAGGTTTTGCCTGCTTCATTTTCACACATTCGCACTTTGACTTTTGGTTCTTTGGCAGAGCACCATGACTTCCTCTCGCCCTGGCTAATGTCACCACTGAAGTCCTTCCAAAGCACCTGGTTAAATTATACTATCCACTTCTTTATGCAACACTACCCTGCATTAGGTGTATGTCATGTACATGATGTACTGCTGTACATGTTGTAACATTTTTAACTTCAACTTTAAGCATTCAGTTGTTGCTCTCATGAAATTACAGCAATGAGTAAGGAATGCAAATCAAAAGAATAAATAAGAGTTACTTTACCTTCCAGATAAAGGCACATTAAAGCTAGTAAAGCAGTAAGACACAATCTATTCAGTTAGAGATGAGTTACAAGTTAACACTCCCCAGTCTGCTCCCCAAAACAAAATTCTACATAGGGAAACACCACAGACATAAGCATTTATTCATTGGTTTGTTTTGACTGAGAGCACACTTCTGCTGAGTACTAGCTCCTCCTTACTTGTCTAAAAGACTAGCTCTGTAAATTGTTTTGGTTTGAAAAGCCATTAGAAAGATTTAATGCAAATTACCAGAAAATGATTTTTCCATTTTCTCAGCAGTTTCAGACACAATGACACAGCAAATCTTTTGCCTATACCATAATCACACTCTTACTGTTGTAAGCATTTACTAGCAGAGGTCTGATTGTGGTCTCCCTGCAAAAATTTACCTAATGAGGTTGAAATGTGAAAGGAGCCAGGTATGTTAACAAAAAATAAAAATGGCAAATAATTAGCACCCAATATAAAAACCAAGCAACATATCATTAACAGAGTGATCTTGGGGCCTTTAAACTAAACTCTTGTTAGTATGCAAGACCTTCACTAAACTGTGAACAAACTGATAAAACTGTCAGCCAAATATGGCACTACATAAAGTGCTGAGGGCTATAATATGATTGATGAGATCTCCTTGACACACAGGATTAACTCACTTTTTCAGTCTGAGGGTCTGTTTCATTTGCATTTCAGACATGATTCCCTCTAACATGGAGTTTAAGAGATACCTAACTTTAACTTAAGAGTTTTCAATGGTGAAACTGAACTGTTTTTGCTTTGTAGTATTTGTGAGGTAGATTATTTCACTGAAAAGAACAAAAGTACACAGTTTAGTTAGCAGTTCTGTGATGATGTACTTCAGCCAGCAGTGCTTTTAGCTAAATGCTAATGTCGGCAGCTAACATGCTCCCAATGATGTTTACCATGTTGACCGTCTTAGTTTAGAGTGTTAGAATGCTAACATTTGCTAGTTGCACAAAGTACAGTACAAGTACAGTTGGGGCTAACTAATTAGTTTAAAAAAAATGTTTGTCTAATTTTTGAGTATTGGACAAATTCAGTTTTGTCCCAATGATGGGGCTAGCTTCATCAAAGTCATTAGGATACATAGTGTGGCTACATGTGTCGACAAATAAATACAGGTCTCAATTAGACATTGGGTCTAGTTTTTATAGAAGTTCTTTGGATATAAAATCTCTTAAAGCCTGTTCTGACAATTTACACTACCTATCGAGATGTGCTACTTTGACATTGGTAGGGTTAGATCAATTTGCATCAGGGTAGCATTTTCTGACAAGGCAGCATAAATCGTCAGAGCAAACGGTCACACACTAGAGCTAATCCTAAACTGTGTAGATCACGCATACAAGTTTAAACTTTTGCCAATGTGGACATGCTACACATTATAAGCTCGATTAGATTCTTCACAATTCGATTGTTGAAAAAGTGATGATTACCCTACCTTAAAAGTGGTCATTAAGGTAGGTAGGTTGAGTTCAGTAACTGAAGCAAATAAAAGCAGAGGCTAATAATTGAAGTTTTATGGTATGTAGACCTATTTTATGCATCATCAAAGTTTTTATTCAGCAACCCAAAAATCACTGCATAAAGAGCTAAAAGTCAAACTACCATCTTTTCTTTTTCACAGGTTTCTTCTACCATGGTCCAAAATTAGACATGCTACCATATTTTATGTTCAGACCAAACTTTATTTTGGTTCAGTACAGATGTCAGAGGCAGCCAATAACATTCTGCATGGTATTTAGGGCTATGCCCCAGAGGAAGTAACTGACTGAAGCCCTGGGGCTTTTTTCTGAGCAAACTTTACAGATGCAGGGAGACAGTTTTCCTCTGAAACTCCTGGGGTTGGTATACTGACTAGAGGGAGCTGGGGTGGGAAATAATACTAGACTGGACGGGCTAATTCTGGCTGGCATGGGCAAGAGGTGAACCGCAGGGATGGGTTTGGCCTGAGTGGGTTTGTTATGGTTCCAGCTGG
Organism: Lepomis macrochirus; assembly: GCA_024633595.2. NCBI lineage: Eukaryota > Metazoa > Chordata > Actinopteri > Centrarchiformes > Centrarchidae > Lepomis > Lepomis macrochirus. Next base: position 11,401,532 of record JALXJV020000024.1, on the reverse strand, counting down.
AAAGTGTCTTGGATTTTACAGGCTGACCGTGACTGTAGTTTTCTAAGAAGGGCTGGACTGTTCTGGCTTAACAGCTGTGATGTAAAAAAGGTCCGCACTGGTCCAAATGGTTAAGAGATAGTTTGTTGACTATAGAGGGAAGGAAAAAAGTTAAAATGCAATTTTTTGCAATACATATTTAAACAGTTTTATCAACTTGTTCAAAAACCACTTCCTGCATATTTTTAGTGACACTTGTAGAGGGACAGTGTAACAAACAGCAGTATAATGTTAGGTATACAATGCCATGTATACCAGTATACGCACAATGACGTTTTGTAAGAAACATTAAATGTAAACATAACGTAACATAACGTTTGATTACTAGGTCTTATTTTACAGGGCACATTTAATCATTGTGCCCAATATCTTTTGGAAGAATGATGTTCATCCCTCCCATTAGAGATACAGAATATATGCCAAAGGGTACTGGAGCTGTTCTGGAGGTTTGCGATGGCTATATGTCTCTGTTGGTTTTTCCTTTAATTTGTCACCCTTACATCCCTAATATTTTCTACAGTGTATTTACTTTGGAGGCTATACTGTACTGGAGTGTGTGTTTGCTCTGAGCCATACCTATACTTCTTGCAATGTTAGTGTCAAGCTTTACTCACTGTGCTGCACAGGACCACTGATAATGGTGGATCACAGTACCATATATAAGCCACCTGTATCAGACCAAATGACTTAACTTGAGAACAGTTGTACACAGAGTAACAGAAGGTGTCTGGATCCAGTCAGCACCCCTTTCCATGCTTTCTACCTCACTCTAGTCTAGTCTGGTGTTTGGACTGGCATTAGCCTTGCCTTGTGTTGAAACATGTCTCTCATCAGCTGCACAGTCATATAGATGAACATGTGCTTGCAGTTGATATACAGTACACACATATACAAATATATAAGGATATGCTTATATATAAATATAGAGAAAGAAGTACAATCATATAACCCCTGACAGCTGGCAGCTGACAAGAACCAATCCATTTGGTTCCTGTTGGGTTTGGAGTAACAGCTCACTAGAAGTGTACGACTGCTGCAGTAAAGGAAATCGAACATTCGTGTTTCATTTGAGAGAAGTGATAGTTGGACAGTTGGAGAGCGCTCAATGGACTGGAAAGTGGGTCCCTTGATACATTCTCAGCTGTTTCTGCCTGTAGCTAACTAACATGCCCAGTCTGTTATTCACAATGGAATGGCACCATCTGCATTGACAGGCTTGTTCCACTGTGTGAGAGACTGGAACACTGCACTGTGAGGGGGCTGTGGTTTGGTACAGTTGGACTGAGTCAGTGTGCACATGTAAGTCTGTGTGTGGTGTCTGTGTGTGTGTGTGTTGTCTTGGCAGACCCACAGGCCTCGCCTTTTTGCCTCTGATCACACAAGGGGCTCATGACTCACTTTTTTTTTAACCATAAAAGTGCACAAACACCTACCATAGGCAGCAGGCAGGGAGTCCAAAGCAATTGGCTGCTTGCAAAAAAAACAACAAAAAAAATCATTATTAAGCCATAAATATTATTATCTCCAGTCTTGAAGTTGTCATATTTGTCTCTGGTGTTAATTTCACAGTTTGGCTGTACAAATCACAAGACAGCAAGGCTGCAGGGAAGAGGGAAAAAGACAGAAAGCAGGTTGAAGAATAGTCAGCTTATGGTTGTTGTTAGTTAGATAGTTAGATAATAGTTTTCGACTAGTATAGTAATATTCTATGGGCACAATGAAATTCCTTATTGGTTAGCTGTTACACCCTGTTAGCCGTTTTTATGTCAAGCAAAGATAAGATAAGCAAACCGGCTATTGGCTGTATTTCCCAAAATTTCAAGCTTTAACCTTTCAACAGCATGTTTTCTAGACACATAACCTCTTGTGGTCATGTGACTAATTACTGTCTGCTCGCAGTAGCAAACGTGGAAATAGTGTGAAGTTATTGTTTCACAACAAAACCTCTTAGGACTAAGGCTGGGTTGGGTTGGATTAGGAAAGAGCTAGCCTAGCTCTGGCTACCAGCACCTATAAATCTCACTAATTATGTAAATTTATATCTTTGTTTACTTTGTAGAAAAATAGAGGTGTAAAAATAAGTTGCCTCTGCTAGCTTCCTGGGAACCTCACAGGGACAAATAAGACTAGCATAATGTCAATTCCTTAAAATAGGCATGTTTTTAGTTTCCCACACACAACTATAGTAGTGGCGGATCAGATAATGATCATATGAGTCATACTGTATGGGTGGGACCTGTTTAAATTCAGATAAAAGCACTTATGGATGAGATGTACAACACACATGTGAAAACTTACCTGCAAGATATAAACATCCTGCAAGTTGATGGACGTCTGAGAATAAGCAAAACAAGAAGAATCCGAAATGAAAACAGGTAGAGACGGAATCAGCCAGATGAAGACATAGAGAGAGAGGTGGGACCTGGGACGAAAGGTAGAGAAAAAAGGCATGTTTAAAAGGATGGCAGGAAGAGATGGAGAGTGAAACATCGGGGTCTGTTTAGTTGAAGGTGGAAAACACTGGGGTATCCCAAAAAACCCCAAAACTTTACTACGACCACATTTTAACCTAGAACATGTTAACACGTAACAAATGTCTCTTTTCCTTCAAACTCATTTTCCTTTTTTTCCCTCCCTTTCTCCCTACTTTCCTCTTACTCCACCTCTCCACTAATTATTTCAACATGTGCAGTGTTACCATGTTTGTTGAGAAAAATCCCTGTACATTTTATTGTATTATTGTATATCATTTTGATTATCTTTGGCTATGGAACTTTTAAAATATCTTAAATTCTGGCCAATATGTTTATTTGTTTGCCCATGTACTTTTCACATACATGTATATATGTCATGAAAACTTTCAAATGTTCATGTTTTCTGTCCCACCGAAGAATTACAAACATTTTATATGGTACTTCACGGATTAAAGCTGCAAAATGCTGAAACTCTAACATTTTGTTATGTGTGTTGTTTTATCCCTTGTACTACTTGTTGCTACTGTAGTAGTAATGAGCTTGTTATGCAACTTCACCTTTGCTACATCTCTCTTGATGCTGTGGGTGTATCAGCGCTTTCAAGCTAGGGAGAAGCTTACGCATTAGCAAACAATGTAAACAAGCAAGCTACAACTATCTCAAAGAATGTAGCAAATAGCACTTCACTTTTGTTTGTATCTGTGATCTTGAATACTGCATCACTGTTACTTTGCCAGGGTGTTTTTACATATCACAACAGAGCTTCCAGACAAATTTCACCCTTTAGTTAAATATATTCAACTTCCAACACCTCACTTTTTTGTATGTTGTTGGTCAGTAAAGCATTGCTTGCTATCCCAAAGTACTCTGAGTGGCAAGTCACTTGCATCCCATAGAAATAAATGAATGAAGGTGAACTTAATTTGCTTCATGTCAAGCTGTGAAATTTAGGCAGCAGGACAAATACATCTGCCATCAGCAGCAGTTTGAATCTGTGGTCGAAGGACTTTGTTGACAGGTTTAATGCACTTTTAAGTACCCTTTTTGTTGCACTTACGTACTTGACTGAAAAACGTGAAACAAAGTAGAACATGAAACAGAGCGGAACGTTATTTCTGTTTAATCAATGTTCAAAGCATAAAATGTGATCTAAATCATGAGCCTCTAATGGCAAAAACTGTGTGGTATCATTGCAGTGGAATTAGTTAAATAGAGGCATTCCCTGAACTCACCAACAGTGATCCGAGTGTCTAAATGGGTAAATTGAGTTAATTTCTATGAATTGTGGACCTTTGAACATTTACCTCTATCTCTTTTTCTTACTCTGTTTTTTTCTTCATACACACAGCTGTGACCGACCTCCTGTGTCCTGTCACACAATCTTTCGACAACAGTCTTCCAGGGTTGAACTGATTATCAAGAGGCCTCCCTTCCACTCCTCTCCCATCATGCGTCTCCTTGTCACCCTCCTCCTGTTGCTGCTCCTCCGGTCAACTGAGCCCAGGAGGGGCGCTCGGTCAGGGGCTTTGGAGAGGGGTGCCGGGATCCGTGTACGGGGCAGAGGCAGGGCTGGAGTGATGAGACGTCAAACTCAGGAGTGTAAGGAATACATGGAGGCGGGGGAGAAGTACCTAGACTGCCAGGACAGGCAGCTGACCACTGTGATGGAGGGCTGGCCCAAAGATATTCAGCACCTGCTGTTGGCAAGAAATAAGATTCAGGTATGTACAGACAATTTACACGTGCAAATATAAAGAGGCAAGACATAGACCCTCACTGCAGAGCCAACTAACAGCAATTAATAGATTGTGAGAATGTTTAGTACAGTTTTATGTAACAAATGCATACTTTTTCTGCCAGTTAGTGTCTCAAGCCGCTTACTCTGACCCTAAACCCAGCCAGCTTGTTGATACCATGAGCATCTGTGCACCATTTATTTGGGGCTGAGATCAAAGACAGATCTTTCTGCTACTTAACGTGTGCGTGTAGGTTTTTGCATCACAGATTGAGCACACAGGATGTGTGTGTCACAGGTGTTGAGAGGAACAAAACAAAATGCTTCGCCAGCGAGGTAATAAATACTAAAAGACAAATGAGTTATAAACACTGATCAAACCAGTGAAAAATGAGTATAATGAAGCTTTACTTTCACCCATTCAGGTTCAAAGAGTTGGGTTGTTGAATGAATGAATAGTGAGGGAAAGAATGCAACAACGTGGATTTAATTTATTTTTAGCAGTATCTTTTGCCCTGTTGGATTTTGTATATAATTTTGAAACATTTAAAATGAAGTCATTAAAACTACAATCTGAGTAGGAAAGCTATATCCAGCTATTTACTACTCCAATATTTCTACTTTTATAACAACAGGTCAAATGACTATGTGTAATGTGAAAGGTTTTGGTTATGGTGACGAATGCATAGACAGATATCAACCTCAGCATAACTCAGCATAACAGAATTCGTCTTTTTACGACTCTAATCTTTGCTGTTTTGGTTCAATCTCACTGCTCCCCCCCTCCTTCCCCCTTTTAGGTTTTGAGGGACAACATGTTTTCGCAGTTCACCAAGCTGAAGAGCTTGGACCTCCAGCAGAACGACATCTCCATGGTAGAGGAGGGAGCGTTCAGCGGCCTATCCCAGCTCACCACCCTGCTCCTCCAGCACAACGGCCTGAAAACAGCCTCAGAGGAGGTCCTGCTCCCTCTTCCCCGCCTCACCTACCTCCGTATCTATGACAACCCGTGGAGCTGCCACTGCTCATTGGACAGCTTGGTGAGGACTCTGCAGGTTCCCAGCAACCGCAACCTGGGCAATTACGCCAAGTGTGCGGAGCCCCAGTCGCTGAGAGGCCAGAAGCTGAAGAAGCTGAGTGTGGAGTTGCTGTGTGAAAACCAGGTGGATGTGAGGCCAGGGGGTGAAGATAGTGGGCGGCCGAGGCCTCCGCCATTCAAAGTGAAGTCAGAGGCCACGTCAATGTGCCACACCTACATGTTCCCCAAACCTCTGTTGGACTGCAGCAGCAAAGGTGAGACTGGCAAGTTTCTTACAATGCAATCTACTGAAATGTTTTGAAATTTGTGGAATATGTGAATCACATACGACATGTTTTGATCCTAAGATAATTGATAGCATGCATTCTGTACCACACATGATACGATTAGTATTTAGTTTAAGCAGTTTTAGGTACTTTTTAGCCATTCTATGCATGGTTCTATAAATGACAATATATGCCAGTATTTGGATTGTCATGAAGTTTGGTACACAAATGTTGCATTTTTAGAATTCCAATAGCTAATATGTCCCCAGAAAGAGGCCAACTGAATATGAGGGGTGGTATAAACTCACACAAAGAATCAGTTTATTGTTTTTTGCATTAGAAACAGTTAATTTGCAACCAAACCCATGTGAAATCAACCAGTGTTGTTGTGGGGTCAGCTGAAAGTTTCTACTTATTTGATAGTTTTCATGTTTCACAAAAAAACAATACTGCCAAATATATCAATAACAAATGGATTACCCTGGCAAAAGAGTACTTGGCATGAAAGGTGTATTTTCTAGGTTTGCTGAGCAGTCTCCAGTGTCGAGTCACTTGCATGTCCAGTGAAATTGGGCATGAGAATTAGTTTGCTGTTTAACACCTTGGTTACAACCAGGCTGAGCAAGCAGAATTGTGTTTATTTTATTATGGTTCTCATCTGGGGCTCTGAACCTCATTGGGGAGGAAGGTGCAGACTCTGGGCTGGTTGTAGTTTGTTCTTTCAAATTGTTGCTTAAAGATAACTTTTTCCTTTGATTTCAGTTCGATTACCGTACATGAGGCTATCCGCTGGGACTGTGTTGCATCGTTTGGGATTTTGATGAGCTGGACTGTGGTGTGTTTGTGTTCTTGTGTGGTCTCCTGTGGTGTTCAGCACTGATTTTTGCAAATACAGCATCATCTCTGTTTTACTGTATGGTGTTCTAATTTGAATCATGCACTCATTAATTTTCAGATTTTAGAAGGCAATTATGGCCACCAGCATCTCATTCTGTTTGTGTTTTCAACACTGACTCAGCGTTGTTAGAAAGCTGCAGAAAAGATGCAAACAGTCACACATCAGTCATTATAAAAGGAGGAGAAAGGGGAATGCAAGTGCTTCACCAAATTTCTTTCAGCTCCTCCAGTTTTCACATCTGGTTCTCCCTCTGTGTAATAATGCCCAAATGATGCTGCAATCATAGAGGCTGTAACTTCACCAGTACTCCATAAAAATATTGTTTCAGTGCTGCTTTTCAAAGACTGATGGGAGGCAGGGGTGACAATTTATGAATTTCTGCAGAGAGATTACTTTTTGTTTCTTTAATGTGGGCTCTTTATTCTTAGTTGGTCTCTCTTTTTCTCCCCTTTATCTGTTTTCACTGTCTGGCAGTCCCCTTTCATCTTTCTCTTCTTCAGACCATTAAAGCTTTACCCCTCTGATGCCCAAACAGCATCCACTGTCAACACACTGAACTGAAAGATTGTCTGTGTCCATGTTTCAGACCAAGTGAGTTTCAGATTTATTTCAGTAACTGTATAAATGGAGAACGCATGTCCTTCGCAAAAAGCAATCTTTCATAGAGCTCTGGTGAGCCAAAACCACACAATACAGCATCTGTGTTGTGTAATGCTTGAAGACGCTTTTTGCATAGTTTCCGAATTTTCCTTTTTCTACTGTAGGACTTTTGAATTGATTCATTATTTGAACCACAATAAGGTTTCTCTGTTTTCTCACAGGCTGAGTCTCCCATCTATCTCACCACATCTTTTCCTCTTTTTTTAATGTCCATTAAAAACTCTGTACATCCTGCCTCCTTCTAAACCATGCCCCGCCATGAAAGTGATATGAGTGAATAATCCACAGCTGGTGTGCATGACATTCAATACACGGTTTCTGTGCTTTTGATTTATAAGGACGCTTGTATACTTGTACTGTAAGCTGATACCATTCAGAGTTTTTTCATTTTGTCGTTTTCACTGCACTGCATCCAGCAGCATGTCTTCATTGGTTGCATTGGTTGTATTAGTTGTCAATCAATGTGCATTCTAATCACAGGTGGATTATATCCCTACATGTGTTTTCCTCTCCCCCTTATGTCATATTTGTAAACACTTACAGATGCTGCCAGAGTTTGGTATGATATAGCCTTCAAAACTTAGGGTTAACTAATAAAAAAGATATCCACACTAAGAGTGTGACTTGGAAATAGATTTTTGCTCCTGTCCCCTACCACTCCCACAAAAATACTTCAGTCTGAATCCCATGACCGAGTAAGAGTTCCTAGAAGCCACAAAGGTAATAATGTTGGGCCCTTTTCCCCAGCATTGCACAGGAACATAGCTTATAAATCAATTGCAGGACTGGCAGGATGAAAAATGCATTTGCGCAGTCAGGCTATAACCCACATAAGCAATTTGACAATCATCATCAGAATGATAATTGCCAAAGAAGTTAAACTTGAGTGACACTAAAGTGAAACTGTGAAGACCGGGAACTTGAGTGTGTGGACATGGAACAAATATGAGAGATGGTATTTCTTTGGAAAGAAAGCGGGTAGCAAGAATTAGAAAACCCAGAGCAGAGTGGAAACATACTCTAATCTCTGTGTCCCTACATTTTCCTCTTGTCTATCTCTTTCTCCCTGTTTTTCCTCTGTCTCCATTTTTCCCTCACTCTGGTTTGAAGTCTCTTTCTCTGAGGTGAACCACAGCAGATTTCAGGCTCCACATCATTCTCAGTGGAGATCAATGCTGCGAGTGGTTAGTGAATGTGGGAGTTATTTCTCAAAGATGGGATGTGGAGCTTCTCTGGGTTTCAAAATGTGCCTTCAAATTACCTCTCAATAGTTATAAGTTGCAGTGGACATATTGCTGAACTTTCTATCCTGGATTAATACAGTAGTTGCAGTGTTTACTCCAAAACCTCTAATATTTTTAAATATAGGTAAGACTAACACTAGTATTTCGACAGTCTTTTAAAAAGAAAGCATCAGTCTGATATTGACAGGTCTTCCATTTACTATTGAGCTAGCTGCCTAGCAGTGAGTAGAAAAAGCATTGCCAATATATTAATATGATTAATATTATCAGTCTCAAATGCAGTAACCTGCTAGAAACCAGTACAATTACTGTTGGTCAATGTGGTATTTTTACTGCCACATTTTCAAATAATTTATTAATTTATTGGTAAGGGACTGTCTACAACAACAAACATAAATGTTACCTTGTATTGTATCCTACTGAATGTACCAGAGTTAGCTTTTTAGAGTTAGAAATTATGATAGACATCTGTTGGCTCTGGCTAGCTAACATGCCGCATGCAATTCCAGAGAGAAATGACAGCTAGGAGCAGTGATAACACTAATCTAGACTTCACAAAGTTAGCTGTACAAGTAGAAAGAAATGACTTCAGTATGTCCCAAACCATCAACAGGCAGCATGGGTTAAAAACACAGACTGTCTGCTCACACAAGTAATTTAGCATAAAAAAGTATTATTAGCATAAAAGAAATAGCAATAGCATAAAAAGCGTGTGGCATTACTGAATAAAGAATCCCTATTTTGGATATTGTAGATGTATGCCAGATGTGTTACAGTAGTTCAAAACCAGCTATTCATATTAATGTCACCATGAGCTTTCAGTCATTCTAGTTTTTTTGGGTTTTTTTGTATGCATCTCGTAATGTTGAGAAACATATCTACAGGGTGGTATTGGCCCAGTTTTAGACTCTGCCTTCAAGACCGTACTTGTAAGGTCAAGAAATCATTGGTTTCCGAAGTAACATAAATCCCTCTATATAAACTTCAAGTCTGTTGAGTGGGCAGCAGAAAAGTGACTCATGTACAGTATATGGAGAGTTGGCCACTTCCCAGTCACACACACGCCAGCGTGACATAATGTCCGGCTCTCCCTGGACTGCCTGGATCACCGACGGCAGGCATTTACTCAGCAGAAAAAATTAATCTTTCATAATGTAATTTGAGTGAGAGGCAGAAGTAAAGAGCATAGATGAGAAAGAGGACAGTATCCAACATCACTCTCTACTAACAGCAGGATTTAGCTGCAGGCGCCAAGACGTATTTCTGCAGAAGTTTAAAGGTTCTGTCTACACTAGGAACTGTTATTAAACTAAACTGATGTTTTACTTCTGGGGTTCAGAGTTTTCCAAATAATTTTCTTCAGGCTGAGGTGAAAAATTCACTGAAACACAGTGAGAACAGAACATGGGATGTTAGAAAATTCTACTGAAAATACTTGTTATTGTAGGCACGTTGGCAGTTACCTCCACTGTTTTATGGTCAAGATTTTGATCGATGTACTTTGGATGACAATAGGTTTATTATATTTTGATTATTTCATTTATTATGTTATTCCCAGCAGACTATTGTCATGGTGATACGGGCAAAAAGAAGAAAATTAAAATGTACTCAGTCCTCGGAGAGACAGACTCTGGGTGTATTTATTACAGTTTGTTGACATAAGAGTGCAGTGCTTTTACATGCTTATTAATAAAGATACAAATTTGGAAATTAAAAAATATCTTGGGTTGTGGAGTCACAAAGAAGCTTCTGGAGATGAAGTTTCTGACATATGCTTCCACTGCTAATTTAGATTTGGCTCAAGAAAAACAGAGAAGCTTTAATGCACAACAGTTTGGAAAGGAAGTCAGTTTAATTTGGAAACTTGTTCTGATCTGTTGTCACTGTGAGTTAAAGCAGTAAGGCAATAAACCTCTTTTAAATATGTAGCATGATTTAAACCCTTAAGACCACCACACTAAAGGAGGACATGACTACGAGCACTAACCTGGTCATTGTAATAGTAGTGATATCCTAAAACCAGCGTTGTTATCATGGTTAGAATAGGCTTCACCTCTGTCTTTTTATATTTTGTCTGAATAATGACAGAGAATTATGTATATTACAGAAAACCCAAACATGACCCCTATGTAAAAATTCAGGGCAGAAGGGAGAACTATAGCAGATGCGTCAACTTCAGGTTTTTGCTTCATCCTGGGCTAATAACAATTAGTAGTGTATCTAAAAATAGTAAACAGAACATTGTCACATCTTTCCCTCATGTGATGCACAAACCCTAATTTTAGACAAAGGGATAATTGTTTACCGGTATGTATATTTCCTTGGCTACTATTATACATCTGGCCTTGGGTCATATAATGAGTACAGGTAAGTGACTGAGGTGCCCCATGCAAATTGCCTCAGATGAAATACATTTAAAGATCAGAAGGTAACATTTTAACTCTGAACAAATTTACTGCGACCTAATGTTACCATGCAGCATTAGTGGTGCTAAGAAAATACATCAAAAAATCATTGCCCTGTCAAGCCTGGGGCTTGGGTCCAAACCACAAAAATTCACTACACTACACACAGCTGACTCCAGAGTGATCATGTCAGCGGTGTAAAAAATGAAATGCTTACCTTTCTAACTGTGTAAACAGTATGAAACACATTGCACCACCTGCTCCAAACAGAATCAGTACTGATAAACAAATGCACATCCTGCAGGTGTTGTCATATATTTCTATATAGTGTTCTATAAAACATTTTAAACTATATATGGTGAAGAAAAGAGAAAAAAAACAATTTCTTAATACTGCGTGTACATATAATTCATCAGCAGTTCTAGCCCATACCCTCGAGAGTAGGATTATAGATAATGTCCAGATTAATGTTCTGTAATGTTCTGTTACTGCAATACATAATCCATGTGTTATACTAATGCACAACCTACATGTGTTGTTTTGGTAAATGGCTGACTAAATTGCTGCTGAAAGTAATTCAAACCTTGCACTTTGACATAAACCAGGCTATAGTTTAGACTCCATAGAATGAATGGTCAGAAATGTAATCCCTCAGAAATTTAACATCCAATGGCCAAACTAAATGTATATATTATACTTATTTCAGGTAGTACCAAAGAATAAAGCAAAGAAAAAAAGTCAAAGAAGGACTGATGTTCACATGTGCACTGAAATAATGACTCCAGCAGGTTCAGCAAAAACCCAGTTCAAACCCAGTTATAAATGAATGACTTTCCTGACATGTTCTCTCTCTTTCGCTCTCCATATGTTTCTTCATTCAGCAGTCTGTTGAGGAGGCACAGATGTTAAAGTAGGAAAGAGCCTAACACTTTATCTAAAAGATTTGCTCCAATCACAAGGTACCCCAGAGGCTCCTGATAAATTTCTGACTTCCTGAAAACACACTTGGCTTCAGGAAGCAATGCTAATAGAGCAAAGTAACAAAGTAAAGTAAATACGTAAAATAGCAAAGTAAACACATAACAGATAGAATCATGGTTATCAACAAGATAATAGCTCTATTTCCATTGTTGGCTCCACTTTTGTCTTTTTTTCTTTCTTACCCAGAGGAAAACAGGTCTTACAGGGCACAGAGACTACTTATTCAGTCTTAGCCTACTGTCACTGCTGAATACACAGTTAAGAGGATTATCCTTATTCACTGTATAACACAGAAGACCACAGATGCGTCTGTCTTGGACAGGAAGGATTTATTTCTGTCTCCAAAGTTCGAAGTCTGATTTCTCACAAGTGAACCTGGGAATGAGTGTGATGTGAGAGTGCCAGCATTTCATTTTTTCAGCTTATTACAATCTGAATATCTTCTTGGACAAAGTTGCAGCCACATGTAGACCTTAGGCAGACTGGGAATCCCTTTGGACTTCCACTTCTCAATGTGGAAGACTAAGCATCTCTGCAGTGTGTTTCTGCATTTGTAAATGCCTTTGCCTGCTGCACACTCAACAGCCATCACTGCATCATATCATATACATTTGAGTGCAATAATTACATTTCCTGAGTGCAATGTCTACATCTGTGCATGCTTTATTTGTGTGTCCTGTGTGTGTGTGTGTGTGTCTGTGTAATGTTAAGAGTCAGTGATGATTTATGGCACCATGCCTCCATGATAACTGGCTACAACTGTGGCAATAAACCATGTGCATAAAGACTGCAACATCTGCACTGTAAAAGTGTCCATAAGCAGTCATTTGAGCACATTATACAGCCCATGTAAATAAATACATGCAGGAAACTAGTCCACATGTATGTACACATGAAAACTTAACCACACACATATTGTACACAATCTTTTTTCTTAATCTACAAAATCATCATTATCATTTATATCAAAATAAACAAAGTTTGATTATATCTCTTCAGTATTCTGCCTAAATACACTCATGTTTCTCTCATCTGCAACCGTTTTGCAAAATGCTTCAAAAACAATCACCCATATTCATTTTGATGATACAGGTTGCATGGCCCAGCTACTCAGTTTAAACACAGCTACACTGTGATTGGTAGAGCAGATGTGTTCTCCAGTTTAGGTTGGATTTTCATATTTTTACAGACACTGACAGGTGAAACATGTCTAGTGACTGTGGGAACCACAAAACCAATTCAAAATCTATTCAACAATACATTTGTGGATTTCAAAAGGCTTTGATCCAACAGCCAAACTCACAAAAGTAGAAATGGTGCAATAACAATTTTAATATGAATCTGGATCTATTTATTGTCTGTGGAGAAGCTCCATGTGTCTAGATTCAAGTTCATCTCTGTTGTTTCTCGCTTCGGGACAAAATGTGCTGACATTGACAAATCTTTATTTCAACTGTCCCAACATTGCAGTGATGATATAACATTTGTGAAATGTGCTTCAGTGTGGGACTTTGATTTAAAACTCCAGAGAGGATCTGTTAATGAAATGGGAATATGTGGGAATCACTGTTTCATACATTAGACTCTTCGAACATACACACAAGTATGTGTAAGGCTGGAAATACTGGAAGAGAGTGGAAGCTTCCTGGCTCAGAGGTGAAATATTGTTATACATGCTGTCACACTTGACTCCATCTTGAAAAGGTTAAATATTGCATACAACCCACACAACATCTTGAAAATGTATAAGGATGCAGACAGATTGGAATTCCACATCTGATGATTCTGGGAGTTTGCACTTTGTGTTCTGATATCATTTGTTGTGCACATTTGCCTCAACTGTTTTAATATTTAATCTTTACAAAATGCCGGTTTCTTCATGGCAAGTATGAAGTTTGATCTTTTATACTTTATTATTTATTTTTCCACCCACTCTGTCGTTCCAGCGCCATTCAGAATTGAAGAACCTTTGTTTCTTTGTCTTTACTTCCTTTGCAGATTTGAACAACATCCCATCTGACCTGCCATCTGACATTGTGAAGATGGATCTGTCCAATAACAGCATCAAACATCTCAGGCCCAAACAGTTCCTGCTGTCCAAAGACCTCAAGCTGCTCAACCTCAGCAGTAACAGCCTGCGCCATATAGACACAGGTACAAAGTTACCCCACCCTCTGAAACCTTGCACATACAGGTTATGCAAATCGTGCAGTACGCATCATGGCCAAATATATACTTGGTTTTTAGCTGGTGGATGTTCATTAAAATTATATAACATGATACTTCAAAGATCCTGTGAAAAGTTAAAGTATCGTTTAAACAATAATTTTGCTTCTGCTGCATCTTTCATCTCATCCCTGTTTGGTTGAAACCACACACAAAACTTTGAAATATGCTCCTGTTGATGAGGGGTTGCAAATAGGCTTTTCTTTGCAAGTACAAATAAACTTTTAAAACAGATGACAGCCTGTGATAAGTGACCATGGCATATATGTATATGATAACAGATATGAGTGTCCACAGAAATTACTTTTTACATCAAGTCAAGACACCTCAATTTGAAAAAAAATGTTACAAAAGTGTGCACATGCTTCTATATAGTATGCAATAAACTCAAATGTATGAAGCCACATTTACAGCCAAACATTAGCAATACAACCTTTTGAGCATGAACACACCAGAACATATTGCATATATATGCATGTAATCAGAGGAAACAGATGTGCAACTGACATGTGTGAACCAGGGCCCATACGATATAATGGAGCGAAACAGAAAGTCTTGCAGAGGCACTTAAAAAGACAAATGCTATTACACAAATACACCAAGTACTATTTAAGATAGATACTGGTGTGAATCAGTAGAAAGATGCTTTTTAACCACCTCATGTCTTAATCGCGTCTACTGCTTAATTAGTGATCCTATGGTGATTCATCAGTGACACTGATGTTCAAGATTAAGCTGATAAACCCAATGAGATTTGGTCATTCAACACACCAGGGAAGATACAGACGTGCAGTTAAAATGTGAGACAGTTAACACCACTAATAACCAAATATACAACTCTTTATAGTAAATAAAGATAAAGGAACAAAAGATCAATCTTACAGAAGCAGATTAGCTGTTCTGAGTACTAATTATGCCTCAGCACTTGAGGAGCACCATTTAAAAAGTGCAGACTCATTACTCCAAGCTAATGACGTCTGGGCTCATGTCTTCCTGCCCAGGAGGAAAATCCTTTAAACAAAACATTTTCTTCGTCATTCTTCATTACCCTGCAACACATGTAAACAATCTGCTGTAGCTCACCCCAGTGTGCCCAACAGTATTTGAACACTAAGGAATAAATTCTGTGTAAGTCTGTGATAGTAAGTGACATATGGTCTCAATCACTATTGCTCCTTCTAATCAAGTTCACATTTGGAGCAAAACAAAACATGTGTATAGAATGATTTTCATGAGTAAAACATGAATAAAATGGTCTTGATTTTTACTAATAGATGCACATTATTTTTGTGCCTGATTGTTTTGGTTTGGACAAACCCTCAATAGACAAAGCAAAAATTTAGACAGTCACAGGAAAGTACAGTATATTTGAAGGTTATATTTAGCGTACTTTCCAATGACTATAACTTGACACTTTAGGAATTGTCACAATGTGGGTGCCCCACCCATCTGAAACTCCAAACTATGCAAAAATAGTTAATAATACTCTCCAAGTTCCTGTAGAAGGTCCTTGTTGCCTGCATCTCCTTTACAGTGCTGTTCATGAAGCAACAAAGAAGCAGCAGACGAGTATGCAACAGTGGGATTTATGCAACAGTGATATCTGTAGTTATGCTGACTAGAGACTTGAAAATTGTGTTTATTTGTTATGGAGACTTGTTGACAAGATCAGCCCGCAGCAGGGCAAGCCTGGGGGGTAAATCCCTAATTTATCACTCCAGCTGAAGTTCGATGAGGGATGTGTTTTAAAGCCATTCTGTTTGTTCCTTTGTTAGCTCTAAGAATGTTAATGCATGTAAATGAAATCTGAAAAAATTGATGACAGGGTTTAAAAGGCCTCAGTGGATGTTATATTGCATGGAGCTACAAGTTGATTCCCCACGCTGAGTACTTTTATTTTCACTGTGGCACAATGTTTGCTATCAAATTGGCAATTTATCCAGTAAAAAGTAGTTAGTAAAGCTCCAAATGTATTAAATATATATATAAGCCACACAGCTTTCAATCAAATCTATTTTCTAATACGTACAGTGTGGCTTGACGATCAGACTGTACAGAGTGAGCACATAAATCGTGAGCCTTAGTTTCACATTTATATTACATTTATCACATTTTACAGTAGGAGTTGGAATTTAAAAAAATCGTACAATGTATGCCCCGTAAACCTACAACCAAATAGTTTTTGTGCCTAAACCTAAACAAAGTGTGATATTTTCACATCGTTAACCATACAAGCTTTATTTGCATATATATTGTTACCTAATTTGACCGTGGAGCCTGTCATATTTTTGGGTCACTGACCAAACACCAGTATTTGACCTTATATAGTCTCATGGCACCTACAAACTGAGTATAATTCTCAGAGAATATTGCTTTAGTGGATTTCAGTGCCTGGGAAAATACCATTAAAGTACACCACACTGTGCTTCCTGTGGGCATAGTGGCTCAAAAAAGCAAAAGAACAGTAGCCAATTTGGGAGAGTCAGTCTCATGAGTTGAGAGATAAGACAGGGGAGGGGGAGGTGAAACATCCATCCAATCCTCCTCCTTCCTCTCCTATATTTCCCTCTATCTGTGTCATCTTTAGGGTTGAATGATGAGATTGCAGCATCAGTAACCTATCTGTTACAATTATTGAAAATGGATTTCAGAAGGATTTTAGTCCTCTGCGTCCATTTTTTACTTTTTCTTGCTCTTTATTTCACACACTCTTCTCCTCTTCTTTTTCCTCCTCGTTCCATTTTCCTGCACTTCTCTCTTCCGCACTGTAAAAATCAAAGATAGGCCCAAGCTAGTTGACAGTGTGAAACACTCTCCTCTGTTCCATTACACACACTGCTAACAACATCTGCATCAGCAATCACATTTTCAAATTAAGTTAGTTAGATTTTGGTGATCAAAGTCACTGTTGATTCACACTCATGTAAGTGGAGATGTATAAGACACAGCTTGAAATAACCGAACAAAATGATGACAATGAAATCCTCTGAAAACCCTGACACTGCAATATTAATGATTATCATGCTCTTCATTTATTTAAAAGATAATATGTTCTAGAAATGTTCTAACCTTTTAGAGTTCTTAAACACTCTGTTGCTTTTCTTTTTAATTTCTGAAATTGTGGGCATCCCATCCCCAATCATCTGAAATCCACAATGGATCAAATGACTTTGTGTAATGTGAAAATGTCTGTAGCAACAAACCACAGAAAATCATACAACTCAGTTACTCAGCTCATTGTTTGGTAATGCGACTTGCAACTTTATTGTTTTGGTTCACTGTCGCAACTCTCATGAGCTTAATTTAGTGACACAGTAGGCAGCTGTTTTCTGCAAAAAAGCTCTAATAAACCCACTGTACACTACCTGTCAAGCACAAAATGGCAGACAAGTTTGTGAAAGTGAAGAAACAGGAGTTCAACAGGGGTTGGTGGAGAATCAAAAAAAGAGCTAAAAGGAGAGTGAATGTAGGACCTCCACTGGCCAGGAACACTACTTCAAATGAATGCTACTGTTGCTATGTGCTTATTTACGCATCCTTATTTGCAGGATACGCAAAAAAGCAAATTTTGTTCCCTATAACAAAAAGTAATAATACTGTATGTTCTCGTTGTGTTCACAGCTTGTTATACAGTTGCAAGTTTAAATATCCCAACAGGCATCATACAGCATCAGCTTTTTAGTATTCTGACAGCAGTATGAGATGCCAACTTATTTTGCTCTTCTTTTTTCCCCTCCCAGCTGCATTTGCGGGGCTGCTGTACCTTCGTGAACTCGACCTGTCCAACAATAGCCTCCATTACTTTCAGTATGGTGTACTAGAGGACCTCTATTTCCTACGCAAGCTCACGTTGGAGAACAACCCCTGGATCTGCGACTACAATATCCACTACCTGATCTACTGGCTCAAGCATCACCCCGGTGTCTTCTACACTGGTCTGATCTGCTCTGAGCCAAAGGAGTTCCGGGGGCTGGCGCGTTGAGGATTATGTCAAGACCTACAATGGGGAATGTCCCAAGGATAAACAAACGGAAGGGACAGATACAGGACAGGGAGGACAAGGGGGGACAGACAATGAAGCACAGGAGGTGGTGGAGGAGACAGGTGAGGGGCAGGGTGAGCGTCTGCCTCGGCCCCTGAAAGAGAAAAATTCCAAAAGGTTTGAGATCATCAGGCTGACTTAGAATGGAGGGGGAACAGTGGACTGGTGTGGTTTAGTATAGAGTGAGGAGTGTTGGATTAAAATGGAGGCCTGTGGACAGGCTGAAGAATGGATTAAAAAAGGGAGACTTAGTGATTTGGTGTTTAAATAAAAATGTGACGAGTAAAAGTACAATTTTGGGATAAAATCCATTATGTGTGCTTAGGACGTCTTTTTAGTAATAAACATTCTCCATCTTTTGTGGAGAACAGAGAATTTTGGACCATTTACATTTTTTTAAAATTTAAACTTTAAACAAAATGCAATTTCAAAAATGCTTTTTTTTTCTTTGAATTTTTCCCTCACAATAAACTGCAGGTGCTCTCTTTTTTCTGTTACACTCATTTTGATATTGAGCTTTTGGTCTTTTTTGTATTAATGTATGACATTGTCTACCTGTTTTCTGGAAATAAAATTGGGTTTATTTTTTCTGAAAATTTTAGTGTTGGACAGACACTCTGTAAGATGGACATACTGAACTTGTTTACAGGGCCACCAGTTAGCCACCAAATATGACGGTAGGCGGATGTATTACATCATACACTGATGGTCAAATACGTTTACAGATACACTTTACTGGGAATCTGCCAAGTGAATCACGACTGATAATTGTCGCTAAATGCGCCAAATTGTAAAAAAATTTATTTAAATTATTTATTTTTTTACATTTGGCATCCTAATTAATCAAATAACCTACTCCTGAAACTGCCCACAGGTTACATGTCAGCAGATGAAAGGTATTTGCATGCACCCAAAAAACAGACTTCTGTCAATTCTGATTTTGTTTTGTCTTTTGGAAGCCAAAGGTGGGTCTTCACTTATTGTTCAATAGTGCCATCCAGTGTGCAGGAGACCAACACACAACAGCCGACTTCCATCTGTTTGAAACTTCTACTCTTTTGCAGATTCTTGTTCCTATTGATTCCATTCCAGCTGTCAGTGAAGGACTAAAACATAGTCAACTTTACAATTTAGCTGAACTTTACTAAATAAGTAAAGACATAGATCGATCATTTATTGCTTGTCAGATGGAGCAGAAGCTTCATTTTTGACAAGGCTACACCTGGATTGTTACCCACAATTGTTCCACTCATAACTTAATCAATAAACATAAAGGCTGTATCATTGTAACAATCAGTGCAAGTCCAGCTACAGTACATGACTTCCAGTTTAGTGTTTAAATAAGAACTGCCAACTTGGCTTTAGTCACAAAGAAAGATTATATCCTGGATGGAAGCCTTGTCAGCTCAATTACTTCAGTTTGACTGTTGTGTTGGCAGGAAATGATTTGGCAAAGCTCAGCCTTAAAGGTGATTTTACTTTTTTCCTGTTTACTGGGTCGCATGTAAACATAGCTAATTGTTTCTTAGTGCATTCACAGATGTTTTGAATCACCTTGGTATTTATTGTTGAAAAGAATGAGCAACCAACCTGCAGTTAAAGATTATGTCCAACAGCACAGTGCCCTCTAGTGTTCACAATGAAGTGGTCCACTGAAGGCTCAACAATTTTCTAACTTTACACTGGTTTTCCTGCAATGTACACGACAGCCTCAAGCAAAGCCTGTAAAGACATTTTCATGCTTCATCATGTGAACTGATCACAGTTTGAGAGAATTAAAAACACATCCACATTATAGACACTGATGACAATGTGAGACATCATTAGGAAATAAGTATTAAAAAGTCAAACAAAATTGTATAATTCACAGTCTTCTGGCTTTTAGCAGGTTGTCCGAGACATATTCCCCCAGAGCACAGAGGTGATCACAGCTCGTCATAGAGGCACCACAAGAGAACACTTGGGTGAAATTCTCGGAGTCTTTCAAAAGGTTTATCGGCAGAGTGTAGAATGAATGGAGGCAGCATTGTGACAATACAACATAAAGGTGTGTTAAGGATAGTATAGCTGAGACTATATATGAAGCTTTTGGTAGCGTAAACTTATAAAACATTAGAATAGTAACAGTCCGACAGCATTTTGTGCAGATAATATAACATCACTTGGAGCAGAAAAAACATTCCAGGTGTAGTCGATATACATAAGATTGGCTTACAGTAACTTTACCCAAAACTGATCATCACTGTCCCCACTGTCTCTTACTCCCCCATTACTAAACATACCTGGTATGACTTTCTTGTCCTTTTAGCAGCAGCTTAACAAATCTCTGGTTAGGTGAATCACAGAAAAATACACTGAAATGATTGTTCAATACTTTTACAATAATTGCCCAAACTTCCTCAATGCAAAGAATATTGGTTCATGAGGCCTTGCCTGCCACATTGCCCACATCCACGCATCTTTGAATCTTATCCTATTCCTCTTCTCCAACATTCACGATGAAGAGTGCCCTGCCCCCGTCTTCCTCATCCACTGTCGACTCTTAATTTCCAACATTTGTCGCATTTCATCTTCCCTGTCCTATCCACATTTGAATCAGCAACATGACTTCTTCTCTGGTGTTGTGTAGGCAGCTGGAAGGCCATTGACCGGCCGAGAGTTGGCCCGGAGGAGAACTCGAGGTGTGTTGTTGCTCACTAAGTCCTCCTGCTGGACATTGAGGCCGTTGCGAGACAGCAGCTCCCTGGCCATCATCATGAAGGCTTCTTCCACATTCTGACTCTCCTACACACAGAGCAGGAAATAGAGAACGTCAGAGCACTATTTTAACCACCTTCAGAATGTCTCCTCTATGCACACTCATTACACTCATTACCTTTGCAGATGTTTCCAGAGCAGCTAGTATGCCTCCCTCCTTTGCCAGGTTGCAGGCTTCCTCAAACAGAACCTGACGTTCCTGCTCCAGGTCACTTTTGTTACCTAGATGGAGACAATCAGAGAGCTGAGAGATATAAACACAATATTTCAACATTACTTGAAATATTCAACAGGAGTT
This sequence comes from Lepomis macrochirus, assembly GCA_024633595.2. Taxonomy (NCBI): domain Eukaryota; kingdom Metazoa; phylum Chordata; class Actinopteri; order Centrarchiformes; family Centrarchidae; genus Lepomis; species Lepomis macrochirus. The sequence continues at coordinate 11,380,468 of JALXJV020000024.1, read as the reverse complement.
CTGTTCATTATTTATTCATTTGTTATTATCAATACACCTAAGTTTTAAAGTGTAAAGCTAATAGCTCTTTGTTTGAAGTTTTTTGTTTAAATTTGAAAGGAAAAGTAATTTCACTTGAATTCCAAAACACAACCACTGCAAAACACGATGACCATGATCACATGCTCATGACTGAAAAAATAAGTTCCATTTAATGTTTGAAAATTCAGAAAGAAGTTTAAGATAAAGATAAAATGTGATAAAGATAAAATGTGAAGCACATTTTGTGATGTGTAATACATTTGATCTATGCTGAGTGGATGATTGTTGCTAACAATTTAGATGTCTAAAGTCAAGTTCCACAAGGTGTATAGCGGATGTTTGTCTGAGCAAACACACATCCAGTTGTTATATTGTGTATTTTTATTTTTTGTATTTAGGTGAGTTAGGTATGATGCTCTTTCCACACAAATTTGACAGTATAATACCTGAGTATTATTACCATACCAATAGGGGCAGTGAACTTGAAGTTAATGGGGTTTCCTCACACAGGTTTAAATCCTGCTTGCAGTGCTCTGAATATTTCCTACATACTCAAGATATAGATTTCTCTAACATTAGGCTCTAAGGCTTTGCCGTAAAAAGATGCCACCTACGTTAATGAAAACGATTATCGTCAAGTAATCCCTGACAACTGACACAGGAACCTTGTGCTGTACATTCCTTTTCTCAGCTGGTGGAGATAATCACTCAGCATTTATTAAAACTAAATCACCCCATGCACAATATAAAAAGACATAAATAAATCTGAAAGTTCATCGTGTCAACCAGTTCACAACAGCAACTCCACAAACTTCAGCCTAAAAATGGTATGGTGTTATTATGGTATTTTTTCCACCCTCTTGCACAACTCACTTAAAATGCGCATGCACACATTACTTGTGCACATGTTAACGGTCACACACACCTATGAGAACCAGGACTACATTGGATGCTCCATAAAGCTGCACCTCCTTGATCCAGTGAGTCACTGAGTCAAAGGTCGAGTGTCGGGTGATGTCATAGGCGATGATGGCTCCGTGGTCGCTGCGGTAGTAGCTTTGGGTGATGGTACGAAACCTCTCCTGACCTGCCGTGTCCCACACCTGCATCTGTTGCACAAACACACACACACAAACACACACACACACACACACACACACACACACACACACACACACACACACACACACACACACACACACACACACACACACACAAATCTTTAATTATTTGACTTTTGGGAACATAACATTTGTTTCCTGGATACTTGTTACTTATTTCCTAACTACTACTTTTTTTACTTTATTTTTTAGGCTGTGGCCTGTATAAACTTGTTTCTATGTACAGAAGACACACAAACTAGTGAACAGATATATAATTAATAAAAACATACAAAACCAAGAAGTACAAATTCAAGTGAAACAGTTACATACAATATCATATTGATGCTCCGGAAGATTTTTAAATTGGATAAGTGACACCCAGTTAGAATTGCAGTTTGTTTCATAAATATGCCTAAGTCTAACGCTAACCACCAACCCAGATATCCACTTTTTCCAAGCCCCTTCATCAACAAGTCTTTAGTCTTAAATGTATCCCCGAAGGTAGCCAGACTCCCTCTGCAGAATACTCCCTGAGCATCTACCAGACCATGTTGTAACGTGGTAACTGCTGGCATAGAAACCAGCCCAGGCTCACCAGCTCAACCTGTTTGTTTGTGTTGATGGTTTGAACTATGAATATTTTTGCTACCTGGATAGCGATGATTTAACTGATATCTAGATTGAAAGTTGATGCTCTAACGTTTCAAAATCAAGTATAATACACGTCAGAGTTTTGGCTGTGGTTGTTAGTAGTACTTAATTAAAGCCAAAAATGACTCACAAAAAAACTCAAGGAAAGCATTAACCCTGTGCACACAGCACAGCAATAGAATAGAATAGAAATACAAAAGTGAAATGTACTGAATATGTCAATTACTCACAGCCTCAAGCTTGAATAGTAAGTTGGCAGGCTGATGTAAACTCATTTTGGACAATTTTTGGACAATTTTAACTCTTTACAATTCCTGGGTAATTCAATTAATTTACTTTATAACCTTATCTTTTGATTTACTGATTCAAAAAAGCAGATCGATTAATTGGGAAAATTAAAAAAGTTTCTAGACTGTCATATGCTGACATTTTGTCTGTGAACACAGACAGTCATACTAGAAGTGTGGAAACCAGTCATCAGAACTTAAATCCATGTTTGGGTCTTCATTAATGTAATACTTTTATTATAACATCATTTATGATGTAGGTAGATTAAATCATTCTTGCTGAATTAAAGTTCAGTATATGACACGTTTGTTGTGATTAGCTAGGATGCAAATAATTTTTATCCTGCAGTCATCTAACTGGCTTGTCCACAAAACAGTACAGTTGATGAAGGTGTGTATATGTGTATGTTAAGTAACAGACGGTACCTCCCCCTTGGCCATGACAAATCTACAGACAAATCTAGTGAGATAGATACTACTGTGCCTGCCAAGTGAGATAAATACCCTATACCTGACAGTTCTGAGTGGCAGGTACTGCTGTGCCTGTGTCTACCCATTGATCAACACAGATAATCAGTTGGCACATGAATGATCAGTTCATTAGTGAAGCCAGAGATTTTTTTTATCAGACCAGAAGTACAAACATAACACTGACTTCTGATGCATGCGGAACCAGTTACTACCCATGTACATCTTCTAGTTCCTTTTCTAGCTCAATGACTGCCCAGAGAAGTCATTCCAGGTTTATTTTTGTCCTCACAAAAGGTCGAGTAGTGGAACCTGAAGGACTGGTCCTTCATGTGAGCAGCTGGTCTGACTTGTTTTGCACTGACACTATAACTACAGGACAACTCTCACTGTAGTGTAACTTTTTTTTAATTTAAATTGAATCTACTACCTACTATGTCGGGTTGCACACAAATGTCTTTGTATAGAGGATTTGATGTTCTCTACTTGATATTTAACATCTCCTCAACACACATATGCCCTAAAACACTCCACATGCATGTTTGTTCCCCAGCATCCCTGTTTATATGTCCACGGCACACACACACACACACACAACACACACTGAAACACACCACATATAGTACTAACCTTAACTTTCTTCCCCTCTATGTCCACAGTCCTGACACTGAAATCCACTCCGATGGTGTTCTGCTGTTTCTCTGAGAAAATCCCTGACTTGAAATTCTGAACCACGCAGGTTTTCCCCACGTTAGAGTCTCCAATCAGGATGATCTTAAACAGGAAATCGAAAGAGTCATCATGTTCAGGCCCTGGGGTCTGCATGGTGGAAACACAGTGGAGTGTGTGCCTTTTATCCGTGGATGTTGAACGTGTGAGAGTGGAAGAAGCAATCTGCCTTATTATTAAAGATCACCTGGAATGTTTGGACTCCAAGAGATGGTGAATGAAGGCTGATTCATAGGAAAGAAAACAGATCTCAAAATGCTATTAGGTTGAGATGTTCCATCCAAAAAAAGAGAAAAAAATACAAAAATAACCTGGTCCTCCTTCCAGTGAAAGCCACAGTTGGTCACCAGGTTAGATTTCCAGCAGCAGGGTAAATTTGGTTAAATAGTTCCACATGTAGCCTGTAAAACCAGTTTAGGGTTGTGAGAAAGTTTTCTTGTCAAGATGATTTGAAGGGCTGTTCAAAGATTGGAAAGGGCCTGGCAGTTTTACCTCTCCACCAATATTCTCTCTGTCTTGTGTCTGCAGCCAGATCAGCCTCCCCCGCCCCCCTCTTGCACTTTTTCAGTAAAGGACAAAACTCCCTCAGTCTCTGCTGCTCCTTTCAGCTCCTTCTCAGGTGTTGACCCACTTCATGGCCCACAGCAATAGCGAGCATGAATACACGTCCCATAGATTTTTGTCCCCGTGCACAGGTTCAGGGTAGTTGTTTTTCAAAGACAAAAAGTAAACCTCCTTTAAGTAAAACAAAAATGAAAAAGATGCTTCTATGTAATCCAGGTTCCTGCCCAATCCACCTGCTGTTTTTTCACACACGTGCCAGTATTTTTTCCTCCACCAGCTTGTCTCCCTCTCTATATCGCTGTCTTTTTGTCATCAGTCATTCCTGTTCTTACTGACTTATAGCCTCATGGCTCTCTCTCACTTTCTCACTTTATAGCACCTGCCGAAACAATAGAAACCCGCCCTACCTGTTCTAGAGAAGTAGCCCAGCCCCATTACTGCTGTGGGATGCTGGGAAATAGAGTAATTTTGCCAAGAACTCCCACGGACATAGTATCTGTTGAAACACACAGAACATTGTTTCGAATTCAGGTCAATGTCCCAGAATTTACAAAGATGCTGAATTTGACAGGCAGAAATACAAAAGAGCTATAGTGCTGTAGCTGTAAACTAGCAATTTAGATTCAAATGTTTTACTCAAGAGAGTGATAAACAAGCAGACACAGATATCTAATAGAGCTTGGCAGTGGTGGAATGTACATTATCTCAATCACTGTACTTAAGTACAATTCTATAATTTTTTCAGTCTGACCAAGAATTATTTAGAGTAAAATTTTGAATTAAATAATTAAATAGATTTTTCATGTAGAGCACTGTTTTGGGAACATAATAAATCAGCATGTACATTGTCATTTTTAAACCACTTTTAAATTAGTATACATGTGTGTATCAGTTGCACTACTGAGTGCAGACACATTTGGGATGTTTTGAAGTTTTGAGATCTTAGCAAGAATTTAAAATGAAGAATTGAACAACACTTACACCAAGCTTAGGAGAAGAATCTCATTACTTTGCACAAGTAAGCTATACTGATATTGTGGAATTTATATATTACATTAATAACAACTTACACTTCGTGGATCATGATTTATGTTATAAGCAAAATATTTCGTTTGCATATGAAAACAGTTTGCATATGAAAACAGCATAACAGAGACAGTGTGAAAGATCATTGTGGATGTTCAAGTGAACAAGCAGCACTTACGCATAAAATGGGGAACACTACACAGACAATAGGGCTATGAGGACACTAAGGTCATAGATAGATAGATAGATAGATAGATAGATAGATAGATAGATAGATAGATAGATAGATAGATAGATAGATAGATAGATAGATAGATAGTGTTGGAATTTAGGAAACAAGCTTTTTATCCAAACAAACCGGAACAAAATCTATAGCACTTAAAAAAACATGTAATACTGTAAAACAGTACAGATCCCTCTAAAGGCCTGGTTACATCAGTCCTCTTTGCAAAAAGAAGCAATTTGGGTCAAAACATCGCACATAGAATATGCAAAAGAGCATCAGACCCAGATTCTGTCCTTTATCATTAAGGTGTCATTCATTCTCCTCTCCCTGCTCATGCCCTCCTCTAATGTCCTCTGTATTTATTTTATATAAATGTGTGAGAAGGCAGTTAGTTGAGTAGCCTATTTTTAGAGTCAACATGTTTAAATGTGACTACTTTGACTACTGTGAAAGAACATTTAGGCATTTGTGTTTGGCTAACAAAATTACTAAAAAGTTTAATCCATCATTTATCAAAATCAAATGTGAAAAATCCATAGGCCTACAATATCTTTTTGGAGTCAAGAGCTTTCTGAGAGTTCATAATGCCCACAAGCATTGCATCCATTTCTCTTGAAAGAATTCCTTTAATCATGGCTGAACGTCATTCCTGTGCGCTAATCCTCCCGATTCCAATATTTCCGACTGCACGTGAAAGCGGCACAGAGCATCCTCATCCAGTACATCACCGTGACGTCCTGTGCGGATAGATAGATGCCCTTACTGTCCAAATCATAGCCACAATATTTTCTTTATGTAAAAGGTCGTTTTTAAGCTCGAAAGAGAAGCAGCAGCATGCAGCGTAGCGCAGTGTTCGTGGTGGCGGATAAAACGAGCCTGAAAAGGCCGTTTATTTTTGCAAATGCTGTGCATATGGTAGGTGCATTTCTCTAGTTTTGAATGCAATTTCGGCCCATTCGATTTTCCTTTGTAAGCTATTATGTGATTAAATGTATGATTTACAGCTGTTATTTTGACCCAAATCATCAGTCAAGTCTGTAATTAACGCGTTCGAGCCTCGTGCTACATGTCTGTCTCACACACAAACATGCTGCAGCATCCATCAAAATGATGTACATTGTGGCAATGTCTGCAGTGCATTTTATCCCAAAATCTTTTAAGGTTCCCTACACAAAGAAAATGATGATAAATCTAGCTTTATCAGAAAGACGCCATAGTGGTGGTTATACTTTGCATTCACGAAGGATCCTTTTCCATCCTTCCTCTCCCCCCAAAGACCATCTGTGTTGTTCTTAAAATGCTAATGTTGACAGTGTGTGAGTCCTATGCAGTATAGGTCTCGTTTTGGCTGTGGAATTACTGACCTATAATATCAGGTATTATTTCATTTGAAGGCTAACCCTGGATAGCATGCTACTGCCTTACATTAGCCCATAAATGAACTATAGCTTCCCCTATAAGAGGTGACATCCGTGAGTTCACCAAAAGGCAGCACAAATATACAAAATTTATATAATATATTTACAGGATTGGATACTAATTTTATACACTGACATTGTAAATCTAAAATATCAATTTAATTTCACTTTTCATATCTTCTTAACTTAAAGTGGTTTGCAAACGTTAACACATCTGTATGTTCCTTTCTCCATAGGCTCTGTGCTTCTTCATGTTGATGATGACAGTAGCTTGGCATAGAGAACTCGTACAAAATGGCAAAGTAAGTTTGACTTTAGATCTTCTTTTGACCAGATGACAATAATTTCCTAAGCAGATCATATTATTTTTTGGCAGCAGAAATGGTGACTGTCTTGTCAGGCTTTTAAATTAGCAAAATAGTTGCTGGGGAATTATTAGTGCATGGGTCTTAGTCAATATTTCCTGAACATACTTTATTGTCTTTTCTCTGGAAGACCTGAGATCGAGCCCTCGTGTTCGCAAGCATCTGCCAGTTGAAGTGTCCTTCGGTAGGACAGTGAATTATATTCAGGCACTAAGGGTACAGTTCTGTGGCTGACCCTGACCTATGACCTCTTTTTAGCCATGCTATCTTGGAAATACATCTGTGATAATAATATCATATTAATATTAGATGTAAGTGAATATCTCAGATGAATCTTACTTCTTTAACAGAATCTTTGATCCTAGATTAGTTTGTTGCATCAAACAATAATTGTTGGTCAGGGCATTTGCCAGTCAGTGCATCCCTTTAACACTGATGTTATTTTTCTCCTCAGCTGGTTTCCAGTGTTTCTGTAGTGATAATGTACGTCATGGAGATTGGCTGCCTGCTGCTCTCAGTGCTCGGTGTGTTTGGAGCCTGTAAAGGAAAGAGATGGTGTTTGATTCTGGTAAAATCCTGCTCTGTGTGTTTTATGTTGCTACTGTGTGTGCATTCTGGTATCTATGTAGGAATCTGATGCAAGAAGAAAAAAGACAATTCTCACAAGATTTTCTGGTGTAGGACAATGTACGTTCAAAAATGTGTCTCTTTCACTCACTGTTGTTGTTTTGTCTGTGCAGTATGCAGCTGGGATGGCGGCAGCCAGTCAAACAATAATTATTAGAACAGCTTTAAGTTACCAAGATGTTTATGAGGTATAGTACATGAATGCCCTACTTTTACAATATGAAATGTCATCTATAGTACAACATAACCTACAGCTATTAAAATGCAGCTTTAACTACAGCGTGTCTTGATATGCAAAGAAATAAGACTCCGTGTGATTTCTGCCTCCTCAGAAACGTGTGGTCCGTGAGGAGTCCAAGCTGCTGTCCATGATGCCACTTACTGCAGCCAGCAAAACCAACAGGACACTGCTGTATAGAATTCAAGAAGAAGTAAGCAGCTTTTATTTATTTTTTAAACTTGATGTTCATTGGGCTGAGTTTAATAATATACATTCCAGATATTGAAACTTTCTTTCTTCAAAGTGTAGTGGAGTGCAGTAAAAGGAGTAAGATTATAGAAAGACTATAGATTACTCAATTCAGCCATAATTCCTAAACCATAAACATGAAAAAAAGTAAATGTTAATGGATTTTGTCACTCCTACACGCCCAAACTGAAGTAAGGCAAGGACCTTACTTCAGTTTGAGCGTGTTCCATGTTTTACAGTTCTCATAAGGCTTTGGTTCAAGTAAAGAGGAAGTGTAATGTTGCCATGGAGTCAGTTAGCTAGTTAGCTTAGCTGTGGCCACCAACTTGAGTCCAGTTTTTTCCCCATTTGTTTACATTTTGGCAAATTGACACCTTTAAAGGATACTAAACTAGATATTAGCAGTTCATTTTTGCAGTGCACTCATGGAAGTACAGAGAGCTATCATTGAATTACTTTGATATTAAAGAAAACTTTCTTCACAGATTTGTCAACATGTATTCATTACAGTGACATCCCCAGGAAGTGCAAATCACACTGAATCTAAACATATGTGTATCATGTTTGTGTGATCATATTTGAATGAATTATGACTCAGAGAACACACCCCTGAGGAGGCGCACCTCCCAGTTTGAAAACCTCTGGTCTAACACAACCCACACCCTAAATGTTATCATAACCAAAACAGTGCCTGCTGGCTTGCCATACCTGACAGTGTCCACTTCCTTATTTAAAACTAGCATAGTTGGATTAGCTTAGCTTGCTAATACAACCAGCAGAAAACTTGTTAGTTGGCTTCTTCTGTGTTCACCACACACTACCACTAGCTTAGGGGTTACCTGAGGCAGAAAGAGGCCAGCTCTCACACTTGCTGTTTGATGGAAAGCTGCCAGATTACTGTAAAGATAGAAAAACAAGAAGACTGTCCAAAGTAGACAGCTCCCCAGTCTAACCTTATGCATATTTAGTGGATTTTACTGTAAACTGTAATGCCCAACACAGACACACAAATCACACACAGCACTCAGGTGGCTATTAAACATGAGTGAAACCACACAAGGGCATGGCTGGGCAAGCAGGTGTCTCTTAGAGAACTACTTATTCTGTCATGGGGGAATCAATCCCATGTTCATAATGTTCATCAGTGTTTATCTGCTAGATGTGTATTGTATTGTGTAATGCATTTTGTTCTGGTTTATTTGTTTTCGATTTACTTTTTACTAGGCCTGCATGTGTATGTGTGTGTGTGTGTGTTTCTCAACTCCAGTTTGAGTGCTGTGGTCTTATTGAAGGATACAAAGACTGGGGCACTTCCATCCCTGCCTCCTGCAACTGTCAATATCCTGGAAAATGTGTGAGTACCTCCCTTTATATAAGCAGAAAATAAGCAGTGAAGATGACTCATTAGGATTTCTGGTCTTGTAGCCACACATTGCTTTCCAGTCATTAGACACTTTTTAAAAAATCACTTGGGTTTATTTTCATAGTCTTGGTCATCATTGCCTTAAGGTAATTAACACATTAGTTGCTAATTGTATTGCTCAGTATGTCAAAAATACCAGGATGCCCTTTTGCATCCAGTCACATTTTGTAATAAGCAAGCAAGCATTGTTATATTGCCATTCTAACCCACATGCATATGAGCCAGAAAGTTCAAAGTTCAAGGTGCAATGTTATGACGAAGTAGTATGTCCCAATTGTATTCATACTCCATACAATAGTACGTACATTGGGCAGCTGCAGGTCATACTAAAAGTAAAACAAAAAAGTATGTGATTTGGAATGCAGACAGAAGGACCAGATGTTTTCTTAAAGATGTTAAAGATGTTTCATCCATCTTTAACACCTATTGAGTGAACCACATTTTTGTCATATTATATAATGAAATTTTGTACTTTTTTCACCAGATTCGACTACGGGGCAGTGCCACACTTGGGGCTCCAAAAAACCAGTATGTTTATCAAGAGGTAAAAGATCTTGTTTAGAACATTGTTTAGAAAAATCAACAGGCTTACTGGTCCACTGGACCCCTTTCTAACTCAAAATAAACTTTTTTTTTCACAGCCTTGCCTACCAATTTATGTTTCTGAACTGAAGCTTGCATTCTCATTGGCGATGGGTATACAGTTTGGAAGTGGAGTGTTTTGGGTATGTTTACACATTTACATGTTTGGTAGGACTTTACACAGCTATTTATTTGGATACAAATTCCAACGCAAATTGCTTAATTTATTATGTTAAAATTCAAGCTAGTTTGAAAAATATAGAAGAAATGAACATGTCTATGAAAAGGGCAACAATTGCTGACAATTCTGCACTAGATAATTTAATTTGTCTTTTACTAAACTAATACACACACAAATAAATACTTCCTGTCATAAGTAGACATATTACACAAAGGGTACTGGTGGTCAGATTCTAGGTCAGCAAAAAAAAATAAAATATGCAGATCCCAGTTGTAACCATTACTGAACACCACAGCATGCTTGTAACTCTTGTTCTTCCCTCCCCAGGTGGTTTTACTCGTCATGAGCATCAAGCTGATGGGCCAGATACAAAGGAAACAGGAGTTCATGGCGCTTCTCCAGTCAAACAGATATGTTCCTGGTGCCTTCTAGTCACCTAGTACGTTTTGATACACATTTCAAGTTATCATCAAGAGTACCTTGTTTGAATTTGCACATGTAAACACATTATGCTGTATAACATAACCTGGCTATTCTGTGCTATAGCAACATATGATGGCAATATCATTTTCTTTTTATACATGGTATTGCATGTAATTGATATTGAAAAGTAATCTACATACATAGATCAATTTCAAATTACTCTTTGTTTGCCTTACTGCTGTAAAAATAATGCAATTTAATGACGCTAACCAATCTTTATTAATAATCACATTTTCACATGCTTTTGCCATATCTCTAAAGGTATGTTATCTTACCGAGCATTAACCAGCCATCTGTTTCCTTTGAATAGCTGGAGCCTATCCTGGCCTTTTGTTATTTACAGTAAGTGTTGTTTTATCTGGATAATATTTGTTCTCTCCATTTCTTCATCACATCAGTGATTCTTTGGTAGACAGATATTAATCCAGTTTAACATATTGTTATTATATATAAATATATATATTTGTTGATTTGCTTTTGGAATGGGCTGGAGCTACATTCTGCTGGCAAGATTAAAGATTTTAATATTTTGAGATGAGTGTAGTCTTCATGTTCCGCCAAAACTGCACAACCATCAACACATGGCATGTAACCAATGGATGCTAATGGGTTTAATTTAACACATGTCAACTGGACCAACATCTTTTAAACATACATATTTAAATATTCATACTTGTCTTAAGCACATTGAATTTTCAGCATTAGAGCAAACAATAATCTTTAAACAAATAATAATATTAATAACCCTATAGCACCTTTCTTAAAAAGTGTTTACAAAGTGCTTTGATTGAAATGTAATCATTTATTTATTATTGAGCGATGTATTTTCTTGGGTAAATAATCAGGTTAGACAAAGGAATGAGCCACAGCTCTCATTGGGACACCAGAATGTCTTGATGCCTTGTTAAGCACACTGTAGAGTTGAAATTTTATCATGCCATTCAGTTTTTCTTGAAACACATTTAGTGAGTAAATGACACACGATCATGTCCATAAGGAGGAGAAGGGACTCTGTTTGGATGCACATTCAGTAGACATGCAGTAAATCCTCAGTTGTTTCGCCTCCAAAATTTGATTTCAAAGTTTGGAGAAATTTTAGCAAGGCCACTGCAGACAGGTTGTGAGAGTCTCTTGTAGGAAAATGCGTCATCAATATTCTTGAGACTGTAATGTCCCAACTGATGCCACTCTCACCGAAGAAGCCTTTATGCCACATCACTTCTAATATGACTTGCTGCATGAGCTGCCTGTGGTTGAAACGTCTCCTTGGCAAGAATATTGTCAAATGAATTTCATCTGAAACAGCAGATCCGATGTCTACCTGTGCACTTTAACCATTAATGCCTAATATACAGTATGTTCTTGGAAAGTATGTTTTTTTCTGTCATACACTGTTTTTTTAGTTATGGAATGCACTTATGTAATATTTTGTAAATAGCAGGAATAAAAAATGTGACTCTTGTTCCTTTAATGTCTTAGTTTTTATTTTCAGATAGTTTCTTGGAACTTATAATCTTACATTTCCTCAAGTACTATACTTAAGTACAATTTTGTGGTGCTGGTACTTGAGTATTTCAATTTTATGCAACTTTAAACCAGTTATAGTTACATGTTACTGCAGATTAAGATTTGACTTACAAAACATGTGATCAACCTCTAAAATAAAATGCATTATTATAGATTTAATTATGTAAAAGTATACCAAATACTTTATACTAGCTTTATTATCCAAGTTTTGCTTACATCTTAATGCCTCAGTAATAATAATCCAATGATATATATATGAAAATACTGATGCCAAAATATAAATGTGCATAAAACAGCATAAGTACTACAATAGCTTCTTTAAAAAGTCAGAAAATTGTAAAAAAAAACAACAAACAAAACAAAACAAAAAAGCAAACAAAAAAACAATGTTTATATAAAGTTTGGCAGAATATGATACAGAGAGAGAAAGAAGAAAAGCTTCTTTGCAGGATTTGGGAGGTTGTCAATGGAAAGTTGAATGACAAATTTGTCAATTTACATCAGTCCTTCAAAAACCCAGCAACATGAACAACAAAGGTTGAGAGGCCAATTCTGGCAACTTAAGCCACATAAGTAAATTGTCTCTTGCTTTCCCTGACTGTGCATAGCACAACCTGACACCACCCTTTTTTCAGGAACATCTCATAATCTCTGGTTTCCAGCAAGTTGAACCCAAGACTTGACAACAACGGAAAAAGAAACTGGTACCCTGCACTGCAGAATTAAAATGTACATTAATTGATTGTCTCATTAACCATAAGAAAAGAATGTGAAGTTTAGAGTTAAGATTGTTGACTTGGGTGCATGGCAGTAAACCCTAAAATAATAGGAATTGATTTTTATATGAAGGAATAAAGTGCTTATGATGCTTTTATCAAGCATGGCTCAACGTTTTGTTGTAGTGACCCGAAACTATTTTTAATGACATGTTAATTTGGGACACACATATTTTAAACTGATTTCTTGACCGTAACTGTTTTCTTAAGCTTAAATATATGTATTATGGTTACGTTATGCTTTATAATAGCCTAATTCTGTCCTCACTCCACTTGTTGAAGTCTAGATTATAGTTTTTGACAGTAGTAAACAATGTAAGTAAATAATGACGTAAAACGTCTGACCAGAAAACTGATCATAGCATTTAATTGTGCTGTGCATCTATGTATACATATGCATATATATAGAAACACGGTAATTATGTATGTGTAACACGTTGCAAATTAAAAGAGCCATCCTTAACTGCTTTATTTTGTATACACTGGTCCTCCTTCTGTTATCAGTTGTCCGTCGATGTATGAACGACTTCATTGATGCATTTATCTATTGTTCATTAACATTTATACATATACATTTATGTAAATGGACTGCACTAACATAGCACCTTTTTAACCTTCCAACCACTCAAAGCACTTTATACTAGATGTCACATTCACCCATTCACACATTAGTACACTGATGGCAGTGGCTGCTATGCAAGGTGCCAGCTGCACATGGGAACATTCACACATACTCGCACCCCAGTGGCATCGCACCCAATTTGGGATTGCATGTCGAAAGGACATTTCAACATGCAGAGTAAAGGAGCCGATGATTGAAAGACTGACCTTCTGATTAGTGGATGACTCGCTCTAACTCCTCAGCCACATGGTTGTATTTATTTGTTTGTTAGTTAGTTAGTTAGTATGTGTGTAGTTAGTTTTATAAAGTACTTGATTATGCAGGTAGTGTGCATGGAATATACTGTCATCTGTACACGAGCCAAGGAGAGAAATATTTCTCTCAACTTTTCATGATATGCGGACATGATGACCTTAACCATTGTTAGGAGTAGCCAAAAATAAAAACAAAGAAATCAGGTGGACTCTTCAGGTTCTACAAGAGCAGTGTAGTTTCCTGCTTTTGCCTCTGGAGTGTAGACCACTATAGGAGTATCTTCCTTCCGACGTAGCTGACACAAGATGGCAATACACAATGCTATAGACAATACCTAAAGAAACAGTGAAACAGAGACAGTTGTTCACTTCCTATTCACCTTTGTATTTTCATCCTGTGCCATTGCATTGTTTTGAATAGTGCTGTAATTTTATGAAGAAACAGAAGGGGGCAGAAAAGACAAAGCAGATGCAGTGACCGTGACAGAACATAGAAAGTTGCTGTTCTACTGCTGCCTTGATTGGTTGGTTTGTTTGTGTTATTGTGTTCCTTTGGTGTTTAAATTGGTTAGTTTGGATCTGAACTAACATGTTCAAACAACAAAGTTACACAATTGAGGCAGCGGTAGACCTGCAACTTCTTTTGTTCTGCAAATTACTTTTTTATTTTTTTACTAAAACAGTCTGTTGGCTTTGAAGAGCGCATCCCCGTCAGACGGTGGTTTGATGGCAAAGTAAAGCGGTGAAAACATTATAAACTTAAACTGATATGGATATTTTTAGGTGGCTACAATAACATTTACTCCTGTCTCTGTCTGCAGCAGTGCATTGCTTAGCTTTTGTGCTAGGACTCTGGTCTGCTTCTCCAAACTATGTAATATAATACACTGACTATGGATAAGTACGTCATAGAACCCCACTTCATAAAATCCGAATTTGCCCTTTAAGTTTTGTATGAATGAACAAGCTGTACCAATGTATATAAACAATATAACAAAGTACATGTACATTGTACATTTGTACATTTGAGATATTAGTGGGGAGTGTTTTTTGTTCTAAGTCGAAGGAGGGTTCATTGAACATTTTCATTAAGCTGCGGAGAGAGTTGGAAAAGTACAGGATAAACACAGAACAAGCGATAGTGAAGTTAGAGTAGAGAAACAAGGAGGTGGGTACAATTATGAGAGACACAGACTGACAGTACATACCAAGAGTAATATGGCTCCCAGTATCACGCCAAGAACTGTATTCATGAAATTCTTCAGTTGTGTAGTCAAGAGTAGAATGCATGGCTGAAACACGAGAGTGGATGAATCAAGTTAATGTTTCATACATCATTTTAAAACATTATAATTTGTAATAAAAAAAAACAATCAGCAAACATAAAACCAGTGATGAGTATACTGTATATTGCTTCATTTTAAGTGGACAACAAAAAGGCTGGAAACCACTGTTTTAAACTACAGAAAGACTGTTACTAGAAACGTTACAATTCAAGTATTACCCTCTGTGTCAGGAGCCTTTGAAAATACAGCCCCATGCAGCAACAAAGAACTGGACCTTGTAGCATGATTTCTAATGGAGACTTTGTTTATGTAAGACAGACAAGTAAATGTCGCAATTCCCGAGATTATAGAATATTTCATTTCCTAGTTGGTTTCCTGTTTGGTGTCATAAAAAAACGGCAAGATTAAAATAGAGAAATGCTGTGGAAAAATCACCTTTTTGTTGCCCATGATGAATCCAAAGTCTTACATTTTTCAACATGAAAACATTTCCCTCTTGCTTGCTTTTGGGTATGTATTGGAGACAAGCTTTTTCTTGCACTATAGTTGTAATGCAATTTTCATTGTGGCATGAATGAACACAGAAAAAGTCTATGCAGTTTATACATCAACCAGTACATGTAGAAATGAACATTAATTAAAATGTTTTTTATTACCTCTTTATAAATCATGATGGGCTGGTCATCAACCACATGCTCAAACAGACTGCTGTTTCTTGGAGCTGCCACCTGGAATAGAACAAGAAGACAACTTTATTAACCCCTCTAGAGGACATGCAAAACACAGACATGAAATATTAGCTGAATTACTTATGAACGGTCACAGGTGCTACTTCACCAGTGGAGGACTACAACAATATCTCAGTCTGGACCAAAATGGCTGACCAACGCACCAACATTGCAATCCAAAATTGTCAAACTGATGGAGATGGGGTGCGGTCTGGATTTGTTCTTTTCTTGGTCATTTACATCAAAGGGGGAAAAATGTTGCAAAGTCTTGTGATTTTAAACTTCAATTTATTCACAAGGATATACAGTATTCTTTGAGTTTTACCAATGCATACTATATATATATATATACTGTATATCAATGGTTCTTGGTTCACAAGAGTTTGGGACAGAAATTGAGTAGCTTTCACACTCACACATGGATTAGTGGACTTTTTGTTGCACAGGCAGGATTTTGAGATATTGTAGCCCCAATCCTGGTAGCCCTGATCCAGTCCACAACACTGCATCTAAGAAGGAAGACATAAGGCAGAGGAGAAATTTACAATACACAGAGTGACTTTGTATCTCATCAACTGATTTCACAAGCTGGGTCTGATTTGTGTTACTGATAAATGTGTTTGTTTCAGAAAAAGACTTGTCCACTCTTTCTCGTCAGCAGCTAAGATTACTGCAATGCGCTAGAATTTCATTCTTCGCAAGATATATCTAATGATGCTTAACAGCAACTTTAAGTTGCTAATTTTATCAAGAGAGCATGTGCTTCTCTATCTGATGATTTTGTATCATCGGTGTACATCTCATGCTTTCTGTATCACATAAACAGGGCCAGAGGAGGACCAGATGGGCTCCTGCTGCCCTGCTTAGGGCCAATTCTACTTCATATAGGCTTTGCCGTATAAGAGCTGTTGCTTTTTTGTTTGCCCTCACGCTTATGCACAGTCATAAATATTTTCTTTTGCGCCCTTGTCACTGCACTGGCCTCTCTCAGACCCACACTAATGGTATATAATAACCAGAATTAAAACTCACTTACTCCCCAGGCCATGGGCTCACTTACTCCCCAGGCCATGTGCCCTACTGTGCATGCCTTTCATGTCTGTCAGAGAATCAGTGGTGACGCCTTTGCAGCATAGGAAAACAGTAAAGCCTCCAATTCTCCACATAAACTGTCTGGAGCTATCTACAGTGCCAAACTGCTAAAACACTTTGTTCCGCTGTTGAAAGACAAACATGTGGTAGTGATGACAGACAAAAAGACAGGCTTATAGCCTCCTGCTTCGGTCATGCACCAATATGTGTGCCATCAGAGCGATCTATAACCTATCCCAAAACAAACAGAACTGAGTTGTGGATCTGATGTCACACAGAGCTTCATATCAAATATTATCACTGAATGAGGAATTTTGTAGTAATGGGGAGTGGCTCATTATCATAATTTTCCACGATAGTCTTAACCTGACACCAAGCGGCCATGTTTTTACTAATGATGTAATGATGTTGTGATTATAACTTTGACATTTCCTTTTTAATTAATTAATTTTCCATGTATATCAAATAGTGATAAGTAACTAGTTGAACAAATGTAAAATAATGTGACACCATGGTTTCTTTTTTCTCATGTTTTCCCCATTTTTGAGTCACCGACCACCAGTGATAAATACACTCACACACAAACAGCCACCCACACAAGGTTACTTACATTCCTCTGCATGTTGTTGAGGGTTTCTATAATACTGTCACTAGCGTTAGCCAGCGGCAGCATATGCAGGTAATGATCCTCCAGTACATTAGCAAACTGCACAGCAAAACAAAGCAATGTAAAAATGAGATAACCATCGATTTAAAAGTGTTACTACACATTTTTGAGTCACATTTGTGATTCACAAAATGCATTCAGTCAAACTAAAAACAACCAGCAGCAATGTTTGTGAGCATGCACCACACTCTGTGATTTTAACTGACAATAATCCCTGAACTGCGATTGTTCACTCATATCTTAGAAAATGTAACTAGGCATGATATATGCCAGTAATGCAACTTTACAGGCTTCCTTTTAAAACAAATCAGCTAGAAACATAAGTGTTCAACCAGCTCAGAATTTCAGCGTTAGCATTTGCATATGCTAGCTCTAATCAGCTAGCAACAGTCGACATTTTAGCCCACAAAATCCACTTAGGCTAGAAATGAGAAACCTGCTTTCGTTTACTTCTTGTTACCCATTGTTTCAAAAATTAGCATGATTTTCTTGGGGTAAATCTTCAACATTATTACTTCAAATCATATATTGTACACATACTGTATGTGTCATGTGAGAATGGAAAGCTTGCCAGAGGTAGCAACAGTAACAGTAAGGGGGTCTGGTTTAGCCAACTTTGAAGTGACTTTTGCTCTTGTCTGGTAGCACACTAAAGTATAAAGCAATAAGAGCCTTTTCCTGCTTATGAATTAGTTTCATCATTAATGCACTATTGATGCAGCCTGCAAGCTTATATACATTAGTTTGTATGAGTCCTTGTATGTGGAAAATTTTAGTAGGTCTAAAGCAAACATCACAAGGGACAACATATTTCAATGCCACCTTTGAAATTTACCACTGATCGTGCAATCAGGAAACCAATTTCCGTCATAGTCATGTACAGGCTGTTCAGGATCATTCCAACTGCAAACTGAGACACACACACACACACACACACACACACACACACACACACACACACACACACACACACACACACACACATATATATACAGGCATGAGCAATCAGATTCTGGAAAAAAAAGTTAGGAGTTTGTTATAGTTGTATAATACTACTACTGCTTGTTACACTACAGTATATTACTAAAAATAATACAAATTAGTTTTTTCTTTACCCACCACTATTAATGCACACTGATTCTTTTTCTGGGCACCACAGAGTCCAGTGATAGCCAAGAGCAGATTTATGCTTGATATGCCATACATGCCATATATGCCTGAGTGTGTCACGTGCTATGGAGAAAAGAAACAGATTTCAGAAGATTTTGGTTGCATGTTAGATGTATAGGCTTTAATAACAAAGCAAGACTTCACCTAGAGGATGGTTTTATTGAGGGGAGATGATGAATAGTTGCAGGTTTACCTTCTACTGTCTATTGAAATAGTACAATGCCATGGTCAAAGTGCCAAGTTGGACTTCTTTTCTTTTTAGCCTTGATTTTGTGTTTGGAATTATTGAGGAATATAAGAATAAAGCTTTCAATAGGGAAAATAATATTTCAGCAGGAGGGACTTTTTGAGTTATCAATGATCAGTGAGTCTCCAATTACTTTTATGCACACAGTGCTAAAAAGCAGCTATGTGAATCATAACTTTATGATAACTTTATGCATTCAAAACCATGGTTATTAGGTTAATGACTTACAGTTTTTACTTTTAACTGAATTATAATTCACATTTCTGCTGACCATTTCCAAATGCAGGCTGTACAATTTTAGATTTAGTTTTTATTAATTTGAATGAAAATCAGTCAGGCTGCACAAGCCTAGTTGTTTTGTCAGTCTGCTAATGGCAAAAATACAGCAGGGTTAACATGGTTAGAGAATACATTGTGATAGGCTAAAACACGCAAATCAACCAATATGATTTTTTAAGTTGTATGTGACTTAGAATTGCTGGACAAACCTCAAACTCTTCATCATCATGGATGGACCCGTGGCCAAAAAGAGTCAAACCCAACAGCAGGAGGCTCAGGATCTGCAACAGCAGCAACACACTTCATTACATTACTCTCAGGGTTGATTATTTTTGTGATTCACCAATCTGCTGATTTTTTTATTAGATTTTATTTATTTTATTTTTACAATAAATCAGTTAATTTTGTAGTCCAAAAAATAGTTCCCCAGCCCAAAGTCTTCCAACAAACAGTCCAAAACCCAAAGACAATCACATTCATACTGATGATATAAAACAGCAAACAAATCACAGATCTCCATGTTTGGAGGTGCTGTAACCAGTGACTAATTTACCCTCAAAACTGTTGACGATTTGTTTTGTAATGACTAATCCTTTATGTTATTAAGAATTGTATTGTTCATTTTCACAATTTTCACAAAAAAACACACATTTGACAAATAAATAATAAACAACACAGCATTACACAGCAACAAAACACAAGCCCACCTAAAAGCCACACAAAGCAAGAGATGAGAGACAAATAAGAGGCAAAGGGATCTTAGAATCTCAGAATCTTGTTTTGTATAATTCTAAATCTCACACATGGCTTTTTCAGCATCTGATGATACTGCAGTGATAGAGACTTAGGCTATAGGTACTGGAACTAGCTTTGGCAATCTAGAATGAATCCTGGGATGAATCCTACTTGGTCTAGATTGACATTAGCTACTGATAGATACCTCTTACAAGTTTACACCCCCTCACGGTCACTTAGGTCTACTGCTCAACTTCGGCTTATCACTCCAAAAACCAGGTTAAAAACCAGGGGCAACCACGCTTTTTTCAGCAGCAGCCCCCTAAACTGTGGAATGAGCTACCTCCAAAGGACAAATTGGCCCCGACCCTCAAATGTTTTAAATCCCGTCTTAAAGCTCACTTGTATTCCCTGGCTTTTAACCCAGCATGAAAACTGTGTGGTTTTATGTTGTTCTTATGTTGTTCTGTGTGTTTTATGTGTTTTTATGTTTTATTTCTTGTCCAGCACTTTGTAAACCTTTGTTAAATGTGCTATAGAAATAAAATGGATTGAATTGGATAGATGGGACTATCTTGCCCAAACAAGATCAACTAAAGGGGATGGCTAAGAAGTCTAACACCAAAACAATGGGTTCCCCGACTGTAACTTGTCTGTTTCTGCTGTAAGCGCTCTGGGCCAAATCAGGAAGAAGGAGTGTTCAGACAGCATGTAAAGAAAGTCAGATTGTGTTGTTAATCTACAAATACTAAACAACAAGGAGGCAAGCATCAGACTGGCAGAACAACAGTTACACACAAACAAGCAAATCACAATGTTGTGTAAAAATGATGAGGAAGAAGGAAGATTTGCACATTCAGATTTTTCACTTATGCTTTCTCTAGTTTATTTTTTCTTTCATAAAGCTGGAGTTATTTAATCTAAGAATAAGATAACTGCTACAATACAGCAAAAGCAATGATCTACTGATAACTATGTAATCAATCCTCAGAATTTTACCAGCAACTACTTGGATAATCAATTAATGTTTTTTTCAGGAAATGAAACACCAACCATCCAAATTACAGCTTTATTTTGTTATGATAGTAACATTATTTTATTATTTTGTTGTGATAGTAAAATGAATATCTTTGGGGTATCCCACTGTTTCACATTAATGGGGATTTTTCTTTAAAACTATTTTCTGACATTTTGAATAGACCAAACAATGACTCAATTAATCAAGAAAATAAAAATCAAGAATCAATAATGACCATAATTGTTTAGCTGCAAAATAGTTTGATATATTATAACACAGTGTAACAGTGTTTACTGGTAGCTCATAATATTGAGTAAGCATATTAGGCTACAAATATTATCAAAAGGGATTTATTAGCTATTACAAAAAAGCAATAACAATTTGATTTATCATGTCCTGCATAGTTTTGCATTCAACGTATGCAGTTTGCATGGTTTAAATTCCAACAAGATTTTCAAATTTAACAAACGGTTACATTTTCTTTAAACAAGTTGCAGCCCTCTATCTGGCAATGCAGTGCAAAATAACATGTTTCTTGAATAACGTGAATAGCACTGAACTGAACAATTAGAATGACAGCTCAAGATTTAAATCTGATGCAACAGCTGGCTGATACGAGGTAGAGGCGAATCTGTTCACGTACAAACCTGTTATTTCATCTTTTTTTGTGTCAACAGCAACAGAAAAACACTTACCGCGATCACACTTGTCACGATAAGATAACTCCGATTCAACCACACGTTCACTTTCCCCATTTTGTTTCGCTTAATCTCGCAGACAATGCATTTAATGCAGTTTAAAGCTCTTAGATCTTTAAGGGGGTAAAGATAAACACGTACTATAAAGAGAGAGAGAGAGGACGAAGAAACCGTTCGCTTCACAGCACTCTGCTGTTTATAAGTGGTTGGTAAAAGGATGTTGTGAAAGATCTGTTTGTGTGGGTGGAGATTGGGGAAGGAGCGCGGGGTGGAGTGGGGCGGGGGTCATCGATGTAGGCCTACGCATTGTACAGAAATGGTTGGCATCTTGTACGCTGATCTGCAGCCCTAAATCAGTGTGCTTAGACCTCAGTCCTTCATGTAAGCTAAAGTTTGTTCCATTGTTCTGAAGAATTCATTGATGAAATTAAAAGGGTATATTTAATTGAGTGATTGGATCAAAAACGAAAGCCACAGTGGTGTAAGTTAGCAGAAAATTCAAGCAATATTAAAGGTACAATGTGTAAACCTTTGTTAAATGTGCTATATAAATAAAATGGATTGGATTGGATAGATGGGAATATCTTGTCCAAACAAGATCAACTAAAGGGGATGGCTAAGAAGTCTAACACCAAAACAATGGGTTCCACGACCGTAACTTGTCTGTTACTGCTGTAAGCTCTCTGGGCCAAATCAGGAAGAAGGAGTGTTCAGACAGCATGTAAAGAAAAAAAACGAAAGCCATAATGGTGTACAGTTAGCAGAAAATTCAAGCAATATTAAAGGTACAATGTGTAAAATGTCCAAAGATAGGCTACAAGCAGAATTTTAATTTGAACTAAACTAAAATTAAACTAAATAAAAAGGCTCATGGAGTATTATGGAAATGTGTGCGAGCAGCAAATTCACTAGAGTCTGTACAGACTACACGACTTTTAGTGTCAGCCGATCATGTGCTGTTCAGACTTCACAACTTGCTGTTTTGTGACAGGAGCAGGGTGCGACCTAGGGGGAAGCCAGGGGGACCTTAGCTGCCCTAAAGAAGACATCCTCTCCCCTAAAAGCATGATTTGTGACATTTTGGAGGGTCTCTAAAATATTGACAGCATGCTTTAATGCCATTAATTTCTCTATTTCTCTATCATCATTCAGGAGCGTCAGACCCATCCCCCCTCCCCCGTGTGCTGTACTTGGTGAGAGTAAAAAAAATATAGTTCGCAGTCTTGAAGTTTTGTCAAGAAAACACACGTGAAATGTGAAATGGGAAATGACGCGAACCTACGAAACAGATGTTCTTTGTTATTCTAAAGATAGCAATTATTAGGGCTGAATGATTTGGGGGGGAAAAATCTAATCTAAATCTAATTGCGACTACGATTTTTTATTTGAGATTTTGCTGAAATTCAGTATTTACTGCCACTTTATTTTTGATGGAAGCCACGTCAAGCAGCACAGAGCAGATGAACCAGGCAGGAAGTCAGTCACAGAATGGCATAGAGAATCTGGTTGATTTTCAGAATAAAACAGAATACCCCAAAATAAAAGCCTTTGCAGACTCCCAATCATACATCAACAATAAACACAGTTTTTTCAATTGCTAATCTGCATTGGTCAAAACTGAAGTCACATTATCAAAACTATTCACACAGTCAGCGAAACAGAAGTGTATGTGGACCATACTGTGAATCATTTTTCATTGCTTTCACACAAAATGCATTCAATGACCACTTTATCCAAAATCCATGAACTCTTTTCTCATTACTACTTCACCACCTGCAAAACACTGTATATCTGCAGCAGTTTTTTTCAAATGCTAACACCAAAACTGTTAAAAACACATTCAAAACAGAATGATTGCAAATATCCTGCATTTTTATGGTAGCTGGACAGATATATATAGAAAATCTTAGAAGAACATTTAAGTACATTTTGTGTTTACGTTTGTGCGTAGACAACTAAGAAAAACACTGAAGCAGCACTGAAATTTCAGTAACTTCATTCATTCAAGTAAATTACTGAATGCATTACTGTTTCATTCTTGTTACATATACTATAGTACAGTCAAAAATCATAAAAGTCATAAAGTCATAAAGTGAAAATATGTTATTCTTACAGTTAGCCCTCAGGTTGATGTTCCTGTTACTGTATTGGGCCACACATTCATATTCACAGCACAACAGATATCTTCATAAATTTACTGTAGGACACATTTACAAAAAACTTCTAATAGATATATTTTTATTTAAAAAAATGCAGATTATGTGTTCTACCATTTTGCATGTGACTTACTCACAATAAACTTGTGACTAGATGTTTTGGGGGGTAAGACTACTCAACAAAGAACTAGAATACTGTAATATATTGTGATCAACATGACATACAGTAAGCAATTGACAATGTAGTGTAGTGGTGTGTGTGTGTTGTGTTTTTTTATACAGACTTATAGGTTTTTAGCCGTGCTCTTGAACACACCTTTGGGGCATCAAAGTAGCTCCACCCAGGTCAAACCCCCTCATTAGCTGAGCTTTATATAAAGCAGCTGTAGCATCATAGCTGCCGCTTTGCTTATCCACTGTCTGTTGCCACATGGACCTTCTGTAGCTGTCTAGGTAGGTGAGCAAGTAAAAAAAACTTGCCTTATGTTTCATTGTCTTTTCCCAGTGACCTAGGTTTGTTTTGCAGCAGTTTACTGCCGACCTGTTAGGCAGTTGGGTTGATTCCCTGGTTCCCTGTCAGGAGTGGCGTGAAATATTGTTCCTCACAGAGCACCCTCTGTTAAGGTACGAGAAGCCTAAGGAACAATAAGTAGAGTATGATACCTGAAATAACTGTTCACTTTTATAAATTTGTTAATATGTATATGTTTTTAATTATAGGAGGTCGGCTGCTGTTTTGCCTCTGTAAAATTAAAATTTTTAACCATTTCTGCTGTTACACTCTGGTTGTAGTAGTAGTGTAGTGTACTCTGGTAATGTTGACTGTGTGAAGAGTTTTGAAAAAGTCGCTTCAGTTTTGACAATTGCGTCTTAGCAACTGAAAACTGTAAAACCATAGACTGTATAAAAGAAGTGGACGTAGTCATTGTGGCGTCACCCGTTGGTTTGTGGACTGTCGTTTTGAAGCCTCAAGTTTAGCTGATAGGGCACCGCCATGTTGATTTTTAGCAACCAGGAAGTGACCATATTTGGACCTATGATTTGGACGAGACAGTGGAGCTAACGGTTGTGTGTAAGAGCTAGCTAGCCTGCTTAGCTAGGTGGACGAGGCAGTGGAACTAACGGTTGTGTGTAAAGCTAGCTAGCTTGCTTAGCTAGGTGCATCTGTAATTCATGTTAACTGTCATTTTAACAGGGCTGACAACTTAGTCTAGCGAACAACAGGCTTAAAAGTAAATATACTCACCAGAGAAAGTGAACAGCCAACTCCTAATACCCTTTTTCAATGGTGCTGATTAAATTTACGCAGTGCTGTGGGCACAAGTCACTCTAGCCTGATTGACAGGTTGCCATGGTAACGGTTTGCCTTCAGCAGACTCTGCTTTATGGTCAGTTTTCCTCTAAGGCCCCATTCACACTGCGTTTTCAAATTAAAATGGAGACCTTTTGCTACGCTTGCACCTTCCATCCAGACTTAAACGCTGACTAAAAGACCTAAAATGGAAGAAGTTTGGAAACGCTGCCGACCCCGTTTTCAAAACTCTGGAGGGCGTTTAGTGAAGACGGGCCAAAATGGAGGACTTTAGAAACAGTGACACAGGTGCTCATACTCGGCTCTCTGATTGGGTCTTGCAAAGCAGAAACATGATGCTACTGACCGGGTTTTTGACATTGTATTAAAATAGTCTGTACCTTGCAAATAACACTTCTCTGCCTACACTTTAAAGGTCGATGTTTACTTTGCAACAACTCCAGTCTGTTTTCTGCTGCCACACTCCTGTGTTACATTCAGTAACAGTCCAAGCTCATTATTGGTACATGCAAAAAACTAGTCTGATCTTTGTCTGTATTTACTCTTTTGCCAAATCTTCTGTAACTACGGAATAGACCATCTGCTTCATGTTTACACTGGTACGCGCATGTCCAGTGTTCCTGAAGGGGTCCTAGCAGTGTGCTTTCAGTCGTTTTAATGTAGACGGAGATCAATTCCAAAACACAGTGAAAATGCAGGTGTGGACAGAGATCGTACTTGTTTTTATTCTGTTTGTAAACTAAAACAGTGTGGATGGGGCCTGAAAGGGACTATAATTTACTAAATGAACATCATGTTGTATTGAAGAAGACTTGAAACTAGTCATTGAGGCCATAAACTCAACAGGAAAGTATTTACTGAGGTAATAAATCAGGTGAGGATTAGGGCCCGCTCAGTTAAAACAGACAAAACAAAACAATTAACTACGTAGCCTGCTTTACCATAGTAGCACACAAATCAAAGAAAAGTGAACAAATAAGCAAAATCGGACAGTCAAAACGCTCTTCATTCTAAAATGCTCCATGTGGATATGTAACGTTAGCCTGCAGAGAGCGGAGCAGTTATCCGTAGTTGAAACACACAAAATGACAAATTAACACGTTAATAATGTGTAGACTAAATGCTCTGCAGCTGAAACACTTCAGTGTGAGTTGACACCGGACCAACTCCTGGTGCAGCCTGTGTCAGTTCAGCTGGCGCCATTATCCTATGGTTTTCCTCTAGTTTTGTTTGTTGTTGTAAATTGTACATGTACCCGCTCTGATTGGTAAGAAGGACCGTAACAGGAGAAGCATGGCGCTTGTGATTGGCGAGCAGATTATTTACACAAGGATGACAACGGAATGAATTTGTAATTGCATGAATGTTTAAAAAAGGTCCGTCAGTTTCGGAGGCTGTATTTGGTTCACTGGGAAGGTGTTGAGGCCTGTTCTCTTGCCTGTTCCCTGGTTTCTGGTGCCCATTCTGGACTCTGTTAGCTACTAAGGCTGCTAAATTAGCCGCACAGCTAACTGTGTTTACTAGCTAACGGATGCCAGCAGCAGTTTTGACCTGATAGATATACTGCCCCCATTTTTTTGGAGTATGAATTTGCCAGATGGAGAGTAGTCTCACTTGTTGCACCTCTAAGAAGTTTTCGGTAATGTGTGTAACCCATATATTCACACAATGTGGTAATGACTACTATCTAACACACCCATCAGCTCGAGGGGAAATGCATTGCAACACCATAATCCACCATGGATACAATCAGTCTTCGGATTACACACAATGATGGATATTGTAAACTTCGGACACACTGGGACTCACTGGTAGTGAGACAGATGAATCAAACAGAGCTCTCAAATGGAGCTGAGAGAAAGTAGACACATGACAGAGGGGCATATTTTTCTATTTGTGTGTGTTTCTGTGTGGACATGTTTCTAGAACTGAACTTGCCTTCTGTTCAGTTCCCCCATAAAAGCTGTTGTCTTAAATGAACCATACTGCATATAAAAATGAACAAACGGTCTAGTTACAGGCTGCATACATGACAAACACTCATACCATCTATCCATCTATTAATGCATCTATCTGCAACTCAATCTCTCAGCACATTGCTGCAACATTATTAGTCCCTGGAAGTCCTCCAAAAAGCTTCCACTGTTAAAGCAGATCCAGACCGAAGCATTTCCTGATGGGACCTGGAAACATCTGGTGATCATGACACACAAAAGCAGACATCCATATACACACATATATTCAGCTCTCTTAATGTCCCATTCTTCCAAATGTTTCAGTCAACTTCACCAGTGCACATCCACAAAATATTTGGCTTCCATGTGTGCTGGTGCTCGCTTACACATCTGTAGGAAATGAATGCACAGAGGCATTCTGTGGAGCAGAGGATGTTGGTGGGCGGAAAGGACACAAAAGGCCAAAACGGCTTAACTTTACTGGAGGTACTTGGACCAGTTCTGTTCTCCAGAGAAAAAATGTAATGTACAGTAATATATGGGAATAAAGTTTGGGTTGATGTAACACGTCATAAGAGATAAATAATGAGACTCTCACTCGTAAGAGAGTCTCATTGACTGTTATGAGAAAAGGCCTCCACTGCAGATGATCGTTAATGAGGTCTTCTACAGAAATGCCAATATACTTTTACAACCTCTACACTCTGGTGTCCACACAAAAACATGTACTGTAGGTTTGACTAAGTAAGCACGGTAGCGTCTATCTTTCCATGTTTGAATGATATTTATAAAGTCCTATATAAATTTAAATCAATAACTTAAAATGAAACCAGGTATGTATAAACAAGGTCCCTTAAGGCTTGTGCAGACTACACGACTTTCACGACTTTCGTGCTGTTCGTGTGACGGGAGTCTTGAAGTCGTTGTGGCGTTCACACTATGTGACTGATCAGTGACAGGGGGTCACACACTACACGAGCTGACAAGGCCTATGTCACCCGACGCTGGTCTCCAAACCACGTTGATCAAGAAAACACACGTGAAATGTGAAACGGGAACCTGCAGACAAAACAGCTGTTTGTTATTATAAAGATAATATATATATATATATATATATATATGTATATATATGTATATATATATATATATGTGTATATGTGTATATATATATATATATATATATATATATGTATATGTATATGTGTGTATATATATATATATATATATATATATGTATATATATATGTGTATATATGTACATGTTGTAGAGATACAAGGGAGAAGCAGAAGCCAGGAGAATAAACCGGACGTTCTCCACCGAACCATCCAAAGTGTACTCTCAGTGGCAGGGTAATAACACAAGATCAGATCCACCCAGGGCTGAGACTGAACAGTACTGGAAGAACATATGGGAGAAAGAGGCATCCCACAACACCAATGCTCAGTGGCTAGTGGATCTAAGAACAGATCACAGCAATCTCCCAGAACAAGAACCAGTAACCATTACAACGGCAGACATCCAAGAAAGAGTGGCAGGTATGAAGAGCTGGACAGCACCAGGCCCTGACATGATCCACACCTACTGGCTGAAGAAACTAACTGCACTCCATGAACGCCTGGCAGTACAAATGAACCAACTGCTGATGGATGAGACCCACCCAGAATGGTTAACCCAAGGACGGACAATCCTGATCATGAAGGATCCCCAGAAGGGAACAATCCCATCCAACTACCGGCCAATAACCTGCCTCTGCACAACATGGAAGCTCCTGTCAGGCATCATAGCGGCTAAGATGAGTAGGCACATGGCTCAATACATGCACAGGGCCCAGAAGGGAATAGGCAGTAACACCAGAGGAGCCAAGCACCAGCTACTGGTGGATAGAGCAGTCACTCGAGACTGCAAGACCAGACAGACCAATCTGTGCACTGCCTGGATTGACTACAAGAAAGCCTACGACTCAATGCCACACACATGGATACTGGAATGCTTGGAGATGTACAAGATCAACAGGACACTAACAGCCTTCATCAAGAACTCAATGAAGCTGTGGAAAACAAGTCTGGAAGCCGACTCAAAGCCAATTGCACAAGTCACCATCAAGTGCGGCATATACCAAGGCGACGCACTATCCCCGCTGCTGTTCTGCATAGGCCTGAACCCCCTCAGCCAGATCATCACAAAGACTGGCTACGGATACCGATTCCGAAGCGGAACAATCATCAGTCACCTCCTCTACATGGATGACATCAAGCTGTATGCCAGAAATGAGCGAGACATCGACTCACTAATCCACACTACCAGGATCTACAGCAACGACATTGGAATGTCGTTCGGACTGGACAAGTGTGGTCGCATGGTATCAAAAAGAGGGAAGATGATCAGAACCGAGGGGGTTGAACTACCAGAAGGCCACATCGCAGATGTTCAGGACAGCTACAAATACCTTGGGGTGCCACAGGCTAATGGTAACCATGAGGAGGCAGCAAGGAAGACCGCCACAGCCAAATACCTACAAAGAGTGAGGCAGGTCCTGAAAAGCCAGCTGAATGGGAAAAACAAGATCCGAGCCATCAACACATACGCCCTGCCAGTCATCAGATACCCCGCTGGTATAATAAACTGGCCAAAGGAGGACATAGAGGCTACTGACATCAAGACAAGAAAGCTCCTCACAATGCACGGAGGGTTTCACCCCAACTCCAGCACCCTGAGACTGTACACCAAGCGTAGCGAGGGAGGCCGAGGGCTAGTGAGTGTCAAGACCACTGTCCAGGATGAAACAACGAAGATCCAGGAGTACATCAGGAATATGGCCCCCAAAGATGAAGGGCTTAGTGAATACCTCAGGCAGCAGAAACCTGAAGGTGAGGACAAGGAAGATGAAGAACCGTCATGGAGGGACAAGCCGCTACACGGTGTGTACCACAGACAAATAGAAGAAGTGGCTGATATCAAGAAATCCTACCAGTGGCTGGAAAAGGCTGGACTGAAGGACAGCACAGAAGCACTAATCATGGCGGCACAAGAACAGGCACTCAGTACAAGATCAATAGAGGCTGGGGTCTACCACACCAGGCAGGACCCCAGGTGCAGACTGTGCAAGGATGCCCCTGAGACAGTGCAGCACATAACAGCAGGGTGTAAGATGCAGGCAGGAAGTGCGTACATGGAACGCCATAACCAGGTAGCTGTCATAGTGTACAGGAACATCTGCCACGAGTATGGGCTGGAAGTCCCAAGGTCAAAATGGAAGGCACCTCCTAAGGTAGTTGAGAATGACCGAGCTAAGATCCTATGGGACTTCAAGATCCAGACTGACAAACTGGTGATAGCTAACCAACCAGACATTGTGTTGATCGACAAACAACAGAAGAAGGCAGTAGTGATAGATGTGGCAATACCAAGCGACAGCAACATCAGGAAGAAGGAACACGAGAAGCTTGAGAAATACCAAGGGCTGAAAGAGGAGCTAGAAAAGATGTGGAAAGTAAGAGCAACAGTGGTGCCAGTGGTAATCGGAGCACTGGGGGCTGTGACCCCAAACTGGGAGAGTGGCTACAGCAGATTCCAGGCAAAACATCAGAGGTCTCTGTCCAGAAGAGTGCAGTCCTAGGAACAGCTAAGATACTGCGCAGAACCCTCAAACTCCCAGGCCTCTGGTAGAGGACCCGAGCTTGAGAATGACACATACCACCCCGCAAAGGGGTGAGAGGGGATTTTATATATATATATATATATATATATATATATATATATATATATATGTATATATGTATATGTATATATATGTATATATGTGTATCCATCCATCCATCTTCATCAAGCCACATTAACCAGCTTTGACTGGGGGATCCCGAGGCGTTCCCAGGCCAGTGTGGAGAAATAATCTCCCTAGGGAGGCGTCCAGGAGGCATCCTTACCAGAAGCCCAAACCACCTCAACTGGCTCCTTTCAACGCAAAGGAGCAGCAGCTCTACTCTGAGCTCCTCCGAGACAACAAATCTCAGAAGGTCTCCTTCTTCAGTCGGACGGTTCCCCTGACCACCGATGTCCACCACAGTGTTCGAGGGTTACCGCCCCTTGAGGCACCTAAGACCTTCAGACCACAGCTTTCCACTGCAGCTTCAGCAACAGAGGCTTTGAACATTGCCCACTCATGTTCAATGTCCCCAACCTCCACAGGGATGCCAGAAAAGCTCCGCCGGAGGTTTGAGTTGAAGATCTCACGGACAGGGGCTTCCACCAGACGTTCCCAGTTCACCCGCACTACCCGTTTGGGCTTACCAGGTCTGTCCAGAGTCTTCCCCAACCCCCTGACCCAACTCACCACCAGATGGTAATCAGTTGACAGCTCCGCCCCTCTCTTCACCCGAGTGTCCGAAACATGCGGTCTCAAATCAGATGAAACGATTATAAAATCGATCATTGATCTTCGGCCTAGGGTGCTCTGGTACCATGTACACTTATGAGCATCCTTATGCTCGAACATGGTGTACGAGGTAACTCTGTCATTGCCCACATGCGCGTTGAAGTCACCCAGCAGAACTATGGAGTCCCCTACTGGAGCCCCATACAGGACTCCATTCAGGGTCTCCAAGAAGGCCGAATACTCTGAACTGCTGTTTGGTGCATATGCACAAACAACAGTCAGAGTTTTCCCCCCCGCTACGGGAAGGCGTAGGGAGGTGACCCTCTCGTTCACCGGAGTAAACTCCAACGTAGCGGCGCTCAGCCGGGGACTTGTGAGTATCCCCACACCCGCCTGGCGCCTCACACCTTGAGCAACTCCAGAGAAGATTAATGTCCATCCCCTATCAAGAAGCACGGTTCCAGAACCAAGACTGTGCGTGGAGGTCAGCCCCACCAGATGTAATTGGTAGCGCTCCATCTCCCGCACAAGTTCCAGCTCTTTCCCCACAGGGAGGTGACGTTCCATGTCCCCAGAGCCAGCCTCTGCTGCCCGGGTCTGGTCCGTCGAGGCCCCTGACCGTCACCGCCACCCATGTGGCAGCAACAATAGAAAAAGAAGAATACAAATAGAAGAAGTGGCTGGTATTAAGAAATCCTACCAGTGGCTGGAAAAGGCTGAACTGAATGACAGCACAGAAGTACTAATCATGGTGGCACAAGAACAGGTACTCAGTAGAAGATCAATAGAGGCTGTGGTCTGCCACACAAGGCAGGAACCCAAGTGCAGACTGTGCAAGGATGCCCCTGAGACAGTACAGCACATAACAACAGGGTGTAAGATGCAGGCAGGAAGTGCGTACATGGAACGCCATAATCAGGTAGCTGTCATAGTGTACAGGATCATCTGCCATGAGTACGGGCTGGAAGTCCCAAGGTCAAAATGGAAGACACAGTGTTGGGAACGTTACTTGAAAAAAGTAATTAGTTATAGTTACTCACTTCTTGTTCCAAAAAGTAACTGAGTTAGTAACTGAATTACTCTGTAATAAAAGTAACTCGTTACCGGGGAAAGTAACTATTTGCGTTACTGTTAAAAAAAAAATCTCTGCTGCTTCATCAAATTTCTGTCTAGCTCTGTGTGTGGCGCGTGTGCTGGCATGTGTGTAAAAGCACTGGCTCTGATTGGCTAGCAAGAAACATGACTCTGCCTTAGCCAACATAATCGCTGGTTGAAAGGCACACGAGCTTCTCTTGTCCCTGGTCTCTCCCCGCCGACAGAGTTTAGCAGGCAGGCGAGAACGGGAACAGGTGAGCGCCACGTTGCGCCCAGAGAACCTGATATGGAGAGCGCAGCGTACCGGTCCACTTCAAGCACTAATTACCTCGTTATTAACCCACCTCCTGACTAGCTGTGTGAGCCAGCTGGTGTGTTCAGATTACACAGTTTATTACATAGTAACGCACCGCATTTAACGACCAGTAAACGCTGGTCGTTAAATGCGTTTTTTAACGGCGTTGTAACAACGGAAAAAATAATTAGTTAGATTACCCCGTTACTGAAAAAATAACGCCGTTACGTAACGGCGTTCTTTTAAACGCCGTTATTCGAGACACTGGTTGAGAATGACTGAGCTAAGATCCTGTGGGACTTCAAGATCCAGACTGACAAACTGGTGACCAACCAGACATTGTGTTGATGACAAACAGCAGAAGAAGGCAGTAGTGATAGATGTGGCAATACCAAGCGACATCAACATCAAGAAGAAGGAACATAAGAAGCTTGGGAAATACCAAGGGCTGAAAGAGGAGCTAGAAAAGATGTGGAAAGTAAGAGCAACAGTGGTGCCAGTGGTAATCGGAGCACTGGGGGCTGTGACCCCCAAACTGGGAGAGTGGCCACAGCAGATTCCAGGTAAAACATCAGAGGTCTCTGTCCAGAAGAGTGCAGTCCTAGGAACAGCTAAGATACTGCGCAGAACCCTCAAAGTCCCAGGCCTCTGGTAGAGGACCTGAGATTTAGGATGACAAATACCACCCCACAAGGGGTGAGAGGGGGATTTGTATATACATATATTGATACCTCATGTTTCTATGTATATAAAAACATAGACAAATACATATATATAAAGTATATATATATGGAACATATGTGTTTGAACTTCAAACTTTGTATGTGCTGTATCTCTGAGATAGACCATGGGAATAAGCATTTGTTTTGTCACCAACTCCCATTGTTTTTGAATAGTTCGGCTCCTGTGGGGCACATTAGCACTGTTGATACTGGTAATGCTGGCTCTGGATCGCTGTGAGGAATTCAAACAAAGTATACTTACATCACAATCATTGAAGTATGGCATTTCAGGACCTCATTTGTGAAACAGCAACAAAAACATCACAAGTGGGAGGAGCAGGTGTTCTCTCTTTTCCTTAAAATGCTCAGCAGATGTAATTCCTTTCCCGCTCTTTCAGGGCCTTGGTCCAAAACAGATGAAAGCAGCGGCACCAGTATTAAGAACAGTTCACTAAGATAATTGTGCAGTTTGGAGTCAGCGGTTCCAAGCTTTTCAGGAAGTTATGTAACTAATCTGGAACTAAACTAACAACTTTGAAACAAAGCCTAGATATCAACAACAGTCAGGAAAGGGACCTTCATTGTGGAGAAATATGATCTCATTCTTTTTCATTTCAGTCATGACTTCGGCTGTAGTTTTGTATATGTTGCAGATGACCTAGTACCTTCTATGTAGTGTCGAGAGCTGAGTGATGGCAAGATCTAATCCACTGGTTATTAGTGTATGCGTTTATCTTGGCGAAAGTTACAGTACAATCCTCAAGTGTTGCTCAAAACTACCCAGACAAGTAATCAGTCTTTATTTTGAGGTGTCTGTGATCACCAAAGTCTCACTTACAGTAAGCAAACATTGTTACAGAATTGAGTCTTAACAAAAGAAAGAAATACACGTCAGATGCAGAATTTATGTCATTGAAATGAGGTTATAGATGACAAAACAGCAGTCAAGGGTCCTTTTTATGTTCTTTACATGGAATTATATGGGAAGAAAATCTTGTCAAAATAAACACCAGCTAGGGCAAAAAAGCAAACGTTGTTTATTTGTATGTTATTGTGTGTTGAGTTTCTGTAATTTAGGTGACACGACTCAGAGTCAAAGCTAAATCACAACACCCTACAGCTGAATATTTGGTTATTTAGACAGTACTACTTCATTCATTTCTGGGAAGTGTAAGAAGTTATATCCATAGAATGAAAGCTGTGAAACCTAAACAGGTTTTCATTGTGTGTGTCTCACCACAAATCGTGGGGAAGAGGGCGTTGTGGGAGATGATTCCAGTGAACAACTCAGTGCCAGTAAGATGAATCTTCCCTGCAGCTATTGCATCAAGATCTTCCACTTCATTTCTCACAGCATACACCAACTCCAAACACGCAAGATTAGTTTGGAAGAGCTTTCTTAGTTTATTGTGCTGAACTCCCGATTGTGTCAGGGGGGTGTTATGTTACCAATGGAAAACCAGATGTAGAAAGAGACTAATGATAGAAGAAAACAGATCTCTCAGCTGGAACTGAGGGAAAGTATGGATAAAGGGGCATTAAAGTCTTATTTTTCTTTTTGTGTGTGTGCGCGTGTGTCCCTACAACTGAGCTTGCCTTTCCATTCAGTCCCCGCATAAAGCATTTTTTGTCCTCTGTTCTAAAGGAAGGATCTATGGAGAAGCTGCATCACATGACTTCTCATCAGAGTCACACCCCCCCACCACCACCACCACCACAACCACACACAGACAGACACACTCCATCTCTACTATACAGTCTGCATAATAAAGATGATTAAAATAATCATTACCACTGAACACATAAAACAACATATTTCTGAAAGATTACACTGTATGGAGAAAAGTAGGCTATTATTGTTTACATTTACATTTATTCATTTAGCTGACGCTTTTATTCAAAGTGACTTACAATTGCTATACATGTCAGAGGTCACACTCCTCGTTAGCTAGGGGTTAAGTGCCTTCATCATGGACACATTGGTGTCTCACAGTGGATTTGAACCTGGGTTTCTCACACCCAAGGAATGTGTCTTATCCACGCTCCATCACCACCTACCCGTTGATGAGACAGTCTCACCACATGGTCTGTTTCAATCACATCACTCAATCTTCATCAGCAGATAGAGTTTGAGTTGTCTGGTTACTGATAGACACATGGCAGTCACCGGGTTGGTTCGTGCCAGTGACCTTGTAGTATGTCATAGCCTCTCTCTCAGTGTTTGCTGTCTGACTCTTTCCCAGTCACCAAATGAAGGTGGGAAAACATTTCATCATATTATGTTATTGACAATTAAGGAGCAGCTACAAAAATGACCTGGTGCTGGGACTCTTTTCTCAGCGACTGTCTCCAGGGTCAAGAATCAACTTGACAGTAAAAAACCTCATTTCAAACACCTGATTAATCTAACCTGTTCTTTTGTTGGATTATTTGCACACATTTATGTATTATTATTTATTATGTTCAATTCACTTAACCTTTTGTGCTTAAAATACATGAAAAATATTGACTGATCTGACATAGTCATAGTTTTTGGGGGCCTTTTTCACCTTTTGGGGCTTTATTGTGGCAAAGGGCCACAGGTCGGATTCGAACCCAGCTGTTGCACTTATGACTCAGCCTTGTACATGGGGCTGTGCTCTACCAGGCTAGTTATGTATTTCTTTTTATTGTACAGGACCTATTGCATTTATTAATAATAATAATAATAATAATAATAATAATAATTATTATTATTGTTGTTTTAGTTCAACTTACTTATTTATGTTACACTTACATTTCGGCTGCAGAATGTTCTAGAGTTATTTTGGTAATTATTAGTATTATTGCTTTAATGATTTCATTGTTAGCATTATTCACTATTTAAATGACCATGTTAATGTTTAACATTTAAGTTACTTATTCATGCCGCCTTGAGGACAGTTGTGAGTGTAACCAACAGGTGTTATGACTGCACGAGTGTACTGCAAGGCCACACAAAGGAACCAGGACTGAATCCCCTGTTACCTGTCAGGTGTTAACCTAGCCAGGTGTTATCCTAGCTAGATAGTCGAAATGGTAAACACGTCCTTGCTCCCGGACCTATTGTCGGTCCCTTTAAGAAAAGTCACATGACAGTCACATGACGCGGAAGCACACAATAGATTCAGCGTTGTTGTGTTTACATCAACAGCTCCTCGTTTACATGCCGGATGCAGGTTGGTTGAGTAAATGAGTAGAAAAACACAGCTGCGTTTTTATTATTTCTTCATCATAAATTCATATTCCCGTTTAAAAACAGGAACGTGCTTTACTTTCTTTGTCATAGCAGGTACAGCTCCCTTTCACCAAAGCCGAGGTAGGATTTAACGTTATGTGTATGACACGATTATTAACATTACCGCAAACAGACCTTCTATTTCGCATGTATTGCCGATGCTTAAGCAGAAATAAAACACCTATCACCTTTCTAAGCTTCCAGACTTTACGTTTAAGGAGTGCCCCAACTCTGACTGCCTTTGACATTGTATTTTTGTCCTTTTCTGCAACAGGAATAAGTGAGAACTCTAAAGTGTTTGGATGAAGTGACCATGAAGCAGGACAGTGATGCTGCGAACGTCCCTGCATGCTTCATATCAAACCATGAAGGTTTTCGAGGAAGCATCAAAAACCTTATCAAGGACTTTGTGGTGACTGAGATAGACATCACTGGACGGCGTGTTAATACAGCAGCTGCCACACAGACACCAGCCTGTGCCTCCTCAGATACAAAAAAGGAAAGCAGTGCAGAATGTCAGGAGAATAGT
Source organism: Lepomis macrochirus (assembly GCA_024633595.2). Classification (NCBI taxonomy): domain Eukaryota; kingdom Metazoa; phylum Chordata; class Actinopteri; order Centrarchiformes; family Centrarchidae; genus Lepomis; species Lepomis macrochirus. The sequence goes on along the minus strand of JALXJV020000024.1, from coordinate 11,343,053 downwards.
CATTATTCGGTCTCGCAGGACACTGATGATCTAGCTGATTGTGGGGTAGATGTCACCATACCTAGTCCAGGCAGCTTTGATTTAAGTGTGATTTTAGGGCAGCCAGTCAGTGAAGAGCTTGAGCAGTTTGTGTTGACTCTCAAAGATGAAAAGCCAACCAAACAGGAGCTATCTCTGGGATACTTCCCTGACAAACACCACAGAGCAAACGTCCACCGGGCCGTCCGACACCGCTTCCCCTTCCTCATGACTGTCACCATTCAGCCTGAGATCAGGGTGAGGGAAGACCCAGACTACAGAGAGCTCTCCGGGCTGGTTACAGAGGACGAAGCAGAGGACTTCTTCAGGTTCATAGATGCTAAAGTGCGAGGCTCATCCTACACATTTGGACCTGATGACAGTAAGGAACACAGGACGGCGGTCCACCACTTCCTGAGTCGAAGGTTTGGCAAACTGGTGGAGACAAAAAGCTTCACTGACCAAGGGACGACAGCAGTCACGGTTAGGCTGAGAGAGCAAGGGAGGCCAAAGAAGAGAACCACTGATGAACGCAAGGAAGAAGAAATTTACACTGGTAAAAAGAAAGCATAGAAGTATTGATTATTTTCTTAATTAGTACCTAAAATTGTCATCCCTCAATCACTTGTCATAAAGAAGGAAAGTAAGGACATTTAATATTGAAATGGCAGTGGTTTTTATTTCAAAATGTAGTAGAAATAATAACTTTTCATAACAGGTTTCCCATAAGCAACACTTAAAGTTAAAAATTAGAATAAAAACAATGCTGTGTTGCACGTGTCCTGTCTTTCAGCTTTCACTCTCTGTAAGGAGAACCTGGAGACTCTGGAGGCCATCAGCTACATGGCAGCAGCTCTCGGGGTCCTACCGTCAGATTTCACCTACGCTGGGATCAAGGATAAGAGAGCCATCACCTACCAGTCTATGGTGGTCAAGAAGGTCTCGCCTCAACGGTAGTTTTGCATTAGTTACATGGATTTGGTTGGTTTGGACATCATTTATTTTTGTTCACATTCACAAATTGGCAAGGCAAAAAGTTGCAACAGTTCTGAGATGTTGCAGTTCTTTGGTTTGAGTTCCCCTTGAAATATGAAAAGGAATGCCAGGAATCAGTGTGAAAAGTATTTATTTCTTTTAGTGTCATTTATCACTAGGTTGAAAGAGAAGACTGCAGACTTTGAGAAAAGAGGGATGCGCCTGTCTCAGATCCGCTCTGCCAGCGAGCCTCTCAGGCTTGGACGACTGCAGGGGAACCACTTCGACCTTGTGGTTCGCAACTTAAGACCACACGGGGCCAGTGACACACACTCCTCTGGAGCAAATACACACATTCGCCTGGCAGCGCTGGTAAAGGAAGCAGTGGAGAATGTCGAGGTATTATTTTAGTTTGTGACATCAAACATTGTCAAACTGAATTTTTCAAGCCCAGTGTACTCTTTCAACAGTGCATATCGTCACATGCATGTCATCACTCTTGTACTGAAATATGGAACCAATCTAGACCCACACAAGTAAAAAAAAATGTTTACATGTGAACAGCCATGTCTGCAGTTTGATGTCACAGATAATATCATAACATAATTTTATTAAGCAAGCTCTTGGAGCATTTCCTCTAAATCATGATATCGATGTCGAATTTACACCCAAATTGTCTCATATATGTTAAGGTTACTGTAGGTGTCATTTTTTATGCTGGATGCCTGTTATATATCAGTCTCACTCGTGCTGTTCAGTAGTACTTGAAACATGCTAATGATTTTTTAAACTAGTCACACAAACACACACACAAAAAAAATCTAATATATTTAAAATGGAGATTTACTCTGAAACAGATATTACAACATTTGGCCTTACTTACATTTAAGCTAGTCTGTGTATTTCCTTTACATGTCTTCTCTAAAGGAGCGACGAGACCACTGTCGCATCCTTTACAAGTTTAGGATGAGAACAAGGCACCCTACGCTTTAAAATGTATCTCATTAATCTATTTAATGATAAAGGAAAAGTTTTATTTTAAGTCAATCCCACGTACAACATCCTGCTGCTGTAAATGCTCACTAGAGCAAAATAGTCCCCAATAAATTCATGGTTTGTTCTTTGCAGGCCAGAGGCTTTGTCAATTACTATGGACCACAGAGGTTTGGGAGCGGGCAGAGCATTCAGTCTGACTGTGTAGGGCTGGCTTTACTCAAAGAAGACATGGTAAGTGTTGCAGACAATAATTGTGTATATGACCAGATGCACCACCCTTTCATGCTGTGATATGAGGCCGAGCAGCAACTGGTTCCTCAAAGCGGGCATCACCGACTGCATGTGGTCTGACAAAATTCCAGATGGAAGAATAGGGTCATCTCAGTAAAACGATTTATGCCGTGTCGGACAGCACACCGCGGTGTTGTGGTGTGTGTTGTGACGTGTGTTGTTGGTTGTGTGGGTCAGGTGGGTGCTGTGCGTCTCTTCTTCACTCCAGAGGAAGGCGATGATCCTCAGAGCCAAGCGAAGAGACACTTCCTCCAAACAGGTGAGAGCCAGGACAACACCGACTGTTTTAGTTTAATTTTTCCAGAAAACGGTCAAAGATTGTGTGAACGTTGCTTCCCAAGAACTTATAACTAACTTATAAGAATTTGCAGAACCTACGAGTTTGTGTTGGCGCTTTTTTGCCCTTGCTGGTAATGTTGGTAATATTACTACAACCACCCAGTTCCTTTTATTTCACAGAATCTAGTTTTTGTAGAAACTCCATCCTATTTTTGTAGTGCTGAGAACAATTAATGTAGCTAATTTATTGACATTAAAACGTTGTAAATTACCTTTTAGTGAAAATGCTGTAAGTGTTTTATTCTATCACTCTGTCCTGTCTCTCTTGCTTCCCCATACCAGAAAACGCTAAGGAATCTTTGGCACTGATGCCGTTGTCGAAGGCCAGGGAGCGACTGATGCTTCGGGCCCTGAACCGCTACGGTACAGGTCCAGATGGATGTGCCCAAGCCTGGCTCAGCCTGCCCCACAGCATGAGAGTCTTCTACCCACATGCCTACTGTAGCAGGTTAGTTGCTTGTTGGCTATTGAGCAGCTCCATTGCAACTGGGCATTGACAGAAATTAATATAAAAGGAGACAACATTATTTATTCACTTTCAACAGCTAGATTGTCCCGTTTCCAAGTTTAACCCTAGCCCCAGTTTGTGCTGGGTCCCAAAGCTAGCATCAAAGAAATTCTCTGGCTATCTTTAGAAAACCCAGATGGTCTTTTAACAACTTGTTCTGGTCTAAAGGCATTTCCTAAATCCTCATTGACACTTCTGACTATCTGGTTAAATAAATGTTCCTGCTGCAAAATAAAACAATTTTTAACCCGTTTTCTTAGTTCAGACTGTGTTTTGAATCCAGGTAGGTGGAAAATGACATATGTCTTTGCTCCTATTGTAAAACACATGCAAAATATTAACACAGTATTTTACATCAAGATTTACAATATGAAAGTAACATCAACATATAATACAATATAATGCATATATAAAGCAATATAAGTGTTGTTAAATGACCTTCCAGGTTTTTCAAAGTTTGCAGAGTACTGTCAAAAAACTGGGGATAGGTTTCACCCAGCATCACCTGCTTTCATATTTTTAATTCCTAAACAAATTGTGTCTTAAATTGACTTTCTTTTTGCAAAGTGACACGTATAATAATGAATGGCATATTATTAGTCATGATCAGTTTAGGAAATTATAGCCAGCTCCCAGTGCTTCAATTGTTTAATAGTGATAATTGTGCTGGAGCCATCTGTTTGTGGTTGTCAGAGTGTGGAACGAGGCAGCGGCACACAGGCTGGCTACTCTGGGCCACAGTGCAAGGCGAGGAGACATGGTGTGGAAGCAGGAAGGGCAAAAAAAAGGGGAGGATGCTGGAGAAACCAGCTCGCCTCAGGTAAGAGAGGATAGAAAATATAAGAAGAATGCATTTGCTTTTTTATTGCGTAGACCAATATTTTAACTAGAGTGCTTTGATCAGCATGCGCAAGGGAAACCCTGTGTTTCAGTACTATAGGAAGCCTACTGGCAGTGTACAAGCAGTTTCATATATAAGTTACTTCCTTCATAATTAATACATCAGAAAACCACACATTTTAGAATAATCCGAATAATCTGTTTCATCCAAAAAACAGTTAATATGGCTACAAAAAAATGTTTTTGCTACACTAGTAAACACTGTTTCAATTGAATTTTTCCTGAGAGTGGTCGAAGATAATGTCAAAGTTCCTTCCCGAGACATTTTTTCAACAACCACGAGTTTCTGTTTTAGCCCTCCACTCGGACCGTGTCTGTGATACACCTCTGTACACAGGACCAAGTATGTGTCTGACGCACACCGTGACATTCAGAAACTACACTGTTCAGGCTCAAACTGTGTGGGTCAGTCCCCTCACCGTGAGTCCTGAGTTGTCACGCTCTTTTTGACATGAACACCTTAAGATGTGAGTAGAGAGGGCTTCAGCACTGACCACAAGTAAGGCCACTGGAATGTTTTTTGGAGTATTTCACAACCCATGAATATTCAACAGCCAATGGGAGTACTCCTTCCTTAGCAATGCTTGTTTCTTTTGTGACTTTGTGGTTTGTTGTAGTTAATTTTTTGCTGACGTAATCCAGAGGGTCTCAGTGATTCAGCTTAGTAGTAAACAGGGTTTTTTCAGAGATTGTAACCTACTGATTGCAGGACACTCTCTCAATTTTAGAACACATTTAGCAAACACAATGTCACTGTTGCTGACCTTTCCTGTCTTGCTTTTCCAGATCCATGTGGTGACAGACCAAGAGGAGCAAGAGGGAGTGTACGCGCTGGGACAAGTATGTAGTTTAGGGATATAATCTTACTCTGTGGCAATTTTGGGGGGGGGCCAACAGGGGCCAGTGCCCCTGTAACACAGACCTTAGACCCCTCTATGGCCCCCCTCTGAACGAAAACTACAAGTAATATGTCTTCCTTGCGACAATATGGTGCTGATGTGAAGGTGAAACAAGTCGGATCCATTAGGATGTTACACCGCCATTGACAGGTGTCTTGCTAAGGTACCCCCAATCTCAATGTCCACCTTCACAGACTCACAGACTTTGAGACGTGTTCCTGGAAAGTCCGTGATGGCTTAGGTCTGACTCACTGTTAAATTGTCAAGTGCGCGAGGGCTCTCTCGCTGCCATTTTGAGCCCTTTCTACACCCTTTTCTTAAATCTGTATTTCTGCAGACTTTGCCTGAGGGAATTGCCCACAGTTCATAGTGGTATGACGTGAAACACGGGGGTTACCGGGGGGGAAGCCCTGAAGCCAGAGAAAAATCACAGCAAATCTGCGTTATTTGAGAAGAAGAAGAAAACAGTAAACAAACAAGCATCGACTTCAATGCTGATGTTAACATTGTTAGATTTTTTCTTAACTTAAGATTAAGTGCATAGAACACATGAAGTCAGAGGAATGCCCCTTATTACACACTTCGTTTATTCAACTATTTCTTTTAGTTTTTGCTTAATGATGCTGTTTTGACCAATAGTAGTGCATTGATTATTGACAAATATATATTGACATTTACATCTCCTCCACTCTGTAGGGCAATAGCCTGCAGGACTTTAAAATCTGACAAAAGCATAAAATAAAAAGTGTGCAACGTGTTTCAGCGTCGCCAAGGTAACGTGATAATGTGGCAAAGTGTTGTCCCATTCCTGTTTACAGTATTTTGCCATTGCAGCCTCTTGCACTCAATCACTTTCCAAGTGACGTCAATAAAGTCTGTGAGGGTTCAGGGCTTAGGGCTTAGGGGGGACATTGGGATGGGGCCATAGTTATCCCTGATAGAAAGTGTTCCCCGTGCTGCAGGAGGGCGCGTGCATTCAACGGTGAAGGCGGACTTTCAGCTTCACGAAAGTAAATGAAAAATATAACGTGGATTGTTTCATCTATCGTTTTAGTATTGGATACTAAAACACGGATTATAAAAACGCTTTTATAGGCTAAAGTTAACGTCACGTGTTATTGAACTTCGTATTTACTCATTATACTGAAGTGAGAATGTCTAAACAAAGCAAGCACATAGTTTCCCTTGTAAAGCAAACATTTATTTTGTGATAGCCTCACGATGTTATAGCTGACCACGTAGTTGATCACTTAGTCATCCACGTTACTGTTTGGAAGCTAGATCTAGACAGACTGTCACCTGTAAGCTGCTCCTCCAAATATCTACGCCATCTATACTGACAAATCAGATCAAGTTTAACATATTGCTCGCCTCAACGTTACATCTACTGGACTCAAAAATGTACATTAAACTGAATGCAGCATTGTAGACAAGATTTTGTCCTTGTAACCCATGTTTCCATTTCATGGATATCCTCTGGAAATTGCTGGAAATTGTTCCCAGTCCCCCTCCTTAAAACAATTTAATAATGCATTGCATTTAAACAGCACTTTTCATACACAAAAAGCGATAACAGTAGCCTACTAGTCCTACGAGGCTGGACATGCAGTCTGACAAAATATGTATCCCTTTCCATAATGCACGGATGATATACAGATGATATACTTCACATCATGACTAATAACGGATGAATATGGAGAAGTTTCTATTTTCCAAGCAAAAGTTATAGTGGGATACAAAGTACAAACTAGGATCCAGAGAATGTCTAGTACACTAGAGCTTATACTGTTCATTAAGCCTTACAAAGATGTGTCGCATCAAATATGTATATGTGTTGTAACTTGAGCTAATGTTAACAGGAATGTTTTTGGTATAATTTAGTTTATTAAAAATATAACTAAGTTACTGAAAAGATCCTGTTACTGAAACAAATAACTGTAAGTTACTGAAACATCCTAAAACATTACATTATATACTAAACAAGATATTTTGGAAGCTTGAACATTGCTTTTGTCTCTTTTGTCCCAAATTGAAAATGCCACTTAATTAATACCAACAATTGTCATTCCTTAATCACTTGTCATAAAGAAGGAAAGTAAGGACGAAATTTGTCTAGAACCGCCACTGGTCCTACTTCAAATGCTACTATTTCTACTTTTCTCACTACTGTTGCTACTGTGTTTTTGTAATCCTGTCAGGTGTTACTACCGATGCCGGGGAACACCGTGAAGTATCCTGAAAACGCCATGGGGACTTGGTTCCAGGAGAGACTGGCCAGAGATGGACTGGAGGACTGTCGCTTCCGAGTCAGCAGCCTCAAACTAAATCTGCCTGGCTGCTACCGCCCCCTGCTGGCCTGTCCATGCAACCTCCGCTACCAGCTGCAGAGAGCGGCCTGTGGGGAGGGAGGAGGAGAGGTGACAGGAGGCAGCAGTAAAAGAGGTGACGGGCAGCTGAATGGTACCACTGTAGAAGGGAAGCAGGACTCGCTCTCACTCACCTTAAACTTCGACCTGGACTCCTCCTGCTATGCTACTATCTGCCTCAGAGAGATCATGAAGTGTGACCCCTAGAGGTCAAGGGACGTTGTTCCTGTTGTATTTCTACAAAATATTTTTTTTGGTTTTAGTGGAAAAGAGATTTTTGTAACCCATTATTGTGATACATTATTAGTAGCCTTTCGGTTTGTTGTTAAGTAATGAGCATAACACTGTAAAAAAAAAGCAAAGCAAAAAATTGTTCCACTGATAAAACAAATGTGAACATATCTAAGTGTAAAACCATGTAAACAGTATTTGTGTTTTGTGCCATTAATAATAATAATAAAGATTCCATCTTACAGTGTTCTGCTTTTTAGTGAGTAACCTTGACTCTGGGTCTATTTTAAAAGATTTTTTGTTTCCTTTTGGTTGTATGTTTTTTCATCAAGTTTAAGACATATTTCATCCTCCATAGCTGAAGCGATGAAAAAGAAGTACTCGACTGAGCAAATATGAAAACAAAAGGCAGAAAAATCTTCACTTTGCCTGCACCTGCCATCTCTCACTGTGATATTTGTGATAATTGGTCAGGACATAACTTTAATTTTGGATGAATGTTTTCCTTCCAAGAGAACTAAATACATTTCAAAATAACTAATCGTGATTACTATTGTACATTTTGTGTTTAGCAAGTGACAGTGATGATGAGTGACAGTGTTTAAAAGATAAGACACACACTTTTTAGTTTTGACATTTTTTAAATTGAATTCTGTATAAATGGCTTTCTTAAACTTTTTCGCTACCATCCACAATTAGTTTAAAATTTCTCCAGCTGTGAAGATTTCCTTCATGCATTGCACTGTGTGCATCTGTCAGCACTGTGTTTGTCATTATTATTTTGTCCACCCCATTTATATTAATGAGAGTAGAATAAATAACAGAAACACAACTGTATAATGCAATACAGTTCAACAGCCCCACAAACATAATGTGTAAAACTGTACTTGGCACTACAGCTCCATCTGATTCTGATTCTGAACTGCTGCTTCAAAGTGACCATATATCAACACCTCTCTAAAACAGTTTACACAAAAACATTACTTGACAAACTAACATTTGTCAAGTTACACTGGGCACACTGCATACTAACAACTAGAATTAGTGTTAGGTATGGAATGGACACTTATCATTTTTGGTAAACCCACGAATAGCCACCACCACTAGATGGAGACAACATACAGCAATAGTACCATAACTCCTCCAAGTGTAATGTGCATAGAGATAGTTTCAACTTATTAGTGAGCAAATTGTATCTGTGAGTTCAGTGTCCTCCAAATTAACCCCAGCAATGTTAGCATGATGAGTTCCTTATCTGATAGAAAACAGAGCCTGCACCACATGACTAAAAGGCTAATGATGTTAATGAGTATATCACACTCCTAATCTGAGGCTACATCCATCATGCCAGTTTGTATACTCTCACATAAAAAAGAGCTGTACAGCAGCAGGAGAGGCATTCCAGAACTAATATAAAATATATTGAAGCATAAAACCGTGGTATAATTATGCTGCTGTGGGGCAGCATTCGATCTGTATTAAAATCGAGCCAGCTATCCCTATTGTGATTAATTTATGCAGGTTTGATGAGAATGTTTAAAGACAGTAGGATATAAAAACCTCCCTCATAAATAACTTATGTCGGATAAGTCTCTGGGCTATTTTTAATACCTGTTGCTGTAAGCAATGTGGAAAGTGACTGACTATATGGATATTTTAGTTGGAGGTGGGTTCTGACATGCAGCCTGTCACTAACCCATAGCACTGTTTGATAAAGTGCCTGCCTGTGAGCTAAACTGTCTGCCAAAGAGACGCATTAGCAGTAATGAGTTTTTTCACTGTTCGAGGAGTTTTGTTTCAAAATGACATACTATCCACCAAAAAGGAGAGTGGATTATTAAAAGCCTTGCAGGAACACTGAATCCTATGCTTTAGCCTATATTGTCAGTTTTAATGTCTTGCCTTGGGGATATAATTCCAATCTTGACAGACAACTTACAAACTTTTCTTTATGTTTCATGGTAATGTAGTGATTTTTTTTTTGTTTTATAAAGTCCTGACATAGTGACATTAAATCAGACTTGTGCTGAGTGAATCCCTTTGTGGTGGCATAAGGTTGCATACTTATTAAATATGAAACCCCCTTGACCTGTCTATTCTCATTAAACAACACTTTCATGTAACCTGCAGGTGCCTTGACTGAAACAGGCTACTTCCAGAATGCATCAACCAATATCTTTTATCACAAAAGGAACCATATGTATTAAAAGGAGGCCATTAAAGGAACAGTTCAGCATTTTGGGAAGCGGTCTCTTGCTGAGAGCTAGATTAAGAAGATTAAGAAGAAGATTAAACAAAGAAGATATTATTAATAAATGAGCTTTAGAGGTGCTCGTAGGCAAATTTTGTTACATTTTGGCAGAGCCAGGCTAGCAGATTCCCCCTGTTTGCAGTCTTTATGCTAAGCTAAGCTAAGCAGTTGCTAGCAGTAATTTCATATTTAACAGACAGTCACGAGAGTGGTCAATCTTCTCATATAACTTTCGGCAGGAAAGCAAATAAACAAATCATTCAAGATGTCAAACTATTCTAATTATAGGCTAAATTCTTGGGTGTTTCTGTAGTTGCTGCAGCTTTACTCACCATGTGTTTGAGCTGTTCTATCTTCATTTTGTCTATTTTTCATTTACAGTACTTCCTTTGCCATGTGAGGTGAAGTGGATATGACCGCTACAGGTTAAAATCTTGGTAAGTTTAAGAAAGCTGTGATCATTGTGGAGTTCTGTGGGGGTCTAAAATAAGTTGAACTACATTGTAGGCTAAGCTAAAATATCAACCAAGTATTAACCAAGTATTAATGACTGTTTCACTTGTTTTCTCATAGGTATTATTTACTCTGAGGACATCCCCACCACTTTTTGAAATGGCTGATTTTGTCTCCATCACTTTTGTAAAGCATAATTTGTTTTTAAAAAATGTTCTGAAATATAGCTTGCAGATAAACAACAAATGAAAATGCGCCTTGCAAGGTTTATTTGCATAGAAAATATGCAATATAATGAAAATATAGAATAAACAAATGTGCATTGTCCAAAAAAATGTAACTTAAGCTAAAAAAAACAAGCTGCTGATTATAAAAGGACCCTAAAACATGCATGTACCAATCAGTAACTTCTTGATACAGTTTCTTTTTGACAAAGTTTTCCGTTCTCTTCCTTTGAACATGACAAAAGAGGAGAGAAGACTAAATCATGCCTACATATGTGTTTCCTCAACAGGGATGATATTACATGAGAAAAGCTGATCTACAGCCTGTAAACCTGTAGAAGCAACACAGAACGCCTGAGAGCTGCACTGCATTATATTCTATATTTATATATTTTGAAATGTCAAAACCACCACATAAGTAAAAACCACCATAAATTCATGCTGACACATTCACTGGAATGAAGAAAAATTAAGTTTGCAAAAATCAAAATTTCCTGGGGGAGGTCCCCTCACACCCCCTCATATATCTCGGCATTGAGGAAATCTTTTAAAACACTGCTTAAGGATCTTTTTGTCTCATTCTTGGGAACCTGATATGCGTATCGTGATGTCTCGCGAGCTAAGTGTCTCTTCACACCCCTAATCTGAACCCCTAAGTCCCCACCACTTTTCAACACAAAGTGACACCCTTGTGTTTTCTGAAAAATGAAACTTTAAAACTAAGAGAAAAATAAAGGAAAATAACGTGTTCACATGGACAGTGCCTCTCTCTCTAAATAGTAGAGTAATTAAATTAAGACAATCTTGACTACAAATGTGAATATCATCCATCAACAAATATATAAATATAAAAGATTTTGTACTGTGCTCATGTGGCTAAGGCCCAGTGCACTTGCACAGTATAATTGGTCTGATTCTACATTACAGATAGTGAGGACAGAACTAAATCTTGCTCAGTTATGACAGAAACGGGTGAGTGACTTCTCCGCATCCCTGGGCTGAATCCCAGTCCAGCTGGCTGTGGATAAATGTTGACCCACTTCAGCAGTAACGATGCCAACTTTACTACACGTCTCACTTAGTTGAAAAGCAGAGCAAAGGCTCGAGGAATGATAAGGAAGTCATGGGTTATGAAAGACATTTACCCTTGACGTACAGTGATGTGCAGTATTTCTCCTCAGGAGAGAGACGCAGGAAGAGGAAGAAGCCAGGGAAAAGACACTTAGCATGGAATGGAGGAGCTGTATGGCTTTCTCTCGGCATGTGCCCTTGTGTGTTTTGGGGCTCTGAAAATACATTTTTTCAATCAGCTTCTTCTGATGAGCAAACCGTTTTGGTTATTTTAGTTGAGAGATCATTTTTTCCCTGTCCTCTTCTCACTGGTTTGGAGGGGGCGGGACCAAGCTGGAAAAAGCTGATGCCACATACTTGTGTACATAACTAGTAATAGCAATATGTAAATCAACACATGAAGGCAGTTGCTTGTTGTCACTGTCAATCAAAGGTGATCAAACCACAACCATAGTCCAATCGACATGTATTAGCAATCAGCGAGTTTTTGAGTGTTAAACTCAACTTTTAACTCAACTTTAAACTTTTCGTCTACGCTCAGTTTCAGTATTTTAACTTTACTTTTTAAAACGTGAATATTGAAAAATGTATCTTGTTGAGATGTTAAACCAAGTTTTTGGGGGCTTAACTCTGGCATTCATATAAGCGTATAATAGCTGTAGCTGCTAGTGGTCTGAAACACCTGTTATACTGAGAAGGAATAGGATGGAGGTGGGAAGAAGGATAAGATGACATAGGAAAAATAAAACATGAAAATAAAAGAGGGATAGACTATGAAGATGTAATGTAACACACACACACACACACACACACACACACACACACACACACACACACACACACACACACACACACACACACACACACACGTATAGAGCAAGCCCCTCATTCATGATTACACATACAAACATTCCAGTGGCCTTTGACCTGCCTGAGCAGCCTGTCCTCCAGTCAGTTGATTGGCAAGTTGTACACTTTGTTTTTACTAGAGCGGACGTTAATATGGGACTGTGTGTGTGTATATTTTGAAAATGTATGTGTGTGTGAATTTGTGAGAGTGTCTGTGCCTTTGAAAGAGAAAGCTAAAGAGTTGAGTGTGTGTGTTTTTTCTGGGCCCCTGTCAACCATGTTTCTGCAGGAACCACCGCTGAGTATTGTCTAGACGTGGCAGTCTGTGTATACAAGGGGGCTGAGCATGGTTAAAAGAAGTTGGATGGAAGCATAAGAAATACTGTTGTTGGTCGCCGTAAAAGAAAACAATTCCGCCACTGTTAACTTCATTTTACAGTATGGGCCTTATTTGCCTTTAAGCTGCCACATTCATGTGAATTTCCTCTGTTCAGTCTTTAGGATTTCCAGTGTTTTCTTAAGAGCTCCGACACACACATTGCAGGCATTTATTTAACTGATTTATTTAACTGATGCACCTAAGTGACGTTCATGGAGTGGGTGCACAAAGGCTCTTGGGTTGGTGACTGGTATTTTGATTGCAAGGACTGAAGCTAACAAGAGTGCAAGCATCCCTTGAAATCATTTGGAAGTGGCTTTACCACATGAAATTCACATTTAAAGCACACAGGCTTCTACCCCTGGAAAACAGAGCTTTTTTGTTAGCATTTCTTTTAAGAAAGCTATCTGTAAATGTACAGTGGATAGAAAAAGTCTACACACCCCTGTTAAAATGCCAGGTTGTTAAAATAATGAGACAAAGATAAATCATGTCAGAACTTTTTCCACCTTTAATGTGACCTATAATGTGAACAATTCAATAGAAAAACAAACTGAAATCTTCGAGGAGGAAAAATGAAAAATAAAAACCTTACCCTCTCATAAGTGGGGATGTGGCTGTGTTCAGAATTAACCAATCACATTCAAACTCAAGTTAACTAGAAGTCATCACACACCTGCCATCATTTAAAGTGACTGATTAATCACAAATAAAGCTCAGATGTTCTAGAAGGATTTTCCTGATATTTTGTTAGTTGTATCTCCGAGGCAAAAGCCATGATCCGCAGAGAGCTTTCAAAGCATCAGAGAGATGTCATTGTTGGAAGACAGAATTTACAAAGCATTAGATATACCATGGAACACAGTGAAGACAGTCATCATCAAGTGGAGAAAATATGGCACAACTGTGACTTTACCAAGAACTTTTCTTCAGCTGGAACCGGGGCCTTAGTCAGGGTGGAGGGAATTATGAACAGTTTCAATTACCAATTTTGGCACCAAATCTTCAGCCATCAGTTAGAAAGCTGAAAAGGAAGTTCACCTTTCAGCATGACAACAACCCAAAGTACACATCCAAATCCACAAAAGTATGGCTTCACCAGAAGAAGATTACTGGTAATGTTTTGGAAAGGCCCAGCCAGAGCCCAGACCTGAATCCAATTGAACATCTGTGGGGTGATGTGAAGAGGGCTGTGCACAGGCGATGTCCTCGCAATCTGACAGATTTGGGGCGCTTTTGCAAAGAAGAGTGAGCAAATATTCCCACATCAAGATGTACCATGCTAATAGACTCCTACCCAAAAAGACTGACTGCTGTAATAAAATCAAAAGGTGCTTCAACAAAGTATTAGTCTAAGGGTGTGCACACTTATGCAAGCAGGTTATTTGAGGGTTTTTAATTTTCATTTTTCCCCCTCAAAGATTTCAATTTTTTTCAATTGAATTGTTCACATTATAGGTCAGATTAAAGGTGGAAAAGGTTCTGACGAGACGATCTTTGCCTCATTATTTTACATCATAAGAACCTAGCATTTTAACAGGGGTGTGTAGACTTTTTCTATCCACTGTAACTCATATAGTACCTTACTTTCATGACAAAAAAATGCCAATCCCCCCAATCCAACCCAAGATTTCTCACAAATTCTCAGTCACATTTTTCCTTTTGGTTATCACAACCTTTCTTTAGCACTGTACAGTGCGTATAAGGAGAGCTGATCACACCTCTTTCTTCTCATTGATGGAAAAGGTAAAGCATTTTGTAAAATCTGCCATGTCAGTCAAGCACAGACTTAACTGATAATTGACAGGGGCAGGGACAAAAAATGAATGAATGAATGAAAACTGATGAATATTAGTTTATGCCAAAGTGGCAAATTATTCTGTATTCTTTCCTGAGAATTAGTATTTAACATAGAAATGACGTTGCAGTGTACTTATGTTTTGTTCTTTTCATTGTTTAAAAGTCAATAGAATGCACAAAACAGTATCTGAAACTCACACGAAACAGTCTCTGAAACTCACATTTCCTGCTTTGGTTTCGAAATCCTCCCTATTTGAGGTGACAAGGTTGACGAGTATGGGCTGGACACATAAGCCATCTGCAAAATCTGACCTGTGACCTTACATTAAGGGACAGTGTCATTCAACAGTAAAACCACCGGACCTCTCACTGCTGCCCAGACCCTGCTCTGTCACCCATTTAAGGTACTCGGGTCAGCGTCCCACATGTGAGAGGCCTGGATGTGGAAAATACACTGACCTGATAACTGCAGCTGAGCTATTGACAAGTGGAAAGAAAAACAAAACACTGTTGTGTCAAATGAGATTGATTAATGGGTAATGTAATTCTGCAGTGCTTTAGGAGCATCACTGGATCCTGCACATGTAGAGCAGTTGGGTCTATTGGACAGAAAGTGGAAGTTGGATGAGACTTCTCATGATCAATCTACGATGTGTATCAAAAGTGACATAAATTCATTCACCTATTCAGAAACAAACACTGACGTATTAAACAAGGTTATGTATGTATATTATATTATTTTATGCACTAATGCATTCTCAGTCAGCCTTCCCTGGAAAGGTCATGATTAAAGATTTGAAATCATAACGTGACATGTTCATGTCATGTCTTTGAGCCAAATTATGTGAAATTATGTCTTGTGTGTACGAAATTGTGTCTTTTGTTCTGGGTTTTATGGCAACTGTGACACAATGTGGATGCAGCCAGGGTGGAAAATATATGTTATGCCAAATGCTGGTACATTTCTATCTCTGGCTGTGAATGAAGCACAGATCCAACACCGCACCTTTCTATAATAAAATAAATAAAAAGCCATAAAACATCTGGCTGCTAAAATAATGGCTGTGACTTTGGGATCTAACCACTCACTGTGTCAACTAAGTGGAAAAACCTGATTTCCTGCCCTGTTTGTGACCCAACGAACAACCCAACTTTTAACACACTCAGGCACAACGACTTGTGGTAAACTGCCTGCACATGAGCCATTAATGGGTTACTCACTACAACTGGGAATTTTTCTCACACTGTTAAAGTTAAGACAAAAAACTGTTAAACCCTAGCCTGGGTACAGTGAGTACTCTGTGCCAGAGTGGAAGAATCTGTGGACTGGCTGCAAAGCCCAGAGAGGTGAAGGAAAGCTCATTATTTTTAATGGCGTCTCTCCACTGGTTGTGAGAAAGAGAAAGAGAGACTGAGAGAGAGAGAGAGAGAGAGATGAACCATAATACTATCTAAACTAGACTGCAACACTAAGACCTTGTCGAAGTGTATGCAAACATGCACACCATACACACACTTTTGCTGTCATATAAAAAACAAAAACATGGTATGCAATGTTTTTTTCATTTCCATAATTTCTTGACTGACAAAATACATTTCTCTGTCTTTTTGAATGAATTTAGCATATAGGAATACTGTAAGTTATATACACTAAACATAGCATGGTAGCAGGTTTAGCATATCTTAGTTTAAAGAGTGGAAACAGGGCGAAACAGCTGATTCCACCATTTATGCAAAGCTATGCTAACTGTTTTATGGTTTCAGCTTCATACAGAATTTCACAGTCATGAGAGTTGTACAGACAAGAAATATGTGTCTATGTAAAAATGTTTTACTATTCTGTTAAGAAATACCTACTCTCACCACACACACACACACACACACACACACACACACACACACACACACACACACACACACACACACACACACACACACACACACACAGGCCTTGAGAGGCGCATAGCTGAAGTTTGGCATCCTGTATACTTTCATTGCTATCAACATACTTCTTTAACATCAATCAGTGTCTCTGTGGTGTAGCTGGTTTGGAGCCTGACTGTAGTCCTGTAATTACCTTCTTGGTTAAATCCCAGCTGTGTGTGTGAGTGTGTGTGTGTGTGTGTGTGTGTGCGCATTTACAAAATAGGTTGACATGTGTGTGTTCATGGACAGAGGAATGAAAATGGGAGGCAGGCCACTTCGGAGCAGCTGCACCGGTGCCCCTGTTGGGTTCAGTGCCCAAGGAGAGAGAGAGAGAGAGAGAGAGAGAGAGAGAGAGAGAGAGAGAGAGAGAGAGTCCTGAGCTCATGGTGATTGATGGAGCAACTTCCTGTCATTGGTAGAGGTTACTGAGGAGCTCTGAGGGACCATCGTTATTTCCTGATGCTCTTAAATATCCTGCTCCAAGCCACCCTACCCCCTCTTCATCTTTTTCATCTTTTTTACTTTCTCAGTCCTTCACCCTCCTCTCTGGGAAGCCCGCTGCCCCATTCCCCTCACTCTCCCTCTTGTTTTTACAAAGGAATGGCAGATATTGTTTACTTATGACCAACTGATATCGCCATACACTAAATTATCTACACAGTATCGCACATCCAGTCATGCTTGGACCATTAGATAATATGTTGAGGAAAGTAAAAGCACTATTTATCAGAGATGTAAGCTAACAGACATGTTATAGCCTGCTAAAACTGGATATGGCACACAGTTAATGCTGTTATTCTCTCTATGTCTATACAAACAGTCAGGCATCAGGCCAATGGCACATATATCTCGCCTATGTTTGTCCACTCCCTGTCTTTTTACTTAAATTTTAATCTTGGTTCTCCTTCTCTCTATTTGTTTCTCTTCGTACTCTTTTTTCCCCTATTCTGCCTCACATCTACTACACTGTAAAAAAAAAAGCTTAAAGAAATAGTTTGACACTCTGGGAAATAGACTTATTGGCTTTCTTAGGAGATTGATACAGAGTGTCTGTATGTTAAATATTAAGCTACAGACAGGTGGCGTTTAACTTAATAGAGTGGAAGAAGGGTTTCATCGAGTTTATTTTCTGGACTATGTCTTGGTCTGGCGGAGTGACTTTTTTTTACTGCAGTACAGATTAAACAAACTAGATGTTACCATATTAATTAGTGAGCTATTAATTCAAACCAAATAATTGGCATGTTAATTTGTCATTTAGAACTAACAATCAGAAAATAATGTTTTTTTCTGATTCACTGGCTTTCTTGCTACCGGTGCTCCCCCTCCTTATTAATTCTCTAGGTCACTCGACCACCGCTGCCAGTTATAAGCTCAGGTATTCGTCC
Organism: Lepomis macrochirus; assembly: GCA_024633595.2. Lineage (NCBI taxonomy): Eukaryota > Metazoa > Chordata > Actinopteri > Centrarchiformes > Centrarchidae > Lepomis > Lepomis macrochirus. The sequence goes on along the minus strand of JALXJV020000024.1, from coordinate 11,325,189 downwards.
TAACTTCATTCTTAAGGCATATAGGCATGAAGTTATTCATGTGGCATACTTCCCAAAATGTCAAACTATTCTTCTTAATAAACAATTCAAACTCATAGTGAGTCTCTCGGGCTCCATCCACACTACTGTGTGTTTTTTTTTTTTGAAACAGAGACTTGCTATGTTTGCCCCTCCCGTCCAGACTAAAACAGCGAAAATGAAGACCTAAAATGGAGAATTTTGAAAACGCTGCCGACCCCATTTTTCGTTTCAAAACCCCGAAGAGCGTTTCAGTGGGGATGGGCAAAAATAGAGTACTTTAGAAATGATGACGCAGATGCTCGGGTTTGGCTCTCTGATTAAGTAAGTAAAAGTAAGTAAAAGTTTATTTATATAGCACCTTTCACAGGTATAGGGCCACAAAGTGCTTCACAACAAAAACATTAATATCATAAAATACACACAATAAAAGCATAGACAGTACATGATCATATCAACCCACAAGTAGCTAATTAAAAGCCTGAACAAATAAATGTGATTAGGTCTCTTAAGTCATGCAAAGGAGAAACATGATGCTACTGAGAGAGTTTTTGACTTGGTATTTTTATTAAAATATTCTGTACTGTGCAAATTACACTTGTACTGTACACTTGTAAATACAGCAACTGTATGTTGCTGTATTTACTTTGCAATGACTTTCAGTCTGGTTTCCGCCACCACAGACGCTAACTCCCATATTACATTCAGCAACATTCCCAGCTCATTATTGGTCCGTGCAAAATAAAATCTAGCGTAGTGCTTCGTCTGTAGTACTTTATTCTTTTACCAAATCTTCTGTAACTACAGAACAGACCATTTGCTTTATGTTTACACCAGCACGCCCATGCCCAGTGTACGTAAATGGCCGCTTGTGTCGTTTTGTTATAGACGGAGATCAACTCTGAAACGCAGCTAAAACACTGGTGTGGACGGAGATTGTATTCGTTTTAAAACTCTGTTTTAAAACTAGGGTTTCAGATCGATTTCCTACCTTCCAAAATACAATAATGCATTCAAGTGAGCTCTGACATTAAAGGTTTATGTGTCAAAAATCACTGCATTCACCTATATGGATGAAAATGAATTTTCCTTCAAGAGTTAGTAAAATGGGCACTGCACTCCTAACCACAAAATATATAACTACCTTCAAATCTACATACTTTGCTTTATTGGCAGATTCCACATGTCTGAGAAATTCACAAATAGCCTCTGTCTTCCAGTTAACATGTGCTTACTCCAGACAAAATGAGCATCACTCGACTGGTCTGTAAACGCAAATTACACTAACTGCTAGTGACGAGGGCTGAGACAGAGGGAGAGGAGACAAAAAAACAAAGGGGTTGAGAAGCAACAACACAAAGTACAGAGTGTGCAACAGTTCAATGTCTAATCAAATTTAGTATGAGGGGAATTTGCCAAGAATGGAGCCATTGTTTGAGGGCATCTGGAAAAACCTGACATGCATCTGTGCGTGTGGTTCTTTTTAGAAACCGTTGTTCTGCAGAGGAAATGGATTTGGTTCACTTAGGAGATGAAAAAAGAGAAAAAGAAAAATCATTCATCATAAATGAACATGAAAAACACTGAATTTATGGCATGCTGAGTAGAAACAACTGAGTACAACAGATGGGACGATATGCGGTCAGTTTTGGAATAAAACAGTTCAGGCCACACAGTGAGAAACAGATATGAATATTGCTTTTTGGAGATGGTTGAAATGATAAAACACAACTGCTCTGTTGCTACATAATAGAGTGTCATACCATGACTGATTCAAAACACCTCAGCCATTTTCCCTTTATTGCAGAAATGTCTTATCAACTCCTTGCTATGATTTGTGTAAATACACAGGCTCAATGGACCGCCATGGCCGCTTTATTATATTCAGCGACATGGTTCTTTAGAAGAGCACAAAGCCTGCATGTCTTCCTGATCTACTACAGGAGTTCAGCACATTCAGATAGGAACACGAAAACAATTTATTACCAAATGAATTCATGTCCTATATCAATCTGTCAAAAGACGAGGTTTCATTGGAGGGCGAGTGCAGGGGTCTTGATGTTTGAGTTAGAGTAGTCACACTTTTAAGTGTGTTTAGGAGAAATGCTGTGGAGGTAAACTCACTTATCTAGCCTGAGAAATGCTCATGATAGCAGGCCACAGAAAGTGTATCTCAAACGGCTTGTAAAATAATAAACATAAAATGCAAGGATGAGTCATGGTCTGGATAAGCCGCTCAGCTGAGCACTGAAAGTGTTTCTTGGGTTAAGACAAACTGAAGAGGCTTTAATTTATTTATCTACTCACATTACTCCAGAAAGACATCAGAGAAAAATGAAGAAAGTTTGTCCATGAAAAGGCAGATAAGATGATTAAATGAATGCATTTTTTAGATGGAGTTATCTGAAAAAACTACATCAAGGTTGAGAAGAAACATGAAGAGTCCTTTCCGAGATGAGGTTTGTTGCTTTTAGTCAGGCTAGCACCGCTTTGACAGGTCAGTTGGGCGATTTACCACTTTCATTCAGATCGAAATATCTCAACAATGGATGGATTGCCATGACTTTTGGTAAAGATATTCATGGTCCCCAGAGGATAAATAGTGCTGACCATTGTCATCTCCTTACATTTACTCTAGTGCCACCAGCAGGTTGTTCACTTATCCAGTAAAATATCTCAATATATAATCAACAGATTGGCACAAAGTTTGGTATCCAGGAGATAATCCATGTGGGTGATCCACTGACCTTTCTTCTTTGTGGTTTTGAGTAAAATGTCTCAACATCCATTGGATGAACTGCCATCCAATTATATTTCCCTCAAGCTGAATTCTAATAACTTTGGTGACTGTCACTGAGCCACTAGCATGTCTGTAGACTCTTAGTTGTGTTCTATGAGCTGCTGTATCAGCCTATATAACTCCAACCACGCATCCAATCTTTTGTTCCTGCAGGTCTCTGGCAGCAGACCAGGGTGTGAAATTCATCAGCCTATTTCAAAGTACAGTTCAATTCTACTACTTTGTACAGCATGGCGGTGGAAAAAGCTGTTTGTGTTAGCCATAGCCTGAATTTCAGGAATGACTCAGGACTGAAGCTCTTGACTCTTTCACTCGGGTTTGTTTGTGAAGTCTATGTGATTTATCAAGATAAGGGCTAGGTAGATGTGGACCTAGTATAGATGGTTCTCTACAGGAGTCATCGCCTACATCTAAGGAATGTTTTCTTTTCTTTTTTAATGCAAAATCCATCATAGCAGATGAAAGAAAACATTCTTGTGTATCTACTATTCGACAAACATTAAAGGCAGATTCTGACATAAATACATCTGAACATCTGATGGGGTATGTATTGTATAATAAAAAAAGGTTTCCTCACTTCTGCCACATCTGGGTTACTGAATTAAACATTTTTCACGTGCTTTCTCGAGAGGAGGAGAGAAAGGGAAATTACTCTACTCTACTGGTATATTTAGACTCGATTGTTAAAGAAACATTATCTAAACGATATGGCTGATAAGGGTTAGAAAAAGCAAACAGTGTGCTTTCGAGCAATTACGTAACTCGTCTCTTTCATTCTGCTCTCCTGTGAACAGCTCGATTGGGATTAGCTATGCGGATGGCCTCATAGTGACCAAAGGATCAAGAAATAGGTGGATACTGATTGTTCCCACCAAACACCAAATGACTGTCCCTTATTTTACTACAACATGCAAAAAATGTGTATATTGCCAACATGTTAAAATATTTTTGTCTGCATGGGTTTTCTATGGTTCATGTTTTCTTGTGACAAATTCTCTTTGTCTCTGTTATTGTCTCACTATTTGTTATCTATCAGATATTTGTTCTCTATGTTCTTCGTCATTGTGTCTTTTCTATTGCTCTCCCCCTTTTTCCTCTACTCTCTGTAAGTGACTGACTTAGTAGACTTTGAATGACATTTTAAGAAAGCCATACCTCTGTGGTTTGGAGAGCAGGGGATGGTCAGGCAGGCTGGGTTCAAGGTATTGTCACACATCTGCATTTGGCAACTGCAAAGTGGATATTATCATTCCTCTTAAGATCATTCCACTCCTCTAAGTTGAAAAGTTTCATTATGAGTCCACATGGATTTATTTTAATGTAGTTATTCAGTAATTAGATATCAAGCAGTAAATTCTGCAAAATAAGATTTGGAAATAATTTTTCGATGGTTGATGGTTGCTTGGGTTGTACCCCATGAGATGTCAAGCTGCTTTGCTTGGATATACATTTTTATAAAGTAATACTTACTTACTCTTATTAATATTTTTATATTAACAATGGAAGAAACTAATATGTAATGTGAAAAGGGTCACTCATAGAGACGAACCCACCGATAATTATCACTCGACTCTGCAGTGCCTCTCAGCTCTAGAGATTTTTAGCATCTTTCGGCTTATTTTTTCCGTTTGACAGTCCACAACTTTATGGTTTTGATTCACGCTCACTGTTCTCAGTGTTGTTTTTGCCACATAAGGCACCTGTAGTAAAAAAAGTAGTGTTGGGTTTATTTAAAACCCAACACTACTCGCTGGCATTAAATGAAGTTAACAACTTGCTAGTGAACATAGTGGAACATTTAGTTCCAGATATTTCCTTCAGGATTTGGTGAAGACCAAAACTACAAGGATAGTGAATGCTGGACTTACATTCTCCTGGTGGCCAGAAAAACAATTCAGAATGAATGCTAATGTTGCTCTGCTGTGTTAATAGATAATTGTTTGCTAACCAGTTTGCCCTGCGGCCATCAAGTGGTCCAAAATCAATGAATGGTGGTTAAACAGTATGCTATTAATTATTTTTCTTTAATGTGTTCTGCTCTTCTAATTTATTTGCATATTCACAAGAGCATTCTGCAGTAACAATTTATCATTTATCTGCAAAGCAGCAGCTTTGAGATGTGAGGGCAAGATATACATTACATACCTCTTTGTACATTTAGTGTATTTTCTGTTTCATTTAGCAAAGTTTTTGTAAAATGTGTCATTTCTCAAGGTTGCAGTGGAAAGGTTATGTGATTCGCAGTTGGGTGACAGTCTCTAATGACAAACATACTATTAAGACTGTGTGTAAAGCATACAACACTTACATATTGGAAAAAGCTATTATGGTGTGACCTGCTGATTTGGACTAAAGGAAATCCCTAAATTAAAGAAAACACCTACATATGTGTCTTAATAGAGTGCTGGCCCATTACGAACTGCCAAAACAGCTTCAGTATACTTTGGCCTTGATTCACTATAAAGTGTGTGACACTGATTTAAATTATGCCGGTGGTGTTCATTTGGGTTGAGGTCTAGGACAGCCATAAGGATGTTTCCATTGCAGCTGAATAAGCAGGTTGCAGCACCTGAGCAGCTGTTATTCCCTTCTAAGGAATTTAAATTGACACATAGTTCCTACATCCGCTGGGCATCTTTAGTTTCAGCTTGCTAAAACATGACCTTCCGCCACGCTTTAGTTGGGAACTACACTGCATTGAAATACAGAGTGCAGTAGTGCACTGTAAAATATCACTCCTTTAGTTTCCCATCTGTATTGCTGTGCTGATCAGGAGTTATGATATCAGATGACACATTCCCACACTCCCAGTCAGGCATGGGAGAGTGGAGTGGGAGGGTGAGACAGCATGATCTGGCCTCACACGTGCCTTGCTGTCTCTGTCAGAACGGGCCCACATAGACAGGGACTGCAGACACCTACGCAGATGATCCACATCAAGATGTTCTCATACACGTGCAAACTGTAAGAGTACATGGCATAAAAAATGTGCAAGAAATGAAAAAGCTTGCACAAATACGTACATGTACACTGAGATAAGAAAGGAGACAAGCTCAGGGTATTGACCAGATTAAGATGACTATCAGATGCTTGTGAGAAAAAGGTCAAAAAGGTTTCTAGAAAGAGAAAGAAAGGGGGATAAAAGACATAGAAATTGAATGAAAGGAAGTAAAATAAAGACAGAGTTAAAGATTTCCAAATATTGGAAAAAAACTGACAGTGGTAAAAAAAAAGAATAGTTTGACATTTTTCCAAGAGTTAGATGAAAAGATCCATACCACACTCAAAGAGATATTGCCAGCAGCTAGTTAGCCTAACTTAGCATATAGACTAGAAACAGAACTCATCTAACTCTTTACAAGGGAGCAAATAAGTATATTTCCCAAAATTCTGAAAAAGAAATACTACTCATGATGATGGACAATGTGTCTGAGTTCCTAGAGTTTTTGCAAAGTGTCTGTGACGTTTCATGCTCCCACTGTGACCTTCTGTTGTAAGCCTGTGCTTTTACAACACCCCTGTGGGACTCATATTCCACAGGTCGACCGAGTGAAAGGGTGAGAAACGGCCGTCAAAGTTCAGCATTGTCACGTGAATGGATAGACAACGGCCGTTTTACAGTTGGAAAGAATGGCTTCACACATGCTTTTGAGGGAAAGTTTTAGTGGCTTTTAGTCACCGTGTGTGTCAGTCTTTGTGAGTGAGAGGGGGAAAAAAACAATTTTTTTATGCTAAATCTGTAACTAATCCATTTCGCACAAGCACCAGACTCTACATTTCGGTATCACCGGTTTACAACACCACATCCACATGTTCAGTGCTGGATGGCGTGTAAACAAACATGTGTTTGTGATGTTTATTGTTTCTGGCTTGAGGTTTTACCATTGAGCATACAGTTTCATCATGAGACATACTGTTGAACCACCCCTCAGAGCACAGTGCTGATTAAGGACAGATCTGCTTGTAACAATAGAAGAAATCCAAGAAAAAAAAGATAGTCGAAGTGTTGTTTAAAAAGCACAAAGGCCTTGGTTTTTGTTGGGAATAGAGTAAAGGAACTGGTTAGATTGTATGTTACTGATACTGTATGTCAGTGATTGTTTTGTGTAGTCCTGAGGCTTGGAATCTGCCTTGCTACGCCAACATATAAGGAAACATTCCCCATATTAAGTAAGACTTAAGGGATATATGTGCTGAAAAACAATAATTTCCATATTTTTGGCCATCAGACCATTTATAACCCAAAGGGGCCACTACCCTGATTGCACACCTCCACCCATAGATCCCATTCAGAGCAGTTAGATGGTGGTCTTCGGTTGCCTCTTGTCCACTGAGGAGAACCAGTGTTTAAATATCAAATTGCAATGGAAAACGAATTAAATGATCTCATTCACTGGCAAACATATTACTGCCGCAAATATCCAATATTCAGTGTAAGAACTTTTTTAAAAAGTGGTGGTCCGTGTCACTGGGTGGTTGGTTATTAGTGTCACAGGCCATCACCTTCAGCCTGGATTAAATCTGCTTAAGGGAGCCTGAGCAATGTCCCAGACAAACTCTGTACGACAGGATTTAGTGAAATGCGTGTAAATTAGCATGTGATAGTGCATTAATGCCACTGACGCCTTGTTTCTTTTCTTTCCCTCCATGGCCATGTGAAAAGGTACAGCCAGCCAATACAAACTGGATCAGGTTAATAGTTCCATCACTAATGGATGTTATAGTTGTGTAATAGGAGAATTCACTGCCAAGTTCTGTCATGTGCTAAGAGAACTGGGATGGGCAAGCTTGTTGCTGTATACCTGCCTTACACTCCAAAACTTTTGTTCTTATGTTGAGATGTTTGTAGTGTTTAGTCATAATTAAAATATGAATTTATTTCATTCCAAAGCAGTTTAATCTAAACCAGCTTTAACTGACTTTTTGGTCACATATTATCACCTCTTAAGTTTATAAGGTGAATATTAGTAGCCGTATTTAGGCCTCCTGGCAAATGTGAGTCCAACATTCACACTTCTCAGCTCTGTTTTTGCTCTCCGCCAACTCCTGAAGTACAATTTGGCTCTGTATTGGCTTAATGTTCCACTGTGCTCCCCAACTGGTCACTTACTACAGCGCTCTGTGAGAGGAACTGCAGAGTTTCGATGATAATTCTCTGTAAGTTTGTCACTGTGAGCAACACCTCTCATTTAAACATGTAGTCATGTTAAAATAAATATTGGTCATTGTGGACTATACTCACTATACTACTTGTGTACCAAGTGTTTCAAGATACTTTCCTCAAGAAAAAGGTTGATTTAATTTAAGTGAAATGATATTACCCTAACCAGACTGTTTTTACATTGAAAAACTAAATAAAATACATCAGACATTTTGAAAAACTTGTAAGAACTGACATTTTTACAGTGTATCCTGACTGTAGGCTTTCCTGACTGAGGCCAAAACAAAACTTTATCATGCGATCCGACTCCTGGCTCAAAGCTTCTGAGCCTATCTGCTTTAGACAAAACGCAGATTCATGCCAATGTGAGATATCCTCTATCTGACAAGAGTGACACCAACACTTGTGGCATTAAAGTACTTACTGTAATAGAATTAGTTGGTGTAGTTGGAGACACTTGACACATGAGATAAGGATGAAAACATCCATCAGCATTTTTAAAATTTCAAGTTAATGTGCAACATCTTCCGTTAGATTGAAAACACATGTGTACATTAACATTCCTGTTAAGGAAATCTTTGTCAAACGGTTTATCATCAGCCTATAAAAGCTCCTGCTGCTTTGTACAACTTAAGTAACCACAGTGTGCTTTCATTTTGTGCTTCAGTAAATCATTTTGTAAGAACAGCTGTGACTTCTTTTTTTCCCTCAAATGATGGATTGTTTTCATTTGGGAGTCATATCAACAGTACATTGCATGTGGCCCATCCGGTATAGCTGGTAGGTATAGTTTAACAAACCAGGAGCAAAGAGAAAGTCAAAATATATATCTAATAAACACATGTTGTAACCCAAATGCATGAACGCAACCCTTATATACTATTTTAATAACATTTACTTATATATCTTATGTGGATGTCCAAAAGTCAGAGTTCATATATTCATAGACAATAGTTAAGGAATAGAATATTGCACAACAAGATGTGACTAAAACATTGGTGATAATGTATCCAAACCTATGTCAATCAAAATATAACAGATGTTTTTTTACTTTAAGTGGAAAAAACATGTGCCAGTACTCCTGTTATTCACATGTGGTCGCATACATAATACATAATATTCACATTACAACAATAACTTTAGTAGATATTCATAAAAGGGACATGTGTTTCTCTTAGAAGGAGGCTGGCTAGAAGCAGCATAATGGCATCTTGGCTCTGGCTAAATCTACATCTGTCCACTGCGGATGCTCTATCCACAACCTGGATGACTAACTACAGTTTTTTTCAGTTGCTAAGATGCAATTGTCAAAACTGAAGCCACTTTTTAAAAACTCTTCACACAGTCAGCCTTACCAACATGCATCTTGGCCAAACAATTAATCTCACGTCCAAAAGTCACTCAACTCCCCAAAACACTTCATATAAGCCTAGAAATAAACTTGTTCAGCCAAAACACTGGCGACAATACTCACTCAGAAAACATACATTGTCACTCATAACACACTGACCTACAAAACACTAATAACAGAGAGCATTACATAAATTTGATAAACTTTTATCTTTGAAATCGGACTTTTTCATATAAATCAGTATTTCATTATAGAAAACATTTATTTTCAGTCACTTCGGTACATTTCTCAGATCAGAATTGAAATTCTACTTGTTCCAACTCCACATCATCTAGTCGCTTGTGCACATCATATGTAAAAGCAATTTCTCAGTCTTTTGACAAATTGCAAATTGCACATTCTTTGACACATTTATGTAAATTATTATGTACAATAGTCGTCTGTTTCCTACATTATCAATTGCTTACTGTATGTCATGTTGATCACAATGTATTACAGTGTACTGGTTCTCTGTTGAGTAGTCTTAGCCCCTAAAACATCTAGTCACAAGTTTATTGTGAGTAAGTCACATGCAAAATGGTTGAACATCATAATCTGATTTTTTTAAAATAAATATGTCTTTTTGACTTTTTTTGTAAATGTGTCCTACAGTAAATTTATGAAGATATCTGTTGTGCTGTGAATATGAATGTGTGGCCCAGTACAGTAACAGGAACGTCAACCTGAGGGCTAACTGTAAGAATAACATATTTTCACTTTATTGACTGAACTATAGTATATGTAACAAGAATGAATCAGAAATGCATTCAGTAATTTACTTGTTAAAAATGAAGTTACTGAAATGCTGCAATACAGTTTTTCTTAGTTGTTTACACAGTAAAACTGGTTCCTGAGACACAATGACCACAGCCTGTAATTGATGTACCAGCCCCTTGAACCAATTCTGCTAAAATACAAACACATTTCCTGCTTTACACTTGGCTTGCAGTTTTACAGTAAAACCACATTCAAAACACTACACACACACTATTTCTCTGCGCACATAAACGTAAAATGTACATAAATGTCCAGCTAATACAAAAATGCAGGATATTTGCAGTCATTCTGTTTTGAATGTGTTTTTAACAGTTTTGGACTCAGTGTGTTAGCATTTAAAAAAGTGTTGCAGATATACGGTGTTTTGCAGGTGGTGAAGTAGTAATGAGAAAAGAGTTCATGGATTTTGGATAAAGTGGTCGTTGAATGCATTTTGTGTGAAAACAATGAAAAATGATTCACAGTTTGGTCCACATACACTTCTGTTTCACTGACTGTGTGAAGAGTTTTGACTATGTGACTTCAGTTTTGACCAATGCAGGTTAGCAATTGAAAAAACTGTAATATAACACAGCAGTTTAAGAATTACGCAACCAACATTTGTAATTTTTGTAGGTTTTGTTCTGTCATTAAATCCTTGTCCAAGAGAAGGGTCCACATTGGTGGTTAGTCTCTAATTTGTTAATACTAATTGATAACTTATCAATAATGATCAACATTCATGCATAACAATGAGTTCAAGTTTTCAAAAGTTTGCTGTAGTAGGTCAATCTTTCTTTAATGTCCCGCCCCACCCAGGCTGTGATTGATACATGAAAGTTACATTGATGAGCTTATGGACTACATGAAAATTTGAACATGTTTCAACAAAAGACACCCGGTAAGGTTGCCTGCAGTTCCTTGTATTCCTGGATACTTTCTTTTACTTTCTCTTCTCTCAACTTTTAGTGTGTCACACAAACGATGAGCACCTGTGTCATCATCTGACTCTGTTTGTGCCCTTTTACAGCCAGGCTTTGTAAGCTTTATGTAATGGAAATTTGAGTAGCCGTCGACAGAGAAATGGAGGCAGATGAAAATGGGAACAGGTGAGCGTAACATGTTGCCCCCTGGGTAATGCAGTTTATTTAGGGCCGTAATGAAACGCCCAATGTGATCTGGAGAGGGTATATAAGAGTACGAACTGCTTATGCGAAGTGTCAGTGTGCAGTGAAAAGTCATGGTACACCAAAGAGTAAAATGTAGAAGTGCATGTACAACATACCGGTGGATGCTGGCCCACGTCAAGCACTGTTTTAGGATCCATATATGCAAACCCTTAAACTAAAAGGCACAAATGTTGTTAGGGGAAAAAACTCAGATCCTCAACTTTAAAATATTGGTTATTAGTTATAAGAGTTTGTGGTTGTAATTTTGTTGAATAAAACCTTAAGCTTACAGATAATCAACCATGCTTAAATTCCTCTTTAACAAATCTCATAGACAACAGTTTGTGGCTTGCTGAGCCAAGCCGACAGCAGCCCATCTCTGCAGCAACCCTGTCACAGATCCACCACGGAAAGGAAGAGCATGTCACAACAGATCAGCCATTTGTTAAAGTCAGAGTCACACGCTAATGGCAACAATGTGTTTTCTTTCTCAGCAGACGCCTCAGCAGCCAATAGCCATGTTTGCTCTTGGCTAGCTTCGCTCATTCCCTGCAATTTTCCATGGATAACTGGGGAGGTTATTTCCACGCAGAGGTCAAACACAAACAAAGGGACATCATCTGAAAGCTGTGAGCAGGTTCAGGAGGAGTTCAAGGGAAGCAGGGCATCATTTTCTCAATTAGCCTTGCTGTAAGTACTTAGGCCTTTTTGTCATGATTGAGGCTTTTAGTTTGAAACTCAGTGTTTATTACCATTATTATGACTAAATCAGAGCTGGTTTGACCAGTTCCTGTTGTGCAGGACTAAACTATGCTTCAGGTGGTAGGTGTGCTTGCATGTCTGCATGTGTTTACTTGTGTCAGAGTAGATTAGGTTGTTTGCAGACATACAGTGTGGTGTTTTTAATTAAGTAAAGCATAGAAAGCTAAGCATGGCTAACGGATGGCATTATGAAGCCAGATTAGGCTTGGGTGGTTTCTATTTTTTTCATATCTTCCTAACATTTCACCGGGGTATACGGTATATGAAGGAATTTGTGGAAAAAAAGCCCGAAAACAAAGTAAAAGCTGAGCTACTGGTAATAGACGTCATTGTAGCATGTATGCCACCGTTTAGTCTAATATAATGAGGGGCTCATATGCAGTTAGCCTACTTCTTGCTGGGTTATATTTATGGTCCTTATAATAATAAATAGATATAAAAATGCATCCTTCCCCTATAGATTCTTGCTGGAATACTCGATGACAGATGTTGCTTCAAAGGATGGGCTGAATGGAGATGATGTGCACAGCTTTGTCCTAGTTGGCTAGTTTACCTTTATCTTCAGGACTACACACAGAACACTGCCAAACAGGGGCAGAGGCAATTTTCTATGTTATGCATCACAAACTGCTTGAGAAAGCTGTTCTACTATGATAATTGATGATGAAAATAAATCATGTTCAATAAGATGTACTGTGCTTTGCATTTAGGTGGTACATGAGACTGGAAGAACTCCTACAGTAAACTAATTCCGCATTGCACAAGGTGCAAACAACCTTAGTCTTGTCGAATTTTCCATTGGGAAGCTTCTTAAAAGTAAATTTTCCCAGAAGCAAAACCGGCGACTTCAGAAATGTTCGTACACAAAGTGCTGTCCAACAGCTGTCTGTGGACGTGTTGCTACAGTTAGTGTGAGTAAATACCGCACAATGCGTTTTTTAATCAACCAGCGTATTAATAACTAACCTGGCTAGTTGTAAACAAACAGCTGGCTGAGCGAGGTTGTAACTGGAACGCTGTCAAGTCGGGTGTGACGTCATTCCCAGCTCCGACCTCCGAGGTAAATGGAACGCAGCGACAGCTGCATCCATGTTAGCACGTCGCTAAGTGATGTGGTAATTTCACAGTTTGCATACACACAGGTTCGAAGACTTGTTCTCGCCCCCTACTGTGCAATTCGGCTAGGTATACATCAGCGCTAAAATATCAAGGTTAAAGTCATCATAGCTTGCGTAGTATAGACCCAGCTCCCAACCCAACTTTGAGAACAGATTAACGGCGATATTTTTTTTATCGCCCGATAAGAGTCTCACGTTAACGCAGCACGTTAACGCCGATAACGGCCCACCACTAATTGTAATACAATGACACCACCCAATCAGTCCACCATTTTGTTCCAGAATGAAATATCTTCAGAGCTGAATGGATTGCCAGAGAATTTTGCACAAACAGCCACGGTCCCCCGAGGATGGATGCTAATCATTTTGGTAATACCTCTGACTTTTCCTGTAGTGCCACCAGCCAGTCAAAGTTTTCACTTACCCATTGAAAAATGTCAACATCTACTGGATGATTTGTCATCGAATTTAGTATAGATATTCATGGTTCCCAGACACTGAATCCTACTGACTTTGATGATTCCCTAACTTTTCCTTTGGTATCATCACAAGGTTAACATTTATGGTTTTGAGTGAAATGTCTCAGTAAGTATTTGATGGATTGCCATTAAAGTGGTACATTCATGTCCCCCAATCGTGGCAACTTTGGTGATCCTCTGACTTAAATGTGAAACCATCATTAAGTTAAGTTTTGACATTTGATGTTCCCATCAGGCCTCAGCTGTACAGGAGCTGAAAACCAAAACCTGTTGGCTATGCCATATGCCCTTTTGCTGTCCTAGCACTTTGGAACAATCCTCGCTCCCATTAGATCAGTTGAATCTGTTCACTATTTCCAACAACACCTACTTCTGTATTAGTTTTTCTATAATTCCAAGGCCATGCTCTGGGTGGTGTCTGGTTGCTGTATACTTTCTGTGTAGCCTATGTGCATTGCATTTGTATGTGTTTTTGAATGTTTTTCTCGTATGAAATTTGTGCTTGATGTTAGTGTAAACCACTTTGCAAACCTGTGTTACAAAGGTGCTTTATCATAAAGATTTATACTTACTAACTTTTAGTTTAGTGCTAATTTACAAATGTTAGAATGCTAATGGTAATGGTAATGATGAACATGATAAATATTATACCTGCTAAACATCAGCATGTTAGCACACTAATGTTAACTTTAGCTCAACTGACCAAGCTTTTAGCTGCTAGCATGGCTGAAAACTCTTAAGTGTTGTTTACCCCAACGATTCCATTGCTACCTTCACTTTCTGTATCACCCTAAGGTGCTCTCTTGTCTTCTTTATTGGTGGCAGGGTGAAAAGGACAAAGAGGACAAGAGAAGGAGGAGTAAAGGTGCCTCTCTGTCTGTCAGATGTTTTATTCATTTTGTATCTTAAAGCCAGATGGAAGAGGTTTGTTACGCAGCCTGTCATATAAATTCTTGAGACATAGGTTTGGGTTGGGCATGCAAAGAAGGAAATCAAGGGTTATTAAAGACACTAACCGTGGAAAGAGTGTGATAGTTTTCTTTGGATACAGCAGGGGAAGTTTAAGAGTGAGAGAATGTTTAAGACAGAGTCTGAAACATTTCCTTTGGGCATGTAAACCATCAGATACACCTTTGCTTCACCTAAAGATTTAGGTGAAATGTAGGATCTGGATAATGCTTTTCGCACTTCCTCTTCTTCTGTAAAAGGTGCGTGTCCAAGTGAAGAAAACAAATCATAAGGGAGGAAAAGTGCTAAGAGGGGGCAGAAGGTTTCGGGGGTGCTCAGACAGGATGGGGAGGTTATGGCAACTGGGAGAGCAAAGGGCAGGGAAGGTAGACAAGGGTGAGAAAGGGGAGGAGGAGGAGAAGAGCATGAGGTGGATGGGAGGCAGAGAAGGGGAGTGTCTGGGACAGATTATCCTTGGAAGGCAATCAATCTTCCCTGGGATTCAGACGACTGCAGGCGGGCAAATGCACGCACACAGACAAGCACCGACATACAAACACATATTGAGAGATCACCCCTCTTAACCTCGTCTGTCTCTCTTTTTTTTAATCTCCCTATCTCTCCTTACATCCTCTGCCACCTTCCCTCTCCCTGAACGACTGCTCCCCCCACCCTCTTTATACACTTGAAGTTCAAAGTCAATTGTAGATAATAATGTTGTTTCTCGAGGTGCATGTTTGAACCTGGGGTCCCTTTAGACATATGGCTGCAATTTCTGAAATATAGGGGAATAAGCGACACAGAGAGGGAGAGAGACGGACAATGTGGCGGGGGGTTCTGTTTTGGGGGAACATGAGGGTGCATTTAGCTGTGTGGAGAATCGCAGGGTCCACGTGAGCACTGGAAAATAAAGACAGAGTCTGATTTGCAGATGGTCGAATCACAGTCCTGTATTTTGTCAACAGCTCAGGCCTCAATAAACTGTGGCATCATGGCTGGAGACGTCCAGGATTCTCCACACATTTGTTACTAGCCACAAACAGAGCACTATTTTCCCCCAGGGTAATTATTTTACATTTGTCCGCTTCATTGTCCAGCTAATCAAACTCAGCTTTGCTTTAAACACATGTGACTGTGATAGAAGCTATCAAAATGTCATTCCATTCCTTCATGACAGATTCTTGTCTCCATAATAAGCCACATATGAGAGGCCATCTGTGAATACATTAACTCTATAAAGTCTATCAGCTTAGTATGGATGCCATGATGACAGGTTATGAAGCAAAAATCAATCTGAACTGCAGCAGCAGATAAGACGTGGTCTGACACGCAGACAAAATATGCTGAGAGAGTGAAATAAAGTGATTTAATTAGCTTGACATGTCAAATGCTGGAACAAATCATCTCAAGGTGATTGAAGTTAATAGAAATTTTGATTTGTTTTTGATGACTGGGCAATACTGAAAATCTGATATGCAAATTTGAGATAGCCATTAACATGTACAGACGCAAGTGGAATATTAAAACTGTAATATTGCGTTAAATACAAATTAGGTTGAAGTGCTCAAGTTTGCTGTCATGTCTATTTCAGATTTCAGAGTTAGAATTCTCTTGAGTAAGACTTTTGTTTCTGGTTAAAATACAAGGGGTGTTATAGTGTTACTTGTAGGGATCCTTTCCATGATGTTGTCGGACACATGGTATAACAATCTAAGCCTGTCAGTGGGTGTAATTTTGATGGGCACAATTACCCTAAATGAATACGTTGCAGCCGGTTTGCGGCTGCCAGTTGAAGCCATCTACTGAACAGATTTCCAAACTATTTGTACATACTTGTCATTTTTAGCCTCCAATATTGTTTTAAATACCCAAATGACCCTTGCCCCCTCAAATGTGAATATCTACTGTTTTTACAGCATTCTGTGATAATAATAATTATCACCTTCAGTCACCTTGGGCTCTGGGAAATGTGATGGCCACTTTCCCACCTTTTCCAGACCAAATAATGAATTGATTAGTCAAGAAAATAACTGTCTGAATAACTGAAAATAAAATACCTGCATCCTTAATCTTATTTATGGGGTGTGATAGGTTCCCACTCTCTCACCACTATCCAGCTGTTTGCTCAGAGCACACATCATTCATCAGTCACTGCTTAGATGCAGAATCTGCGTGCTTAAACTAAGATTTGTCTTGCAACAATATCAATATCATTGTATGAGATGTATGGTGAAAAAATCCATTATTGGGGACACATAAACCTGTTTTAAAAAGTCTGACAAAATTTAAAAACTTTTTCCAGAAGATTTAAACATTTAAACCATAGCAGGCAGCTTGTTCACATTTATTTAAATAATGATATTCAGGTGGAAGAGTTTCATGCAATCAGACATTCGCTCTTAAAATATTCCCCTCTATGAAGAATGGACTCCGTGTTGAGAGGCTGGCCAAGTGTGGTTCCACGCTGCATTAAAGTGAAGCCATGGATTTTGAGTTAAAACCCAAATCCCAGGATTAAATATCTCTCTTTCTGCTGTGTCAGAGTGATTGATTCCCAAAGTGGTAGAGAGCACTTGGCAGAATGTGGAGGATGACAAATAATGTCCAAGTAATGTGTGTTACTTCTTCAAGAGAGGCAAGGGCAGCTGACACATTTAGTGGAAGAAGTTAAAGCAAGCATTTGCAAGACGTGAAAGGAGGAAAGAAAGCAGTTGTTTTTCACAGAAAAGCCTGTCCTTGGCTTCATGCATGTTTCCAGCTCTGAGATCATTCAGAGCATCTATATTTTTTGGTTTTTTTCCCTCATCATCTCTTCCTGTTCTTAAGAAGCAAGAATACACACACACACACACGCACACACGGACACAGATGCAATCACTCTGTCTGTTCAGCTGCCAAGGCTAAGTGCCCTGAATCTGCAAGATCTCTATCAAATTTGCAGACCCACAGAGAGCAATTTCTCAGTGTGATTGCACGTGCATGCATGTTTTCTAGGTGTGTATGTATGTACACGTGTGTGTGTGTGTGTGTGTGTGTGCGTGTGTGCGCGTCTGTGTGTTCTCTGTGCACACTCAACTCGGACCTCTGCCACAGCATTTGTTAGCATTTCTTTGTGCTCAGCCTTAAGACAAACAACTCTTGGCAGATCATGTCACATGTTCTCTCTCTCTCCTTCTCACTTTAACACACACACACGCGCGCACACACACACACACACACACACACACACACACACACACACACAAACGCACGCTGTGGTCTCTTGTCCCTGATTGATAAGATGTCTGCTGAGAGGTCTATCTGATCATTTCAACATGGTTGTGTTGACTGTGGCTTTGCCTGGCTTAACTCTTTCTCCTTTTCGTCTTCTTCTTCTTCTTTCACTTTCTTTCTTTTGCAGCACTTTCACTCTCTTAGTTGAACTTTTCTCCAATTTTTGGTGTCTGTCAATCACGGGGTAATAGAGATGTACTGTAGATTAAGATTATTCTACTATTCTTGATCTTACAGAATGCTGTCCTGGTTATTTCGGGGAAAAGGGTATATTTACTCCATGTACTTTCAGCTCTCCAGCTGGCTGAAAAGTTTGTCATCTGAGAAATGAATCTCACTCAGTTGTTGCTGTAAACTGTAAGACACTTTGGATAACAGCATCAAGGAGACGCCTTAGATGTAAATGTTTATACAACGAATACAATTTTGCAATAGATTGCATGGGATGTAGGCCCTAATGAAAAAACTGGAAGGTGTTCACAAGATGTTTTTGTTCCTCAAGAGTTGTCCAGACCATTGACTGTGTATAAAGAAGAACATTGTTATTATGCGGATCTATGTTCAAGTGTTAATTTTTCACTTTTTTAAGTTTGATTTTAATCAGTTATTTTATGCTATGAAAGGGGTTGTCACATCATGATTGACAGCAGAGCTGTTGAGTCGACTGGGTGTACGGGGAGATTGTGGGCTCCAACCCCGATCACTACTGCGCAGACTTTGGCTCCAAAAGACGTTACGAGCGCAAGAAGTCATCGACCATACCCGTTTTTATATACAGTCTATGGTCAAGACAGAATGCAAAGGGAATTTTAGCTGTGGCACCATTTCATACAAAGTAATGTAATGATACAGTGATATAAGTTTTTTCCACAAAAGCTTTTTCCATTAGAATTATTTAAAATATGCTACAATCACATACAGTTCTACATTTAGTAGCCTTATGCAAAAGAATACTATAGTATTTTGCATGTTCGGCATTATGAGAATTATAAAGACTAAAGTTTGTCACCTTTTGCTCCATATTTGTCTGACCTCTCTCTCTGTCAGTCAGCTTGTCAGTACAGTTGTTACCGCTGCCACTCATTCTTTTTTTCTTTGACACATTTCTGTCTGTGAGCCTGCCTGTAGAAATCTTCCACACATCAGGAGGCTGGTTTTAGTCTGTCTGTCAGTGTCTTTCCTGGGCAGCTGCTAGGGGTTTTGTTTAAAGTGGGAGAGACTCTTGGCGATGCCTTGAATCATATGTTGCTGCCTTGATAGATGTTTTAGGAATGCCCCAAGGCTATTTCAGTCTCCTCCTTTCCACTCCTTTCACTATTTCCCCCACTCCTTGTCTCTTCTTTTCTCTTCTCTTCTCTACCTCTGTGACTAATGACAAGCCCTCTAATGTGACTTTCTCTTCCTCTTTCATCAATCTAAGCTCATTCCACTATGACAGACAGACTGGAGGGATCTCCCTAAAAGAGGCCCAAGTGTGTATATATATATTTGTGAGTGTATATGATCTGCAGATAAACGACGATGCAATTTTTCCACTCCCCCTTGTATCCGGGTGAACCAGAAAACCATTTCTTTCCACTGTCATAAATCTGCCATGAAGCAAGGAGATTATTTCACTTGCAGACACAATAACTTTCTATCAGCAGGACTGTGTTTTTAATAAATTACTGATATTATGTCAATGTTGTTAATGGTTATGGTAAATGAAAATGTTTTACTTTCCAACAAAAAAAAAGATTATTAGCAATAAATCAGGAAATAATCACACCTCTTTTACTTGGTTTGTATGTGTAGTGTGTGGTTCTTCTATTTGTCCATTTTTAAGGATCAAAGAATATTCACCACCCTGCCATTTAAACACACATGCCTACAGGTATTCCTATTGATGCATGTGTCTCTTTAAGCTGGTATATGAATTACAAATAAGCACATACATATGAGTGGATATTTTCAAGGGTAAAATTTTTGTTAGCAGGGGCAACTGGATAATAGAGGACAACAGGGCATAAATGTAATCAATTATCATTATTGTTTTAATAATAATAATAATAATAATAATAATAATAATAATAATAATAATAATAATAATAATAATAAAACTGCCTCTGAATATCAGCCACAGCATCAAGTCGTATTCCGTGGGTGGATTACCAATCATTTCGGACGATTTCAGTCTGGTTGAAAATTGTCCAGATCACTCTGATGGACTTGGCACTACACTACACTATATATATGATTAGCTGATGCCAGAGCTCATGCACCGCGAACACTCCACAGTTTAGAGCGTAAAGCTAAACTCTGATGTAAAGAGTCACGCTACTTGTACTGCCGTATAACATCCAAGTCACACCAAATGAAGTAAATTGTAAAGTGACACACACACACAAAAAGTATTTATTTATGACGTTACTGCATTTACTTAATCCTACGAAAGGACAAAAAAAGATTTAAGACCTTTGTAATCAAAATGTAATACTTTGTAAATGAAATTTAATACTTTTAAGGCCTTATTTTTAGAATATTAAATTTAAGACTTTTAAAAAATACTTTTAAGACCTTGCGGGTACCCTGGGGAGCGTGATTAGAGTCCCCTTCACTTCTGCTATCTTCTGTACCAGTTTCAACTAGTCTGCTGTCAGGTCCATGGAGCGATCTCCTTTCTTTGTGATGCTGGGATCCGAAGAAACAGCTGTCACGAATAATGGCACTGTTGGCATGAATATAAAGTTCACTTTGCTGTATGCTGCTCTCCTGAGCATGAAGGACAACAGGGAACACAAGCACACCAAAAAAACAACAATCCAAAACAAGCAATAGAACATATTCTGAAGACTATTTCAAATGACCGGTACCAAGACAGGAGAGTTTTTGGGACACGGATGGCATCTAACTACAGTCCCTTTCCTTAGAATCGATACAGCAGCAATGGAAACACTGCATCAGAGATGATGCTCCCATGGCTTAAAGGAATGCATCTGATGTGAAAAACATTAAGTCATTTGCCTGCAGTGGAAAATGAGATGGGAAATTAGGAAATATGCAATGCAATATCAAAGCCATAAAGGCAGTATTTAATGAGTAAACCATTTTCATTGAAGTGTCACTGTGGCTTTAGCTGCAGTTTGTCATTCCTCTGTAATTTGACTGTCCCCCTGAATAATTTCTTGTCAATTAATGATTTTTCAATTTCCTTCTGTTTACTCTCCTTCCCTTCTGATCTCATCCCCTCTTACCCTTTTATTTTAGCTCTTTACATACACATCTGCCTTTTATATCTTCTTGTATCTTTTGCTTTCTTTCTGTCCATTCCCATATTATTAAAATGGTTCTTGAAATCACATTGACCTAATGCATGAGGCTGTATGCACCCCATCAGCTGGAAACTGAACTCTTAAATAAGCATTATGACATTTTTTGGATTAATCCAAGATCAACAGATAACTACATGACTGATCAGCTCAATGATGTCTACAGCTCTGCAGTCTTCCAGGTGGGGGGCATTTTTCACCAAGAGTCCCATCATATAAAGAACATCTGAAATAACGTTTATGTCAGTGTTTCAGTCACAAGTATGGACTGGAGTCTACCACAAAAACAATATGTTGAAAAATATATCTGAAGGTTGAACATTTTTGGCTTGAGACATTTTTATTCAATGTTGTACCAGTACTTCAGTCTGGTGTTGTAACTCCATAAGTCTTTGTTGCTCATTAGGTACACAGACTGACCTTTGACCCCTGTCTTCTGACCTGCTTCAGGGGCTGCGTGTCTTGGGTGTAACAGTGAGGGTGTAGACTGAGAGTGAGGTAGTTATCATCTGAAGTGTCTTGAGTAGGGATTGGCTGGTCTGCATTTGTGTGTAGGTGATGGCAAGTATGCCAGGGAATTCTGCATGTCACTAAAACTACCAAAACTAATATATATATATATACACAACGTTGGGCAAGTTACTTACAAAATGTAACATATTATAGACTACTAGTTACTGTCATTTGAGAGCAATTATTTCTATTACAATATTACTGTCTCTGAATTGTAAAATTTTACACTACTTTTGTGTTACTTTCACTGCATGTGTGGTTTCTAGTGATGTGCAGAGTTATATGTGTAAATCAGGTAGGTCTTTGTCATAATTAACCTGTTGATTAATAGCGGGTGAAATGGGATGAAACGTTTCATTAATCCCATTAATAAACAAGTTGTGCACACTTACGCACGAGGTACAGCATTTTCATTGACCATTTGAATCCTGACACTCCGATAGGATCGGTCACGATGAACTGAAAGCAGCCTCTGTAATCATAAAGTAATTTGTTAAAGCACAAATACATAGCATTTATGTATGATAAAAAACACCACTTAATTTCGGTTAAAAGTGCATTGTAACACTTGTTACTGAGATTTGACAGCGTATAATATTACATTTTTGCGTTATTGCGTGTTACTATTACTGCGTAACAGCAAAAAGCAACACTGTAATTGCGTTACCTTTTTAACGAGATACTCTCTCAACACTATATATATGTGTGTGTGTTGTGTGTGTGTGTGTAGGTATGTGCCTGGTGTCCCTGTACCTCAAGGTCCGATAATCCACTTGTCAGCTGACCGTAAAGTCGACAGTGTGTGGTCGCCATGACGGCTGCTCCGTTTGCGTGTGTGATGTGTGGCATTCCTGCCATACCAGACAATCACGCAGACTAGGACAGAGAAAGGTGGTGGTGGGGTAATAGGAGAAAAAAGGACTGAGAGAGAGATCAGTCCACGATCAAAGGCCAATGTAGCTTGCAATATAAATTTTAAAATATGCAGATGTGAAAAACAAACATGTGCTGTGTGCTGCCATCAAATCCAGAAAGAGAGAGAGAGATCCCAAGACGTGACAGGGAACAAATGAGGTATTGCCATCTTGGCATCACCTCAATTGCCTGGCTAATCAAAAAATGAGCAAAGAGTGTCGGTGGAGCTAAAGCGGACCAAATGAA
This sequence comes from Lepomis macrochirus, assembly GCA_024633595.2. Lineage (NCBI taxonomy): Eukaryota > Metazoa > Chordata > Actinopteri > Centrarchiformes > Centrarchidae > Lepomis > Lepomis macrochirus. The sequence continues at coordinate 11,302,333 of JALXJV020000024.1, read as the reverse complement.
GCCTGGTTGCTGTGGCACCTACCTGTCGTTCAAAGCGACCATACCCTTAATTATGCATAACTTTAATCCTCACTATAATTTAAAGTGGAGTGGCAAGGTAACCCCATTACAATTGTCACGAATGGGGAAATAAGACCCAAAAAATGTTAAATGTTTTATACCAGTTTGTAAACATTTCTGCTGTAAAGTTGGAAATTTTAACATGGGGGTGTGAATGGGGGTTGACTCACTTTTTGAGCCAGCCTCAATTGGCCATTCATCCATGTTAGCTCCATTTTTCTGCCTGGAGGTTGGTTGGTAAAAGCACGTGTCCACTTCAGCGTTGTCAGGTTGTTTCGCAAGTTCAATATTCACCCTCTTTTTAGCAAGTTTTTTGGTCTCATTCAACTCCTGAGGGACATATCTGACTCTTTAGCTGCCAAGTGCTCCACAGTGTTCACCAGCTAGTTGCTAACTTTGTCTGTCTAGTGCTGGGAATGTAGTGTGCAGTGCAATGTAAAGTTATGTATCTCTAATATCTATTGTTATATAAAAAGTTTGATTGTTTGTGCTTTAAATGATCTACTCTGTAATAGTGTTCGCCAAGTAAGTAGCTATTAGATGCTGTCATTTTGCAAGATTTCTATAGAGCCCTCTATTTCATGCCAACAATCAATCTGTTCTATAGCACTTTATTTGGTTGCTCTCTAATTTTCAACAAACCCCAAGATCCCTCTGTGCTCTTTAAAGCATGCAGGATACTCGTCACGCCTCTGAAAAAGCCAGAAAGCACAAGAACATCTTAAAACAATTATGGCCCTCTGCATCATTAAAACAAAATGGAGTTTGAATGGACAAATGCAGCATAATACTGTCTTCTAGTAAAGGTGTTGTTAGGCAACGGATTGATAGGGATAATGTAACTGGAGAAAACAGGATACCAAAACATCCAAGGAACCAGAGATGAACACACACGAGTGTGCACACTCATACACACACACACACACACACACACACACACACACACACACACACACACACACACACACACACACACACACGCACACACACGCACACACACTCTCAATGGTCAGATTTATGACATCCTCCTACATAACAGAGACAAATGGTTGTGCATAGTTGCGTGAATGGGAGGATGAATGGTGAAGCTATAAAACAGCACATAGGGAAAGTACAGCTGACTTACCCAGCTCTTCTACGTGCTTACTGCCCCGTTCCATGAATCAGATGGTGTTTTTTTGTTGTACCTCGATCGTTCCAGATAAGACTGAGAGTGTTTAAGGTTCTTTTTACTGGCTCATTTCTTCCCTACAAAAGGTTTGCTGTGCATCATGGCCTTCTTTGATAAAGTTGATGAGTCATGAATGAAAGTGTCACCTTTTAACTTACAACATGCAAGAGCCTCTTAACTCTGATACCAGTCATCCCTACCTTCATAAACCAGCAAGTTAGTGTCCTCAGCAGTGTCATCCTCATCCTTTGTGCACTGTAACTAACATCTCTTTATTGATTTAAAGTGCTTTCAGGTATCAAGCTCACTTTTACTACTCTGTCTTATAAAAAACACATCTTCCTCCCATTGGATGAATAACTCAAAGCAATAAAAAGTTGTCTTGTTTCTTACATTTTCCACTTTAATATTTCCTCCTCTCATCAGTTTTTCCCCATCCTGTCTTGCTCTTAATTATCTTGTCTGTATCCACCTCCCTCCCTGTTATTCTCTCCCTCTTTTCAAAAAAAAAAAATGGGCATAAGCTAAAAGTTTATGGGCAGAAGTTTAGAATTCAAAGCTGAAATACTGCCCTCCTAAGTGTTCTGCAACGAGCCTTTCCACACTTACTCAGAAAAACAGTAGGGGGTCTGGGACAATGTGAAAAGCATTTTCACAACTCTGTCCTGCAAGTCATTACTCTTGAAAAAACACACACATGTTGGTCACCCAACTGTGTCCTTATTCACTTCTGTTTTACAATGAGAACTGGTTTGCAGCCAGAATCCTATGGTGGGATGCACCCCTGTGAGACTACATGGAAATATCTATACAGTACAAGTGTTTCTTCTTTTCTCAAAGACAAGTAGGCACTCCTGGTTGTTCTTGACAGTTCAGACACTTGACAGGCACACAGCACTTACACAATTAAGTCATGTATTATATGTAACCCTATTCTTCCAGCAAATTTCCAGTTGTCACTTTGCAACAACAAGAATGAAGACTTACACTTCCCACAAGCATCTGGTCAACACTGCGAGCTAAAAAAAGAGGCGTCTGGTGGACACAAGACTCAAACTCGATGTTCACACTGCAAGCAACACCATTGGCAAATTAGTTGAAGTCCATTCACTTCCTACTGATGAGTGACCAGGGAAACTCAGCAAATGTGTGGACAACTGACAAGCTTGTTAATCCAAATCCTTGTTTTTCTTTTTGGTTTGATTTTGTTTCCGGCACAGTAGTTTTTCAAGTGAAAAAACAATTATGGGTTCATTTCAGCCATGTGAGACTACATTTTCTGAAAGATTACACATTTGCACATGCAATATAAGTCAGTTATCAGGCACAGACCTTACTTAAATTTGCTTGACATCACTCATTTGTGGGTCAGGGTCCACCCCTTGAACATTCTCTGACTGCTCATGTTCCTCCTCATCCTTCTTGAGCTGTTGTGTTGATGCTGCAGCAGGTTTGGTGATGACCTCGTGGAGCCTCCAAATATTAAAACAAATCACTTTGGGCAGCAGGAATCTGGACTGCAGTTGAAGGTCCTGCATCTTTGATAGACTCAGTGGCATGTCTCGCACCACAGTCTTCTGGGTATCAAAGCAGACAAAGTCTGCATTCTCAGTCATGACAATGCAAATCAAGAATGTCAGGACTACCAGTTTCGCTTTGATCGGCAGGTATGCAATTGTAATTTCTCAACCACCAGAGTTTCAGCTCATCCATCCCAAGCTCCATGAACTGCCTGATGTCTACGCCAGCTGCTTTGACAAGGTCTTTTGGACTGTCAGGTGTCTGACACCACAGAGTCAGTGAATGCATCTCAAGTTGCACCCCCAAACGATGAGGACAGCGGGTGCCCTGCATCTCTGTTAGGGGCATTTCAGTGTTCCTGCCAGACATCCCCCAGTAGGACTCTGACCTCTCTACTCCATCTGTTTCACTCTGACTGGAGGTGAAGATGCCAGCATTGGGCATTGTGTCTCCTGTCTAGTCCAGTTCCTCCGCTGTGTAGTCACACCTGATGTGGATGAGGTATGGGGGTCAGTATTTGAAAACCCAGGTTTCTTAAGGCACTACTGCTGCGAGTGGACAAACTAAGTGCTCATGCTCACAGTCAGATGGTCTTCCATGAGCAGTGGGTGGCAATGTACCAATTCCTCCAGCCTTTGTGGCTTTTAAAGTTAGCCCTTAAGGTGCAGCGCAGGAAGTGAATGGATTACTGGAGCCCATAAAGTATCCCCCGACCATCTGGGGAGTTGAGGAACGAAACCAGCATCACTCATGACGGGTAAGCCCTTTAATGTCAAACAGGTTTTCTGCCGAAATCACTGATGGCATGCCTTTGGCAAGGTCATACAGCAAAACCTGCTCCTTTCTACACACAAGTGGCTTGACCATCATTAATTCCAGGACCTGCATGTGGTCCATATAGTTCACTGGTGAACATGGCCTTTGCAGGCTGGTGATGCATCAGGCCACACGTTGCAATGGTTCTGCTCAAAGGGTCATGGGAAGTGGATGTCATGGTTGTCATGCATGGTTGGCTTTGACTTTTTTAATCATGTGGCAACACAAAGATGCTAACAAAGTCTCCATCATCAGTGTGCACAAGCATGTGTCCATATGTGTTCCTCTCACGAAATTTCAGAGAAACAACTGTCCCTGAGCAAGAATTCTGTTTCTTGTTAAAAATAAAGGGTGTCGCCAGGAGTAGGGATCGTAAGGTTCCTTTCCATGATATTGTTAGACCCCCCCGTATAACAGTCTGAGCCTGACACCGACAAAAAGAAGTTTTTGTGGAAGTACTTTTGACGGACGCCCCAAAGGAAAAGGCACTCCCGGCTGAAACCAAAATTTCAAAACTTTTTGTACCTACTAGTCATTTCGACAACAAAATATGGGCCCAGGTTTAAAATATACTGAATACCCTTTAACTTTTCACATGGATGTTCCGATAACATGTGTGTTTACATGCTCCAAAGCAATTAAAAAGAATTTAGTTTTTTTGACATTCACAAAGTTGTTCCACTTGCATCCCAGTAGGTAATATTGAAAATGTTATGCTATAGTAATTTAACGAGCTATCTGACTAGCCAATCACTTTGTGTAGCCGCCCTCACCATAGCAACATATTGTCATCCATGTTTCGTTTTGTCGCCTACCACTCCATCTGACTGTTTGTTTTCCTGTGTGGTCCAGAATTTTTTGTCTGTCTGCCATCTGCCACCTGCCTGAATCCATGTGAATGCAGCACGTCTTGGCTGATACATTCTGCATGTATCATAAGGATGGATATCGCTACTCGATACCTCTTGGTATCGGCCGAAACAGCCCAGTATAGAGTAGAATCAAAACATCTCCAGTCACTTGTCACTGATCGATCGCTGTGTTCCATCACATCAATTAATATAAACTGATTTTACTCAGAGAGCCTCCGGCTGTAGCTGGGGCTCGGGCCTACCTGCAAACTTATTTACCCATCCTGGTCTATTATTCCATTATATCTGTCTCTCATTTTTCTTTTTCCCAGAGTGTCTCTCTGTGTTTCATCTCTTTCTCCATCCCAAGTATTAATCCAGGCATTTCTTAAGTGTGCAATTATTCCGCCGACTGCAGGGTCAAGCTGGTCCTTCTGCCCATGGCTACATTTCACCTTCTGGGAATGAGTGATGAGCTCTCATATGTAATCGCAATCCTGCATGGGGGCCCTATTTCCCACTTACGTAGCTTTTGACCTTTTTGGCAGAATTTGGCAACACCTCTGATGACTCATACAAATTGCTGCTAATAAATGACATTTAGGGAGTTTATAGTGATTGTTTGCTGTCATATGAAAACTTTGATGTCTGCGACTTGCCTTTTCTCACTTGAATGGAACATTTGCTTGACACTATGTGGCAGATAAACTTTCTTCAAATACTCCTTTTTGACAAGACAGCATAGTTACATTGACTGGCTGAGGCTAGTTAGCAGGTAATTAACTGGAAAGTGTGTTACTGGTCATCCCTTATCACCAAATCAAAGACACAATGGCTACATTAGCAGCATCTCAGAGACACAGTGAGACATAGTGCTGCATTTGTCTGGAATGCGGCACCAACCCAGATAAGGAGACGTCTTGGACAGGCTACAAAGAAAGCTAAATGCTAAGCACTAATCATATCTGTGTCTTTTTCCTCCTTTCTTTCCCACAACACACTCCTTATTTCTCTGTCCCATTTTTCACATCCTACACTTCTGCTTCAGTCTCCTTTCTTCTCCACTTTTATCCTTTTTTGCCTCCTCCATGTGTGTTGTGTCTTTCTCCCACTCTCAGTTCAGCTAAAAGAAAGCTAGGAAATGCCCAGTGACAGCCCAGTTCACTGTGTAAATCCAACTGTTGTAACTTATGCCACAGTGGCTGACCCCACTTTGTCCTGTAATGCAAAGGTACAGCATCTAATGGCTTTCCGCACGCCCACTCACACTGATCAGACACATACAAGATGAATAATTACAAGCTATGATGTGTGAGATTACTTGTGATAAGACTATATAGGTCAGAACACAGTGGCACATCTACTTCCCTCTTCTCTATGTCTATCTTTGGTTCTTATCTTTTTAATTATCTCTCTTTTTCATCCTGAAACCTCCTCCACATGTAACGCTGAGGTCAGTGTTTGGCGCACAGTGCCAGATCGGTCATCTTGGACTAATTGTGTATGTGTGTGTATGTAAATGTAGAAGTACATGAACTTGAGTGTCTCTGCCCACAGCTGGAGTCTGCACATTGTGTTGGGGGGAAAACATTAGTAAATCCTGGCTAAGCAGACCACATCCTCTTCACCCTAAAGCCCTGCAGGTAATGAGACAGGGGGTGTTACCTCTTAAAGGGGCAGCAGGAGATGACATGGGCAAGCGAGATTGATTGCCAACCATCACTTCCTACCCTGTAAAGACTGTTTTTGGCTGTACAGGAGGAATTCTTTTCCAATTTATTGCAGCGCATTAACTTGTGGCATTCGTCCAGTTCATTAACCTGTGCATTAACCTGTGGAAAAGTTTTGTAATTACACACTTTTACTGTTTGCTTCATGAGAAACCCCCCAGCTGAGAGTCTGTAATGAGAAACAGAGTTATGTGAATTATTTTCAAAGCATCATGACCTCTAAACTCGCATATTTGTTCATCTTCAGAAACAAAATGTTAAATGAACGTCATTTGAATCAGTTTTGCTAGCATGCAGACAAACACAGTGCAACAGTATGACTCATTTGCATTTGAGTAGCTGATTGGTCAGCCACCAACTGTAATGTATCAGCAAGCACAGGATTTGAAAGCAATTGAGTATCCAGCTAGTCATGTGAAAGTGAATGACCAGAGATTACAACTGACTGCCTTAGGTGGCAGTATGCAGTAACATTAGAAAATAGACCTGAGAAAAAATTTATTTGTGTGTGTTTTTTTGCCATGAAAGTCAGATGGGACGATCAATATCAATTTCATCTCTAAGTGCACTAAATATCCAATACAAATTGGATGATACTGGAATACATGTTATCCTAAACAGTTAAATTTACATTTAACCTGTATTTTTGACTTTGGCTAGAAACATATGAAACAGATGGATGGAAACATTATTAAGCAGAAACTGTAGCAAAGTAAAGAAAAACAAGGCTCAAAAAGTCTACATCCACGCAAGCAGTGCTGTGTGTCTGTACTGAGCTAATGTCATCATGCTTGTAAGAGATAAGATAACATCAGCCTTTCAACATTACAGCAGCACTGACAATGCTAACATGCTTAAGAGTAGCGGGTAAATTATTTAGCGGGTAAATTATTTACCATGTACATCTTCGTTCAGCGTGTTAGCATGTTAACATTTATTAATTGGCATAAAAAAAGCCTACTTGTTTTGCTGGGGATGAGAATTTAGTGGGGCCGTGCAATAATTATATAATTGAATTTTTATTGATATTTCGATTATAGCTTCCAACCATTACAAAAACAAAATTAGTAAATCAAGATAAAAAACGCGTGTCTAATGACACTCATTTTGTCTTTTTGTGTTATAAATCCAGTGCACTCTTTCTTTTACAGTGGTAACCCCTGCCCCTCACTAAAAGCCCAAACTCCCTCTCTAGTGGACTGTTCCTCTACTCATAGCTTAACAATTTACATATTATTTAAACTCATACTAAACCAAGTGTGTTAGGCATTGCTTTGCCTTATCAGTGCTTGTAAAATATCCACTGTGTCAGCGTCTTCTAACATATTTCCGGGATTATACTTTTTGTGCTGATGGTTTTAATTGCTGTATCATCAGAACACCACTGTGAAATTTCAGTGTTATGTATCGTAACGAGTGGTTGTAAACTTGAATAGTAACTTCTCCACTCACAGACTGTATAAAACAAGGCTCTACTCTGTAGTTAGCGAGGGGAAACATTGTGTTTCTGTCATCCTCTTGTCTCTAAGATGATGTTTAATGTTAATAATATCTGATTACTATTTCTTATTTTGTGGGCTGTTTAGGATTTTTTGATAATAGAAATGAAAATGATGCTTTCAATTTATCAGTAATTGTGTTAAATAACAGTGATCTCATTTATGAGCAAAATAATTGTGATTATAATTTTTGAAAATAATGGAGCAGCCCTTGAATTTAGTTAGATTTAATTTTGTTTGTATTTAGTCATAAACCAATGTATGTTGTTTTGTCAACCTTGTGGTCACACTAGAAAAAAGTCGTTACAATACATGTCTGGGAAGCATGGATAATTATGTTTTGTGCCAGTGCATCAAGCAAAGTGTTATTTCACTGGATAAATGAAAATTTTGACTTGCTAGTGGTGCTAAATGAAAAGTCAGGAGATCAACAAAATCATTAGGATTCATCCTGAGGGTACTATGAATATCTGTGCCAAATTTCATAAGAATCTATTCAATGGTTTTAAGACATTTCACAAAAAAATGTCAACCTTGTGGTGCCTATAGAGGAAAAGTCAGGGGATCACCAAAGTCAATAGGATGCAACATCTTGGGCACATGAATATACAAGTTTACAACTCCACGCTGTAGTCGTTGGGCTATTTCAGTCTGTAGTTCACCAAATTGGGTGAACAACAGACAATGTTGTGCAAATACTCAACACAATACATCATGCTTATTCATACTGAGACTACGTAGGTCTATGCATTGAAAAGTAAGATAAACTGTTACTGTTCGTTGTCCCACATGACCTACTCTGAAAACAAAAGCTTCCTTTTCCTTCTTTCAAACATCTATACATGCGTCATTCAGATATTGCATGGAATAATACTATTCTGTTTCAAAACGGGGATGTTGTGACCGCATCCTCTTCTCAGTAAAGGCTTTTGTTTAATCCCCTCGGTTTGATTTCACCCCTCATTTCTGTTTGTCTTTAACTTAGTGGTATAACACTGTGTCCACATCCTGTCTTCGAAGCTGTGAGGGGGGAAAAGAAAAAAAGGCCATAAATATGCTGTTCATTTCACATGCATATGTTGGACCCACACACTGTCCATCTTTTTGTGTGAGTGCCAGTGAACTGTCAAACTTTAAACTTCAAATATGTAACACTTTTTCCAGTACCAAGTCTGTCCTAAGGAAAGCCATGATGAGCCAGCATCATTGTTCTGATTAATGTGCTGTTAGTAGCACAGCACGATGCAGGTATCCCATTGTGACATTTTACATCAGTATACCACAAGTAGCATTTAGTTCAACTGTATTACTATGCAAGCAAACATTTTACTTACTGCAGTGAAAACAGAACTTTAAGTCTAAATGCTGGGGTGAAATACTTTTTGAGATGAGTATTTTCTGTGGTGAAGGCGATGCCAACTGAGGACAATGCAGCGGGGAGGAAAGCTGCGCAGAGGAGAGCTGGCTGTTAGCAGACATAATGGGAACCAGACCTGCTGGTAGAGAGGTAATTAAACTGCACAGCACAATGGCGTCACCACTCGTAAACTCTTCAAGAGAAGTTTTTACCTCCTAACTCTTCCTTCGTTTCCTATCGACTCCCGTGTATCCAAGATCTGTAAAATGGTGATTGCGTTGAACGTGGTGATAGGATTTAGCTCAATATTATCAACTGTAGTGTGGAAAAATAACCACAATGCCCACTTAGTCCCTGGATACAGATAGATTTTAGACTGAAACTTAGTTGTTGTTTTTCATTTTCATTTCCAATTTTCTTTACAATCATGCAAATTATAGCATACATAACTTAAACCTTTACACATTTACACTAAGCCTTTTCACTTAACAAAGTGATTAACAATGATAAAGAATCAGTATTAAACAGTCTAATAATTATTCTGCCAAAAAAGATTTAAAAAAAGACTTTGGTGAATAATAGTCAGACAAAGTCAAACTTCTGCAGCAGTGTGATACATGGTTTTACAGTCTACTGTTTGCAGTACTTCTTAACAAACATATTCACAAGTACATAAAGATGCCTCTCTTGTCTCAGAAATGACTGGGAACAACAGTGGAGCATTTAGCAGCTACCACACCACATAGTTAATTCAGGAGTTGGTGACTACCAAAACAAAGCTGAAAGGAGAGTGAATTTTGGACTCCAAATGAATGCCAATATTCTTTTTAACAGGCAACTGTAGGCACATTCACAGTAACACTTTTAAAAAGGTGATAATACAGTATGTCACTGTTTGGTCTGCCCCAATTGGCCATAAATAAATTATTGCAGCTTTAATGTCTTTGTGTTAAAAGTTTTTTTTAATGCAATACTACCAAGGTGTGGAAAAGACAAATTACAAAGTGGACAATAACGTTTTTTTAGTAAAATGCACATATCTGAAGTTGCAGTTAATGTGTGTACACAGGGAGTTGATTGAATCAATGAAATGTGAGATTTCTTTGTAAAATTTGACATTTATTACTTTATTAATGTGCAATGTGTAGCTTAGATAGACCAGCCATCTTTGGAGAGGTGCCAAGTTAAATCTTGCTAGATCCGGGTGGAAGAAACATTCAACTCACACCCTGTGGTAAGGTATAAACAGGAAGCAGATTGTCTATTCCGCAGTTGCAGAAGATTCGAAGATAGAAGGGCTGGATTGGGTCATGTGATGTGAGCTTGACAAATCAGGGAAGGATACGCAAAGACTGACAAGTTCAAATTGGAAGCTAACATTTTCTAAGACCCTACCCCCAGGTTTTAAAACAAAACAAGGGTCAGCAGCATTTTTAAACCTTTCCCTTTTAGTCTACAGAGCAGGTATAAACATAGCAAAAATGCTTCATTATAAAATGAAAATGTAGCTGTGTGGATGTAGCCTCAGCCTTGATACATGGTTCACGCTCTGCCAGGTCTACTGGGGTACCCAGACGTGGTACTTAATTCTCTAGATTCCACTAATTGGGCTAAGTTGAACTAAGTTCACTATTCAACATATCTTCAAACTGCATGCAGAGAAATACAGCATCCAGTTTGCTTTATTTCCAACCCGGTTTTCCAGTCTTTTTTATCTTCAAGTACATATTAGCTGTTTTTAAACATTCATTCAAACAGTCATTTTGGGTTAATCACTCGTACTTTTCTCCTGCTCACTCCACTGTCTACAGTCAAAGTGAGAGCACACCCTGAGAAGGGTTCAGGGGACATCACGGGGATGCAGGTCACGACCTGCCATGTTACGCTCTAACTCTGATTGTCACGTTGATGGAGAGGGAAGAGACCGGAAAATTAGCAAGCTAACGTAAATTTTAATGATATGTACTGGGCCGTGAAAATGTGAGTTTGAGCATTTGTGTGTGTGTGTGTGTGTGTGTGTGTGTGTGTGTGTGCGAGGAGTTATTTTCTCCCGGAGCAAACGGAAACCATTGTTTAAGCCACAGCATTTGTCTCATAAGTGTTTGCTGTTGTGGGAATGCTGTGGTTTTGGAATCATAGAGCAAGAACATTGTCTTACACTAACAGAAACAGAAACAAAGTGCGGAGGGAAGAAAGAGAAAAGAGCAAGAGAGGACACGGTATAGAGACAAGACATATAAGTAAAACAGACACAGAAAGACAAAAGAACCAGAAAGAATTTGCAAACCGGAGTTAATAAACTGGAGGGAATAAAATAAACTATATGAGAGAGAAATAGACAATGAGATACAGATACAAAAAGAGGAAAAGCAGAGAGAGAGTCCACATACAGTGAGCAGAGACAAACCAAAGAGAAGAACTTAAGGAAAATTCAGAGATACACAGAGGAGGAGTTGTGAGAAGACAGGAGGAAAAAAGAGAGGACAAGAGGAAGAGGTGACTTCTCCCATGTCTGTCTTTTTTTTCTGTGATCTTTCTCAACCTCGGGCTGTGCATATCCCCAGGCCAGCCTGCCGTTGGAATTTACAGTCCTGTGGGCCTGCCTGCTAATAAAACACATGTGGACTTGTAGAGGAATGGGGAGGGACAGGGGCCTGAGAACAGCCTCTCTCTGTATCCCAGCTCTTACAGCACATCCATACATACACAGGAACAAACCCATTCATACGTACATTTACCGACTAATGCAAACCCAGACACATTCATGTGCTTGTTGACCAGTTAACTGCACATTAGTGATTCTGCTTCTATAAACTGCTGCAGTTGTTTCTGAATATGCATACATATGGATATACATATAGCTTTAGTATTCTGCCACCACCACACAGGAACACAAAGTGATATAGTTGCCATTTCCTTTACTTTTACACAATCCCTTCAAATGTTGCGGTTGGTGATTATTTTGGTCTTACAAATCAACATCTATCCATGTTATATGTACCAATGCAAACTATTGTAAATTCAGCATCAGAAAAAAACGAGACTAAGAACCATGGAAGTGACTCTTGTAAGGTTGTATGTTTAGCTCAAAGCACCCGCCGCCATACCTAATGTCATCTAGCTAACATGGCCATAATGGCAATATCAACGTGGTGATGTTAAGCGGGTATACTGCTTACCATTATAACCATCTTGATTTAGCATGCCTGCATTGGAACATTTCTTAATTAGCACTTAACACAAATTTGAGACTGATGGGAATGCCATTAGTGAACATAAACATCATTTTGATGTGATGATGGCACTAGATGAAAAGTCAGGGGTGCAGAAATGTCATAAGGATTCAACCTCAGGGGACCGTGAATTTATGTACAAAATTGCGTGGTAATCCATCTAATAAAGCTCAGTTCAACCAGGGAGTAAGTCTTCATGCTTCATTCATTCACAACTCTCTCTCCTATTCACTCTCTCTCTTCCTGCCTCTACGATCAGCTGACCATGAGATCACCAATCAGATTCTGCCCACAATCAGCCAATCATGCAGCCAAACTTTAATTCTATTCTCCTCTCTGCTGCTGTCAGCTGTCATTTCAGTACACAAATCGCTGCGGCCCTCCTCCACCACATTCTCCTCCTGCTCACCAAATGCAGGGTCAGTTCAAGCTCAGCAGAAGTCTCATCAGCTTTTCTTCACCCCTTTTTCACCACCACTAGTGTCGATACGATGGGATCTTGCCGCCAAAGATTTTTCAGATTTCTTAAATTCATTATACAATGTCAATAAATTATTGTTCACCCAAATAGAGTCTTTTCTGATTGAAATAGTTATAGATATATAATAGTATTTCAGCCTAGACCTCCCTGACATCGCCTGCCCTAATCCATTCGTGTGGTTAATACACATGAAGCTAAGAAATGTACCATGTAAAACAAAGGCAAAAAAACACTTTTTTGTCACTTAACACATTTTATTATTATGTGAAAAAACCCTCATTCTTAGAAAAACCTTTCTGGTGAACTCAATATAAAACACAGTAGTGCAGATCAAAAATTTTCAAAATACAATATTGACATTTAAGAGAGCTCCTCAAATGTTCCCCTTGTCTCTCATTGCTAAGCACATAAAAGTTGTCCTGGGATCAGTTCAAACCATTTATTCCAAAATTTGTAAAGTGGATCATTGGGGGATTAGGCTACAAATGTTCCACACATGTCATTGATTTTTACTCGGCAGAGCAGAGAACACTGGCCAGAGCAAAGTAGCCTCAAGTTCAACTGAAATCCGTCCTGTTTGTCTTTCCTCCATTCTGGTATGAAATAACAAGTGACATGAAGAATACACGCAGATCTTCTTTAACCATTTGTAAAACTGTGTCTCACTGTCTACCCTCTGTTATTCATAAACATACAGGATCTCTGTCATGCTTGTTCTCCCTTTATCTTGTCCTATTATTTCTCTTTCTCTGTGATTCATCCTCCAGCTGTCCACAAAATATGTCCTTGCTCAGCTGACGCACTCAAGGATTATCCCCTGCATAGAAAACCTTGCAATTAAATCTTTTATATACTTGCCTCAAGAGGAGTGTGTGTCTGTCAGAGGAAAAGAGAGGGTGTGCATGCCTGTGTCATGTGTGCAGTATTGCTTCAAGCAGAGATCCTGCTTCCAGTTGAGGCCCTTCTGAGTTTTGTTAGACCACAGGGGGTCGAGGAGAGACACACAGAGATAGAGAACCCTGTCACCAAAACGTCTCCAACTCACCCTCTCTCCTCGTTAATCTCCAGTCCTCAGAGAGTCTACAGAGATGCACGTCTGGTAAAGAAATATACTCATGCTGGCCTGTTGGTGATCATAACCGTTAAGTGATGAGAACACAGAAACCAGTGTCATCCATACTGTAATAAAAAGCACTGACTCTGACTGACTAGATAATATTATCTGAAAAGTCAACTTGTCATTGCAATGAAATCTTTGTAAGTATTTTATAATTAGTCTAGGTTTGAAGGTTTTGTGCAGATTTTAAAATAAAGCATGCATGACTAATACTAACCTAAAAGCTCAATTCACTGTGGAGTAGATGAAAGGATTGTTCAGGATTCTTTTGAGTCAGTAACATTTAGTAAAATGTCAGCCTTTTTACTAAACCTGTACATTTTAGCCACTTGTAGGCAGTGCAACAAGCATATTAGCTTATAAAGTTGGTAAAATGTGTTGGCTAACAATTGCTTACAGCATTCATTTGAAGTGTGTCTGGAGCGTTTTCCCAGGGTCCTATGTTCCCTAGGTCAGTATCCTCATAATATGACATATTTAGGAGGAACAGATTTTTACCATTTAAACTGCATCTGAAACATCCATCTCACCTTAAGTTCTTTTGCAATTGCACTTTGAACTGCAAAGTTACCCCATATCAATCTCTTACAATGTTAATTTATATCAAGAGAAACACATGCTCATAAGACCATAGCAACACAGGACCCTGGGAACATGAGCTCTTTGTGTCTACCTGATGAATTCAATTCAACCCCAGTAGAGATATAAGAGTCTTAAGTGGCTAAATGATCTGCTAAGTTCACCAGCTAGTTGCTAACCTTTTGCCATGTTGTGCCGGTACAGTTAGCATTAGGTTGTGTTTTAGAGCTTTTTCACAGAAAACACCTGCATGCTGCAGCTAGAAAAGGGTTTATGAAAGCAGTTCCCTACAGCGTTACACAGCGTTGGTTCACTCAACTCTGTGTACCGCTGTAGGGAACTGCAGACTCTGGTGATGTAGCTATATCTTTGGGTTAATTACTTGGAACAACCCCTTTCACATGACACATAGTCATTTGATTCATTGTAAATATAAATATATTTATTAGAGCATCAATGACAGGATTTTAATAATTAATCATATTTAATAATTCAACTTCTAACCATTTCAAACAGTACTATTACTTTATACTTCTACATAAATTACGTACAATAATGGTCACAACTACCATGACCTAAATGTACTTGCCCTTTCTGTGGACTTTCTTTATTTGGACTTACTTTATTTGAAAGGCTACATGATCAGTTTGAGTTATGGCTTTTGAGACTTGTGAAAAGTCTGACACCAGCCTCGGGACTTGTTTTGACACTGAGACATGATTTTTCACATGTTATATAATTAGGAGGAGTCAAACAAAGAGACAGCACAGTCAGGGCTTCGAAATTTTTCTCCTTTGTTTCTCAAGCTGTCCCGCTTCATCTGGACATACAGACCATGGATGGGGGTTGGGACGGACGCAAGTGAGGTCAAATTAAGGCTAAGGCTGAGTCTGTATATCATTAGGATGACGGCAAATAAAGATGGAGGGATAGGGAGGGAGTGTCTAATGATTAGCTAGAATGTCCGAATGTATATCCAGTAGAAGTGTCCTTGAGAAAAACTAGACAGGAAATCAGCCAATCACTGCAAGAAAGTGTTTGCGAAATGTCAAAAAATACTACATGAAGGGTACTGAGACAACTCAATCCACACATTATAGACAGACCCAGTATCACACACAAAAAGTATTGTGAGTGGGGGGATGGGAATTGTACAGTACTGGAGTATTGTGCGTCACAAGTAATTGTACAGTATAAGGGCTTCATGTCAGTGGAAGGAGGGGCTGGAACGGTTATTTGCTCGCTGTCTGTACATTTTCTTTGTGCAATCTGTGATAATGAGGAGGATAGAGTAGACAAGGCTGCAGTATATAGGCCACAGAGCAGGATTAATATATTCATTCATCTCCATCGCTGAAAATTAATGAACTGTGTGACTTGTTTGTGGGCTCATTAAAGCATATAAACTTGAGGGCTTATTCGTGTTCTAGACATATTTACGTAATTTTAAAAAATCATAGACCCACTGACAATGTGTGTCATTTTGTAAAGGCAGGTTTAACATGTTTGCCCGTCCCAGGGTGGATATCTTATTATGAGATGAAGCAATTTTGTGGGGCACAGCAGACACAGGCATGTGGAGGGGGCTTCAGCCTTGTCACAAGGAATCTTCTCACTGTGTGTAAAGAGGAAATGAGTATTTAGTTTAGGAAACTTCCCCTACTTGTGTGAGTTATATCAACTGTTTCATTTGAATACCTTTAAGCATTTACAGTTATCAAAAAGAATAACTGAGGTAATTAATTTGCCAGTTTTTTATTTTTATTTCTCTCTGTAAATAATGATCTATGTGCTGCTGCACTGGAGGTTTTTGCATGCTGACTAAAGTTATATTATTTGTCACCTGTGGAGAAAAAAAATGTAAAGACTTTAAATTTGCAAAACATAAGGAGTTGCACAAGAACTCAAATTATTGCACCTTTATTCTAAAAATAACTAATGATTTTAACTTTGGCTCATGCTTACAATTTGTCCTTTGTCCATTTGTTTTTCATGGGCCTAGGTAGCATGACTTAACATCTTGAAGACAACGATCTCATTTTATTTTTTTGTGTGTGCAGATGCTTTTCTCTGTTTTCGCATGTCCGTGTCTCTGTGAATTTATTTCTTAGTTGTGTGAACATTAGGCTTTTGAGTGCAGGCTGGGCTTGTGTAAATTTGGTTTACACAAACCTATAATTGCTTTCACATCTCTGATCCTTGCTGCAGGCCTGTTCTTCCTGTGTCATGCTGCCGCAGTGTCAATAGCATGCCAACCCACACTATTACATACATAATTGATCATCTCCATGGTGACGTGGAACCTGAGGAGTCATCAGGTGACCCAGGTGATCTTGATTGCATACACAGGTTTCTTATCTGATTATGTTGTAATTGTGTAATTTTCGTAATTGTTTAATAACTTACTTGTAATTAAAACTAACTGATATAACATTTCTGTCAATGATAAACCTGATTAAGAGATTTAATTTGGTCCAGGTAGCACTTGTCATTTCCAATAAGTGTGATGCAGTTAATTTTGCCTAAATTCCATATATTTGGAAAATTACTAAACAGGACATTGTAATTAGATGAGTAATCAGTGAAGAGGCAGGTGAATCCGTCACAAATGATTTGTATAAAGGCCACATTGGTCAGACGAATCATCGCATTATCCTAATACAGGATGTCTTTTCATAGAAAAGAGGTCATGCTCAATAATACAAAATATTTTTGAATTTTTAATGTCATTATGAATAAAGTGCTGTTGGCCCTTAGGCCCATCTATGTATGCCTTTTGATCTAACCATGTTTTTATTTGAAGTGTGCATAATATGAAACCATGAGAGTGAAAAACATCATGGAAAAGCATGCTTCCTGTACATGAACTACACATAATATGAGCAGGTGCGTTTGTAGGCATAAATCACATTACATCTGTTACGCATAACTATGCAGTAGTTATACTGTAAGCTGTAAAAAAGTAAGTGGGGTGAAAGTGTGCCACAGGTTGAAGTATGAAAATAAACTATCATTGCCAGAGGTGCACATGTGTTTCAGCGTCTGATAGGTTGAGGAAAGCTGCAGTTTGACAGTGACAAGTTGAGACTGATGGGCTTGTGCTTGAGGACGAATGAAAAGTCACCCAGAGTTCAGACAGAGCTGTCCGTCTCTCTGTCTGTCTGTCTGGCCGATGATCGATGTGAAGTGTCTTTTTGCATAATGTGAAAATCTCAGCGGAGTCAGCCAGAAAGGTTACAGCTTAAAGTGAACAAAAGGGGCTGGGGTGGAGGGTTGGCATTCAGTGGTCATCAAAATTAAAAAGGTTAGAGGAAAACTATATGGAATGTAAAGCAGGGGCAGTCATTTAAAAGATTTGCCTTTCTCTATCAACAGCTAAGGAATTAGGATGGTGAGGTTTTCACAAAACAGAGAGAATAGACCAGAACCTACTGAATGATGAACCGTAAATAAAGAAAAAATTCTATGAAGGCATATTGTTTTGGAATTTAATCATTTGTACAATACATTTCTTGATTAGTCGCCCTCCTGTGCAGAACAGTTGGTGCAGGAAAGATATAAAAGTCAACACAACCAGTGTGACTCCAGTAAAGCTGGTGAGCTGGGAATACAAACATTGTGGTGTGATATTGCAAGCCTAACTAGATCTCAGTTTGTCCACTAATCTGCATATGCCCACTTAGAATTACTTAATTCTGCAGGGCAGCAGCACAGAGGGATAGGGGTCAATGTGTTGCGTGAGCTAACCGATTTGCCCTATAGCTGTTTCGGTGATGCTATGGACTGATTTTGACAAACATGTGACTGAATGGATTCATCTGACGTTGACACACACTGCTGCCCGTGGGAAAAAGCACATTCTACATGGTGGATCATTTAATCCGGAAAATAAAGGCTTTGCATGCAAGTGGGACCCTGTTGGAAGAAAGCAAACAATAAGAAGCATTTACAAGTCCTCCAAACTAAACAACATAATAGAACAGAGTTTGTCATTGTCTTCCAAAATGACCATTATTAGTGTTTTCTGATCGGGTGCCCCTTTGGCAAGACCACAGTGTCAGTGTCTTTTACAAAAATTGTTTGTAAACTTTTTGATTTAGGTTTGGAAAAGACTTTGCGACAGTAGTTCTGCCTTTGTTTCTAATGGGCAACAGCCATTATTTGGCATGCTCACAAATGTCCTTGTCAGGAATATGTTGGGAACATTCAATTTCAATTTCAATTTTATTTATATAGCGCCAAATCACAACAACAGTTATCTCACAGCGCTTTTCATAAAGAACAGGTCTAGACCGTACTCTGAAATTATTTACAGAAGCCCAACAATTCCCACCAAGAGCAAGCACTAGGTGACACAGGCAAGGAAAAACTTCCTTTTAAGAGCCAGAAACCTCGAGCAGAACCATGGCTCAGGGTGGGAGAGAGAGAGACAGAGAGACAGATGATTGTTATGTTATATGTATGATGCTTTGGCAATATTGTTCAACAGTCATGCCAATAAAGCAAAATTGAATTGAATTGAATTGACAGAGGGCAAGAGAAAGAGAGAGAGAAGGACAGAGAGAGAGAGAGCAGAGGGAGGCAGCCTACACAGTATACACATAGAGGTACAGACAATAAAGGTAATGTTGCTATAGACTGAATGAAAATGGTACAGATATTTATAGTAATGTTAATGATAATAGCCATAGGACCAGCAACAGCAGTTGCAACTGTAGCAGAGGGCGTCAAGCAGGAACACGGGAGCAGCAGGAGACTCCCAACCACAGATCCAGAATCCACAGCTCCAGAGCCAGGAACACCCGCAGGAAGCAACAGGAGGAGAGAGGAGAGGGACGAGAAAGCACACCACCACGGGAAAGGGAAGAAGTCGAGTTAGTAACATGCATTAATGGGATGAGGTTGCACTCAGAGAGAGAGAGAGAAGAGGAGAGAGGAGCTCAGTGCATCATGGGAAATCCCCCGGCAGTCTAGGCCTATAGCAGCATAATTAAGGGATGGTTCAGGACTCACCCAAGCCAGCCTTAACTATAAGCTTTATCAAAAAGGAAAGTCTTAAGCCTACTCTTAAATGTAGAGATGGTGTCTGCCTCCCGAACCCAAACTGGAACCTGGTTCCACAGGAGAGGAGCTTGATAGCTGAACGCTCTGGCTCCCATTCTACTTTTGGAGACTCTAGGAACCACAAGTAACCCTGCATTCTGGGAGCGCAGTGCTCTGGAGGGGTAGTAAGCTACTATGAGCTCTTTAAGATAAGATGGTGCCTGACCATTAAGAGCTTTGTATGTGAGAAGAAGGATTTTAAATTCTTTTCTAGATTTTACAGGAAACCAATGCAGAGAAGCTAAGACAGGAGAGATATGATCTCTTTTACTGGTTCCTGCCAGTTCTCACATAGAGGTCAAATATTAAACTAACAAAATCCAGTTTGTTTCCTCAATCGACATACCTAAAATGACTTCAAGTGACATACTTTTTTGAAAAGTATAATTTGCTGTTATAATGCTCACGTACATAGGTAAAACATCCTTCAAAAACCTGGTGAACGGTAAACATGTTCTTGTAAGGACACTATGATTTCTGTTGTTTTCAAATAAACTGAGCCTACTTGGTGGTGGCCGATACTGCTGGTGGGAAAATTGAAAACACTTCTGTTTGTAAACAAGTAATAATAGCATTTACAAAAACATGACCCACTTTAGGCCTATGTGTCTTCTTGTTCTCCAAATACCCTCTCAACATACAGTAAATCCACATAATTAACACTTAATCCTGAATGCACAGATTAAAAAACAAAGGGCTGGCTAGTCCTGCAGAATTTGGAGCATTGCTTGTTATTGTACAGCAGCTCTTTGTATTACCACTTTTACTACCCTCTAACAATGTTAGCCATTTAATTTACAATGACTCTTAATGTGGTTCATGTGGCCTGTACAGACCCCCAGGCTGTGGAGTGATGTCGTCTGTTGCTCTGCAGTCCACCTTTTAATTACCTGGTTTATTTTAAAAATACTTTACAAATAAATTTGACATTGCTTGATGTGATGGATGTGCGGTTAACTTCATGCATGGCGGGCGGCTTCTGAAGAGTTTTAGGCTCTGAGTGTAAAACAGCCCTGCTAGTACTTGGCCTTTATATTTACATTAAGCTTTTAGCTGCAGGAGGCCACGCCACTGGTGCGGCTTTAATGAACACCACAGCAACAGCAGGCAGTTAGACACACATACATAAAACGCACATGTAAAGTCACAAAAAACAGCATATGTAGGCTACGCACAGAGAAAACACATGCATGTATGTATGTGTGCACACTCATGGTCACTCAAGCAAACGAGGTTAATCAAGACAGCATTACCCCCCCTTCCCCCCCCCCAAACCTGCCCTCTTGTTACTTCTCACCACTAAGAAAGACGTGGTGCACATTTACGCACAACGCATAACGTCATTAACATCAACGAGATTACATGAATCTAGCGACACTCCCACGGGATCGGTCAGGATGAACTGACAGCAACCTCTAAAATCATGAAATGAAAATTGGTTAATGCATGAATCCATAGTCTATAGAAATCTATTTATGCATGATCCCTCAGCTACCTATTAAGAAGAGCCAAGCTTCACTGTAGTTTGCACCCTGCTTACAATTTCCAATTGGATTCCCACAACGGGAAATAACGTTAGTCTTGAAATTGTGAAATTGTAATGGGTATAATATTACCAATTTTTTTTTTAGTAATGCGTTATATTACTACATTACAGCAAAAAGCAATACCTTACTGTGTGTAAAAACTGCCCATGGACATGGATAGGAACTGACTGTCTGCTAATTTGCTGTTGTTATTCAAGCATTCCTTGCACAGCACATGTATACAGGTTACCTTGATAATGGAGGAAGAGTTGCCACTTGAAATTTGCAATTTGATGGGTCCTTAATTTCAGCTGTTGCCACATAGCTAATTAAGCTAACAATGGTTTCACTAGTTGATTGAAAACCCAGTTTCCATTTGACTTTTCAATGTTTTAAGCTGAGTCGTTTTAAAACAAGAGCTCTGTACAGGGTCAAATGTTATCATGCTGATAGAGGCTACAGCTGCTTGCATCACAGGCAAAAAAAAATCAGCATTCTGACCAGATGATCTGTTATAGACATCAAAATAAAGAAGCAGTGCTTGTGTTGCATAGTAAACCTAGTCCTAGTAGCCTGTTATAAGAATGATAAGGAAAAATAAAACTGTTATTTTATCCTAACTGTTTGATTAATTTATCCTTTACTGTATGTTTGACTTTTATTGTTGAAAAAGTCCTTTTTGTGACTTTTCTTTAGCATACTCTCTAGCGCTTCTCTTCATAAGATTCCACCCCTGCTTTTAAGTTATACCAGCTGACAGAACTGAGCATGGTAATGTGGAGCTCGAGGGGGCACAGTGATACAGACTACCCTTCTTTCCATGACTAACCCCCCAGGCCTGGAAAGAATGGCTGAGCTGCTTTATGGACCAACGTTGGGTTTCATTGTGAGTCAATTGGGTGTGAATAACAAGCTTGGGCTTTCTACAGGACACAGTTGGGCATTAAGAGATGATCTGCAGTAAACAAACGATCAGAGAGTGTGAGGGACAAACTGTGCAGGACTAGAGAGACTTAAACACACAATATAGTAGTGAGGTCAATGAAGAAAGGATTATCTTGTATCAGCCAGAAACTAGGGAAATCTGTTTTATGCATTAGTACTTCTTCTGATTCATTTGAAATGGATAGCGTTCAGAGGTTGTGTTATTTAGAGTTAGACAGATTACTCAGAACTCACATTCAAATTCATTCAGGCAGGGCCGGAGGATTTGAAGCAGTCCAAATCAGCATATGTTTTCTTCCCCCTCTGCCTAAGTCAACAGTAATCGGGCCAGTAAGTCAATGAATAGTGTCTTTATTCCACATGGATGGCTGCAGCAGGGATCTACTCAAAAATATCTCCTAGGTGGTCTCAGTTCAAGTGTAGACTGGAGCAGAAGGGAATTAGTGACAGAAATCTTGTCGTTTTATTCAAAATGAATAGATTAGCTATGCATAAAAAGGGAAACATGTTTCAGGTTGCCTTGAAAACTGGATTTGGAGGGAGCCCAGTAACAACATTAAAAAGATGTAATGTGATTACCAGGCTGTTGGTTGGTGCATGGATGTGACTTTAAAAGCTGCAGACTTATGATTGTGACACTTCTTGGTAGCAAGCAGCTTAACTAGTCGAGGTGTCAGAGTTGTGGCGTGCACAAAGAGGGGCATAATGAAACATGATGTATGGTTTTGTGAGACTGGGAGCTGGTTGGCAGGAAATGCACATCCATCAAACCAACAGCGAACCTTTTTAGTCTCTGACTAAACACTTTAAATTGCACTTAATTTGATTGACTTTTGCAAAAGGACGTTTCCAAATCAAATTTGCACGTGATGCCTAGCCTTGTCTTGTGTTTCTGCATTTTGACAGCTGAATGTAATTCACAATACAAGTAATTTGGTAGATAGATTTTTTCCAACATGAACAAACTATTTTTTGTGGGACTTTTTTTGTGGTTTTTTGTATTTGTAAATTATACCCACTGAAGAATGAAAGTGTGAATGTAAATTTGACAATCTTGAGGAGCCAAAGTATCTATAGCCACGTCAGCGTTTCTGTTTTTCTGGACTTAAACACAGTGGTGCTTTGTGCTAAATGCTAACATCAGTATGCTTACATGCTCACAGTGCAAATGCTGCTGTTTAGCAGGTATCATGTTAACCCTATTCAGAATATTAATTTAGCATGTCAGCATGTTAACATTTGCTTGCACATTATGCATATAAGTAGAGCTGAAAATATTTTTTAAAGATATCTGGTAATAAACTACACCACTAGAAGTGAAAGTGGGTTTTTGACTTAATGATTGCACTAGATGTGAAATTACAGGATCACCAAAGTGATTACAGTTCATCCTCTTGGGAAGATGAATGTCTGTACTAAATTTATTGGCAATGCAGCGAATAGTTGCAGAGATTCACTAAAACACAACAATGTCAATCTCATGATTGGTGGTGCTGATCACCAAGTTCCCTGGCATTCATCCTCTGAAGATCATGGATGTCTGTACAAGATTCCATGTCAATCCATCCTATAGTCTTGGTGGACTAACAAACACGCCAATATTGACATTTATAAAGCCATGCCACAAGCATGGCACCATTAACTATCTCAGAAAATGCTTTTAATATGTAAAGCAGTAAGTATGCCAATGTTTTGCAAAGAAACCTCTAAATGTCTGAGAACTATTGGCAAGAAACTGCTATCTCAGGATTTTCTGCTATGTTTCTGTCAGCGCCAAAACATTTCAGAACCATTAAATGTAACACACGCGACCTTGTAAATGTCTTTGTTTTGGTTGTGGTGAACTGAGGTCACCCTGTGTTGTGTCCTTAGGCTAAATGAGCCTGGTGAGTTCCAAAGAGGGCAAGAGTCCATCTGAATGGTCTCAGAGCTGATTATTCGGCAGATGTAGTCTACACAATGCAATTTAAGCAATTAATAATTCTGTTGGGATGAACGAGATAAAATTTTTTTTCTTAATTGGACGTTGTTTGTGTAAAGTTTGGGCTGTCAAGTTCGATGTGGTGTGCAGACCGTTGAGTCAAGCCTGTAGGTCCAGAGTGTCGCCACTGGTTCCCCCGAGGACTAATGACCTTTGACCTTCTGGTAGCGAAGAGGTCACCATGCTTTGACCTCGGCAGTTACAAGGGTGCATTCCCACTGAGAGGGCTGAAGACCTGGAACCCCAAGGCCACAAAAACACACATTTAGACAAACATATGTGCGCGTGCACACACACACACACACACACACACACACACACACACACACACACACACACACACACACACACACACACACAGACACACACTTAAAAGCATAAACACATTCAAAATACTCATTGAGCTCCTGTCATTGTTGAGTCAGCAAAAACAAACTCCTAGGGTGCTTCATTTTGATAATCAAGTTTGACTTTGAAGGTTTTTTGTGAACATTATTAAATTTCCCTAGAGTCACAAAGTCTGGCACGGCTTTATTAATTAGTGCAATGAGTAGCGAGTGATTTACGGTGGGAGTCTTTGGTGTCAGAGTTTAGAGTGGGGGAAATAGGTGTCATTAGTCTGCGAGACTCTCTAAGTAGTGGCCATATACACATAATGAAAGCTTTCATTAGGAATCTGGGAGGATTGGTTGTGTAAGGTGAGTAAGCGCGTGTGTGTATGTGTCTGTGTTGTGGCAGTATGATATGCATGAGAGTATGCACGAATGCTTGTTTATGTGTGCGTTTTTATTTGGCTTTGTTGGGCTTCCTCTCTCATCAGGGTTACTGTATTTGGCAAAGAGCAAGAAGTTTCATCAACACAAGTCTGTTTTCTCTCACAAAAACAGAATTTCCTTTCTCTTTTCCTCAGCTTAACCTCTCATTTATTTGTCCCTTTACCACCTTCACCGCCAAGCTTTCAGATAAGTGCTTGTCAATTTTGACAAGTCAAAGTGAAAGCACTACATGTTTCAGAAAGGTCATTTCTCCCTCACCCCAAACGACTTGCCTGTCCCTCCCACCAGAATCTGTCTCCTCCTCTATGTTTCTATTTCAAACACATTTATTTACTATTTATTTACTCTGTCTACCAGTATTTACATTTTTCATGTACTCAAGCCATTTCCTGCTGATTCCTAGTTACAGGCTTGCTGCATGTGCATATCATACAAACAGTACTTTATATATACAGCAGGTTGATGGTTTTACCATGCTTTAGGAGTGGAGAACAGTGTGGCACTGTGCACTGATGTGAAGCAATAGTGTTTTACATGGTGATCTGATTAATGTGATTAGTTAATTTAACAGATGATGCTTTCTTCCCTGAGTGCTCTCAGGTGTTTGCTAATTTGTGGCTAGCATGTGTGTATTCAGCTAAGTTGATTAGGATTGCAGAAAAATAAAGGATAAATCCAAGTGGCAATAGCTGCAACCATGTATGCACATACATCCACGCATTCATGTATTCACGCATTCATGCATTCACACATTTACACAAATGCACAACCTCATGAGTGTGTACGACAAACGGTTCATGAGTTATGAAAATGGACATGGCAAGGTGGTATGTGTGTGTGTGTGTGTTTGTGTATGTCTGTCTGTGTGTGTCTTTCTACAAAGTTATGTGAATCCATTTCCATTATGTGCCTTTTGCAATAGGCCTCTCCCATTACCACGCATGTCACTCCATTGCTGTGTGACCTCCACTGGCTACCCATGGCCTCCAGAATCAGATTCCAGTCACTAATGCTTGCATACAGAGTGACTACTGGGACTGAACCCATCTACCTAAACTCTATAATACAAATTTACATTCCTTCTCGGCCACTACGCTCCTACCATGAAACCCACCTGGCTAGGCCATCCCTTCACATAAAGCAATCCCAGTCCCGGCTATTCGCATCTGTGACACAACGATGGTGGAACGAGCTACCACATGTCATCAGAGAAGGGGCATCCCTCTCTAACTTCAAGAAGCTCTTGAAAACTCATCTCATCTTATTAATATGTATTGTCAGTTGTAGATCTCGTGCTTTATTTGATGCTTTGTTGATGATTGTATGTTGTTCCTCAAATGTTAGTCGCTTTGAATAAAAGTATCTGCCAAATGAGTAAATGTAAATGTTAGCTTTTTAGCCAATTGCCATGAACACAAACCACAAACAGATGCCCCCTCAAACACACTCATTAAATTAATTTTAAATGTTTTAAATTTGTTAATAAAGGTTGCTAGTCCCAAATGTCCAAAGGGTTCTTGGAATTTCATATGAGAGATATATTTGGGCCCAGAGCCACAGAGTGATTTACAGACAAGCAGCAAGATTTTGAAGTCAGTTCTCTGAGTGACTGATAGCCAGTGTAACGTTTTAAGAACGGGTATAATGTGGTCATATTTCCTAGTTTTCCTCAGGACCCTGGCAGCAACGTTCTGAATATGTTGGAGTCACTGAATAGCCTTTTTTGAAAGCGATGTGAATGGACCACTGCAGTAATCCAATCTACTGGAAATAAATGCATGTATAGGCTTTTCTAGGTCTTGCTTGGACAGTACTCCTCTGATTCTAGCAATGTTTTATAGATGGGACAACTGAAATTTAAATCTGAATCCAGGATAACACCAAGGTTTCTGGCTTGACTCTTAGTTATGAGAGACAGGGAGTTAAGGTGAGAGCCAACATTTCGTCTTTCTTTCTGTGGTCTAAAGACAGGTATCTTGGTCTTATCTGTATTTAGCTGGAGTAAATGTTGATTCATCCAGTCACTAAGTTGCTCAATGCAGTTATATAAAGATCCAACAGGTCTATAGTCACTAGTCATTTGTAGAAGAAGTATAGAATTGCGTGTCATCAGTGTGATTATGATAAGATACTTTATTATTTTGTATTATTGGCTTAAAGGGAGCATATAGAGGTTAAAGCTAAACTAGTACAACTATACTAGATTAGACAACAATCAACACTTTGAGGTGATTTTGGGGAAACTCACAGTAGACAAATAACTAACTAAACTAAATTTGTTAACAAGATTGTTAAATCAAATGTTACCATTAAATTATTATCAAATGCTAGCAATTCATATATTAGCAAGATTACCTTTTTGCGAGAATAGTAGGTGTTACCTTCTTCAAATAGCATGTCCTGTTGACTTTTCATATTTTCACAGGCCACCTGCCTCATGAATGAAAATCCAATAACCTCTTCTGTGAAATGTGAATATATGCAGCACAATCACACTGAAGTGTTAAGTAATGAGCAGTGCTCACTGCCCACATGAGTGCTGCTTAACTGCCAGTTGATGAAACTACAGTGAATCTGCACTTGCATGACAAAACTCAGCAAACACTCTTTCTGACACACACACACACACACACACACACACACACACACACACACACACACACACACACACACACACTGCCGGTACAAAGCAGCCAATTAACCGCAGACAGCACCAGTTCATCATTAACACTGTCTCTCAGTGTTTGTGTGTGTGTGTGTGTGTGTGTGTGTGTGTGTGTGTGTGTGTGTGTGTGTCTGTGTGTACACAGAAGGATATCTAACCTTATGTAATCTGTGTATATCCTGTAGGCTTGTCATCTGTTGGTAAATTAATCATTAAGTCCTGCTGCTGCACTGAACCATCTCTGGCCTCCATTTTTTTTTCAAGCTGTGCTTCAAGCTGTTCTTTTACATAATACTAAATCTAGTGTAAAGCAAAAATATATTTTCTCCATTTTGCATACAGTCACTTTTACAACAATTACTTTTTTGACTAAGATGTTCTTGCTCTGACACTTGACTGTTAAAAAAATACAAGCTGTAAGTCAAACACCTCACCTCTCTGCAACACTAACACCTCTCAAGAAAATGAACCAAAATTAGACATAAACCAAAGGTTACAGGAGATAGAGATGCATTTGGGAAAAAACTAAGAGCTTATCCACAGGGGCATCTTCTGATGGCTTCGGTCCCCAGAGACTCATTGATCTCAGCAGCAGGTTTTATCTCAATTCCTGTCTTCCCTGCTGCAGCACACAGATGGTTATGTTCCTTCAAACAGCTTAAAAGGTTCCTTAAAAGCACCTTGAGAAGAGTGGAAGATTTGTGCTTTAGCAATAATAAAATAAAAAAATAATAAAATATATTTGTCAGTTCTTCTTCTTTGTCTCAGTGCAAATTATTTATTTCTCTTTTTCTCTCATCACACACACGCACACGCACGCGCGCACGCGCACGCGACGCATACACACACACACACACAAACACACACACACTCGGTGGGAGTTGGCTGCCATGGCGGATGAGTGTGTGTGTGATGCCAAGGCAGCAGCCTGGTGTGTGCAGTGACTGTGAGTCATAACTAGCAAGAACACAGCAAGGAGTCATGGCACCTAGTCATTACAACACAAAAAGCACACGTACACGCACACACACACACACACACACCACACACACTACAGGGGTCCAGACAAGGATGAAACCAGGTGCAGTGCAGATGCAGTAGTTACTTTGATTCAAGTTGGAATCCGCCTGTTTTGAGTTTTCCCTCTCCATCACGCTGTCTGTTTGTATATCTCTCTCTCTGTCTTTATTATTATTTATTTCTTATTCATCTGTACTCACTTCAAAGTTACATGATCTTCCACCCACTGAAACAATGGGCCTTAGCACCTTCAAACAACACAATCTTGCTGAAAAAGATCAACCAAACAAAAAATAACCTCAGCAGACATTAAGTCTCCTTGTTTGTATGCTTGAGGTGTGGTGGTGGTGATGACGTGCTCAGTTGCAGAAATCTATGGTGGGGCGCCACATGCATAAATGCGGGTTTAGGTCTGTGAGCCTGCATGCACACGTCAGCATTCATTGCCAGCGTTTGCATTAAAAGCCCCTATTAATGATCTAGAGAAGTGATTAGATGGAGGAATCGGTGACTTTTCCCTCTTCTGCAGTTGCTAAGCTGTAAATGTCAACTGAGGGGAGCACAGCTGGTTAGCACAGCACAGCATGGCACTGCTCTGGTGGCTTTATGCCTGACTGGACTCTAATGTAGCATAGTGAGCTGCAACACAGATCAGGTAGATCGCAAATGCAGAACTTCAGAACAAAATCAGATAGTCATCATTTGAAAATTGTGAGCCTAGTCTAATTACTGGGTGAATGGACAGCAGTAAATACCCCTTTATGACAATAAAGAATTAACAGACATGTTCGACTGGACTGAAGTCAACTAACAAATGGTAAATCGTAACTGAAAACAAGGTTTTTGACTGTTTTGCTCGTCCCTGTAATGAGACTGTTTGTAGGGCGTCCACAGCACAAATGCAAATAGAGCGAGATTAAATGATCCCACAAGATGGAGAGTCATTAAAACAAGTATCTCGTGATCCCTGTGCTGCAGCAACAAGGTTGTAAACAACATATGGGTTCCCGAGGGTGGTATCTTTACTTACAGATAGTTTGTTAGTAGATGCACCGTGCGACTATGGGTGAATGAAAACCATCCCATCCCTTCTCTGCTTCTCTCTATCTCTGTACCTCTTTTTCTTCTCCACACACACTCCTGAGACCAACCTCCGAGTGTGTTATTCCACACCCAGCAGCAGCAAGAAGTGAGCTCAAGCAGGTGTTGTGTTACAGAACTGAAACACTTTACCATCAGCCTACCTTTAGCATAAACTGGTGCATCTACTGGCTAATCACTGTTTGGGAAGCTCTTGTCTTACTCCACTGAGATGTTAATATTTCACTGAAGGTTGAGCTGTGAACGTTATTGACTTGTGAAACTGTGGCTCAATGTGTGTTTTTTGAATAGACAGCATTATTTGCATGCTGTGCATGCACATGTTACATGACTTGTAATATGGGAGGAGATAACTATTAAAAAACAAACCATTTTTATCATACACCTAGAACATAAACTGTATTATAGAAAAACATAGAATGAGAGACTAGGAAACGTCTTCAGTTTATCATAGATATGTATATTCGTATTGTAAAAATTTATAGCCAATATGAAAAAAGTACCTATTGCAGAAAATGTGGTAAAAATATCCCCATACAACAATGTTAATATATTTTACAGTGGTAGAATATAACTAAGTAAGGACATTTACAAAAGAGCTAGTCTTCTGAACTCATAATTTTGGGGTACCTACACCTCACTTGAGTATTTAAAATATTTATGCTAATTTAAACTTGTATTCCACTACTTTTCAGGTGAAAATATTGTAATTTTTACTGTATTATTCATCTGACAGCTGTAGTTACTGCATTGGGAATTAATATTTTACATACAAACCAACACACTACCAACATTAAAATGTTCCCATAATCAGTAAACAGTAATTATCAAAATAAAAAATATAAATATATCAATTTAATTTAATTTAATTTAATTTAATTTAATTTAATTTAATTTAATTTAATTTAATTCACAGGGTTTAATTGTCATGAAAGTTTTATGAATAATGTTGCCAAAGCAATGCACTATAATTTGGGCAGTACACAATAACAGTAATGTGAACATCCATATCCATTATTATAATATATAACCTCATATGTTACCTGTGTACATCATCAACACTGATCAGCATAATAAATACATTTCATTTTTGATACTTTAAGTACATATTGGTGATAATACTTTTTTATTTATACTTATGTAACATTTTGAAATCTGAATCTTTATAGTAATGGGAATAATTTTAAATGGTGTAATATTTTTAAAATTGCTACTTTTACTTAGGTATTCTGATCAATTTGTCAGACTCTTTTGTTTATAATACTGCAGCAGAGTAATTTGTGAAAGCTGTGTAGACTGTATAGCTGTGAAAAATTATACCTATAATATAAATTTGAAAAATGCCCTGCCCCAGTGCATATCTTTGTCACGGCCTATTGTACTCCCAAATATTGACATCAGCATGGGTTGCATGATTTATT
Source organism: Lepomis macrochirus (assembly GCA_024633595.2). NCBI lineage: Eukaryota > Metazoa > Chordata > Actinopteri > Centrarchiformes > Centrarchidae > Lepomis > Lepomis macrochirus. The sequence continues at coordinate 11,271,380 of JALXJV020000024.1, read as the reverse complement.
CAGCCAATGAGTGTGTTGCACATGTAAACATCTATTTTCTTTTGAGGATACTTTGGCATGTCAACACTTGTTCTGTATCCAGGTTTCTGAAGATGTTCAGAATGATGATGAGAAATCAGGACAGAACTGTACACAGACAATCTGAAACCTTAGAATCATGTATTACTGGGATAAAATAATAAAATGTAAATGTCATATCCAGAATAAGATTTAAAAAAACAGGATAAGACTCAAAACTGGGATACTAGTGCACATGTAAACACACTTATAATTGTGTGCATCAGCAGTCACTAATACTGTAGAGAATCATCTCTAACGGCAGCTCCAACTTTGAACATGATAGAATCATATAACTTTTTTGTTAAAATTATATGTAAATAACTACTTACTTTAAAGATAATGTGGGAGATTTTGGACACGCTGTTTTAAGGATTTTTCCAAAAAATGGGGATAATAGTTGATCTTTAGCACAAAACAGTGGATATCCCACTGTGAACGGTATATGTGTCACTGTCCTGTTTGCAGTACTACCGACTAAATGAAAACAGTGTTATTTATAGTAATATCTATATAGCACACTATATATTATATACTGTATTTTGCACCACCCTGATGTCCCTCTGCCAAGTTCTCCAGTGTTTACTTGTTTTAATACATTATTTGTTGACATGACTCTCCAACATTCTCTAAACCAAAACAAATCCTTGTCTATTTATTGCACTTGGCAAATAATGTAATTCAGGGTCTGATCATGAGTGTCCGGACTTGGCTAAGCGCTGCTTTCAATACTTCCGAGAGATGGATGAGAGACGAAGCAAGAGGGGGACGGGGGAGTGGTAGAGACAGAATGATAGATGGACCAGGCACAGAGGAGACATGTTCAGTGGACACAAGCCAAGATTTCTGTCGGTGGAGCTAAACCCAATTGGGAGAGCTTTCTCAAGAGAGTTTCAGCCCCTCCTCTCCACTCTGTATGTCCCACCCATATTCCCCCTCTTTTCTTGTTTTTTAAAGTGCTTCCCTCCCCTGATATTCCTCCATCTGTCTCCCCTCTTCCCTTCCTTCTCACCTCTCTTCTCCCTCTCTCCTCCACTCTTCACAGAGGTGATGACAGAACTTGCCTGGCAAGTGTTGCACAGATGAACCTCCAGAGCCTTTAGACACACACTAACACACACATGCACACCCATACACAGAACACATGTTGAATGGATTACTTCAACCTTACCATACCCACCTGGACTGGGGACATGGCAGTGGAACATACAGTGAAGCTCCAGCTAGCAGGCAGTTAGCTTAGCTTATCATATAGACTGGAAGCAGGGGGATACCATGTAACCAATGTGTAATTTTATACTTAGCTTTTTGTTTTAAACAAACAAAATTTAACAAATACAATATAGCATAATATGTTAATTATAGAGCTTTAAAAGTGCTGGAGAAGGATTTTGTTGCCTTTTCACAGAGCATGACTCGCTTTTCCCCTGCTTCCAGTCTTTATGCCAAGCTAAGCTGACAGCTGTATATTCTGCATACAGTCATGAGAGTGCTAGTAGAAAGAAAATTGGGCTATCTTCCAAAATATCAATCTATTCCATTAATTTGCAGGCCTTGATGAAATGCTATTTTGGTTTCAATTCTGAAAATAATTCATTTCTTTTCACGTTCTCTGTGGATCTACAAAAGTAACCACTGCAAGCTTCGGCAGTGTGTCTGACTTCTAAATAAATCTGTCGTCACCTATAATCTCCAGTTCTCTGATAACAATCTGACATAAGTCTGTGTCACACAGCATGTAGTGCAAACACAAAACATATTAATCATAAGTAGTCATTTTTTAATGATTTGCTTTTATGCACTGGGAGATTCTGAATGAGTTTAATTAGAAAAAAGCACAGTTGTGGCAAAAAAAGACTATGGTCAGTCTTTGCCAACTGGATAAGTCTCCAAATGAAAACAAAAAATAAGAGAGAAATGCTTGGAAATACAGGCATGTGTTGACACTGTCCTGTGACAAAAAGGCTGACTGATCATTCACGAATGCATTTGGGTCCACACAACACTACATATGTGGACAAGGCATATTTGATGACCTGTGATTGTGTCCTAAGAGATTCAGTCACAATGTGTTAATGTTTCTTAGGGATTCAAAGACTGATTTTCTGTGTGGAGTCAAAGGAGCTTTAAACTTCAAGTTTGAAGCAATGCCATATGATTAATGGAACTCGTGTCACCTTGTGTTAATATGTATTTATATCTTGCTGATGAGAGAAATTTTACTGTTTCAGAATTTTTCTTCTTTATCTGGATTATGTCTTGAAACAGTGCCTTTGCCTCCAGTGGACGCAGACCAACTCTGAGCATTTGAGGTTCAAATCGTTGTGCTCTACGCATCCATACAGCAACTGGAAACATCTTTAGTTTAAATTGGTTTGCTGTCATCAAGCAACTGATATCAAATATGCAACTCTTATTAAAAAAATTTGTAACAGATGACAATTTCCGGGGTAATTCAAACTGGTGAGCAACAGACTTAAAGCAGAAAAAGATGCATCAAACTAATGCATTGAACTCCAAACTATACATATTAAATCAATCTGATGTGGTGCAGGGCTCCATGAAATTGCCAGACACATTTTTTGGTGCCAGAAAGTGTTTTGTTTCTTCTCAAAGAAAGCAATGACCACATTATCTGGCTAAAATCTATTTGTTTTCTCTCTTAAGCCTGTGGGAACCTGTTTTTTCTGCTGGACAAGGCTGTGAGCATTACCTAAGGCCATACAGTGCACATTTCACAGGGTGTAGTTTGATAGGAAGGCATAAAACATAGCATTGCATCATCACTGTACATAACCTATATGTTATAAGAGCCAGATCGCTGATTACGCCCTGTGTATACACATTGTGAGCATATATCATCTGAAACACAACACAGCTGTGAGTTTCTGTGAATGTGTGTGGGTAAGAGGTCTTATTCGTACATCAGAGAGACTGTCCATGTGTGTAACATGTGTTTCTCATTGGGTTTCATTGAGTTTCATTTGCCTATTTGAGCCACATTCTCACCTCTAAAGCCTCTGGGTTAATGTGCAAAGGGAGATATAAGACAGGCTTGAAAAATAGATTGTTCCAAGGTTACAGATGCAAAGACGGGAAGAGTAATGCTTCTGACCACTTATGATTGAAAGAATGACAGGAAACAGGGGGTTTAAAAGGTTTTAAAAGAGTATATGAAGGGTTCAACATTTTGAGAAATACACTTAGCTTAGCTTTCTTGTCAAGAGTGAGAAGATTGATACTACTCTCATGTCTGTACTGTAAAAAGAAGCTACTGATAGCAGTAGGCTAAATTAGCAAAAAGACTGGAAACAAGGAAACAAATGTTCTGTCTGAAGGTAACAAAATCCGCCTACCTAAGGCTCATCAATTAACATGTTGTATATCAACAAGCTAGGTCAACAAAACAGGCAGATTCTGAATTGTCCCAAAACGACATACACGACAAAAAGTACCAGTCCATCGTTCTCATACTTCAGCCTGTCCTCACCTGACTTAAGTCAGGCTGTATATCTTGTTTGTTTAATCTGTACAAAAAACAAAGCGTAAAAACGACACATTGTTTTTAGTATGAGTAAATACCGCACAATATGTGTTTATCCGGCGTAACAATGGTTAATCTGGCTAGTTGTAAACAATGGCTGGCCAAGTAAGTTTTTCTGACTTGTAATGTAATGGTAACTTGAGTGTGACAAGAGCCAAGCTAGCTATTTTCCTGTTTCCAGTCTTTGTGCTAACCTAAGCTAACTGGCTGCTAGCTGTAGCTTCATATTTACCGAACAGTCATATCTAACTCTCTGCAAAAAAAAGACAATAAGCAAATGTCCTAAAATGCAAAAATGATTCATTTAACATGTGGGAAGGCACAAATGAAGAGTTCACGCTACAAACCTGATGGTTCCAAAACTCTCGACTGATATCACAAAATCAAAGTAAGTAAAGCAACGTCGCCGGCTTTCTTGATAAGTCTTTGATGGACAAAATGATAATACTGTTGCCAAGTGAATAGCAAACAGTGGTTTGGAGTTCAACATTTCAACTGCAAGAGAAAGACAGAGTCCCCTGGGACACCTCAGTTAGGAAACGTTCAAAGAGCTTTCAGATAAAGTATTTTCCTAATATTTTATCTGCCTTTGACGCGTTACGGTCTGAGGACTGTAGGGAGGGTTTGACGTATTTGGCTGCAGTTGTAACAACGGCAGGAAAATTCATTTCTGGACTGCCAAAGACATTTCTTCTCCCTGGCCTCCCAAGCCGAAAGTGCAATCCGAGGTCTTTCTTCTCCTCTACTCTCCTCTACTCTCCTTCTCTCTTTGGTCCCTCCATCCTCCTCTTCCCGCCTTCCTCACTTTCTTTCACCCTCCCTCTAATCTTCACTCTTGCCCTTGGCTGACATATCCCCTGGATTTTGTATGTGTTCATATGTGTGTGTGTGTGTGTGTTTCTGTGTGAGACATTCCTCAGTATAGTCCAGGAGCTACGTGCTGTCACACACTTCCTCCCTGAGGCCAGAAGCCTGAGGAGGGGAGGAGGAAGAGGAGGGAGGTTGGAGTGCTACTTGAAAATACTTTTAAAAAATGCACAAAAGGTGCACAGGTAAAAAAAAAACACCTTTGTTCATCTGTACAGAACACCTGCATATAAAATCCAACAAGACCCTCTGTTGAGCATGAGTAGTTGATGAATGTTCAAGATTGGTGATGTGATGTCATGCGCAGTTGACAGGTTACTTCCTTTATTAGACTGAAACATAGCTGTGAGTCCCCCACGCCCAACTTACGCTACCCATCTGCTAGGTGTGAATGTATGTGTGTGTGTTTCCATCTTGCCTAAATGCCTGAAGTTGTTTGCTTTTTAGCTCACTTCAGTACCCCCACAGCCACACTCGTGGGAGCAACTTCTTGTAAAACATGTTGAAACAAACAAATGACACAACTGTCACAGAAGTTAGTTTGAATAATCATCTCACTGGTTTGCATACCTGCGCCTGACTCATGGTGATCTACTGAGACATCTACTATTTTGAATAATTATATTGTTATTATGTTTTAAATGGTCCCATCGACACTCCTATTGTAGTCTAACGCCCTCACTTCAGTAAACAACACATTTGCCTTCACCTGCTCTGTAAATGGTAACTTCACAAACGCAACACAACATCTGTCGTCATTAAAGTTACCGATAGCTGCTTTGAAATACCCAACATTGCTCCATTTGTTTTACTGCTTTGGAGAGTTGATTGTGTATGATGGTCTTTGGGTCATCGAAGGTTTAAACATTAGACAGTGCCATATAGGAGTGGTTTAGCATTAACTCAGTGAGGTAATCACTTTAAGATCTATAGACAGAGAAGTAGCAGAGTGACCTTATATACAGTATAGTCACAGATTTGAAACAGGCAACAGCAAAGTGTATTAATAGTACTGTCAGTGTCCAGATTATAAATTATAGTGTACATATAGATCAAGGGATAATGATTTATACATGATATAATCTGAAATGCATCATGGATAGCCTGTGGATTTTGTTCTTTTGTGTAATAGAAGTTCTTAAGATTTATTGTAATAGTACATGTACTTTCCTTAATTTAAAGTGTACATTCAAGTACATTCATTGACCCTTAATATTTGGACAAATGATGACAATAATTGCCGTGTGGAAAATTATAAACATGGTATATCTGCTTGGTCTATCACCCTCAGAGTTGACTTTGAAGGTAAATGATTGGAAATGAGGACTGCCGTGACTCACCATCCAAACCCTAAATCTTGAGTTGACCAACACGCAGTCAGTCGTTGAATGACAGATGTGGATGAGGCTACTGCTGCAGGGCAAACATTAGTTTTAGTGCTAACCCTCCTTGCATTTACATAGCGGCTTGAGTTAAGGGATTGGATTTTAATGGCACACACTTGATGGAAGGAGCAGTAATGTGGACTGTAGTTGTAAATGACAGGTTTGATCCCTAAAATTTAACTTTTACGTCAAATCTATTTTATTTATGTAGTCCAAAATCCCAAATTTGCCTTAAAGGGCTTTACAGTCTGTACCGCACACGACATTTGGACAAAGAATGATGTCCCTCCAATAAACCTTAAAAGGGGAAACTAAAGGATAAAAACAAGGATCACCCAGATGTCTAAAATATGAAATTAATTACAGACACAGCAGAATTCTTTTAGCTCATCAATAATAAATGCGAACTATCCGGTTCTTTTTATTTTGCACCACATTTGTTTTCACCAACCAATCAGAAACCAGATGTTTAATAGCAAACCCAAAAGCACTTTTATATTAACCAGCGATAGCACCAGATGTTCACTTTAATATGTCACAGACTTTGGGATACAGACATGTTTGACTTTAATAGCTGACATGAAATCCTTTACGTCAGTCAAGTGTTGTTCTTTTGGCCAGGCAGTGACTGACATGTCCAGTAATTGTGTTCAGGAATGGGGACGCAGCAGGAAGCCGCAGGCAGCAGTGTGGTGACTTCCATCCACTTGAGTTGAGCTTAACGACCACCCAACCTTATATGGTCAAAGATTTAGAGTTAAACAGCCAGGTTCTCAGGGGTTCAAGTGCCTGACAAAGTGCTCAGGTATGCCAGCTATGGTAGCTTAACTGCTGGAGGTCCTGCACAGGTTCAGAGGTAACACGCCGGATGTCCTTAATGTCCTTTGCCTAATTAAGGTTGTTTGAGAGAGGTATCACCCTAGGAGTTGTTTGTGTGTGTGTTGTGTGTGTGTGTGTGTGGAGGGACTAGATGTGCACTGAGCAACAAACAGCACATCCACTTAATAGGATTAACATTTAACCAGTGCACTCACTCAGTGTCCCACACCTGTCTAAAAAAACACCACACCATTGAGTCAGGAAACTGTGTACATGTATGTGTGTCTGTGGGTGTCCCTGCAGGGGGGCACCGACTGTTGATTTGCTTCATTCAACAATTACCACTCAGAGGTGGCAGGAATTCAGGAATTCCAGAAATGAGGAAGGATCTCGTTCCACTCAGAGCCTTGCCTCTCATAAAAATACCTGAATTAGTTGAATTAGTAGGCTAAGCCGCTCTTGTGTCATACCACATCTGACCCTTGAAGGTCTACTTGTCATTCTGAGTTATGTATTCCTCTTTAAAATGGTGTGAATGTAGGTACAGTTGTTATACTTGGACAGAACACTGGGCTTTACACAGCAGTAGTTTTGCTTGTTAAAATGTTATTTTATTTTAAAGTTTGACATTTGGTTTGACATATTCTCCTTTTTTTGCCAAGAGTTAGATGAGGAGATTAATGCTACTCTCATGTCTGTCCAGTAAATAACCATTAGAAAAATACAGGTTTAAGACACTTCCACGTTGGGTTCACTGTTAAAATCCAGAGGTTCCTGTTTGTTACAAAACAAGTGAAAATAAAAATGACACGTTTTAGTGGAGCACATAGCCCCACATAAAAAACACAACGGTCCGCTGCAAACCAGTTGATATCTAGGCTATTTAACGTACCGACATGAGCGTGGTATCAATCTTCTCATCTAACTCTTGGCAAGACAGCAAATTGCGTCAGTCTCCCAAATAGGACCACTGGACCGTTTTGCTGTTAGGGGATGAATAATGACAATGCACAAACTGTACATTAGCCTTAAGCTTACTAGCACCCATAGAAGTGTGCCTGTGTGTTTATATGTCTGGGATTTACGCTCAAATGTTTTGCTCAAGTATGTTCAACTAGTGCGGATACATCTTTGCATCACAGATATTTGAATTTGAATGATTTTTTTTAAAAACTGAAAATACCAAATGGGGATACATAAAAAATGCTATTCTCATATTTCATTTCTTTCATTCCAATAATTTGCCTTGGGAGTGACTACAAGCAGCTCTCCAGTACTGACGAAGCCCACATAACTTTGTTGACATTTGAATCCATGATTAAATGTAACTGTTAGAAAATACAGTACAATACATTCTGCATTCCCCCGATAAAGTTTCTCCTCAACAAAAACAGCCTATGTATACATGTATGTATGGTCACAACAGCATTTGAAAAATGGAGACCCTTCCAGTAACAGAGATGACATAGGCACGTTAGACTAATTATAGGGGAAAAGACAATATAGATTACAGGTAAATAACTGCAATGAGTGACAGTGACCGGACATGCATTTTCTATAACATATCCTGGTTAAAGATTCACAGAAAAGGATTGTAGTTTTGTGGGAAAATGTTCTTTTGCTTCTAATCTCAAGAAGAAGGAAACTCTACCTTCGGTTTGTTTCTAGCAAGTCAGTCAGAGTAGCGAAGGCAGAAGATGATTCAGACGACATTCCTCTTCACTGTCTCCTCCAGATGATGTTTTGGGGCTGTCTGGACCATTACGAAATGCAGCCGAGATTCCCAAAGCTTGATTGACAGTTTTCCTTAAGGCCAAATCTGGAACCACTTACCTCATTCTCACAAAGGGGGTTGGAGGTTTTGAAGCAGGGTTATACAGGGTCACAGAATGAAGGGGCCCAGTGGGTCATAACCAGGAAAGGAAACAGATTGTTTTTTGCATATTGCTTGCTGAATATCTGAATTATTTTACCAGCTAGCTAAATTTGAGCTAGCAGCCAAAGTTTCTAGTACCAACACTAGGCTTGTGGCTATTTGTAGTTTCCTCAGCTGGTCGTTATCTCATCCATCTGACATGACTTTTATGCAGAAATTCATTTGTCAGGTTTACGACACTGTGCATGGTTATCCAGTGTTTTTAATGACCAGATATCACCTTTCAGACCAGTCATGAAATCACATGCTACATCTTTTCGTTTCACTTTCACTGCTGTCAGATATTCTACACTGGAGTCAAGCAACATGAGCAGAGGAGCAAACTTATAACTGTATATCCCCAGTCCTACAAATATGACAAATATCTTGGATAAATAGACAAGGCCACTACACTACAGATGAGATTGGTGCAGTTCAGGTAAGATGCCTTTTGATGTCTCCAACAACAAGACACGCTGATAGAAAGATAACCTCCATGTGCAGCAGTTTGTCATTCACTGTTCATGACATCCAAGCTGCCGTCACATAGCGCAGAGCCCCACATCAATCTGGATTGTTTTCAAAGCAGTGTTCCATAAAGAAAAGTGGAGAGTTGGATGAAAAGACAGAGATAAAAGGCTGGATCAGAGATGTACAACGTGCCTCTGACACTTTCATCATCCGTGCTGTGTTTCCACACACCAGAAGGTGACAGGGACAGGATTTACTGACCCAGAGGCCCCTTTTGTGCTCTCCACGCTGTACTGATCCTCAGCTTCCTCTCCGGCTGCATGTGTAGGCCTATAGGCTTACCTTTTATACCCTTCTCCCTCTCTGTGTGTCTGCTGTAAATAGGCTTAATGTTACAGATGTCTGTGTGCGAGCACAAAGACCAGTGGCGAAGCACAGAGGCCGCCTCTATTCTGCGTCGAGGCGAGGAGAACAGGTGGGAAGAGAGCAATCGGGACACAGAAGATGATCGGATTTCCCGTTAAAAAGTTCAGCAGCTACGTGTGTGTGTGTGTGTGTGTGTGTGTGTGTGTGTGTGTGTGTGTTGTGTGTGTGTGTGTGTGTGTGTGTGTGTGTGTTTAAGTGTGTAGCTGTACATGTCTGTGTGTGGGATGTGACGCACAACAGGTGAATTGAGTTGTGAGAATAGCTGCTCAGTCAAACAAACAACAGAGCTACCGTTTACAAGAGCTAATGTGGATTCTTCTGCCTCATTTTACTGACTTATTTTTGTTTATTGCACACTGTTATAGGCAGAAATGAAATATTTGTTTACATCTGTTGCAAGGGTCCTAACAGCCATACATACCAGTACTTGTTTTCAGTCTTTGGTGATGTATGAACTGAAGCTTATTCTACTGCTGCACTCTATGCAAGTCCCCCTGGATGAGAGCTAAAAGACTAAAATGTGAAATGTAAATTTAAGTTGTAAATCAAGCTGTCAGATGCTGTCAGGGCAGCAGCCAGCAGGCTGGACGAGGGCCTCCGTGGGTCCCTCGCTGTGTGGGCTGACTGACTGGCTGGTAGGGACAATAAGCCATACTGTTTGACCTGCTCTATCTGTCCTGCTGCCAGATTCACGGACATTCAAACGGCTCCCTTCACTCCCTTGACCACATGAGACTGAAAAGTCAATCCAAATACTCCACAAATCAGGATCTGCTGCCTTTAAAACTCATTATTACTTGATGTTTATCCATCTCTGTGTCCAAAAGAGTAAACTATTCAAAAACCATGATCTAAAATAGTATCATGACTAAGGTTTTAGTAATTCTAAGCTGACATGAGTCACTTTTCTGCATTAAACCATGACATATTTTTCAATTAAAAAAAAAAAGCATAGATAGTGTACAGGTCAGTTAGTTAATACTTTAACTGGTGCTCTTAGTGAACATGGTGGATTTATTGCTGATCTAAAACAGTGGTTCTCAGCCCCTTCATGGCTTGCGCCTCTCTTTTGAAAGCAGAAAACAATACTGCCACCTGCGCTGCTGAAAAACAATTTAATTCTTATCAGCCATTAACAATAATGTGGAAATCAGCAACAAAACAAGCCAAAGTGAGTGTTGTTTCATTGAAATAACATTGACATGATGTTAAACTTTATGGGATCAACCATATGAATAACATTTTAATTTTTTTTAGGAATGTGTGATCACAGGGGAAAGACATTAAATTGCTTCTTAGGGTCATTAGTGAAAAAACAATGAGAGCTGTACAAACCTATTTTTTAACCTTTATCTGTCCAGACAAGGATTTGCAGAAAGAAGAATTTAGCACCTCCTTGCTTCACTTTCATGTAGATTTTACATTGATTGATGGCCCATTGAATTTGCGAGTTAAGGATGCCACTTTGGATTATTAAAATAGTGGACGTACATGGTTTCATGTATCAGGCTGGGCTTGGAATAACATACTGTACAGTAATAACACCTCCACACATTATGACAAAGTGTCAGTTTTGAGTTGCTGTGTGGTGCGTGGTGTGTGTGCGCACAGACATACATGTCATAGCCAGGAATGGAAACTGGTATGTTAACCAACCACCTTCATACCTTCAATATATCTGATGTATCAGTCAGTCTAGGAATAGGCTATGTGCCCCCTTTGTGACTCTTGGAGATAGACCATCCAATCAAGTGTTACTTGTAAAACTCTTGTGTATAATTTATAATGAAGAAGTGAACTGAAAGGACATTTTATTACATAATTGCTGCTGTATTCCTATGGGCTCTTGGAGTGTCTCTATGGTAGTCACTAATGAATTTACAGTGACCTAATCAAACTTTATGGTATTTTTAACACATATATTCTAATGGGAAACTGTCCTCTTGAAAAATAGACCATGTGGACTTCATTATGCTTCCAATACATATCCATGCATGTATACAGTATGCTGTCTGCCTGCAACTGAGAAAGAGAGGGAGGTGTGTGTGTGTGTGTGTGTTGTGTGTGGAGAGGGGTGTCATATTTAAGCCAATAGGCGCAGAGCAGCGATAATGTCATTTCTCGACGCTTTAACTTCGGGCCAGAACTGCTCAGCGCTCAACACTGGTGAGCGTCCTTCTCTCACTCTCTCTTTCTATCCATGATCATGCACTGAAAGATTATATCTATTGAGCTGATTCAGGACTCGAAACGCACCTAAGGTGTATTTGTTGGATGCAGCAAGCCCGAATGCCTCCAGAGTCGTGATATTATTCTGATAAACGGAATATTCAACCCGGACCAACCAAGCTGTTGCTTCTGAGAGGTCAGTTTCACATGTTTGGTCTTAGAACTATTTATTTTAACAACATTTTTTAAATTACTAAATGTTCCAACCCTACTGTTTAATTGCACATAGTTAACAGGTTTGTGATCATGATAAAATGCTGCTGCAGGTCAAGTCCAGAGAGGCTTGTTTGCCTTCATCTTGGAAAAATCATCATGCGCCAACAAGGTTAAAAGATGGAAATGATTTGTCTCTCCATTACTTCGTGGCCTGACACACCAACGCGACGAGAGAATAGTTTGTTGAGGCTCTGCAAAACATTTTCCCTGAAGGAGGATAGAGAAAAAAGTGAAGCCGTGGCTGTGCCGGGAGGATTTTAGCTCGAAAAGCGTGTGTGTGCGTAAAGGCGCAGATAATGGAGGGTTTGCATTTTGGTTTCCAGATGTGTGAACTCAGCTGTTGCTTGTCACTCAGGTGGTCTCTGTTTCGCCCTCTCGGTCTGTCTACGGGCTCACGGAGAGTCTTTTTATGCAGCTCTTGATCTCTTCAGAATCACATCAGTGTTGACAGACCACAGCCCAAACCCACAGAAACGTTACAAAGTGAAACCACAGCACTTTAGCTACACACAACTGACCAAGAGAGTCATTTTCTCATATTCACATATACTACTTTTAAAACAAATTATTGTTTGTTGAGTGTTAGACTTAGTTTCTCTCAGTACTATCAAATTGTTTGTCAAGATAATGTGAGTGTGATTCTCTCCATATGATTTCAGTAATCTGCCTTGTTATGAGATACTGGATTTTGTCTCAAATTGCATTAAAGACGCGCGTAAGTGCAATGCTTAAACACTGAATTATGAGTCCTATATTGACATATTTAGATGGACTTTTCGGTGCTAATATCTGTACTGAAGCCAGTGGTGGCACCTAGTGGTGGGAGAGATTTGTAAAGATGCTGCAGCAGCAGTCTGATTGTTGAGACATGAAGAAAGTGTGTTTTCCAAAATTACTTTAAGCTGATTTGTAGCTTAAATTTTAAAACTTTAAATTTGGGAGATGTTGAAGTGCACTTTTCCCAACACTGCTCTCAGCAATGTAGAGTTTCTCTTGATTTGTCTTCTCTGTAATGGAACGACAAACTGGCTGTGTGGTTGGCTGATCCAGGATGATAGCAGCCAAGGATCAGGTGACTGAGGTGTATTCCCCCTCTGTGGGAGGCCAGTCAGCCAGACTATGCTACAACTTTGCTGGGGGTGTACACTCTGCAATGCTAAGCCTTTGTTAATGAGTATGTATATGTGTGTGTGTCCTTCTCTGTGTGTGGCACTGGGCGCCAGTGCTCGTGGATCTGTATGTCTATTATGCTTGTGTGCATGCTTGTGTGTGCATGTGTGCGTGTGAGAGAGAGAGAGAGAGAGAGAGAGAGAGATAGGTGTTTGGAACCAGGAGTTAAGCTGCTGTTAATTGGTCAGCCATTTGAACCACATGGGAGAGCCAAGTCAGGCAGTAGCTGAAATGATCAGTATGCTTAGCAGGATTACTGACTGCTATGGGACATATCATTGACTATATGCTTTTAATGTATGCTGAACAGGGTCTTTTGTCTCTCTATGTTTTCTAACAATATCATCCACTGTAAGTTGTGTGTAGCAGTAGAATTACTTTAAAGAAACAGTTCAATATTTTGGGAAATACACTTTATTTGCTATGTAGCTACAGCCAGACACCAGTTAGCTTACCATTTATATTGGAAACAGGGGGAAGTACATTGGCTGGCTCTGGTTAACAGTAACAAACCTCACTAATTACCAGTGTATTTCATTCATTTAATATATGCTATTAAGTGCAACTCCCTCTCAGGGTCCATTACCCAGTGTCTGATATTCTTCTATGCCCTGGATTACAAGTCTGGATGTCCATAACTTTGACATGTAATGTGAATCATCAGGATGTGAAGTAGTTCTTGAGGAGATGACCTTTGAGGTTTCAACAAAAGACCAAATGACTGGACATGTAACGTCATACAATTATGAGCCTTGCCTTGGCAGAGGAAGACAGATTATCAATGCATCCTTGACTTTTTGTTGCCTTGCTCGTTGAGACCCCCCGTCAAGTTTTTGTATATGGATGATTTCTAAATTGACAGACTCATTTTTCAGAGCAGTGTCTCTCGATTAGAAGCAAGAGCCTTCACCCTACAGTTCTTCATTTTCTCATGTGCAACCCAGATTCTCAATCTCCAGTGGGGGTTTGAGTGCCAGAGAGGAAATCCAGCCTGGAGATTGTTTTGATATTGTTGGAAACTCTCCTGGAAAACCTTTTTGCACAGCTACCAAGGGTGTTCTGGATTTAGAACCATTGGCTCCTCAGCTGAAACACCTCATCTGATCACAGCAGTAAAACAGTTTGAAGAGCTCAAGATGTGCCGTGTTTCACCTTTTTGTTTGAAGCTGGAGAGGTTCAAACCAAAAGGAGACTGTAATCATTTAAAACAACATGGAGACAAATTCTGCAATTTTCTAATGAATTAAACCTTAGTTAGCTTAAGGTAATGCTTTTTGGTACCCTCAGTAATGAAAACACAGTTTCTCACATTTACAGTGCATAATATTATAAACACAAACCATAGTGCATACATTTAGTATGGTTTGCTACTGGCTGAATATGGTTCTGGGGGGCTGTGGAGCATTCACAGATTTCTCGTGCCTCAGTGTTTGATTTGGAGCACAGATTGGCATTAGATAAAATAAATGGAACTAATAAGAAACATAAACATGAATGTGAAGTGTGTGAGTGTTTGCATATGTGTGTGTGTGTCTGTAAAAAAAAGAGAGAGAGACCTCCATCTATTAGTAAGTCAACACTGTTCTGTCTGTGCGCCTCAGTCAGGCTAATACCTCAGGCCAACGTGTGTACACACAGGCAAGTTTGTGCTGTCATACTGGAGTTAATCGAGTGTGGGGTTGTGTAAATCATTCCAAACCTCAGAAAACCCACACTCACACATATACACATACATGCACACGCACATCTGCTTGCCAAGCAGCTATCCCCTGTAGTTGTGTGTGAAGGGCCAAACAGTGAAGAACCAATCTCTGAACAGGAGAAACAGAACAGTGAACAATGGAAAACAAACATTTCTTGGAAGAACTGAGATGAAACAAATCTCAAAGCAATATTCTGAATTTTACGTGGGAACCACCCATTATACCAGTTATCAGCAGCATTCTCACTGGTGCAGTGGGAGATTACGTACAAAATGGTACTGGGACCAACCTTGACAAAGACAAAATGCCAAACATTCCCTGGTGACAGCTTCTCAACTGTGAAAAGGTGCTGTTTTTCTCTTTTTTGGTAATTGTATATTAAAATTAGGACTAAATGATTAATCAAGAGATCAATTGAAAATAAGATTAGTGCATTAGTGATAAGTTGTTGCCTTTGTGATGGAAATGTCTTTTTAGGTTTAGTCTTTGTCAAGTAGCTCATGTTTTAAGGAAATATTGCACTACAAATAGTGATGGAGAGGCTAATATGTATGATTTCAGCCTATAGCTGCTATAAACCATGGCTATGCTGAGGAGGTGAAAGGTGCAGTGTGTAAATGTGTGTGCGTGTGGGGGCTGGGACAGCAGTCCTTGATCTACGAAGACTAATCGTGATCCTTGTGCTCATTGAGTGGTTACAGACCAAACCCTGGAGGCCGCATTGGCTCCACAAGCCTGGTATTATGGTCAGCTTGTGGGGAGGAAAAGTAATCCAGGGCTTAGAAGAATATCAGACACTGAGTAATGGATTCTGAGAGGGAGTTGCACTCAATTCTGTGTTAAAACTTGCAGCGCTGCTGAAATAAAGTTGCCCGCAGCACTTGCTACGCAAAACTGAAGTGTTGTTGAGAGTTCCTGACTCGTGCCTGCGAGTGAGAGTCGATTTGGCACCACCTTAATTACCTATACACACAGCTCTATTTGATGATTAAAGCCACTCACACACAGAGATACACACACCTTCCCAGACACTGCCAGTCGCCAGCCACAGTGGGTATGGAGACATTAAAGGTGATGATTATTAGATGATAATAATTAAAAAGCTTTAAAGCTCAAGTAAAGGTAAACAGTATAGAAGCACAGTCTAATATAGGTAGACAAGGTTGCTGCACCACAACCACGTAATTATTCCCAGCCAAATGACCACCCTGAGGCAGAACACAAATGATAGCTTTCAGTTTTGTTTTTGATTGGGGGAAAAAACATAAAAGGTCTCCATAACAGATTCTAGTTTGTTGGGTGCTACATCACTCATGCAATCTTGCTGTTGTGATGTGGAAACCACTAAATTCCAATTTTGGGGATTTGGTTTTTCACAGTTTGATGTTTGATATTTTGATATTTTTTTTAGTTCAAATGAAAGACCACAAGGTCAAAAATGTATCGACACACAGCCAATGACCATCCTGCCATTGTTAGTGCAAAGCTGACATTTTGGAGATATTCGAATAACATGCAACAGTGATATTGTGTGCTTAGTGAGCAGGATCAAAATGAGGTCTTGTTCCATCTAAACGGTCAAAATTGCAACTGTTTGCATCATGCAAAGAATATATTTTGAAAAATGTCCTGAAATGTAAGCAACGCCTACTCTGTTTGGCAAGAAAATTATGGATAATAGATGCAGAAAGCCATTACTAAGCCATCGTTGGTTAAAAATAGCTGTATTTAAAGGACCAATGTCAAATACAATATAATAATAATTGTTTGTAAATATTGCAAAACGGATACAGGAAAACTTTTTGTATGTGATTCTGGGATCAAGGTTTGGGTGTGTGCATCAGGAATACATGACTCGAGCTTCTGACATTCCCTTCTTAAATTGAGCTCATGTGGTCTCATGTGTTGGACAGTGTGAATGTCTCAACTCAGGCCTAATCGGGGACAGTCTGCTGTTTTCTTCCCGCATTCTTGTCTTTCTTTCCTTTTTTGCCTCACCCCATATGCTCACCTTCCTCTCTTCTACCACTTCACCTCTCTCCCAAAATGCAAGCTTCAGATGACACAGGATGTTCTCATGAACTCTGTTTTTCCGTTTACTAATCATTGTCAGTCTGCTTCAATAAACAGATGCAGACGAAGTGGAGAAGCTATGTGACAAATGCAAGTTAATGTAATTTCAGGAAGATGTCCCTAGGAAGAAACATTTAGTTGACATTTTCATAAACCTTCAGCAGTTGGGTGGTCGCCTGCAGAAGCCTCTGGGGACGTGCCGTATCTGTCACTGTATTTCCATCTTGCCTCACACCATCCCAGAGGAAAACTAGCCTCTTAATTCAAATAGCTCCATCCAATCTGATGCCACCCGGAGTCAGGAAATGGCCTGTCGTGATAAATACTGTGTAAGTGAGGGTGGGGAAAATTACAGGATTTTCACCAAATTTGCCAAAAGCTGCACATTTGCTTTTCCTTCAGTGCCACTTTCAGTATGAAATGGACATAAGAACAAAAGCTCTAAAAACACATTATATGGCGCTACCTGCAGTGCACCACACAAAAATAGAGGAACAGCTTTAAACAAAAATGGAGAACATAGTGGAGCATTTAGCAGCAAAAAAGCAAAACAATTTCCTCAGGAGTTGGTGGAGCCCAAAAACAGAGCTAAAAGAAGAGTGAATATTGAATTTACATTTGCTAGATAACCAAAAACATGACTCTAAATGAATGCTAATGTTGTTCTGTATCTACTGGATGTTTAAATAGGCATCTCCATGCAAACATGTTCAGGTGATAATATGTTAGTGTTGTGTGCACACCTTCTTGGCACTGCCTCCAATTGGCCAAAGAATCTTATTGCCGGTTTAAACTAAATTCATTTGTGCACAAATCCTCCCCCAACTGCCTTTGTGGTCTGTGGTAATCAAGCAGCAGCGTATCCTTCAGCTAGGACAATTTCATCTCCAACAGAAGGAGAATGCAAAGATATTCACCTGTGGTGGTTAGCTGATGAAAGCTCGGGGCTTTCCAAGCGCTTGTCGCAAAATACAAACAGTGATTTGACACTTGTCTGGGTTTCCGCACTGTGAGATCCATCCACTGTTTTTTTTGCCTGAGAAAATGAGCTTAAATTGCCACTTGCATTAATGAGGTAGCAAATAAATGGCTTTTGTGTTTACACTAATGACCTCAAAAACCAGACAGTAAACTGGGGGCTCAGGCGTTCATTATCTCTAACCAGCCACCCGTGAAATCCAACATGTGCGGGCTTGTTTATGTGTACGCACATGCATGTATATGCACACATTTGCTTGTTTCCATATGTTTGGTTGAATATTTATTCAGTGCTTTACATGTAGCTTCTTGGTGTGTGTGAATGAGGGTGTGTACATGTTCCCTTCAGAGAAAGCCCTCAAGAATCCCCCTCTAGGCCTTTTAGACATCTGGTTGCGGATGGACAGCTTATATCTCCAAGTAATATGTCCAGTTAAGCCCCTGGGAGCCGCCACTGTGCACATCATTACAACTCTTTGCTTGGAACTGAAACCCTATCGTTTAGTTCAGAGGGGTACAAATATGCTGTATATCCTTTTATACTACTTCCTCCCCGGTCCGTCTCCCATCTGTTGCAGATTAGTCTTCAGTGTATGTTTAGAGAGCTGAGCCTGTCGCAGAGCGGGACAGATAGTAAACCCAGAAGGTTTTAGTCAGAACTGTCAGGTAGGTCTGAATTAACAGAGAGGCCAACTGAGGATATGGCTGGCTGAGAGGAAAGACTTGAGATTGGAGGTGGGAGACAGACAGCGAGATGGTGAGACAGGCTCCAAAATTACACAGCGAGCCCACCAAACGGTTTGTCTGTTTACCCATGAACCTCAGGCCCGCTACTCGAGGGTCAGTGTGGAATGCCAGCAGCGGCTGCCTGGCCAAATTCAACCACAGTCCCTGGGAGAGAGGAGGGGAGACAAACACCCCGCAAAACGGCCAGTCACGCCACTTTCCCTGTGATAGTGAGTTTATTTAAGCACGGAGCTCAAAGCAACTTTCATATAACACATAGCCTCGATATCTGTCGCCCTCGTGGCATCCAAACCCACCACCAAAATGTTACTGTTGCCGTGCTGAGCTAAGCTGATATCGCTCCGTTGTTTTGTTATCTGTCTCTTTTCAAAATCTCTCTCTGCCTCAATCGCTGGCTCAGTATCCCATAAAAAGCTAAACAAAAAAGTGCCTTGGGAATGTGCTATTGGAACTAAAGGCTATATGGTTTCACACACACACACACACACCTTTCTCTGACACTGTGCTGCCTTGAGAACTGTGCCAGCCCATGTAGGTCAAACTGCAGTCCGAGTGTGACAAAGGTGCCTCGGGATGCAAACTTGGTCAGACCCACCATTCCGAGCTCTTGTTGTCTTTCCAGTGCTAAATTGTGGGAAAGTGAGGGTACTGGTTAGGTAATACACAGTCGGTTTATGTGTGTGTGTTTGTCTTTTCCGCTTGACTGATGTGCCATCCCTCCAGGGTCCTGTCATTAAGCCTCTGTATACACAACCCCAATCCCAGGCCTTCAACTATCTCATATACAAAATTCATGGGGGAACCATACGAACACACACACTCACACACACACACACACACACACACACACACACACACACACACACACAACCACAAACAGCTTTCCCATGCTAAATGTGATGCAACGCTGCTGCTCATCTTGCATGATATGTCATCAGATTTTTACATTTGCTTCTCTCTCTCATTTTTAAACAGTATTTTCATAAGCTATGCTTCCATCTAGTTTGAGTGGCACTGCTCATGAAAAGCCCTGACTTACCTGTTTCTTTTGGCTGAAACATGTGACGCACTGTAAATCAGACACATGGATACCTAGATTGATAGAGGGCCTGCAAGTAACAGCAGCAGCAATGCCGCATCTTTCTTAGTTCACAGTATCATGGAGGCCAGTAAAAAGAAAAATCAAGTTTGTTTCTGACAAGTTGAGCTTTGTTACTTTAATTTACCGTTAACAAGAACAAGAGAAACTGGTTTTCTTATCTTTTATTGTAGTCTGTTGGCCTTTCTTCTGTGTCCTGATAACAGTTTGTTTGTGATATGTTCTTTAAAGAGCAGCTGGAATATTTCACAGTCTGTGGGCCTTACATCAGTGGTCCAAACACGAACACTGCTTTTCTTACCATTCAAGTGAAGCAAAACTGCAGTGACACGTATATTATTCCTGTCAACAAGAACAAGACAATCTGGTTCTTGACATTTTTTGTTTTTATCATCAGTCCATCGCTCACCTCTGTTCTTTCTCTTGTGTAGAGGATCGTCGCTTTGTATGTGAGGCAACGTGATCAGAGCAGCCTGGGATTTTATTAAGATGCTTCAAACACACACTCCTTTCACAGTGGTGGTTACAGTGACCTCTTGCTTTTGTTAATGAAGGAATGCATCACTTAACAATATCAAATTAGTTTAGGATGAGATGCACAAGATACACTTTTCTCTCTCTTCTTTCACTCCACACAATACACACACACACACACACACTACTATAATGACAGCAGGTTTCCATTGTTTCCTAATAGGTATCACAGTTTTGTGATGGTGTTTCTCAGTTCCTCACTGAAGTGGTAAGAGTGTATGCGACTACGCTCTTTTTTCATGCAGTTTCCTGGTATTAAAAGAGGTTGAGAATGTAGCTGCTTATTTTAGCACCACTCATCAGTGAGAGACAGATAGAGGAGGCTCACCAAAATACAGCTAAACAAAACTCAAGAATTCATTAGATTTCGCAGGTAAATGTATGCATGCTTATCTAAAATCCCCTAAATGTGCAGGACAAAAATATGAACACCGTAAGAACAATACTGTGTACACTGTATACAGCTACCAAAGTGTACTATTTATTACTAACAGCATGTAATGGCCATGGAAGCAGTACCGGCTACATTCCTAACAGAAGAATTTGTTTTGGTGACATTGAGCAAAAGGATAATCATGGATTCATTCCTAAATTGCAGGTTTTGTGTGAGTGTGTCTTTTTTGTTATACGGTACCAGTCATAAGTTTAGACATACCTTTCCATTCACTTGAATGAGAGAGCCCAAACTTTTGTCATGGTACTGTACATACAGTACATATAAGCAATGTAGTAATGCAGGTATGTAAACAGTGCAATTGCAGAGTGATAGATAAAAAAGATGTACAGTGTAATATCTAAGACCTTAGTTATCATTATTTTGGAATGCAGAGTAATATATTTTATCATCAAGATACTTTGCAAGACATTTTAGCCTATAGGAACCATCTAGGACTTGCATGCAGTCCGATTCAGGTAATGGCACGTATTAAGCAGTTTAAGTGAGGTACTCCCTGCCAAATCACGTAAAATAATTATAATAATGAATTTATTACCTCTAGATATGTATGGGAGAAGCGTCAGTACTGTTTTTGACAACCATATTTTGCCCTGAAATAGTACAATTCCTCAACATAGTCTAATCAGCCTGTAAGTATCGAAGGGATTTACAGAAAATTCACTTGAACATCAGCGTAATTGGCTCCATGTGCAGGGAGACAGGCAGAACCAAAAGCACAATAAGGATTGACAGATACACATGTAAGGCTGAACAGTAGCTGCATTGAAGCAGCGATTATTTTCCAAAATGAGATATAGTCTATTTTGGAAGAGAATGAATAGAACTTTTAATAGCATGTGTTGGATGTATGCCAGTGACTGAAGTCAGCTCTAGTTTCCAACCTTGAAGCAGATCGCTTTATTGATCTTGGGAGAAATCACAAACACAAGCTGCAGATGCAAAGTCCATGTGCAAAGATGTCCTGTCTACTTGAGGAGTACACTAGAAGGTAGAGGCTGAAATGTGTTGTGTGTGGAAGAATCTACAGTTAAATTCCATGCTAGCAGCCTAACATCAGCATGCTAACATGCTCACACTGACAATGTTAACACGCTGCTTGTAAGGTGGTACGTTTATCATGCTCGCCTTCTTAGCTTTACAATGCTAACATTTACTAATTAGCTCAAAACACAAAGTGTTATTGATCGTTAGTTTTGAAACAAAGCATTGGGCAAATAAGAATTCTGACCTGATAATGGTGCTAAATGGAAAGTTAAAAGATCATCAAAGACGTTACTATTCATCTGGATGGCTCACCAAATTCATTAAGATGCATCCTTTGGGTGCCATGAATGTCTGAACAATATTTCATGGTAATCTATCCAAAGTTGTTGAGATATTTTGAGTCATGAGTCATTTTAGTCAACATCAAGTGAGTCTGTGAGTTCTGAACACGACGAATCTTAACTAAAGCTTCCCAAACTGATCCCTACCTAAGCTCCCATCTCAGATACTTGACAGTTTCCTGCATTTTACAGCACTTTTATTGCTGTTCCTATTGTCCCTGAGGTGTGTGGCTAACACCCCGCAGTGGTTAACAAATCTCGGCAAAGGGTTTTATGACCTGAAACTTAAATCACACTCTGCCTGTGAGTGTCAATGAATATTAACACCGAACTGGCAGGGCCACTAAAGTAGCACTTCCACAGACCTGATACACAGCATTGAGTTAAGCTGGTGGGCCTTGTTAGCGAAGGCTAAAGATCCATTTCCTGCTATGAAAGGCTGCTGAGAGGCGTCGGCATGAATGGGTCTGAATGGGGGAATAATAATAGATGTGAATTGAGACGTGGATCTGAAGTCTTTTTGTAAAGCAGAAATGTGAGCTGTTTGTCAGCTGTTTTGCATACGACCTATGTAAGTGGGGCATTGCTGGTTAAAATCAGAAATAGATACAGTTGGGATACAGATAAGTCTTTATTTGTAAAGTTGCTTGTAGATGGATTTGTCTTATATACTTGCCGTCAAAAAGGGCAGTCCTTTTTAGAAAATCAAGTTTCACTTTCAGAGTTTAAAATGCCCCCATGTTGATTTAACCGTCTGGGCTTGTCAGTTTTGGTTCAGCAGTGTTACTTGTTGTGTTAGGAACTTTTTCAAGATTTTCCAACACAATGAGGCAGACTAAGGGTGCTCCTTTGCCCCATTTGTACTCTTCCTTCTCTATGATGGCAGACTTTGTGAGACTGTTGTGGCTGTTGAGAAGAGCTGTACATTTTTGTCTTGAGACTTGGTGGGACGACTTTTTGTTGTTCAAGCAAGCCCTAGCCCTTTCAGGGCACATGGCTGTTGATGGTCAAAAAAGCTGTCAGGTAACAATGTAAAACCTTGTCACTGTGTTTGCTAATTCATTTGTAATATTGTCTGTTCTTCCTACAAATTATTGTGTTGCATTACTACCATCACCTCCACACAGAATATATTTAACAGAATGATATAAACATGACTTAATACTGAAAGCTGCCATTGAATGTATAATTGTGCTGATGATTTAATAAACTTTTGCAAGTTGCAGTTTTCAAAGCCTACTACTTACATTTTAATTTCGTGCAGGAGAGCTATTTGCACAGTCTTGTATATTTCATCATGAATTTGCACTTTACGCTACTTAAACGTAAGGAATGGTCTGCATGCTCTGCTTCCGTTTGGCTTATTTTAAAGGACTGGCTTGCATCAAGTTGAGACATGTCACTGTCCTTGTTGATGTCTATTGTGAACAACCAGAGGGACGTCCTTGTTAATATTTGCATCCAAATGGATCAGTTAAACCCCTTCTTGCCTCCTAGGGACGAAACACAGTTCTGGTAGTAGTGCTCAGGTGTGAACGACTGTTATAAATGAAAATGAAGTGCAGCATTGCAGAAAAGAGCAAGTCTGCTCAGCACAATAAAGGTTAAGGAAAGGCCAAATTACCAGTTGAGTTCTGTTCCAATAGATAAATGAAATGTGCAGCCAGAAGGAGTGAGTAAGTGTGCCTGGTATGTGTAACAGTGTGTGCGTGCAGTCAGTGTGTAGTCCAGACTTGGTCTTGGATTTCAAGTACAGAAAAGGCCACTAGATCTTGTCTGAACCCCAGTCCAAAGCTTTTGCCAAGGAAAGAAAACTCTGCTCTGAAAGTCCTTTGAGAGACTTGATCAAAAGCTTTCTGTCCGAATGACTTCTGACTTAAGGTTAGACTGGTATTGTGTGGCCAATAATGTCCTCGAATTGAATACTGGATATCATTCAGAGGTTCCTCCATCAAATCAAATTCATTTTCATTTAAAGTCAGTATGTTCCCATGTCCTAGAACGGTTGTGTATGCATAAATATTTGCTAATGAAATGTGAAGCTGCAACTCTTTATATGATATCATTTTGAGCCCAAAATAACAAAACAAGCAAATTCAAACCAGTTCTAGCTATGCCCAATGTGTGCTTCATGTGTTTGTAATTTTAAGCGCTGGTGTCAAAGGTCCCTGCATAAACCTTCCATTAGTTAGTTCCTGTTCATCAGCATGGGACATGTGAATGAGACCAGGGTATCATCTATTCAGCACATGTCTGATGGCTTTGCAGAGTGCTGATACATGATGTCTTAGCTTACTAATGGCTAAGACCCATTAAAAACTCAGTTTATCCTACGAAGGGAGGAACATCAGACAGACAGAAAGTCCCAGTCTCTCAAAGAGGTCGCCAGTTAAGTTGTGATCCTACAAATTTAAAAGCCCCTGGGAAAACTTCATGAATCCAAAAAATAATGAATAACCTCTTTCCATTATGGTCCTTGGCTGTAAAATATAAACAAACTGAGACTTCAACACTCCATTTTAAAGAGATTCTGCACTGTCGCACCCTCTCCTCTCTTAAGAGAGGAAGCAGAGGAGACAGCAAGGTCAACTGTCCTCTTGTCTTTTCTAAAGAACCATGGATCTTTGGCCAGAAGCCCAGGCCCGGTCTGAAGGGCTGAAATCTGCCTATTGTCTGGGAAAGCCACTCATCCTTGGACCTGTCCTCTATTCACACCACCCACTCATTGTCTCTTTCCGTCATCTGAATTAAGTACTTGTCTGCCACAAAAATAGACTTGTTCTCTTTACTCGTCTGCCTGAAATACAATTTCCAGAGCTTTCGAAACGCATATCCAGATAAATATCTCAGGAAACTCGATGCACATCTTTCGGTGGGTTAAACACAAAGTGGCTTTTGCAGAGCGCCGCCAAGACCCCTGGAAAACTTGAGAGCTTTACCCTCTGACTGGACTGCCAAGCTCCTCTCTCTCCACTCACTCAATTTCAAATATACATTGGCATGCAAGGAAAGAAGGCCGTGTTGGCAAAGCACACAGAGAATCTCTCGCTCTATCTCGCTCTTCTAAGCTAGTTAGTTAAAAAAAACATTTCTCATTTGTAACAGGTATTTTGGCATGTGACAAACAGCTCTGTTGCGCTCTCTGCAAGTCACTTTGTGGGGTTGTCAGGGGAGAGGGGGTCTTTGTCTGCCGGACAATTGAGTAAACTCATTTGTCATTTTAGACTCTTTAAATGGAGCCGTTGCTGCTTTTCAGCTTTTCACAATGATGGATAGTGAGCTTGTCCGAATAACTGAGATCAAACTTCCCCAGGCATATCAAGTGAATTTGTATTTTGTTCACTGTTTTGTATGCAGATTATCCTTTGGACCTTTTCTGAACAACAAGGGCAGTTTTTCACTTTTTATAATGCAGGTGTCACCTTTTTCACACAGAGGAAATCTAATTTTGAACCAATGTCTAGTTCTGCTGGATTGTCATAAGTTTCCTGAAGTGAAGTGCTCTTTGACAATAACGTCATTGTGGCTGGCTGAAGTGAGAGATGAGGACCAGGGACCCCTCTCGGCACACTCATTCAGTTCTCCAAAATAGGAATAGGGGTGGTGGTTTCAGTGACTGGGTGAGCAGACAGATCTCCTTTGTGGGAATTTCCTGAGACGGATGAGGCTGACTTGGGAGAAAGCACAGCCAGTATTTAACCAGAACAACTCCAAGAAGACTTGAAAAATTATTTGTTTCCTTTAAATGATGTACTACCTGATCAACATGTTCTCACTCCCTACTCATCACATATTGATGCTTGGTCAAGGCCCTTTGGCATCATATTTTGACAGCATATACTTTTACCGTCAAAAACTGACGCTACAGGGCTTCCCCCAATGCGTTAAACTATGACGCTATAGGGATCCCCAGTGCGTTACAAATTGACGCGATGAGTCTTGATCATGTGTTCATATGTGAAGTTGGGAAGTGAGACAGGTTGCTAAATCAGGGTATACAGTTTGTTAAGGAGTTGGTGTCCAAGAACAGAGCTGAAAAGGAGAGAAAATTGGATTTCTAAATGAAAGTTGATGTTACTCTGTGTCTGATAGATGTACAAATAGGCAAGTGTACGCTAAAAATTTAGCCACGCTAACGCTAATTTGCCTCAGCTTTGTGCCATCAGCCATTTTCTAAAACAAAGCTTAATTGTCATCAGATGACATTTATGATAAAAGCTTTTACATTCCTTTAATTTAGCTCAGAGTTGTGCACAAATGATCAATTTTTCTTGTTTATTTTGCCCAGAACACTTAGCGTTAACCAACATGTGTTCTAATTAGCAGCTGAGCAGAAATGAATGTGACATTATTAGATCAAATGGCATGAGGTGCATCGGACTGGATGATCCCAGGAACTATTTAATGACACAGACAGAGGATTTGTGCAGTCAGTTGCATTATAAATAAAAATTCTGTTTGCAGGGTTGTGAAAAGTAAAACAGGAGTAAAATTGGTGATTTTGATGGAAAGAAACATTTCAAAATAAAATAAATTGCATTTAGAGGGTTTAGGCTCCTTTGCACTTGTATGCCTGCCTCAAAATGGAAGGCTTTTTAAAAAAAGCTGAGTTTGAAATTGGCTTTGGGATTGTTTACCCTTTCTTATAAGGCAACCGACAGCTGTCTGGCTTGTAGAACAAACTTTTTTTTAGAAAGAATCAGTCAGACTGAAAGAGAGACAAAGAGAAAGAGTGTGAGAGCAAAGTGGACATGTCATCTGGCTCTCAGGAATCCTGTAGCCGAGTTGGGGGCGGGGTGGAAGGCTTGGTGTCACTCTGGTGGAGGAAGGGGTGTAGAGATAGGTGGAGTGTTGACTCTGAAGTGTGTGTGTGTATATGTGTGTGTGTGTGTGATTGAAGTGCAGTGGCAGGCGATTTGCTCTGGAAAGGAGGAATGAGGGAGGGGCTGACAAGGCTTGGCTGCCCCAAGAGTGTACGCACACACACACACACATACACATCCACTCACTCACACACACTCATAGGGATCGGAGACACTCCAGATAGAGACCTCTCTACCGTCCTCCTTGGTCTTTGGACATTGAAATTTTAGATCACTAAATGAGTTGCTTCCCGGCTGTCGCGTGACTTCCTTCACAGCTGAAGTTGACTTTCAAAAGGCTGAAGGAATACTTCCTGGCCGAGTGGGATCTGGACCTGATTAGAGCGTGGATCTGTTGAGCTTGATGCTGCTGACATGAATCCAGTGCTCGAGCACTGTAGCGACCAGGGGATTGTGGAACTGAATGAGAGCTTTATGTGAAAATGGAAGAGGGATGCTTTTCCTGGAGGTAAGAGGAAAATGGATGAGTACACTTCCTGAAACATGCAAATGCAGAAGGACTTTATTGAACGGAGAGCACTTGCAGTTCTACTGTGGAAAATGCTTGCACCTCAGTTCCAACGTTACTTAGATGTGTTGATGAGGAGGCGTGCAAGGGATTGTGGGAGGTTTTCTAGGTTTAAAGCAGTGAAAAAGAGCAGTGGAGAATGACTGGCTAAGCCTGGCTCAAGACTTAAGTGCTGTGGTGTCTGAGAGGTGATCCTGCATGTTTGTGTTCCCCTGTTTGTGATACAGTGTATTGGGTGTATGTCTAAGTCTTGCATCTTGTGTCTGTGTGTATAGACAGTTCTGATGTGGCTGTGCAGGTGGTCTCACTCCAGCTGTGTTAAGTCTCCTGTGCACCCCATGACACCCATTTGGCCTTAAAACAACACTCTTCCAACTAGTCAAAGAGCGATGACCTCGCCCTTTGAACTCTACCATTTAATAGTTTTCAAAAAGCAAATGACATTTAGCAAATATAGACCTTTTTTTACTGTTTTGGTTGCAGCAAGTGCTAAACTCATCCGGATCTGTTTTTTGAATTAGCTGCGGGTAACTAAATCTGTTACTATTCTCCTCCCTGGTAGAATATATTAGACTTTACAATCTGTAAAAGTCAAACTTTCTGTAAATTAGGATGTATTCCTTTAGTTCGCCGGGGGTTGTGTTCATTTGAAAATAACACATGTTTGACTAACTAATTTCTTGGTGAAGGAGAGCCTCTTTAAAAGTGTCAGTTAAGCGGGGGAGGTGAGCATGATTAACCCGTTAGCTGGCTACATCTGGCCTGTGTTTACACAGACCCAGTGTTGTGACTCTTTAAATGCCCTTTTCAAAAAGTTTCCCTTTTTAACCCCCTTAACCTCCTCCTGTCACGTCTGCACCGGGGCCCGGGTTTAGAAGAGGAATGCTTGGACATTTTGTTTTTGTTTTTGACAAAGCCAGCCATTGTGTTATTGCCAACGGGTGACATGGTGTAATGTGAGTTGCTGTGTATGTTGGCTCAGGAATCTGCAGTCACCTTTCCCCCGTAAGTTATGGGATGAGAGGCAGGAGAACGAAGAAGGGGAGAAGAGGGATAGAAGTCATTAGCAATGTGAATGAATGAAAGGATACCAAACTGCAGTTGAAATGATCACGCGGTTAATCGATTAATTGACTGCAGAGTGGAGATGTTAATGGCAATTTTTTGCTTGGCCACATTCATCTATAATGGAAAATAGTCATTAGTTTATGTTTTTTGACTTGTTCCATTTCAAACATGTTAAATTGGACAATGCTTGTCATACATGTCATCCCATGTCTACATTTATAATCCAAACCCGTTGACAATGAATAAAAGAGAAGCATTAATGACCCGTTATTCTTAAACTCACAAAATATTCCACAAACAGCCATTCAGATACTGGTTCAAAATAATCTTGAGGGGAAATCTGACTTCATTTAATTGCATCACTTACTGGTTTTAACTAGGTTAGGTAAGATAAAGCAGAACAGGTAAAGAAATGCTTCTGGGTGATAACATTATCTATTCTACCATAAAACCTGATAGATTAGTCACTGAAGAACAAAGCAACACTCAAATACCCTTTTGTTCTTCAATAAGAGCTCTGGTTTGACTTTTAACAGCATTTTGAATGCGTAAATTCAGTGTTTTGAGGCCCTGGGCATCATTGAACTGTATTCTAATTGGGGAAATGCTAATGTTTCCCCAGTGTTGTTGCGGGGCTTTGTATACATGGCGAGGTGTGGCCTTTAGGGTGAGCTGTGAAGACAGAGTTGACAGTTCTATGAGGATGGTGAAGCATAACAACAGTGTTTGGATGAGTTTAGTTGCATCTGACCTGTGACCTTTGGGGGAGCACAGAAAATTATTCTTTAGGGGATTAAAACACATTTTCAAAAAGAAAGAAAGGAATGGTGAGCGCAAAGTAAACTGAAACACCAATTTATGAAGTATATTTTTCTGTGCCTTAGATTTCTATTTAATTTTACCCATTTCTTGCGAGATTTACTATAAAATATTAGCTACATAAAAGGGTACGTGTGTGCGTGTGTGTCAAACCTACTGCTCCATTAAAAAATTTTAAAATCAGGGTTAAGTTGAAGGATAAAATAATAAACAATTATAATCTGGGGGAGGTTCTTTCTTTTTAAAAAATTCATACAGAAAGTTCAATCTCCTCCCCACACCAATACTTTTCCTACAATCCCTAAGTAACCAATTATCACATTGCACAAGCGCTGGTGTAAATAAATTTAACTGACTGCCCACAGTTAACAGCCATAACAGCCACCAAGACCCTAATGCTCCTTATAGTGCTGCTTCTGCGTAAAAGATCAAAACTACATAAAGCTTGGCGCGCCTGTGCAAAGTTTGTGACTGTTTTCACCCAAACAAGTTCTATTCTGGTAAAGATTTGCATGACAGAGAAGCAGAGCAGAGTAGGGCAAATCACAAGTGGTCTTTTCAACACCTTGGGACCAGAGTGCAGTTATCAGGTTGAGATCTCTGAAGAACGTAGCTGCTGAGAAAAGACTGGCTGCTGCTGAAGGCAACGACTAGGCTGGTTAATCCCTATTCATGTAACAGTCCAACTATTATCATCTTGTGAAGAGGTAGAAAAAGCTTTTTAAAAAGCTGCTGAATTTGAAGGTTGATCATTTGTTGTCTGTGAGATTTATATCATATTTGCTGCCACTTAATTTGTTGTTGTTTGGTCCATTTATGTAATTGTGACTTCCTGCACGTAACTGCAAATCACTGTCCTAGCACAACATGGTAGGCTGCTTACACATGTTTCACAACCATCAGTACTTTGCAGCACAGTGTATAAGAGTAACAGATGTTTGGTGGGTAACAGCTGGACATTTCTGTTGCATCATGTTACGTCAAAGCTTTAAAATCCTAGAATAAAATAACTAAATGTGCCTGATGCAATGAAATGTCCTGACAAGGTCTGTGGACTCACAGCAAGGAAACGCACAGATTTGTACCCAGAAAAACAGACCATTAAACGTTCTGTGCCTAACAACTCTGCTGTTTTATCTTCACGTGTCTTTCATGCAATTTGAGATAAATACACCAAGGCTGGCAAGAGTCATGTATGACAGTTATACAAGTGCACCATACTGCCTGCTTTGATTTTCCATTATATATCATCCTAAGTTTGTCTTGAGTTCCCTTTGAAGGTGGACAAGTAGTATTTTGGGCACTTCATCAACTGTGATTCTGTAATGGATAAACAACGGAAGTATGACATATTACACTAATGGGATGGAAAATAACATATTAGTTATTTTTGAGTGTGACTCAAGAGTGTGATATGTTAAGGAACAGTCTTCTGCTCTCTTCTCAACATTTGTTCTATCCATTATGTTAAATTCTTAAAAAACACTGCAGGGAAAAACAAAAGGCTTGTTGAGAAACATAGAGATTAAAACTAATTGATGGGATTGCAGGCATACACAAAATGCAGAGGGATTTACAATAAGTGCAAAAAAATCCTACATCAGCAGTATCCCAGCCAATTAGTGACAAGAAGTATAAGGGTAAAAGCCAGAGCTTTGGGTATAATTAAATAATGAAACGCTCCCTTTTTATCCACAGCGCCCGTGTCTGATGAACCTGGAGCGCAGTGAAAGAGGGGAACGCCCTTCTCCTCGAGGTCCGGAGATGGAGCCTCGTGCTGTGGGAAAGATGGGGAAGATATCAGTGGGCTTCCAGAGGAGCTCCACCTCAGATGATGACTCTGGATGTGCGTTGGAGGAGTATGCATGGGTGCCACCGGGACTCAGGCCTGAGCAGGTAGGACCTCGGACTGTTACACTCTTCCTCAAACTATCCTCTAGTGTAATCTATCCATTTGTATGAGTAGGAAAGTCAAATTTAAGTTTATGGGCACACCTAAAATGCAAATCCCAGCACAAAATCTGACGGTATTTTCCCTTAAGAGGATGAGTGTATAAACCTGTATGCTAGCAACATGTGGTTTTAGTTCAAATAAGGTAATGTGTGCAGGCATTCTGTTCTCTATGACACACTAACAGATTAGTAGTGCTGCATGCTGACGCCCAACATCTGGCTATAGCTTTTTTTCACATTCATTTGTGTGAAGCACATCTCAGACTGCCTGACTGAGGTCTCCCATATATATTCCCATATTTCTTCATGGAAATGCACACAGAGAAACAATTTTGTCAATTTTTCCTTTTCCCTGGTAGCGGGAATTAGCCTAGGCAAACACTGACATTTCCAGTCCCTTGCTGTCCTTGCTATCTGTGTGTGGAGAGATTGCACACTCAGGTGCCTGTGACTGGATTAAGATTGACATGTTTGCCCCACAGTGTCACAAAATTAGGACACACATAGCAACAGTCATTCTCCACTGATATCCAGCTGCCCTCTCCTCTGCCTGATCTAAATCAAAACATCTCCTCTCCTCTCCCCTCAAACATTCTGAACATTGCTGGCCTGCTGGCTGTAACATGTCTGACTCATTTATAGTGTCTAACTGACCAAATAACAGAAATAAAATGACAATTTGGAGTCTTTTAAGCTTAGTTTTAAAATTATTAGTCTCATACTCCACGTGTACAAGATGTAATTTCTGTTTGTCTTCTAATGTTCATTAATCTTTCTTCATACACAGATCCAGATGTATTTCTGCTGTCTACCAGAGGAAAAGGTGCCGTATGTCAACAGCCCTGGAGAGAAGCACAGGATCCGACAGCTCCTCTACCAGCTGCCGCCGCATGACAGTGAGGTAGAGAAGATGAGAGAGACAGTGTCAAAGTGTGTGTGTGTCTGTGTGTGAAAGATGGGGAAAGGGACAGTCTTCAGGCAGAGCGTGAAGCAGCCATTGATGCTTTAAGCCAGATACGAAAAAGTTAACTCTTGTATAACATGAAGTTACGAATACACTAAATACAACAGTACAATAAACTTCAACTGCATAGATGCGTACCATATGCTGTACCGTAAAACATAGCCTGATGCCACAAAGTGCTAAAGAAGTTATTTTGTCATATCAAGATGAAGTCCTGAGACCTGATAGGGTGAGTACAATAACAACACTTCACCAATTACACCAACTAATTTTATCTGCTTTTCGCTCTTACAATTCAAGAGACACCCTTAGGTGCTTCGCATCCAACTGGAACGCCCATAAAACATCTCACATGCATATAATTTTACATGTTAAGACATTTTTTCAGGGAAAGTTATTTAATGTGTGCTTGTATTTAAACAAAATGTAAGAACCCTTTTGTTGGATGACTGTAAACAAAGGTTAAATAAGTTAAAAAGTGTAGTTTGGTATGATATCGGCAATAGGACATTAAACTATACTCAGCCCTAAATAAACTAAAGCCAGCAGCTGAGTAAAGCCTAAACAATCATGTTAGCCTTTTCTAGTAAAACTAAAACAATGGTCACATTCCCTCAACCTTTTGACAAAAAAACCCTCTTGTGACAATAAAGCACATGCCAGCCTCTTCTGTATAATAGCTTTATGGTGTGTAAACCAGCACTCTTTTCACATCTGTGTTAATAGAGTTTACATTAGGAGATATGGTGGAGGGGTTATCACCAGAGGGGTGGGTGGGGTGGGGGGTGGTACTGTCTGACGGAGGTGGTCTCTATGCACACATGGTGGATACACAATAGGATCACACACACACACACACACACACACATAGCCACACAGTGTTTGACTGAGCAACTTTATGATGTTTGTCAGCAGACCTGGTGGTTGAGGAAGTAAACTGCTGGAGGATTCCTTGCGTAACTGTGGTTCGGAGAGATAAGCACTCTGTGTGTGTGAAAGGGAGAAATATTGAGTGTTTGTGTGTGTGTGCACACTGGCATTGTTTACTGTTGTTTAGAAAACAACCAAGCTGGCTTGTCGCTGTCTTTTATCTGGGCCTTCATGACCATCTCTAAACAGAGGAAGTGAAGGAAGGAAAGATAAAAGACGAACAATCAGCACTAATGGGTGCATGTTTTTAAGCGCTATTTTGCTTTCCCCTTCTAACTGGCTTCCCTCTTAGTCATAAATCGACCTCTATTCTTTTAGTTTTTCAACTCCACTCATCTATCTCTTCTGTGTTTACCAGGTGCGTTACTGCCACTCTCTGACCGAGGAGGAAAAGAGAGAGCTTCACATGTTCAGTGCCCAGAGGAAGAGGGAGGCACTGGGAAGAGGAATACCCAGAATCCTGCCTAGAGCCCTGCAACACACCCGCTGTGAAAATGTAGGTGGATACCATGAGCATACACACATGCATATGCACACATGTAGACAACTTGCGTCATTTAGTGCTCATAGAGCGATAAGATAAGCTAACAATTACAAGGGAACCTACTTGTGGGTTATTTATATCACGAGCAGCTAACACCCTGTATCCCATACCTCAGCAGCCCAAGGCACAATCCTGATTGGCTAATGCGATGGTTGTAATCATGGACATAAACCTCCTCATTAGGGCGAGAGGGGAAGCAGCGAAAATTGGGAGGCTCATGCTCAAGCCGAGTGGAGAGGGCAGTTCCTTAGTAGGAATTCGACAAATTTCCTGTCACCCATCTATATTCCCGCATGACAGACTGCAAAAATGGTTAACAAGTAATTCTTGCATTGAGTCTTAAAATCATACTTTTTCCACAAGTCACACAGTATGTGGCACATACATCTACTGATAAAAGACCTTTTCTGGAAAGTAGCAAGATTTAGCATCTGTCTCTCAAAACTCTCAAACAAAGTGGATTTAATTAAATGCAAATGTATTCACTGGTAAAACAGAAATCCTCATTGGATTACACATTGTGTATAGACTATTAAACACAACCAGTATTAAGTGTGACAGTAGCTAGCGAGGCTGTGTAGTGAGTAAATCTCACTCCCCAACACCTTAAGAGACGCACTGGCAATTGATGCTAGTGCCCATGGGTTTTAGCCTCCTCATCAGCATGTCTGCCTCCCGTACCTGAGATTGCTGGTTCGAGTTAGGACGGTGTAGTTAGTTCTCGGGAGTAGCCTTTTTATATGTTGTGTGGAAGAAGAAACATTTTTAGAGATGGAAGATATTTTTATATTTTCTATCAGCTTGCTGAAGGGAACCATGACTTGCAGGAAAAGAGAGACATTTAGACTCCATTTTGACATTCTGGTTGATGTCATATTGAGCTATGCACAAACACAACACTGGAAACAATCCGAAAAGCGACCTCTGTTTCCTACTTTTTGATTTGTTTTTGTTTTTTTAAACATAACATCCAATGCAATTCCAGCTGCCTTTGATCATATGTCTGAAAACTAAGTTTCCTTTCGATGCAACAAACATAAATATTAGTGTTATGTGGCTTCCGGCAAATGGAGCCCACTGAGTAAAGCACATCCTCTGCCAGGCATCCAGGAAGATCAGGCCAGCCACGTTAATTCCCCTGGACAGGCAGATGAAGTCTGTCACCACTGAAACACAGATGCTACCACAGGGATGCAAGGTCAAACACACTGAAATGACACATCTGAATACCAACTGACACACACACCCTTAGACTTACTGAACATGCATGCACACACTTTGTCACACAACACCCCCGAATCCAAGGCCCTGTCTGTCCACCCTGGTAATAATGGTTAACAGCTGCGCATGTTATCCCATAGCTGCCTATGGGTGTCTCGTAGCTCTGCTGGGTTATATAAAGACTTGCGATTGCATGTTCGGACACGCTCTGACCGATCTCTGTGGAGTCATACGATCTTTTGACTTAGGACCAAGGCCAGTTTATTCTGTTTAAACTTACAGGACAAACATGGTCCAATTCCCCAGCAACACCTAATGAATAATTGATGACGTTTATACCGAAGTGAAACAGCCACCAATTGAAACATAGAGAAACAAGTTAGTTAATTTCAGTAGTTAGCTAGGCAGGATGGATTTATTGCTGTTATTGAAATGTATTCCTTCCAAGTCAACCAGTTGTTACTGCTTCTGCCCTTAAGTTAAAACAAAGAGCTCTACTCATAAAGGCACTGGGTGGGGTATGGGTGCAGTCAGTAGATTATTATTTTTAATATCACTAGTGTTTTTGTTGCCTTGAAAGGATTAAATTTAACTGTCCATGTTGTCAACTGTTGCTGTATTTCTGCTATGACTGTCATCACTGCAGGATTCACTGGTGTATTTTGAATGGATCATATTCCTATGGCACTTACCATATGATCACCTGTTGTTTGGCCTTCTTCTTTTTAGCACCACTGCAAATGAATCAGCAGTTATGTGATATATTTTGAATTATTATCTCCATAATCTCCCTTTGTTTATGTTTCATCCCTCATGTGTCACAGGCATCGACTGTACCATACATCAATTTTGAAATGTCATTCCCTTGTGCGATTTTTCTCTGTGCATCAAGAAGATTTCTGGTACAGAAATCTCATTGATCATGCTTTTTGCATTTGATTGTCAGTGTGGTGGAGGCATCAATGGAGGGGAGATGGCAATTTTTGCCTCCAGAGCAGGGCCGAGCCCCTGCTGGCACCCAGCGTGCTTTGCGTGTGCCACGTGTCAAGAACTGCTGGTGGATCTGATATATTTCTACCAAAATGGCAAGATCCTCTGTGGAAGACACCACGCTGAACTTCTCAAACCACGATGCTCTTCTTGTGATGAGGTAATACGCTGTAATAGCAGCTCTCCCCACTACCACTTCTACAGTAAACCATGGCAATGTACCAAGTCCATAGAGTTCCACAGAACTAACAGTGGTATATATTTTTTCCCTTTAGATCATATTTTCGGATGAGTGCACTGAAGCAGAGGGTCGTCACTGGCACATGAAGCACTTTGCCTGTTTTGAGTGTGAAACTATGCTAGGGGGTCAGCGATACATCATGAAAGATGGCCGGCCCTACTGTTGTGGATGCTTTGAGTCACTATATGCAGAGTACTGCGAGGCCTGTGGTGAAAACATTGGTGAGTTTCTAGAAAGATCTTTCTTTTGTATATTTGCTTCTAATGATCCATCTTGTGGTATTAGAATGAAGCATTAATAAAACATTTTATACCCAAGATTGAACACAAGATCCTACTGATGTTTTTCTATACCTAATGCTCTGCTCGTTTTCTTTTCATCCCACAATCATTTAGGTGTTGACCATGCCCAGATGACCTATGAAGGTGTACACTGGCACGCCACAGACCAGTGCTTCTGTTGTGCCCAGTGTAAGACATCATTGCTGGGCTGTCCCTTCCTGCCAAAGCAGGGCCGCATCTATTGCTCAAAGGCCTGCAGCCAGGGGGAAGATATTCACGCCTCCGACTCATCTGATTCTGCCTTCCAGTCTGCCCGCTCACGTGAGTCACGGCGTAGTGTGCGCATGGGGAAGAGCAGTAAGCCTGCCGAACAATGGACACAGTCACAGCTGTTTAACCCCCCTGCCACTGTCCCCTCCTTTGAGTATAAGTTTGGAGATGGAGAAGGTGATGTAGATGCTGATTGCGACATTGGTATAGTAGGGCGCAAGTTGGCCCGCCTGGGCCTGGAGGAGGAGAAGTACTGGAGGGACCGGGAGGAGCAGGATGGCGGTGGAGAGGAGGATCCAGAGGAGTGGGCCCAGCATGAGGATTATATGACTCAGCTCCTGCTCAAGTTTGGTGACCGTGGGATGTTACACCAGCTTCAGCAGCCAACCCCGAAATCTCCCAGCCCTAGCAGTGACAGGAAAAGGCTAATACGTGTCTCTGACCCATGGCTAAAGCCTGATACCACGAGTATGGGTGTTACTGCCTCCTCTCCCACACCTGCCAGTCCTACCCAGAGCCAGACTTCCAATCAATCCCAAGCCAACAGCCTTAGCCCTGGACTGATAAGCAAGAAGCACCTGCCTGAAATGTACTGGGCCCAGTCACAGGACGGGTTGGGAGACTCAGCCTATGGAAGTCATCCAGGTCCTGCCAGTGCCAGAAAGATCCAAGAGCTGGAACTGGACCAGGAGCAGGAGCAAACTGGGACAGGAAGACAGGCATTCTGGCCAGACACCAGGCAGTGGTATGAAGACTCTCTTGAGTGCATCGCTGATGAGCTGAGGAAAGCTGAGCAGGGAGCTGGAGACTCCATGGACTCCCTGGCGCTCTCAAACATCACTGGTAAGGAGACTCCTGGTTGCATGTATTTAGTGAGAAAATGTTATTTCTTTTTATGTTGAACAGCTGTTCAAATCATTTCTCTCCTTCTCACTCTTTAAGGTGCATCAGTGGATGGAGATAGCAGGGATAGACCTATAGTCTACACACTTGCCGTGCAGGATCCATCGGTGGCAGATGACTGTGAGAAGATGAGCAACATGGGAACGTTTAATTCATCTCATCTTCACCACAGTGCCAACTCTCTCAACCTTAACATGGAGAAGGGAGATGATGAAGAGGTAGCATTGGCAATAAGGGGAGGCACACCTGGAGGACTTCACTCATTGTCCCCAAATTCGGAAGGCCTTCCTTCTTCCTTTGTCCATGCCCCAGCTTTGAGGAGGAGCAAGTCCCAGTCCAGACCTCCTCAGATGGTCAAGTTCTCAGAAGACACTGTGGACAATGGATATAATGGTGGGTTTGATGTCAATATTAGGAAGCATCCTATGAGTGAGAAGCCACAGCGGAGGGCGTACTGCCCAGATGAGGGCAGAGAAAGAAGCCGACCATCGAGCCATCATGGGCGAAGCTGGCAGCACCACCACCGGCAAGGCCGGCACCACAGGAGCCACAAAACCCGCTCAGACAACAACCTTCACATGGTGCCTTTGGAGAAAGCACAGAGGCTGTATGAGCCCCAACAGCAGGGTCTCATAAGCCCACCTTGTGGTGCCATGCTTCTACAGCATCCCGCACACAGGCTGCCCTTGGCCTTCTCCCAAACCCGATCTGACTATATGCCTCAGGGCTCAGCTCAAGACCCACGGGTTGAGCATTTCATGGGTCTCTACAGAGATGAGGATGATAGTTGCTCCACATGCTCCTCCTCATCATCAGACTCTGAGGAGGAAGGCTATTTCCTGGGCCAGCCAATTCCTCAGCCTCGAGCGGCTTCGCGCTACTATGCTGAAGACTACCCAACAAGGGTTACAGCCCTCTCTTCCCAGAGCCATGGTTCACAGACTAGTCGCAGAAAGAGTCACCGCTCCAAAAACTGTATCATCTCTTAACAGTGTCAACACTGTATTTACATTATAATCTGCACTACACTAAGCAATAGTCAGATTTTCAAAATTTGCCAGAAGTCAAGATGCATATCATATTTTAGGCCCTAATCTACTGAAAGAAAAACTCAATTCAAATTGATTAGACAGCAAAAAGAGGCAAGATCTCTAACATTGTTAGAAAATATTTTTGTGTATGTGGAAATTTGGCCTAGATGCTTGGTCTTATTGAATTTCAGCACCAATATGATGTATGACCGGCAAATTTGGTAGTTTCCTTAGAAAGTGGAGAGCAAAATTATGCAGAGTTGGCAGAGTGGCAACATTAAACTTCTTTTTTTCCATTTCAGAATTTGTCATTAAGTTTAAAAAAAAAGTTTATGTTCAGTCAAATGTTTTGCAGCAATATCTTTGTGTGCATTAAAGTGGAAACACCTTGCACACAGAGGTCGATAACGTAGAAAATAGGAATGAACCAAATAATTATTTAATGCATAATAGTACAAAATGATAATGTATATACTAAGTTAAGATTTTAATACTGGTATTTTTATATCTGTGGTTTAAAGAATCGTTTCTTTTGAAGTGTATAAGAAATAGCAGATGTATTGGTAAACAAACATACCTCGCTAATATTTTGAGAAACAATAAAGAAGGTGCCACTTCATAAACTGTGTTCTTCACAGTAAAGTGCCATGTTACTCTGTACCAATGTCTATTATAACATACAGTATATCCCACAGTGCTCACTATTGGTGTACAAAATATACAACAAATGGCAGTAACACCTGCATTTTCCATATTCAGCTAAACTGTTCACTACCTTTGCTCTGACATAACCAGCTAAATGCTTTGTGATGGAAAGACGCTTGTAATAAACATTTTTCTCCTCTCAAAGCTTCAAGAATGATTATTTTTCTCAAATGTTTGACTTCATTTGCCTTCATTTTCAAATGACATGTTGTAACCCTCTGATTGTAGTTTTTACAGTGGGATGCATCAAATAATTTATGGACTTATGTATTGTGGTATTCTTTAAAAACTTGGAAATTGTCTGAATTTAGATAAGAGTAAGGATGTGTTGTTTCCTGCTGAAAGCTGGAAATCATTTGCTAGCATGCATTTGACTTTTACATTGGCTCATTGGTATACCATAATAAAATATCAAAATATATGTATTTCTAAGGGAGACATGCAATGAAGCCCTAAAATGGAGTTAATAGTGCCACTAAAGTAATTCTTAAAATATCTTAGATTAAGTCTATGATTCCAATTGGATATGTACAGTGTGTAACTTGTGTTAATAGATCATAATAAAACAAACCAGTTAACAGAAATCATGTTTACTACAACCTTCAGAAACTTTTCAGATTGTGCAACTGGCATTTCTAGGCAGTACACATTTATACAAGAATGTAGAACTGTAAATTTAGCAGCACCAAGTCATACATCCGACTGCTACAAAATAATAAACATAGCTGAAAATAGTACAAAAGAAAACATTGTCTTGCCTTTTCTGTCTTTTCTTCTGGAAAAGCGTTATCATGCTGAATAATTGACTAGTCAACATATTTTCATCAAAATAGGTTAAATAATGAAACCCATGTTAACCATTTCCACAATGATGTGAGACTGTTGGCTTTTTAAATGAGGAAAATGAGTTGTTTGCCAACATTTAACAGAAAACAACTTTTCATCTTTTATTATTTATAATTAACATTTTTCAACAGTCAACTTGAAGGTATAAATGGTCTGTTCAAAAACTAACACTGTTCATTCCCACATACAATGCACCACTGCATCCTCTCCATGTTGAGTTCATAGGTTCAGTCCAGTAATCCAAAATGTATCCAAGATATCCATCATGTTCAGCAGTCAATCCTCCAGTCTCGCATACAGAAGATCATGCCAATGTGTCAGTAAGATGAGCTGTGATTGACTCCTGTCTTTGAAAGTTTATGACCCGTCAGGGCTGTAGATGGGGTGGTCGAGTCACAGACGGAAGGCTCTGGTTGCCGAACCGCCTCGTCCAGCTCGCTGATGAAGTGTTTGAGGTCCTCAAGGCAACGTTCTCGGATCTCCCCGAGGTTCTCCCTGAGGGGAACCTGCAGTTGCTTCTCCAGGTTGGCGTCTTTAGCCACCAGCATCTTTACCACCATGCCGAATGTCTCACAGTCTTGACGGTACACCTGGAAGTGGACAGGCATATGAGTAAATAAGGCACAGATGTTTCATATGCACAACTTAAAAA
The DNA here is from genome assembly GCA_024633595.2 of Lepomis macrochirus. NCBI lineage: Eukaryota > Metazoa > Chordata > Actinopteri > Centrarchiformes > Centrarchidae > Lepomis > Lepomis macrochirus. Next base: position 11,230,556 of record JALXJV020000024.1, on the reverse strand, counting down.
AGACAAACAAAAACTTTTCTCAGGAGACACATTCACATCTATGTGTATGGTATGTAAATATAGGTCTGAAAAGTGTCAACAGGCAGAGGTCAAAACCGATGAGAGAAAAGATCTTAATTTAGGAGATGAAAAGCTGTTTCCTTCCTGCCCTACCTGGCGCCTGGGTGTAAATATTGCAGCGTCATTAAGCCTGAGCTGATCATTTGGGTGTTAATACACATCACACAGTGTCAAAAGATAAACACTTCTCCTCTGGAGTTTAATAGCGGGCACTTTATATAGGACAGGATAGCCCAAAAAGCAATAAAACCCCACTTTAGTGGTGGCTCAGAGGCTTATAACAGGTGTCAGAGGGACAATGAGGAAGAAGTGCTGCATCTTGTTCGGGGAGCTGCTATTTCACACAGAGCTTGAATGTCTCATAAAACAACGGAGAGAGCCCACTGCTGCCACATAAATTGGTGCGATTTGCAAAATACCAAGACAAGAGATTTGTTTCCAACTCATGATCCTTCATATGGGCTGACAATCAAATTCCAGAGGGAGAAAATATCAGTCACCTAAGCTGATGGTAATATTTTTAATGTCAGTTTCCATTTTTCTAAAGCTCCAGGCATGCTGTGGGTGGATTCCCACATGTGAAATTTAGACAAATGCTGCACCTCAATCCTTGCTCTGCAGAAGAAACCTCCCCCCGCAGCAGAAGTGTAAAAAAGGCATAGTTGAAAACCCCCAACAAAATATTCACATTTAGGAATCTGGAACCAGTGAAATTTTGGCTTAAGAGAAAACATACTCTTTTAAAATGTATGGGAAAAGTATGACCCTAAAAAGATCCAAGAGACTTGTATAGAAATGTATATCATGGGGCTGCAAAAATCTCATGTCCACTGTGGCCGAGGACCTTTGTTGGATCTCTCTCTCCCTTGTTTCCTGTAGTCCCTCAACAATCATTATCTAATAAAAGGCATTAAATGCTCCAACAAATAAATAAAAATACACATCACACATGAGGGCCTTTTCTTATTGGACAGTATGATGAGACAGTGACAAGAGACTCGCACCTCAATTTCTCTGTGGGACACTGATATCTCCTGTCTGTCTGTCTCCATCTGTCCCTACACTATTTTAAGACACACTTCTTCCTCTAGTCATTCTCTATGCCTTGTTTGGTCTTAACCTCCATCTCTTTCATTCTCTGCGTATTAAGTCGGACATCAAGCCTTCACTGTGAGAGTTAAGCCTTCGTGCTGCAGGCGGACACAAGGGCATGTCCAATGACAAGAGTTGTGTGCGGATGTGTCTGTTTATACGTGTGCCTGCCTCTGAGCGTGTGTGTGTGTGGGTGTAAAATTAGGCCAGGCAAGGGTGAGTTTCAGTCATTCACCGGATACCAACAATGGCTTCTGTGCTGCAGGGCGTTCAAACTCACTGGCTTATTTATAGCTCTGCACAATGTTCCTCGAACAGAGCATGGCTAGAGTAGAGGAGAGATCAGAAATAAAGATCTGCTGTCAAACAGAGTTAATGTATTTGCAAACAACAGAGGGCAACTTTCCAAAATGTGCATTAAACAAGAACATTTCCACTGTTGTCTAAAAGCTGCATAGTGTATTCTGCCAATAGTGAGTTGATCAGAAATTATAATGACAGCTCTTCATGACAAATGTTTTCTGGAAATTTCTGGAAATCACATGCTCCATAAACAGCCTGTAGCTTTAAACATAGACCAATCAGAACCCCCTGATAGTACCAAACATGAGACTTTATTTAAGACTATATCTGGTGTAGGAAGACCAGCGACACTGTCTTTATGTATGAGGGCTTTTTATTTGCCTCCTTTCTTGACCTACAGCAAACACTAGGAGTATTTTGTAGGGAATGACTAGAGTTTCTAGTTCTCCCTCTTAAGGTGACCTGAATCAATTTACAGGAATTTTGTAGTGAACAGAAGTATACAAACAGTTTCAGGAAAGAGTGCTGATGTAAACATCCCGCCTCGCCTGGGCATTTCTATAGCCTCATGTACAACACACTCAACAGACTGACAAATCTGCACAAAAAGCAAACCTGTGGTAGCAACTTGCTCTACTGCACAGAATTTACTAACAATGCATTGTCCTTTTAATCTTTTTATCAGTGTCCTTTAATCTCATTCAACAGCTGACAACTGAAGACAGTGAATTTATTTATCTACTTATCAGAGGAAATATCCAATCAACTATGCTGACAACAACTTCTATGAACACAGGGAAAGTCGTTCCTATATAACAATGCGCTGACAATGTACTTCCTGTATTCGAAGTGCACTTCCTGAAATCCCTCCCTTCTTATCCAATCAGGAAGGAAAAGCCCTGTTCTTGACTTTGGGGTGGGGTCGGTGCACAACCATCTCTGCCTTTAAACTTTATTTTTCTACATCCAGTTAAAACAGTATTCAGAGTGAGTGTGCAAGCATGGCTAAAGAAAAGAACAAGAATGGAAGAGTCCATGGCTTCAGTCCAGTTCTGCCATCTTTGTACATAAAAAAAACTCAATGAGGCTGGACCTGTCTGGCTGTCTGTCTTGTAAATATATTTAGGTTCCTTAACAAATGAAATAAAACTCCCTTTGTATCACAGCCTGGACTGTGAGGAGTAAAACATAATACCCTTTACAGCCTGTCATGCCTTGTCACTCACTATAAACAGTAAGTCTGTAAGGCTGCCAAAGTCAACTGCGACAATGAGAACGGGTTCAGGTTGAATTTCAGCAGACCAATTTCACTTAGCTACACAAACACACACCGTGGTGCTGGTATAACGCTGCCCAGCACGCTGCCTGGCCAATGATGGAAAGTTCAGCCTGTGATCTGTAAAAAGTGTTGAGACAGTGACGGATCTTTTGAGGACCTACTGGACTGGACTGTGCTTGCCTCCGTGTTTATAGAAGAGATGGCTGGACCAGATTGGGTGTAGAAAGCCAAAACATCTGGCAGACTCTTGTCAAGTGGTGCCTGCTGCGACAGAAGCACTGCTGCGACTTCACAGAGCTCATGTGAAAGTGACTTTGTTGTTTCAGACTGAAATAGAAAGTCAAAACTGTTTAACTGTGTTCTGTGCATGGTGGGAAATTAATGCTAGCCCTCAGACAAGTGCTTTTACATTTTCCAGTAGCTAACATCATGTGGAAGCAATTCTATCAGGTTTTGATTGGTGTTTACCAACAAACAACAAGACAGACTTTAGATGGTTCTTTCTATTTTCATACTTCTCCCCTTTTTTTCCTGGACTTGTACAGAGAATAAAGAAAGACGCTGGGCAGAATTTTAGAATTTGATGACTAAACATCTATTTCTGACCTGGTTGTGTCGGCCAGAAACAAGGCTGACGGAACTTAACAATCGTGACTAATCAAACCAACCTTTCATGACAGACGGAGTGAGGACTGCCAAGTCACAAACAACCTTAATGCAGGGGAGCATGCATTAGGCGACTTATCTGAATATCACAAAAGCCAAAGAAAGAGACAAGAGGAGGAAAAAGCTGGAATTGTCAGTAAAAACAGATCATTATCCTACAATAGGCAATCCTGGAGAGAAAACCTGAAACTTCATATGCCTGGAATACACTATTTTTCATTTTCAATTACTTTTCCAGAGCATAATTTCATGACTACATTGAAGATTAAAGCAGGGGAGCATGCATTATGCTGACAATGGAATGACGACATAGTTAATAAGACCATATTAAAATACCCAGAGGTTATTCTTGACATGGATCTTGGAAATCATTTTCCAAAATATGATAACACTCAAATGACTCATTATACCTGATAATAAGAAATAAAGCTCACACAATAGAGCTCAAATGAATGTGAGGAGACACAGATGGGGGGAGAAAGAGACAGGCTATAAAACAGCCTTGAAGCTGCAGCGTCAGCAACAGTGTAATAACAGCCTATAGGCTTCATGGCACAACTATATGTGAGAGCGCAGTGTGTGCTCCAGGGCAAAGCTGGCTTAGGCTTTTAATGGTCCCAGTAAAGCAGCAGTAGTGCTCACTGGTACAGGAATGGCCCTCATTAGATAACTGAGCGGACCTGGAACCTCAAGCCTGGGGTGGTTTTAGCGGTCCGGTTTTAGTGGTCCGCCTCCCAATTTATTGTACACACAAACCAATACCAGGTCTAAGCTGTACTTGTGCTTCTACTTTCTTTTATATGTTCCTGTACCATTTACATTATCCTAGTGTTTCCAAACCCCCGAGTGCGAGTCTGCGTGTGTGTGTGCACTTGTAAAGATGAGTCAAACACTGAAGGAGGGTTGTGATATTTGAGCCATGTGGGATATTAAGCTGGTGCAGGGTATAATGAGCATTTGGTGTAGTCACGCCAGTCAGGATGGGAGATGAAGCACCACCAGGAAAATGGTGATATATCTGGCACCCAGCTACTTTAATTACCCATCTCTTAAATACTGTTAAAATCTAAAAGTAAAATCTGGATGGCAACAGTGAAAGTGACTGGTAATTTTTAGGATATACCCACCACTGTGACTGGTGGACAGAAAAGTTAATTTCCTGCCTTGTTAGGAACATAGTATATGGCTGTTCCAGTAATGCCTATCCAGTAAAATAATCCATGTGTGAGTCAGAGAAGTCAACTACCATATGTATGGGATCGTTTGCCAAGGCGTGCACCAAGTTGACATTTATAGAAAAGTCTTACAAATTACAAACTTGTAATGAGAGCCTTGTAAATGCAGAAGTTTTCAAAAAGGGGCAACTGTGAGTTACTGACACAAAATGTTAATTCAAATATATTTTCTTTTACAAATGCTACATGAATACCAGTTAAAGAATTCTATAGAGTAGCTCGAACTCCTTCCAGTTAAAAACTGTATGTAAATTTAAGATGTCAAGAGTTGGGATGAGTTGGACAGGTACCTTCTCTATTTCCTGAGCTTTGGCTGCGATGGCCAGGGCTCGTCGCTCTTGAAAGTTGTCTATGGATGACTTTTGGCACTCCTCCACAGCTGGAGGCACCAGCGGCTCCTCCTTTTCTCCTTCTGGAGGATGGTTCTCCTCCTAAAAGTTAAGGAAAGAAAGGGCCTATGTTACCATTTAGAAAACTCAGAAAAGTAAATAAAATGGTTCAAGCAACAATTTTACCATCACAGCATGAGAGGAATGAAAAATGTTTTAAACCAAGAAATGTATGGCAGATAACCATAAAAGTAACAAAGCAAAATATAGCTCAATCGCAGATATTCAGCATAATACTATGCCCTGACCTGCTGACGGGACAAATTTACAGGAAATGAGTTGATTGAGTGTACGAATGGATGAAGCTTAGATACAGATATACAGTAGCTTCTACAGTTGAAAAGCCAGAGTTTACTCTGAGTGTTGTGGACTTCTAGTTGCATTGACAACTAGTCAAATAATTAGGGATTTATAGGAACTAAAGCACTACGATAGGTGATAGGACTAAGAAGCTTTATATCATGACATATTCATTACAAATGCCGTGGAGATTCACATTGTACACATCACGACTAAAACTTGGCACAGTATTAAACTTATTTTTCCATGTAAATTGGAGACATTTGACATTTCAGCTGTTTTTATCTTGAGAATAGGCAATCTGGCCAGACAAGCCATGATGAGCCATCTAATGGGTATACTGGAAACGCTAGTACCCATAAGTATTACTGTGAAAGCCAAAAGAAAGAGCAAAGGGGAGAAATAGGCCAACTTGGATCACCGCTCAATTTCTTTTGCTCATTTCCTGATACTATTAGAGTTTGAAGGCCAGGGACTAGAACTGCCCAGCCATGACTAAAGTCCACTCATACATTAAGGGAAAGAGGCCAGGGACTAAGTCATTAAATCTCTAGATGCCTGAGGAAAGAAATTACAGGAGATGGTACATCACAAAACCAAGTGTGGTCTAAAATAAAAAGCACAACTCATAAAGCATCATCCGATTATTCTTTCTTCCAGTTCCCTCCCTGAAGCTATGCTTGGGTGAAGTCCAGTGTCTACGCTTGTGCACATATGAAAGATCGAGTTGAGTCAGTCTTCAGCCTCCTTTGCCTCACTGAAAAAAATATCCCTGTCAAAGTCTCTCACTTCAACTCGCTGGGCACAGCCCAACCTGGAAGGGACTATCAATACAAAGCTGTATTGCGCACATTTTGTGCAAACTGGACTAAAATAAAATGTCATCAGTCGGGAGGTCTGGGAAATTTCTTTTCAATACAATACTAAAAAGAATTTTAAAAAAGGTTCCCTTTTCCTCTTGTTTTTTTCTGAGAAAAAAAGCCTGCCTTGTCTGGTGAACCATGAACTGACCTTTAAAATTAGGACTGCTGTAGATTTCTAATTACAAATGAGTTGGTGGAATATTTGTTTTACTCTAACCAATAACCTGCATACTGTACACAGAGAAAGCCATAGTGGAGGAGAAACGGCATCAATGTCTTGAACAGACAACAAATTAATATTTATGAGCTAGTTGGCTATCTTTCCATAATCATATAATCATATGCCTATACCTTCATGAAATCAAAATCAAGAATTGAACAAAGTGAAATTTTGACCTGGTGATAGCTCTAGAAGAAAAATAAAGGGATCACCTAAGATACTACAGTTCATCTTGTAAGAAACATCAATGTCTGTACCAAATGTATTGGCAATTATCCAATAGTAGACTCTGAACTACTAATGTCAGCCTCATTGTGGCGTTAGATGAAACACCAGGGGATCATCACAATAATTAGGATGCACTGTCTTGTTCCCAAATTTCATGTTGTCATGATGTTAATGACATTCCCATCACCAGCTGCACTGTCAGTTTAGTGCTAATCAGCAAAAGTTAGCATGGTAACATGCTACATTAAAGTGCCTCACTACTAGCAAGGCTCTTTAGGTCCCCCTCAGAGGTCTCTTCTGTCTGGCTCCAGAAAGCCTGCATGTGTGTTTGTTGAATCCCCACAGCAGGCAGTGGCTGGGGCCATAAGTGCAAGCTTTACTGGGGGCGCAGGCCTTTCATCTTGGCCAAGGTTATGGGTCTGTGCCCCCAGAACAGAAAACAACAATGCACCACAGGCTAGATCAAACACAGCAAAAAACAGCAGTGTGTGTGTGTCTATGGAGGGGTGGGGCACTTAGTTAAACTTTCATCACAGTAGTTGATTGGGTGGTGGTGGGTGGTTCCTGAAAAAATGTACATGAAAGGACGAGAGGAAAAAAAAACTACATTTCTATGTTGTATCTTGTAATTTCTGACATATAAAACAAGTTCAGGGGTTTACAAAGACACCCACTATGACAGCCAAATGGACAAGACAGGGCCCTGGGACAAGCTAGTGAAAATATAACAAAGATGGCTACAAATAAATTACCTTCAGAATGTTTTGAAAAAGAGAAAGAAAAAAAAGATTAATAATAAAAAGATAAATAATAAAGACTGCGTGGGATTGTTTGTATATCCCTGCCTCTGCTTAAAAAAAATGTATTCCTCCCTCTGAGTGATCAATGCTACTTCACTAGTGATGCAAGCTCAATGAGGAAGTCCACCAAGATGGCACCGCAGATGGCCACCTCTGGATTACACTCCGTAGTGCTTTTTGTGTTTTTGCTTATAAACTTTGTTTTCTGTTGTCCTTCTCTGGTAAGATTTACTAGAGAAGAGCTCTTAAATATTGGACTTTCAACTGCTCGTACTATTCCACTTGATCTTTCTTGGAGTTATCCACCTGGCGAATGTCCGCTCTCTGGCCAACAAAATGGATGAACTGCTGCTCCTCAACAGAACTAACTCGGACTTCTGCAGATCTGCCACCCTCTGTTTTACCGAGTCCTTGCTCACCACGCACATCCCGGACAGCACACTTCACCTACCGGGATTTAATCTCTTCCCTGCGGATCGCATAAAGGAGCTCACAGGAATAACTGGGGGATGTGGACTCTGTCTCTACATAAAGAAAGGTTGGTGTACAGATCTCACAATGTTAAAGAAATCAAGCAGCCCTCACTTAGAGACCTTATTCATAAACTGTAAACCTTTTTATTCTATTAGTTTCTATTAATTTTCCTTGTTGGTTCAGGTTGCCGTTTACATTGTACCGCAGGCATTGTTCTTGTCCTTGGTGACTTCCGCAGAGCAAACATCAGTGATGAATTTCCAAAGTACAACCAGCATATTAAGTGTCCCACCAGGGACACAAACACACTAGACCACTGCTACACAATACTGAAGGACGCCTAATGTGTTATGTGTACCTGAACATCACATATCACCTCTGACATGTACATAATAATATTTCTAATGAAATTAATAATTTACGCCTGTACACATACCTGGCAAATAATTCTGTTTGGATCAATCCGTAGTATTGTCTTTTAAAATGTGCTACTTCGGCTCTGATCTAGCTGCTTCTCTGTGTTTGTTTGTCCCGCCACGGCACATCTGATTGATTACAAGTTGTGAATAACAGCCCATCATCAGTCACGAGACATTTGCTCTGGTGAGCAGCGGAGCTGCGTGTCAAAGGGAAGACAGCAGGTATTACTGAAGCTGCAATAAACTTTAAAATCTGATGATCTGTTTCTATGATGACTAGAAGCCCAGTGTCCCCGTTACACCATGCCCAAAGTCACAGTCACGGGGTTTTTCTCAGTAACACTCTTAGTGACGGCTTTTAAATAAGTCGTTCTTTGCTTACCCACTCACTCACTGAGCTCAACATTCAAGTCATAAGTACGATCGAGAAAGCTTATATATTTTAAAGATAGATATATTGAAGTATGGAAGTGAATGAAAACAAAGCAAACATGGATGCCTCACATCAGCCAAGATCTGTTGTTCAATGTAATTATACGGAACGCTTGCAAGTCATTGACATGGGAATCTTTCCCCATCCCTACTATCGCCATGCTGGTTAACAAGACGTGCTGGTTGTTGATGGTTCTAAAAGGCTTTTCCTGTGACCCCTCTGTTACATATCAATTTCACACAAGCACAAGACCACTGACCTGCTACATCTGCCAGACACTCACAGCTACCAAACACAGTCAGTCATACTCTTAAACACAAAAAGGAAACGATTGTTCATTGTAAAAGGTCTAAACACATCCCAATGAGTTCCACGGGGACTTCTGGCTTTGCGACTAAGATTCTTTGATAAAGCTATGACTTGGGCATGACTGAGTTAGCCGCTTCACTTCTGGGTGGCCTCAGCCAAACGCACTGCGCCTAATCACATCTGATTCTATTTACACTCCTCTGCATAGTTGGAGATGGATGATATCAGCAAAGTAAGCCATTATTTTCCATAAAGGCAGGAGAAATTCAGTACCTACTTAAAAAGCGTATTTTAAAAACAAAAGCACTTTAAGGAGCTTCGTCTCATACTTTTGACGACATTTGAGACTTTCTCCCTACACCATTACAAGTTCTAGTGACTGAAGTCTGCTTACAACACAGGTAAACAAAGCACATGCCTGATGGCTTTTCTGCTCTGCGTGAGGGCCACTTTAAAACCCATTACTTCAATGGGACTAAACACTTATTAGAGGGATGGAATTTAAGAAGTTCCAGATGCATCCTGCTGTACGGTGACAAGAGCGGAGTCCATGAGAGTATTATAGTTCAGTACTTATTATTATCATCAAGATATTTATTTACTGTTTTCATGTACTTGAGCTCACCTTGTTTGAGGTTGCACTGTGAGGGGAGCCTTCTCTTGACAGGCCAGGAATTTTGTCTGGAGAAATAAAGGGACAAAAAAGGTTTGACAGTGAAACTTTAGTGAGGGGCAAATTACTGATTTGGAATAAGAAAATGATAAACTACAGAAGGAAAAACAGCAGGAAGCAGAAATTCAATGGAAAAGGGACAATTAGTACATCTAGAAAGTTAGTTAAGTATGTGCTTATGGTAATCAGGGCCCTGTAAAAGGTGTTGATGTTTGGTTCCAGGATCCAGAGAGGTACCTAGGCTAGAACATTTAGAACAATCAAGAAACAAATGGTTCACAACCGCGCTCCAAATGCCAGTGGATGGATTTGCTGTAACTTACATTTATCTCTCGTACAGATTTCCATTAATAGATCAGACACCATTTGTTCGTCTACCCATGTTCTTCAAGCATCCAAGGCTTTGTAGCTGACCAACCAAGTCTACCAACAAACATGAACTCTGATGTCCTCGCTATAAAACAAAAACTCCCCGAAGTGGAAGCTTTGGCTTCAGGAATATCCATCAGACATCCTATACCCTTTCCCTCTTCTTCCACACACGACCTGGTGGCATTTTTATGAGCCCTGACAAAGTGGCAGACAGAGTGGGGAGGAAGGCTAGCTGCTGGACACATTAGAAACGCTCTCAGTCTCTCTCAGGTTACCCAGACTGGTAATGGGTTAAGTTTAACGATTTTAACCTTCGTATCTTTCCAAAACAAATCCTCTGCATGTCATCTTTGCTTTCATTAATTTATACTGAAAAACAGTCACCTAAAAGATATGATTAATGGTACAAAGAATGTACCATGTAAAATATGATCTACGAGTAGTGCTTAAATTGTCTATTTCCTCAGCAAACATGATTTAAAAGTAGAAAACCACTGCAACAGCATTTGATACAACTTTTCTATCTATACTGAACTGTACTTACCAGTCATCTTGCTCTGAGAATAAGTCTCTTCATACCCTGTAGGGAGACCAAACCGTAAGGTCACTGGCTGTGTACATAACAGCTAGGCCTTCTCACAAGCTAGGTAGGGCACAGCAATCTAGCAAGCAAACGCACTGCCCTGACCCTTCACTAAAAATATGATTAATGATGGTATGTTCTGCTTTCATCATGCATTTCAAATGTTTTGAACACATTACAAACATGAGGTCCAATGAGCTTTTTTTCATGAGTAAAAAGCACCAATCAAAATGGAAATTATATGTAGAGACAGCCAGCACTGAATATGGAAGCAGGCCTAAATAACACTGAACTACTTGTGGAAATAGGGGGTTGAGATCTACAAACAAGATGCAGTAAAGAATGAGATACTTTAGCACTTTTTTACAGTCCACTTGATTCATGATTTGCGGTTACCCTACTGGGAAATTAGTTTTGTAAACCCATACAGTACAAAATACATAAACATTTAATGTAAATATGGCAATCTGGCATTAAAATTGCTAATTAGCAATTAGCTGCCTGTCTAAATGGCTGCATCTCAGTACATCACAATAAAGCTTTAATAAAGACTATGAAAGCCCCTGTTTCGGTATCTTTCTTAATTGGTGGGGACATTAACTTAAATTTTTAGATTTTTTTGACAGATCAGTGTCGGAACCATGAAAAGTGCTAACGTTCCTCCACAACAGGTAGAAATGGTATATATAAAGACACTCATTACAGCAAAGTCAACACAAGGTACTAGCTTAAAAAACCTGTGACCTGGGTGAAAGAATTTCAGAGTCAATTAGGCGCCTGAGTTTACTGTGGATTGCGTTGTTTAGGGTAAATTATTTTGACTGTTTCTAAAATTGCATTATATAGGTCATATTGTATATGTTTTACTGAATTTTAGAAGTTTATCTTGATTTTTGTTAAACATCTACAGGCCTTTAATTCATTCTATCCTCCATCCTTGCATCCTCCTCAAGACTTAGTGGCAGTCAACTTTGGAGTATAGAAGGTCACGTTTCCTTCAAACATTTATTCTGACATGCCAAGATGCAATGATATATGAGGAACAACAAATCAATTTATTGTCACCCAAGTCCAAGCTTTTTTCACATCACTAAATGTACAGACCCAAAGTGTCATGTCCACTCTGTTGAGGAAAGAGCGCCCCCCAGAGGTGCTCAGAAACACCTGCGTGGCCCTCTGGACCATCCACACCTGAAAGCCAGTCAGCGAGATTATTAAGTCAGGAATAAGACAGTAAAAAAATGAAGAATTACAAAATTAATGCATATTTTGGAGGGGATTGTTCCGAACCTTGTAAAGAAATGCCTAACTGATGTTTTTCATATGGTCTTATTTATTTATGTGCTGTTAGACATTTTGTATTTTAAGTGGTTTTCAAATGACTGTGTCTTTTATATTAAAGATGGGTGGTATAGTCAGTTGCATAAGAGAAGGTTCTATCAACCTATACTTCAAATGATTCCATTTGTACATTTTAGGATATGCCAACTCAACATTTTACCAGTTATCAGCCTATTCCTAGTATTAATTTCCCTTGTGCCAGATAGACAAAATGCGGTTTTAAAAAGCTCCACACTCCACCAGGGGAGGACTAAGTTCTACATACTCTTGCCTTGTTGTGAAGGAAACGGCAGGTTCTTGGCTCTGTCTGGTGAGTAGCCTCTGCTGCTGACGCTGGAGCCGGAGCGACTGTGGGGGGAGCGGGCGACCTCACGGCGCACAGGGGATCGGTCTCTGAGTGGAGGGAACGGGGCTGCCTTTCTTCTGTAGTGGTCTCTGTCCTCCCTGGAAAACAAAGGTGAATGTGTGGGCTGTCAGAATTAGACTTGTCCAAAGTTATCTCCTCTTTATCATCTGGCAAAACTAACTTACTAGTTACAAACCAATTTCTGCCACAACTGCTTCAGAGAATCTAAAACACAAGTACTTCTTTCTTTCCTTCGTCTGTGCTAATATAGCACAATGCTGCCATCTAGCATTGTAAGTGTCATTGTGCAGAACTAAAACACAAGTGTCAATACAGTGCATAAAAATCTATACTGTGACTCAAACAAAATTAGAATTTAATCTATCTGTGAGAAAGGGATGACAGAAAAACAAGAGCCACAAACAAGAGCAAACAATAAACAGGGAGGATTAAAAAGCTGAAGAATGTAAAAGAATCACAAGGTTAAATAAATGCAGGATTTCATTGTTACCAAATGCACCAGCTTTTTCCACTAAATACATGCATCCTCTCTGTTTGACTGCAGCATATACACTTGGGCAATGATGGCACATGAATGCTCTATGCAGTGAGTAAGCATGCATTCACTTGTACCCTCTGTCCAGGTTGAGGATGGCTTGCACTAGCGTGTCTTCCCCGCTCTCTGGGAGCGATCGGGGCGCTGGGTAGATGCCCTGGTTTCGTACACTATGAGCAGGTGGTGCACGGGTGCTAAAGGAATAAAAACACACAAATATGTGGTCAGTAGCAGATACATACTGTACACAATCATACTGTAATCATGGCAAGAAGCATCATTAGGTCAATTTGTATTTGACTTCTTGTGTACATATATTCACTCGCACAGACTTTACTCAGTAAAAAACGTGGTACCCTATTACGTTACAAGTCACTGACCAGGTAAAGCAACAGTAGATATTAGACTGCAGATGTCTGTAAGCCATCGCCGATGGATGATCGTCTTTCAGCCCAAACCTACGCTGTATACATTTTTAATAATGGTCACAGGGTTATGTGTCAACTGTGTGATATACAGCTTCACTTTATTCTTCCCAATAAGAAAACCTTCTTAAATGGAAAAAATAAACCTTGTATATGCATTGTACAAAAATGTTTTGTTTACAGACCTCTTACTACTCCCTGTATGTACCACCCAGTATCTCTAGACAGCTTTCTCCACACCACCTCTCATATGACCTCTGACCTCTACTCACACCCAACCAACTAATCAACAGGCCAGAGCTGACCTCTGTGCCCTCTCACAACTCGAAATGTTTGTTTCCCTGTCTGCCTGCTAAGTGCTGAATCTAGTTGGTAAATCTGACTTTCTTACTTGATTATTACAACTGTACACGATCAATGCATTTTTAGGATTGTCATCCTACCAACTTTCAGCAACAACTATTGAAGGGATTTAAGATGAAAACAGTTAACTTGTCACATGAAAACAAAGACTGCAGAGCATCTATGTGTCATATAAAGTAATCTCATTTCACCTGTTGTTATAACCAGGAGAAACATCTGAATTGATTTCGGGGGTGTGTTTAGTTCACAACTGTTCAGTTTTCCTCTTAATATTTTAAACATTTTTTTAATTTTATAGAATTAGGATGCAAGTCTTAGATGACCAACATTACACGCATGTATAATAATGACTGCGTTTGTTAAGGTCATCTGTTGGCATCAGTTGACTTTGCTATTAAACTACAGCGTAAATGACTAAGTGGGACCAGATACAGGTATTTTGAGTGAAGATTGTAAACCTGTATACATTTTTGCAACCCAACCTGTAAATACAGCTAAGAGCCACAGGTAGACTGAAGAGTCAAGTGTGGGCCAGGTGAGCACTGAGACCACAAGAAACGTGACTCGGCCAAGACAGGCAAATATTGATTAGAGCAGACCGTGATTTATGATTGCTGCCATGTCAGCAAACATTTCAAAAACAACTACTGAAAACGGAGGCCTACTTCGGCAGTAACCCCCCTTGCCCTATCCAGAGAAATTAAACAACAGAGGACTTGTTCACGACGTAAGTGCATAGAAAAAGACTGCTCCCTGCCATCCGTAATGATAGCATCCAATTTTCTGAGTGAAATTTGAAGTACAACTTAATAGATAAGGTTAGTTTTTTCTTTTAAGACAAATGAAAGCAATTTACCCAAACTCCAAAGGTCGTCCTGTGTGTGGGTCTTCCCTGGGTCCTCTGTAAGGATAGTCCTCCTATACAATAAAGAAAATATTAAAAAAGATAAATTCCATGAAAGGGACCTTTTGTGGCACTTTTTGTTCATGTGATTAGATTATTTTCAAAAATACACGCTGTGCAACTTAGTTATCAATAATCTGTCTGAAACTAAAAACAATGATAACTGACTGGAAACTTAAAACGATACAATGAATATGAATGCATAGATGCCTGATTTTTCGAACATGTCTCAAGGAAATGTCACCAAGGTAGACAATTAACTATAAGGAGAAACCCTTGTACAAAAGAATAGAGCAAAACAGGAAAAATAGAAGACCTAAAAAATGTAATGGCAACAAAATCTCTCATAATGAAATGTCAAATATCAAGAAGCAATTAATATGATTACCATAAAACATGGAAACAATGTAGCACTCAGTGTGCAGCTTGCAAATATTTCCAGTTGGTACATGTGTACAGAGATCTTTTTCACTTGCCTTTACAGCTTCTGAATATTTCCAAATGACTAATAATTCCAAACACTCATGGTGCAAATTGATTTATTTGGCAAGTAGTAGTAGTGCTGTTGTGAATAATGAGTGCAATCAATTGTTATCACTGTGACTATACTGTTGTTTTGTAGTGCAAGTGGCTAATATTCCAGAATTTCTAAACTTTTGGCCCATATTTTGCTATAATTCAGTGTTTTGTTTGCAACTATGTTTTCCTACCCCTTTCATTTTATTCTTATTTTGTTTCCTCAAACAAGCAACCTGATTTAATTTTTTGTGACTATTTCTTTGGAGTTGCGACAGAGTTTGAAAGTTCCTAATATACAGGTGCATCTCAGAAAATTAGAATATAGTGAAAAAGTTCATTTATTTCAAGATGCTTATTGCATACAGCTTATGAAAACCCCAAATTCAAAATCTCAGAAAATTAGAATATTACATGAAACCAATAAAAAAAGGATTTTAAATACAGCCCTTTGAAAAGTATAATCATGCATATGTACTCAGTACTTGGTTTGGGCCCCTTTTGCATGAATTACTGCCTTAATGCGGCGTGGCATGGATGCTATAAGCCTGTGGCACTGCTGAGGTGTTTAGGAAGACCAGGATGCTTCCTTAGCGGCCTTCAGCTCTTCTGCATTGTGCGGTCTCATGTCTTTCATCTTTCTCTTTGCAATGCCCCATAAATTCTCTATGGGGTTCAAGTCAGGCAAATTTGCTGGCCAATCAAGCACAGTAATCCCATGGTCACTGAACCAGGTTTTGGTACTTTTGGCAGTGTGGGCAGGTGCAAAGTCCTGCTGGAAAATGAAGTCAGCATCTCCATAAAGCTCGTCTGCTGAAGGAAGCATAAAGTGCTCTAAAATGTCCTGATAGACGGCTGCGCTGACTCTGGACTTAATAAAGCACAGTGGACCAACACCAGCAGATGACATGGCTCCCCAAACCAACACAGACTGTGGAAACTTCACACTGGACTTCAAGCATCTTGGAT
Source organism: Lepomis macrochirus (assembly GCA_024633595.2). Lineage (NCBI taxonomy): Eukaryota > Metazoa > Chordata > Actinopteri > Centrarchiformes > Centrarchidae > Lepomis > Lepomis macrochirus. Next base: position 11,214,438 of record JALXJV020000024.1, on the reverse strand, counting down.
TGTGTGCCTCTCCCTTCTTCCTCCAGAATCTGGGACCTTGGTTTCCAAATGAGATGCAAAATTTACTCTCATCAGAAAAGAGGACTTTGGACCACTGAGAAACAGACCAGTTCTTTTTTTCTTTAGCCCAGGTAAGACGCTTCTGACGTTGTTTGTTGTTCAGGAGCGGCTTGACAAGAGGAATACAACATTTGAAGCCCATGTCCAGGACCCGTCTGTGTGTGGTGGCTCTTGATGCAGTAACTCCAGCCTCAGTCCTTGTGAAGCTCCCCCACACATTTGAATAGCCTTTTCCTGACAATCCTCTCCAGGCTACAGTCATCCCTGCTGCTTGTGCATCTTTTTCTTCCACACTTTTCCCTTCTACTTAACTTTCTATTAACGTGCCTTGATACAGCACTTTGAGAACATCCAACTTCTTTTGCAATTACCTTTTGAGGCTTTCCCTCCTTGTGGAGGGTGTCAATTATGGTTTTCTGCACAACTGTCAGGTCAGCAGTTTTCCCCATGATTGTGAATTCCATTGAACCAGACTGAGAGACCAATTAAAGGCTCAGTAACCCTTTGCAGATGTTTTGGATTAATTAGCTTATTAGAGTGCGACACTTTGAGCCTACAATACTGAACCTTTTCACAATATTCTAATTTTCTGAGATTTTGAATTTGGGGTTTTCATAAGCTGTAAGCCATAATCATCGAAATTATATCAAATAAAGTCTTGAAATATCTCACTTTGCATGTAATGAGTCTATATAATATATTAGTTTCACCTTTTAACTTGAATTACTGAAATAAATGAACTTTTGCATGATATTCAAATTTTTCGAGTTTCACCTGTAGTTATGTTTATTCTCTGCAACACAAAAGTTTACTCTATACATTCTTCAAATGTTATTTGTTCATAAGTATACAATAAGCTAGATAACAATGTTAATTGCATGACATTTATGCTCTCACCCTCCTTGAAGGTGGAACAGCTCTGCGTTCAGCAGGGAAATGAAGGTTATCACTATGGTAACCCCTCTGATCTTCATGGTAACTTCGTGGGCCTCCTCCATTCGGAAAAAAGCGTGGACCTCCTTCGTACTCATACCCACCGCGACCATATTCGTCGTCTGGCCTGCCAAAGGGGCCCCTCCTCTCCACTGCTCCAGCTGCCCGTGGATACGGACCCTACCAGAATTATTAAAATTTTAAGTTTTACATGTTTGCTGAATTTTATTTTTTTATGTAAGGTTAAATAACTCATGACTTATGGCAACATGTTGACTAAATACATTTCCTCATGTAGAATTAAACTAGATACAAGGAGCATACTCATACATTTTCAGAAAGTTCTCCTGGAAGACATTCATATTAAAAGTGAAAAAAATACTTTTTTTTCACTTTTAATGTCAAACCTTGGCTTCTTTCTCACCTCAAAATGGGTGTGAATGTCAGATTACTTGTTTCTAAAAGTCCCCCCCAAACCGTCAGTGAAAAGGTGTGAGGAGAAGGACTTTCAAAAGCCATTTGATCAACACAAAAGTAAGTTCTTACGGAGTACACTGTACCAGTCCCTTAATTCACTATCTAAACTTCAACAGAAATATTTAATTAAAAGTATGCTTCTAGTGATTTGCCATGTTTTAGAAGACATATAATTCTTCCCACTTGTGTTTGAATATGCATATTTCTGAATGTGATACTGAAAGGTGATAAGGAGTACACACTCACCGCAGGTCTCTCCCCTAAAAATCTGTCATCGTACGCCTCTCGTATAGTCCTGTCTCTCCTGTACGTCACTGCAAAAGGCAAAGAGTGAAATATCCTGTTATCACCGAACATGTAATGTCGGAAGGGTGGTTCCACACAATAAACAATAAAAAAAAAACTTTCTGTATTCATTAGCATTGTCTTGTGAAATTCTACCAACTTCTTTGGGCAGCAATATTCCAGTGTAAGACATAACTAGATATGCAAGAACATACACATACAGTACATAACATCATAGTCAATATTTAATTTGATGACAACCATTGACCTGGAACATTTTGTGCTTGTCTGTTTGCTCATGTGAAAGCATTTTGGTGTTGAGTTAAATAATGAACTGTAAAGAAAAGTATTACTTACTTCTGGACGCAATGACTTCTGTGGATGGGGGGGATGTGTGGAGAAGATAAGATCTTCAACACAATCTGTAAAAAGTTTTTTAAAAATAGTATAAGACTCTTCACTTGGACAAAGTTTTCAAGCAAAGTGTTTAAATTTATGCTCACAAATGAACACGTAGGACTTATCTGTATCTAGCTGTATGAAAAATAAAGCCCGTTCTATTTTGCCCCCAAGCGCAACAAAGTATGAAACAAGGTAAGTTACTAGGGAGCACTGTTTGACCATAGTGGGTGATCCAGCAACTCAGCCGGCTGAACTACTGCTGAATGTCCGTTTGACCCAACACCATGTTCCATGTAACACCAGCTTGATAGCATCCAACCGACAACTACACGACCAACAAGTTACAAAAAGCATTACATTTTCTGTGAAGGTGAATTAACTACTCACTATTATAGCTAAGTACATGTAGAACGGACAGCTAGCATTCCTAATTAGCTAACATCTTGCTGCAAAGACCCGCACGTTTAATTTAACCTGAGTGCAAGTTAACTAATCGAAAATGACACACAAATGACAAATAAATGTTTACGGTGAAATATGCAATTTTATAGATAAACGGGTGTTAAGTAACCCACAGCAAATGTAATTTATTTCACGCAAACTAGCAACAATCTCACCTTCCTCTATCGTTTAGTTAGCCTAGCCTTTCTCTTAGCTAGCTACATGGACAACTGTAGTCTTATTGGATGAGGAGTACGCATACGTCATCAAGATGCGACATCCAGACATGGCTTTCGTTTCTGTTTGCCAAATATTAGCTTGACGTGAATACACTAAATTCTGCAATTTTAAACACATTTGGATATTGTTCTATCGTTGGAGGCTGTGTTGGTAAGTCATTTGGGTAATATACTCAGGTTCTTTAAGTAACGATACAATGTTTAACTAATGTATGCTATATTAGCTGCCTGGGTGGACATTCTAGCTATGTTGCTCGTTGAGGTGCTCAATGCTTGTACATTAGACAATTTTATGATCATTTGGCTATTTTGTCTTACAGTGTGTCACATGTGTGCAGTATGAGCGGGGGTTTGGCACCAAGCAAAAGCACTGTGTATGTGTCAAACCTACCATTCTCTCTGACCAACAATGATCTACACAAAGTAAGTTAGTCTTTACAATTGTTGACATTATTGGTGTAAATGAAACAATCATGCTTTTGTTTCGCCAAAATTCTACTTTGGTTTTTGAGTCCAAGCAAATACTTTACTAAAACAGATCCCTTTATCTCATTTCAGCTATTCACCAAATATGGAAAAGTTGTAAAGTAAGTAATAAAAGTAATTTTTTTGGATTATGTATATGTTAAAGCAATGTGTAAACCAAATAAAGTAGTCAACGAATACATAACCCAAAACAATCAGTTAAGGCTCTCAATTCTTGCCTGTAGTAATGCAGTGGTTCTAAAGTAGGTATTTATAACTGTCATGCATATTTCAGGGTTACAATCGTTAAGGATAAAGAGACTCGCCAGAGTAAAGGAGTGGCGTTTGTTCTCTTCCTGGACAGAGAATCAGCTCATAACTGTGCAAGAGCAGTGAACAACAAACAGGTGAGTCTATTTCACATTAAGGCCATTAGTTTTTACATACTGTATGTCAATGCGTATAAGCCGCAGTCTCCAGGTCAGTGATTTTTCTTTGATGTATTTTAAATTGTCAGTTTTTTTGTCTCCCAGTTGTTTGGCAGAACAGTGAAAGCGAGCATTGCCATAGATAATGGGCGAGCAACTGAGTTTATAAGGAGGCGGAATTACACAGACAAGACTAAATGTTACGAATGTGGGGTAAGTGCTTATTTATCTTTTTTTGTGCTCTGAGATTGCCATATTTTATTGAATTACAATTGCAAGTATAATCTTTTTTGCCATCACATCACAGGATACAGGTCACCTGAGCTATGCATGCCCCAAAAACATTCTGGGAGAGAGGGAACCTCCGAAGAAAAAAGAAAAGAAAAAGAAGAAAAAGGCTCAGCAACCTGAGCATGTGTACGTATTGTAAAGCTGATACTGTAAGATGTTGTGTAATAGATGTTGTTTTTGTAACTCCTGCATCTTTTACTGTATAGTGAAGAAGAAGAAGAAGAAAGTGAGGAAGAGGGAGAGGACCCATCCTTAGATAGTCTGAGCCAAGCCATTGCTTTTCAGGTAAGTGTGCAGATATCGAAAACAAAGTAGGGAGTGTAGACATTTGGTTTAACATTTTATTAACTGAATTATATTATGGAAAGTGTGTCATTGTGACCTAACACATCATTTGTAACAGCTCTACTGACATACCGCCTCAAAAGGGGATAGCAAGGAGGTAAAATGAATAACTGCTGTTTGAGTTGGAGGCTAAGGGAGGGGATATATATACACTGCTCAAAAAAATAAAGGAAACACTAAAATAACACATCCTAGATCTGAATGAATAAAATAATCTCATTAAATACTCCTTTCTTTACATAATTGAATGTGCTGACAACAAAATCACACAAAAATTATCAATGGAAATCAAATTTATCAACCCATGGAGGTCTGGATTTGGAGTCACACTCAAAATCAAAGTGGAAAACCACACTACAGGCTGATCCAACTTTGATGTAATGTCCTTAAAACAAGTCAAAATGAGGTTCAGTAGTGTGTGTGGCCTCCACGTGCCTGTATGACCTCCCTACAACGCCTGGGCATGCTCCTGATGAGGTGGCGGATGGTCTCCTGAGGGATCTCCTCCCAGACCTGGACTGGAAAGCAGCCGCCAACTCCTGGACAGTCTGTGGTGCAACGTGGCGTTGGTGGATGGAGCAAGACATGTTGTCCCAGATGTGCTCAATTGGATACAGGTCTGGGGAACGGGCGGGCCAGTCCATAGCATCAATACCTTCCTCTTGCAGGAACTGCTGACACACTCCAGCCACATGAGGTCTAGCATTGTCTTGCATTAGGAGGACACCAGGGCCAACTGCACCAGCATATGATCTCACAAGGGTTCTGAGGATCTCATCTCGGTACCTAATGGCAGTCTAGCTACATCTGGCGAGCACATGGAGGGCTGTGCGGCCCCCCCAAAGAAATGCCACCCCACACCATTACTGACCCACCGCCAAACCGCTTATGCTGGAGGATGTAGCAGGCAGCAGAACATTCTCCATGGCGTCTCCAGACTCTGTCACGTCTGTCACATGAGCTCAGTGTGAACCTGCTTTCATCTGTGAAGAGCAGTGGGCGCCAGTGGCAAATTTGCCAATCTTGGTGTTCTCTGGCAAATGCCAAACGTCCTGCACAGTGTTGGGCTGTAAGCACAACCCCCACCTGTGGACGTCGGGCCCTCATACCACCCTCATGGAGTCTGTTTCTGACCGTTTGAGCAGACATATGCACATTTTTTGGGCCTGCTGGAGGTCATTTTGGGGCTCTGGCAGTGCTCTTCCTGCTCCTCCTTGTACAAAGGTGGAGGTAGCGGTCCTGCTGCTGGGTTGTTGCCCTCCTACGACCTCCTCCATGTCTCCTGATGTACTGGTCTGTCTCCTGGTAGCGCCTCCATGCTCTGGACACTCTAGTGACAGACACAGCAAAGCTTCTTGTCACAGCTCGCATATATATATGTGTGTGTGTGTGTGGAATGGGCTTTATAATTTTTTTTTTTTACTGTCATAATTCTTCTTTTGTGCCCCCCCAGCAAGCCCGTATCGAGGAAGAGGAGACACAGAGGAAGCAGGCACTTTTGGCTCAAGAGGATGGTGCTCACGCTTCATCATCCTCAGACTCTAAAAAACCAAGGATCAAAAAGAGTGCATACTTCAGTGACGAGGAGGAGCTCAGTGATGACTAATATTAATAATAATAATAAAAGTAACAACAATAATAATACACAGTTTGGACATTACCAAAAACGTGTTTGTCAAATATGGCTTTATTTTGAAAGTTGTATTGTATAATAGTGGGGATGTTAAAAACATGCTTCCATTTACACTATAGTATTTTCACATTAGGATATTTTTGTTTTTGTACATAGAGCTGAGGCTTTTTTGTGTTTTAAAAGCACTGTGTACTTGTTCTTGGGTTGATTTATTTTGTGTGTGTGTATGGTGTTTTTCTCTCTGTCAATACAGCCTTGTTTTTTTTAAGGACATACCAAATGAATTGCTGGTTGTTCCGGTATTAACCGCAGAACAGCAGAAGAATGCTGAAAAAATTTTACTACTTTGCTTAGTTCAATAAAGTAAATGGAAATAAGAAACTACACAGAACTAAGAGTCAATTTACTGGTTGGATTATTTTTAGGAATGATTAATTCTGTCTATAAAATGTCAAATAGTTGTGCAAAAGGATGTGTATTTTTGTGGGCAGCAGCTGAAAAATATAACAAAAATGACAAAATTGCTATTAATTATATATATATATATATATATATATATATATATATATATATATATATATATATATATATATATATATATATATATATATATATATAAAAGAAAGCAAGGTTTTGCCTCTTCTAAAAAACCAAAAATGATCGTCAAAGCTGGTAGGAGCAATTCTGAGACACTTGATCTAGACATTGTATGCAACTACTTAATATTGCAACAGCTAAAATTCAGCAGTTGGAATTTCCCTGCGGTAATATCCCATCCCTGGGAGATAATGGAGAATCCAGTTCGTTGTCCTTGATATGCAAGCGTTTGTAAACTTTGGCCCAGTCCCATCCTTTGAAAACCAGCATGTTAAATGAAAGTCAAGCTACAGTGGTTCACATGGAAATGTGATTTTTGATGCTCGCTTGCGTCAGCACGCAAATAAAGCCAGGGATTCCCCGATGTTTTATGCGCCTGTGATCTAAACCGCTGTGGTATTTCTGCAGCCTGCGAGTCCAACGCTAAGATTCAGGGAAATGAAAGGATTCCCAAAACATTGAGTTGATATGAGCGGTACCCGTGTTAACACACTGCTGTAGACGCAACATTAACTACTATGGTCGTTGTTGCATTCATGTGCTATAAGAATTATGATAATTAGATGCGACCAATAGCAATAAACGATGCACTAGTTGTATGTGTAATCATTATTTGTAATGTAACTGAACGTCAGTGTTAATATTTTGCATATTTTATTCCATTAGTTTTTCTGGTTTTGAACATTTGAGTGTACAAGCGGTTTGTATGCGAAGTGAATCAAGCATGTGTCAATAACATTTAAAATAAACAGCATTAATGTGGTGATTTTTTTCCCGATATCTCTTCCCGATTGAAGGCGTGCAAATTAGTGAAAACAGCTGTAAAATTTGCGTAAGGTGAAAACCTGCCATACGACTGTATGTTAGAGTCAGCTGAATGACAGCGCGCTAACGGGTCACGTTTGTCATAATATCACCCCTAGTCTACACAGGTACGATTTTACAGCGGGTACATGAAGGCGGCATAGATTCATCAAGAGGAATGTCAGCCTCGGGAAGTAATCCAGCCTCTGATTGGTCAAAGGAAGTCACGTGACCATTTCCCAAGCGGAGTTTCTACGACAGCTGGAAGCCGAGCGGCACGGGCGCATCGCTTCTTTGCTAAAATTATCGGAAATAACACGACTTCTGCTCGTCTCAGCACCTCCAGTTAAACCCTTGTCTGGCATGGGCGACAAGAGGAGTCCCACAAGGTAACGACCGACTCAGTGTGTTCGAGATATTTAAGCTAAGAGAGGGGAGCGGACATCGACCAGCGCGAGGAAAAAAAGGGTTTTCTCCACGGTCTCTCTCTCTCTTCTCTCTCTCTCTCTCTCTCTCTCTCTCTCTCTCTCTCACCGCCTGTGTGTATTTGCGCACGTGCGTGTATGTGCGCGCGCGGGTGTTAAAACCTCATCGCCAATTACAGTGTCGGATCACAGAGCGCTTGCAGATGATTTCCTAAATCCTATAGGCTTACCCAGATGTTTGCTATCGATAGCCTTCGTGGATGCGAGCTGAACTCACTCTTGTCTCCTCTCGACCCCTTTCCTCTTCTCTCCTGCCACCCCCTTTTCGTGTTTTAATTTTCTTCTTTCTGTTTCTTTTTTACATTTATTGTTTTAAAAGGCCGAAGCGTCAACCGAAGCCCTCCTCCGACGAGGGGTTTTGGGACTGCAGCGTGTGCACGTACAAGAACACGGCAGAAGCTTTTAAGTGCATGATGTGTGATGTCAGGAAGGGGACATCAACAAGGTAAGCGATGGATGTACATTACCTTTGGTCTCTTTTGCGTTAGTGGGTCTCAAATGGGGGTCTATGGGGACTGAGGGGTAGCCCCCCTCCCACCAAAATGAGAAACAGTTTAATCTCACTACCACCCCTTTCCCTCTAAGCAATTTGTCCATTTGTACCACGAGACAATCGATTAATATAATTGTATGTGTTTCTTCCCACTGTAACTATACTCTAGGTATATAGCTATATGGCTAGTTGTTTTTTTGTAGTTTTCTGTTGAAAATTGCATTTATTCTGTGTGTTTTGGTGAAAAAGATTTGACAATTACTTCATCAAACTCAACATTTCTTAATCCTCTTTTCCCTCTGAGCAGAGCATTATACTCCATGTTCTTGGCCGGGTGTTGACACTGACCTCCGTAAAATGAGAGAGAGGGATGGCTTGCTCTTTAAGCACACAAATCCATCTTGTTGCCCCGGAGATATTTGTAACAGAGGGCGGTGAGGTGAGGGGGGGGGTACTAGATTCCTCTAACAAACTCACACAAACAGGTACTCAAGCATAGAAATACACAGCGTGTAGGCGCACACACTCTGTGCCCTCTGTGCTGTGGCTGATATTTGTCCTGACACCAGTGATTTGAAGCAGGAAATGACTGTTATTCCTGAGTGGCAGTCATTATCAGGAGGAAAACACAACAAAGGACGAAGGAGAGGAAGTGCAGCCGTTAGCTCCGGCTATGGGAAGCAGTGTGTGTTGTTATATGATCTCCCTCCTTAATGTATAGCCAATTATCTTCTGTGTTAGCACACCTCTCCTGGTGATTTAAACAGCAACATCAAAGTGTCAGTTTTGATGCCTTTTCAGAAATGTGGTATTTCCTCGCGTCAGTGCATGCACTTCTAAGGCCGTGTGTGTTTTTGTGGGGGTGTGTGTGTGTGCACGTGTGTCTGTGTGTGTGTGTGGGAAGGCTAGTTGTGAAAAGAGGTTGTCAGAGCAGCTGCCAGACAGACAGCCATAGCTCATTACTATGCAACAGCTTAATCAGCCTGCTGTCATCAGGACACACACACGCTCACGTACAGATGCACTCAACATGCAAATTTTACACATGAATGCATACATATTCGTACACAAACACACGCTCTTAATACACACTCAAGTGCGCTGTTGCTGCTCGCACAAACATAGAGATTGAGGAGCAGACACGCTGTTGTCATAGGGTCCTGCTTATTGCAAATGAGCGTTGATTGTTGAGAGGACACTCCAGGGACTCTGTGTGCTTCTGTAAAAACAAGCGGCTTTGCCAAGAACCTGTCTGAATCCTTGCGTCATCAAAAGCTCTGACACCCTTTGTCTTCCCCATCTGGGCATTTTTTGTGGGGGAAGTTGGCAAGGACACATGGACCCAGAATTACCTCGCTATACCCCTGGCACTCGGCGACAAATTTAGAAAACCTCCATGAGAAGGTCTTATTGAATGTTAATAACTCACTGTCTTCCCAACTGCAGTGCTGCAGAATTGTTGTAGTAGTAGTAGTAGCATGAGGAGTAGCAGTGTTGTTGTGCTCTTACAGATGGCCATACGCAAACTCATACTCGCACCACACGCAGGCTAATGCTGCAGCAAAATGGCCACACAGGTGGTCGCAGCTGTTAACGACCGAACACAGCGGACAACTGGATATCTCAACGAGCAAGCTGAAGGTGCTAAAGGGCAAACGACAGGCTGAATATAAATGGAGGACGCAGCAAAATTCCCTTGCTGGTTACTAAACAAGCATGACTGAGCTATTACTGCGAAGTAATGAATTAACGCCTGACACAGGCATGGAGTGTCCAGCCGTTAGAGGAAGTGTCCCATAGCCTGAAGGTCACAGGCTTGACAGCCAGTCTGGGTTCTGAGGAAGTGGCTTAAATCAACTCATCACTTGTCAGAGAGATTGAAAAACACCAACTAACTGTATAAAATGTCACTTTTGCCTGACAGCACCTGTGTCTTTTAAGCAAGCACTAGAGGCGATGAGTACTAAAATAAAAAGGCGACATTTTTGGACATGGTAGAGAAAGATAGCCGTTGAGAGATACAGATGAATGTTTTATGAAGGTGAAGTTTAGCAGGCCTCACCGCCTAGATCCCTCTGATGTGGAGAGATGATCTACTGCAGGGACCCAGTGCCGGCAGCTGATTGAACGTTGTCGAGGTACTGTGAGTTTGACTGAAGACGGGGGATACATCAGCAGGATTAGACTCTCTTATCGGAGAAGGCGGATTGAAATGGAAGCGGGAGACAGACTGACAAAGAGGGAACTGGCTGACACGCCGCTAATTCTGTCAGCGGCTCGGAAACTTGTGCAGCTAGGAAGCCAAATTTTAAGAAACACAAGGGGGACCTGCACACACAGAAATAAGTATTCTCTCTACCCCTACAATTTTAGCTCTCTGGCTGCAAACCTGAGGTAGCCATTTGTGCAGATTAGTATAGAAAAAGAGATGTTTCTTTTCTATGGCAAGCTGCTAGCTTACAGTATTTAGCTAATTAAAGCTCTCTCGGAAGAGCTTTAGGTTTGCAACATATCATGCAGCCTCATTACCTTAAGATTTTGCTGAGGGAAAAAAAGTGGGAGAGACTTTTTATCTTCCTGCCACTCTTCGGGCTCAGTCCCAGCCTTTGAAAACCAGCATGATAGATGAAAGTCACCGTGCAGCGTTGTGGTACTTCAAAAGAGGCTGTTGCTAAGTGCAAGGTTTGACTCCTACACCGAATACCCAGGCAGAGCATCCTTGAGCAAGACACTGAAGGCCCTTCCAGTGCACCCATTATGACCTGGCCTGGATTTAGAACATCATCTTAATGTTTAAAACATAGAGGGAAGATGAGGCATGTTTCAGAGTTAATGCTCCTCTCTGGTGTTTGGAAGAAAAGCTAAAAATGTCATGTGAAGTGGCGTTGACAGACAACTGTTAAACCCAAGCCTAAACACCGCCCATAGCCAAATACTACTGGGTGTAATAGAGCGGTGTGTGTGACCTTCTCTGGTATCTAGCTGCCACCTGCATCTGTTCACTGAGCTGAGCCCTGACAAGTCTGGCCCAACAGGGAAACACTCGCTGTGGGCATGCTCTGCGTTCAGGAGCTTGTTTAGCAGCATTATATTTCTACAGGTCAGGACAGTGAGCTTGATCATGTTCCTATTAGTTCTCTCTCTGCCTTTGGGTCTCTCATTTGTGATCACTTTCTCCTCGCTCCTCACTCTCACAGCTATTTGTGTTTGCTGTCTGTCTACCTGCCCCTCTCTTGGTCTCCTTCTCTGTCTCTCTCTGTCTCTGTCTCTCCAGAAGTTGAAGTTAACCTTGGGTGTCTCTCGGTGACAGATTGACTGATGTGCAGGTTTTGTCAGCTCCACCTAAACAAGCAGGAGCCATTCTGTGCTGGCTGGGAACCTGTCAGTGTTTGGCTGTTCAGATGTTGTTTTATCATCCTCCGTGTAAGCTCGCCCTCGCGGTTCATGTGCAGTGCACACATGGAAAATTGGGCTGTAATTGTGCAGTTGACACGATGTGCAGTTTGTTTACCCTCTTCAAAAAGTAGCTTTCAATATAATGTAGTCCAGATTATCTAGTGCAGGATTTTAGCATATTTATTTAGTTTAGTTATACATACAAATACAATGAAACACTCAAAGCAGAGGAAAAACAGAGGCATGGCAAAGATGTAGGAAGACAAGTACATATATACAAATACCTATAAGTAGAGCTGCAGCTGTTATCTGTATTCTAATGTTTTTTAAATAATATTGAGAAATGCAAGTCCAAAAGGGATATCTTAAAGTGTCTTCATCGGTTTACACTATAAAAAAGAAAAGCCTAAAGATGAAGACTAATCAGATATAAACAAGATAAGTGAAATAAAAATGTACAAAATGCACAAAAATCCAGAAGGGATTGCAACGGGGATAAATTGGTCAGATTGTTGAATTTGGCAGCTTGCATGCACTAACTTTATGAATCTAGCCAGAGATTGGTTGTAGTAGATAACCATTCTAAATATGAGATACTGATCAGCCTGCAGGAGCCATCTGATTATGTGAAACAGAAACTGTGAGTCATGGCATGGTATTGGCTTGCATAGAGCAAGTTTATCTACCGAGTAGATGGTTTATTTTAAATTGAGGATCAAAATGCAATACAGAAGTTGTAGTGCAAAAAGGAAAGGATTAATTATCTCTCTTTTCTGTCTGTTTAGTCTCTCAAAATAGCTGCACTGGTAAAAATGGGTGCAACTGCCACAGAATAGTAATGTACAATACATTATGTACATTAAAATGCTGCTGGAAGGAAAATTTATTCATTTGAAATGCAAAGGGTAAATTAATGACTTAGCTGTACTTGTTCCACTGCCTGTGTACACATTTACAAGACTTGAATACTTTAGTTTCCTTTTGGCAATAAAATCAGTTACCCTATCCATACATATCTATTAAGCGTATTATTAGCCTCATAGTAAGGTTTGACCTCCTCCACACCAGCTAGCGACATTTGTGGGAGAAACCTTTACCAGACAGCACAATTTAGCTGCTGTGCTAATCAGTCAGTGTTAATTTCCCAGTCTGATTACACAAAACGTGCAACTCGCAGAGAGCACCACATTTGACTCTCACCTTAGAGTTGTGTGTTTTCATTCACCTTGAGCGCTAACAATCAAAACGCCGGGTTTGTTTTGGATTGCTATACAACACACTTGGCGCTAAATGTTAAATGTTGCGTCACGCACACCCTCAAAAAAGTAGAGGAATTAACGAAACACATCCAGGTGTTTTTGGACATTTGTCGTGTGGGTTCTCACCGTATCAAACGCTGATAAACAGGTTTCACAAGCTGGATGTGTGAGAAAGAGTGACAAATTGTTATGTAAGTAAAATGACTGATACAAATTGCGCATGTAAACAGGTATCACGCATGTAAAACACACTGTGTATCGCCAGTCAATGTTTGATCGTGCCATCTAAATTATCACATCCTCTTAGTCACACAGCATACAAACACTGGAGTGTACACGAGGGACAATGAAGCTGGCTGTTATCACGTCACTGTGGCACAAGATTATAGCTACGTGATAAGCCTGTAATTACTGCAGTGACACTGATGCATGACATACTGCTGTGTGTGTGCGTGCTGGCGGCCTGTGTGAGAGGGGAGAATGTGGTATAGTGTGGCTAGCGGGCTGTAGAAGGTGTCATAAACCATAGGACGTGGAGAGCCATCTGTGTCTCTCTCTCTCTCTCTACACACACACACACACACACACACACACACACACACACACACACAGTGATAGCATGTACAGGCAGGAAGAGACATTAATCATCGGGTTGGAGGAGCTCCCAGGAGCAGCCTACAACCTGCTGATAGAAAACCTGACACACACACGTACACCTACACCTAGATTGAGAGAGTGTTCAACAGGGCATAAAATGAGCTTTTTCACAATGATCTTACAATCATCACAGAACAGTGAGATATGATTTGTTTATAGCAGTGCACTCCAGTGCTTATTTTCAGCCCGTCAGCTGTCCTGTGGGCTGTTTGCTCATCACACAATGTACTCGACAAATATTAGCAAGCAGTCCAAACATCTGCAGAATTCTGTCCTGCTGTCTTTTGGATGCAACACATTACCAGTTAAATGTTTTGGGTTTTTTTTTTAAAATAGCAAATGGCTGGTATAATGGCCACAGGTGTCCTGTCAGGATTAGAGGCAACTTTATCCAAAACTAAAGCTAAAGGCTGCCCTGAATCAAAGCAAGATACTTGTTTTATTTAGAAAAACACTGCACCTCATTTAAATGGACCTTTCTGCCCTGGAACAAACACTTCACCTCCTGATGTAGCCCCCGCAGTGAAGATTTAGGATTTGTTACAGCACCAGTGTTTAGTTTTATTAACATCTGTCCACCCAAAAACATAATAAAACTTGTGTGACTTCTTCCTGTTGGGATGAAACAGTTGGTAGGCGTACTTTGGCAGAAACGAGTTCTCAGTCAAAATGTTCGCACGGTCTGTGAAGAATTGTGAGTAACTGTGATGGTATGTTTGGAAAAGGGGGGGGTTACATTGGAAGGCCACAGAACCAATTGTCTAGTGGAGACCATGTATCTCCAAATTTGGTGTTTTTTTTCAGATAAACTGAAGAAGTGTTGCTTGTTTGTCTTAGGCTAAGGAAACCACTTAAAAGCCCATTGGATTATCTGGAAAATGCATTATCACAAAGCTGAACCCCAGCGTTGCTTACTAGGGTCAAAACTAATCACATCAAACCACCCGGTGTCCTGATGGAGTGTTTGAATTTCAATAGACAAGATGTTTAAAGTTACTTAAACGTCTCTGAATGTGAAATCCCGTCTGTGGGTGTCTTAGTAGACTAGACCACTCATAGTCACTGTTTTTTAAAGTGGTCCTTTTAGAAAGTTTATTATGATTTGCCTATAAGCATGTTCTGGCTCGTACACACACCACACCATCTGTGACAGAGTCTCTCTGTGAGCGGTGCGGCTGATGACCCGTTTGTCCTCTGTGGCAGAAACTAGACGTCCTGCCCAAACCACCCTGAGTCATAATTTAACCACATACTGAATTGTTATCGACAAACATTACCATCAGATTTTGACCGAATGAGGACCAGAGGAGATATTTTCTGGTAATGCTGGTTGTTCAAGTGCCTTTTTTTTCTTCCTTCTTCTCTGTTTCAGAGTACAGGCCAGAGGAGGAGGAGTGTGAGGTCAGTGGGTACATCAGAAGGAGGAAGAGAGGGATAGCTATAGTGTGTGTGTGTGTGTGTGTGTGTGTGTGTGTGTGTGTGTGTGTGTGTGTGTGTGTGTGTTTGACATATTTTCAAAGGGGTCAGACAGAGTTCCCCTGTCAGTGAAATGTGTGAGGGATCAGTGGCAGCATGTGTACTCTCTAGCTCCTCCCCTCAGGCAAGATGTGACAAGATTGTCTTTAGTTTGTGGTTCAATACAAAAGATGTAAAAGATTGTTTGAGCTGGAGTGGTTGAAAGTGAAAATAAAGCGTTTGTTTAATCTAAAGAAAGATGGAACATGGTGGAGGGTCTTTCACTAAGTGCTTTGGAATGCTAATAAAACAGGAGCAGAGGTGAACAGGAAGACAATGGTGGACGTCATTCTGTGATTTAAAAGCTAAAAAATAATGAGAGAGGGATTAATACCAATTGTTTTCCTTAACCTCTCCTTTAGAAGTAAATGTAATTCAGCGTGTTTAAACCTTCCTCGTAACATCCTCATTTCCCAGTGTGGGTTTAGCTGCTGTTGAATAGATGGCATGAGTGGAGCAAATATTGTTTAGAACAACAGATCCAACACGGAGTATTAATGTCAGAAAGAATAGGCTGTTACATTAGGCACAGAAATTCCTGTTGGAATCAATAGACACACACACTCACCCAGCTGCCAGATGGAGGCCAGTAGCGGAGGCCTAAGTGCTAAGATAATAACCATCTGATTGGGTTAACAGAGGCAGCTCTGTTTAGGCCTGCCTTGCCATAATATTAGGTTGTCTGTCTCCTCTTTCACCTCCAGGTTATTGAACTGGCTCTATTAGTGAAGATCTACTCACTGTACTGTAATACATGAAGAAGATAGGATGTACAAAATATGAATATAGTTGCCCCCAATTATTCACAGGCACAGCCAGTATTTTAGTTTGAAATTGAAAAGATCATAATTAGCCTCAGGTGACACTTTTTCTCTCTTTGATCGCACATTAAGCAAGGCATACTAATGAGACAGTAGTAATTCATCTCTTTCATTACATACACATACAGTAGGTCGCACAGAAAGCATATAAACTGCATAATGACACAATCATCAATCAAAAACAAACCAAAGGAGGTGCTGATTGAGGGAGCCGGCCGTCTTGTTTTTATTTTTGGAAGCTTGGTAACATTTGGCCCGAAGGCATGATGGTCGACTTGGTTGTGACAATCGCTGTTCTGTGTGTGAGCTTAAGTAAATTTCAGAAGACCAGGCATTTCTTTATTGTATTGTGAAAGGATGTCACGGAGAGCAGCAAATTACTTGAGCTGGAAACCAAGGACTTTGAGAGGTCTCTGCTTTTATTTAAAAGGTGTCAGCAGTTCTGCAGTGTCGTGCTGACAAGACAGACATATTAGAGGATCTTTACATCTCCTCCCTATCAGACAGTTATGTAGGCCAAGAGACCCATTTGCATTTCACTCTAGCCTTGCTAGTATCACTGCATGTTCTGTGAAGGCAATGATAAAAAAAACTGACTCTGGGAGAGACGCTTTTGAAGCTGGGCCCCAATTTAGGTCATCCCAGAACTGTTAAACAACAGCTTTGCCCTTAGAACAAGACAGCAGACCAGCAGCCCAGCCTTATATATTTCCTCTTAGAAAATGAGGTGGATGTCTCTAGATTAAGCTAAATAGGCCACCATGGCTCTTTTTGGCTAAAATGTGGCGCACTGCACAGCAACACTTGGCCAGGTGCTCAAACTAATTTCATGGATGGATTTTTATCAAGTCTGGTACATTTGTACACTCTCCACTGGGACTGTGTTACGCCCTCATAATTACATTAAGCAAGTGCAGAAGGACATTTTTCATGAAGCACCTGGAGGCCAATGTTTTGTAATTGCAATACTTTTCGAAGGGTTCACTCACAGGTTAGGACACTTGAGTGAAGCTGTCGTACAGTGTTACCAGCAGAGCTTTTGGAGTTAAGAGCACAGATGCAGTGCTTGGCTTAAATTCTAATGGTGCTTTTAGACCAAAAGCGACGTGAGCGTTCAGGGCGGTGAGTTTACATACAAAGTCAATGCAAAGACGCATAGAGTCGCGATTTCCTGTCGGGCGGCCCAAAGCGATGCGAAGGGGGCGGTGCTGGCAACGCGAAGAAAATTTGCATGAGTTGAATAATTTCAACTCAAGCGAGAAATTCGCATAAGCCTTTCAACGGTGAGAATGTCCGTGACATGTTTTATATTTTATAAGCAGCAGTTTAAAGCTTGCATTACAGAAGGCAAGGTGATGGCACCATTTTGGCATGTGACTGACCATTGTTCATAGGAGATCTATTGTTAAAATAGTGAAAAGCTGGTAAAACAGTGTAACTGGCTGATGAATTATGAAATTTGTTTTCAGTGTTGAGCTAATTACAAATACGACTGCTCAATGGGGCTCAGAAAACACACTGTGTTCTCCTCATGCTTCATCTGCTCATTTCTGTGTGTGTGTGTGTGTGTGTGTTGACATGCATGTATGTGTACAGCTATGCGCATGTGCCTAAATGTGCCTTAGCGTATCTCTTGTTGATCGCGTTGGTTTATAAAACAATGCATATGTTTTCAGGTGCACCACCACCAGTTCAGCTTTCTGTGCAGTACCTGCATGCTATGATGTACATTGGTGCATTGAAACGTACTACTGTGTCTATGTGTGTATGTCTGCGTGCAAAATCCGGCACTAGATAGTGTAGGCTCCCTCAACAGATGGCCTTTTCAACATACTCGCCTCTCGGCTAGGTTTCTTGCCAGCCCCAAAACACACACACACACTCCTGCACAGAAACACGATCGCAGCCTTCATGCATGCAAACTGTAGCCAGACCAGTTGCATAATGTATCATTTTTTAAGACAGCAGGCACTCATGGAGGATGGAAATGTGACTGTGAGGGGGTACATTTAGTTAACCATGTTCCACCGAGCTATGCTTGAAATGCGATTTGCCTTTTGGCATTTTGTGGCGCAGTCATTGCCATCAGTGAGTGAACACTGTTTCTCTATTATCAATAACAAACCAGGGACCATGGCTGTTAATACCTGAAACAAGTCAAGGCAGCAAAAACCAAAACACTGTGTTTTGTACATAATCTATAATTATAATTCTATATTCTTATAATTCTATAAGAATCACATTCTTAAAACATCATGGAAAATATAGTTATAGTCTGACAAAAGCCACTAACATAAACTGACAGTGATGGAGAATGGGAAGCTGGTGAGGGATCATGCCCCTAATGCTGCAATAGCAACTACTGGTTGTTGAAAGAGGTGGCAGGTGACAGGATTTATGGCTACGTGCACCCTCCCGAGAAAGACTGCAGTGCAGGAGAACTGGAAATTCCACATTTGGATGGAAAGGGGAAAACATATTGGGTGTGACCTTTTGATTAAAATATGACACACAGAACTGATGTCACTTTTCTCCTTTATTTACAGCACTGCACCACTGTTAGTTTCATGGATTTCTGTGAGTTAGCTTGTAGTTTTATAAAAACACGCAAGTAGAAAACCATACTGAAACTGTCTGAATTCAG
The DNA here is from genome assembly GCA_024633595.2 of Lepomis macrochirus. Classification (NCBI taxonomy): domain Eukaryota; kingdom Metazoa; phylum Chordata; class Actinopteri; order Centrarchiformes; family Centrarchidae; genus Lepomis; species Lepomis macrochirus. The sequence continues at coordinate 11,195,768 of JALXJV020000024.1, read as the reverse complement.
TGTGTTTTGCACACTTAGAATCCTCTGTGTTCACCAAAACATCTCATTCAACTCTGTGCAGGTATACACATCACAGATGGTTGTATCCTGAGTTTTAATCTGAATTCACTCAGTGTGTGTTGCCACTTGCTGCCAGTGTTAAGAACATTACCCCAGCACCATCCTAACCAGCACTGGCAGGGATTATTGGCTCTTGATTATGGTGGTAGGCTAGCATGAAGCCATGTGTTCACTGTGATTTTCCCTCTCATTAATCTGCCACACTCTGTCTCCCCACTCTCTCTCCCTCTCTGTCTCCACCGGATCAGGAAGCCCCGTCCCGTCTCTCAGCTCGTCTCGCAGCAGCAGGTAACGCAGCAGTTTGTGTTGCCCTCACAGCCCAAAAAGGAGAAGAAGGAGAGAGTAGAGAGGGAGAAGAGCGACAGAGAGCCTGCGCTCAAGAAGAACAGTCACAAGAAGATGAGGTAAACAAGCTGACACGAGGTGGAGGGATCAACAGGAATCAGACATTACAGGGATGCATGAATAAACACCAGAAACTGCAGACGGTGTTTCCGTTCCGCCACCTGACGTTAGGTTGATGTGTTGTCATATTTCATAAAGAACTTCTAAAGGTAAAAGTGCGGAGGGTGGGAAACACCAGAAATAAATTTCAAAGCGGTGTCTGGAAGATTGTCTTTGGAGTTTTCAGTGACAATGAAGCAAAAAGATCAAGGTGCTTTTCACTCTTAGGTAAATCAAATTAAAAGATAGTACTTTGCAATTGTTCGTTGTAAAGTGCAAGGGATGATTAATACAAAACCTCATGCAGGATTTTAAAGAAATACTCTAAATAAGATCTTTCCTTTTTGTCTTTTCTCAATCACAAGGCCCAGATTAAAAAACATCGACCGGAGCAGTGCCCAGCACCTGGAGGTGACGGTTGGAGACCTGACAGTCGTCATAACAGACTTTAAGGAGAAGGCCAAGCCCTCGTCCACCTCGGCAACGTCGTCCAGCGCCGCATCCGTAGCCGACCACCACAACCAGAATGGCTCCAGCTCAGAGAACACAGAGAAGGGGCTTTCCCGCTCCTCCTCGCCACGAGGAGAGGGAAGCTCGGTCAGTGGAGAGTCCCACTGAGTCAACCCCCCCCCCCCTCGCCCCCCGGCCACACGTCTCATCTGCAAGTCCATGGATCGCTGGTGGAGCGTCCTGCCTCTGCTTTAGAGCTGCACAATACTGACTGAAAAACATTTTTTGTGCTTTCTTTCTTTTGGAACTTCCAAATTTTTGGAATTGTGGCCCATTTATCAGAATGAGTTGAATGAGTTGCCAACACATCAAATTTGGTGAGTTTCAGTCAGTTTAAAGATTCTCCGCAGCACTGGAATTCTGCATTTAGAAAGCAATATGAAACAACTCTTGCTCCATCAAGTTTTTAGTGATTTCAACAACAATTTCACTTGGACATTTGGTGCAATTGAAAGGATCCCACGCTGTCCAAAGCTTGCTACTAGAATATTTACTAAGACAGTTTTATTCTGACAAGGAACTTCTTCAGTTGGACAAGCTTTATGGTTTTGTACGGTTTCCTTCAGATGCACCTGCCTGTCACGTTTTGTTTTTTTTATAAATATTTTTGTTGAATGAAATGTGCAGCCCCACCCTTGATATCATCGTCAGTGGCTGGCGGAGTGACCTTTTCTACCCCCATGTGGAATTTTCAGCCTCCGTCTTGAATCTTTACCTGCCTGTTATACACCCGAACCATCCACTACACACTCTGTGTCCCTACACTGAACCTTTCAACTTCACAGCAAACCTTTGCTTTCCTATTACTCTGATCTTTTACTTCTGGACTGCCTCTGCTGTAGAGTGACTTTTTTGACACAGCAAAGCAGCAGTACTCCCACTGGCACCATTTGGTGTTTTTGCGTAATGTTTGGAGCAGGTTTGTGTAGTTTGGCCAATGCTTGTATAAAGGAACCAGGCAGGTTTTGATAAAGATCCTTCTTTTAAAGAGTGCAGGAAGGTATAGTATATTATTTTAAAGGATAACACCAGTGTTTTCTGTTTTCAGTTTGTGCCAATAATCTACCCGTTTTACGTTACTCCCAGTTTGTCTGCAAACAGCCAAGATAGAGATACAATCAGGGTTTTGTTAAAAACTTTGCAGCCTTTCATTTTCTATAGGATATAAACATCAATCACAACCCTGCATTAAGTGATATTTTTGATACATAGAATCAAATCAATTTTAGTAATGTGAAAAGCTGAACATAATTACTAACTCTACAGCTACATGAAGCTTTTAGTTCATTGTTTTGGTTTAGTTTGTTTTCACATAGTCCAACCATAGCAAACCAGTTCAGAGAAGCTGTTGTTACAGTACCTGGCCAGCATGCAGTGGCAGAAGATTGAAGTACTAGTTATATAGAAAGTCTTAATTAACTACTAGCTACTAGCCAAGTACAGTCCAAACCAGAGCTAGATGTTTGGTCAATACCAGCTACTAGCTAACTATCTACTAGCAAAGTACAGTCCAAACTAGAGCTAAAAGTTTGGTCAATGCCAGCTCCTCGATAACTACCTACTACTAGCAAAGTACAGTCCAACCCAGAGCTAGATGTTTGGTAAACACCAGCTTCAAGCTACTAGTTAGCTACTAGTTAACTATCTACTAGCCAAGTACAGTCCAAACTAGAGCTAAACGTTTGGTCAATACAAGCTACTAGTTAATGAAACACCAGCTTCAAGCTACTAGTTAACTATCTACTAGCCAAGTACCACCCAATCCTGAGCTATATGTTTGGTTAATATTAGTCAGAAGGCCAGACACACTTATCCAAAGGGATGCTTATGTCCGTATATGTATTCTAGATATGCAAGTAGGCAATTATTGCTAACATAAGCCGTAACAGCTAAAATCTGTCTCTCAGGGCTTTGTTTCTTTGAGTTGAATTTTCAGTCTTCCTATATTTACACCTTTCCATAATATCAAAACAATCACTTAATGCAGCTTCAAGGATTAACTGAGTTTTGAAATTAGTTACCATCAATGTGAACCTTAGGGCATACTTTATCTGTCACATAGGTAAATGTTGTAGGCAAAATGTGTGTCCAATCACTGACATCCTTCATGATAGTGTTACACCATGGTTACTGTCAATCACATGACACCCACAGAATGAGATACTATCTACGCAAAAACATTACACAAAAAAGTCGATTGCACAATGACTGAGGAACTGTCAACTAGATGTAGGAGGTAGTTAAGGGGCTGTAGCTGTAAACAACACCGGTATTGTCCTTTAAATCTCTGCTGCACAAACAGGGCCGCACCTGCTCAGTGTCACACCAGGGGAAAACCAGAGGGAGCTCATGCTGTTCTGCTCCCACAGTGGACCCGGTCTGGATACATCATGGTGCTTGTACAGCAGAAAGAGAGCTTTGACTTCTGGTAATGCACATTTATCAGCTGTGTAGGCGACGGCCTGCGATGCGATGGACTTGAGAAACTGTTTAAATTCCTCCATTTTGATGTAGCAAAGTGGGGGAGCTTTAGAATCTACTAAACTCCCAGCAGAACAACTATAGACCAACCTAACTACACAATAACTTATAAAACTTGTAGAGTACTACACAGATAAAATGGATATTTCTAAAATATTGTACTACAATGTTTTGATGTGGTTGTATTATCCATCATACCAGTGTTGTCGAGATTTTTACTTTAACATTTTAGCACAGATCCTGAGAACTATCATGGCATGATAATATTATGGTCTCGGTATATTGTGGGACAGGCTATGTCTCTTAGTTTGTTAGCATCGTTTAATGTGTCAGAGACGTATTCTCATAGATTCACTGCACTAGCTGGGACTAGGTCTGTGGACTTGTGAGAACTGTTTGGATGGACATTTGTTATTTGGTTGTGACAAAAATGGAAAGACACTTAAAAATATGTCAGTGTCACTTGTTGATATTTTGTTTTGTTTTGCTTTGCCATGCTCAATTGTTTTCAAATGTGTGAACTTGTTTATTACATGTCTGAATAAGAAAATAACAAAATTCCAACAAAACTTTTCTTATGCAGACAATTTTACTTTTTATACTTATCTAGGCTTTTTATAAGCAGGAGTATTTTTTTGTTTTGTTTTTAGCTCCACCTGGTGAACGACTTAATAACTGCTGCTTATCTGCTTATCATAACATGGTTGGTTGAGTTTACTTAACAGACTGGGCCCATAAACTGAGCATACACAACATAGTTGAGGCAGAAATCTTAATAACATAATGATATACGTGTACAATTATCGTCATATGTTATGGTTTACACACTAATTGTGCAATTAATTACTATTTAACCCGACATTATCCAGTAAGCTTATTTTCCTACGCTACATGAAAATGCAGTTGACGTTCAGGTCTGTTGTCTAGTGGAGCCTCTACAATAAAGACCACCGGTCACTTAAAGCCATGAATGGATCTTTTCAGAGGTGAAATCAATTGAAAGTTGCTGCAGACAGAGCCTGAGGGGGGAGGGAGAGGGACGAATAAACTTTGCTTATCGCTCCCACCCTTCCCCCATTTAAGGTCCCGACCTCCTGCTTCTGTTGGATCGTGTGCATCAAGTGAAACGGCTTGAATAGGGTTAAGACCCGGAAGTTTCTTATCGCCTTCAAAGTAAAAGTATAAAATGTAGTCAAAAAAGTGAACAGGGACGGTGGGCAAAAATAAGCTAATTTAGACCATAGTCACGGACATTTTCATGAAAGTTTTACTCTATTCATACACTCAAATAAGGAGTACTTAAATAGACATTAACTCAAATTTGTTTTATTGTACAGTGCATAAATGTCACAATTGACGACACAGACAAGCAATCTTATCCAATATCTGATTTTTTTAAAAACTAATTCTAACATTCTTTAATTAAATTAATATAGCCACTCTATCTCAATGCATACACATGTTCCTTTTAAAAAGGAAAATTAACTTTAAATGTTCTGTGTGTGTGGAATGTATAAAATCAAAACAAAAATATAAACTATCAAATATACCAAAAATGAGCAGATAGCCATTGGCCTTATATATAGTAGCCTCAAAAAACAGCTGTGGATCAGTTATGTTTGTCACATTGTTTTCTACATTGGCAAACTGTTACTCAGTATTTCATTTGTTACAAAGTATTGTATTGTGTAGCATGCTCAGGGCATGCTACAGAGAGGAGCTCAATTTGGGTGTAAGCACTCAGTCCTACCATTGTGTTTCACTGGACAAGACATTAAGTCATTATTTCTGATAAATCAGACAAACAACAAATATATAAAGCTACAATAGCATTTTTTCCAAACTTGACGAGGATGAAATTTGGGTAGAGTTGTAGAGCTTTATACAAGGGTCGCCAGAGGGCGTAATTGCCAGTCTTTGTAAGAGTTTTATTTTCAAAAGGTTTGCCGGAAGTGCGTTACCATTGCGTTGAACTTCATGGTTATTATTAAACGCTAGTTTCTGTGTCATGACTTTAGTTCCGAGTCGCGTTTTCAAACTCCATAATGCGGCGTTACATTCGTGCACTATTGCTGTGCACGGTGTTTGCCGTGTTTTCTGGCTTATATGTTTACAGTAAGCTGCTTTACTCAGACGTGCCGGTCGGAGTAAACGGACTTAAGAGGGTTTTCAACCCACCGAGAGTCCCCGGAGGCAGGCGAGGGACGGTGGAGAAAACTGGGCCCCAAAACCCACATTGGTATAATAGGTAGGGCTTTTCAGGTCTTTCATGCTTTAAGTGGGTACAGCTGTTTCAAAATAGATCTATTTCATGCGACATGCGGAGATATGGAGATATCTAACGTTAATCTGCAAGGTACGACACTTCTGATGTATAGGAATGTGACGCTGAATGACCCAATGCAGATAATAGTAGCCTTCACTTCATATAGCTGTGTTATAGCTGACGTTACGTCTTTCTACGAGACAGTAATGACGCGACACTTGGACAGGTGTGTGACTTCCGAGATTAATTCGTCACTGAAATGTATACAATCATAGTAATACGATGAATAGCCCAAAAACAGTAACATTACGTTTCCCACAGCCCAAACGTTACACAAATCTGATAAAAGTCTATGGATTTTAAATACATCATCACGTGAACGGAATACTGTAATGTAGTCAAGTGTTTAATGTATGATGCAGTCGCAAATCAAGCTTTGTTTGTTGTCACACCTGACTGCCAGGATAGATGGGAGGAGTAGCTAATAATAAAGTTAAATGGAAGAGACAGGTTTCTTCTGCTTTCCAGTCCTTTACAGAGGTCACTGCCAGCAGGGGTGTAGGCAAGACTGCCTATCTGAGATAAAATCCACAGGGTACCTATTACATAATAAACATGTTATCAGGTTCTATATTAACTGTTTGGTCTGTGAAAAGGTAAGAAAATCTGTTTCAAAAATGTCCCTAAAGCCTAACTTAAGTTTACTTGTTTTTCATGACCAGAAGTTAGAAAACGTAAGCATTGAGTTTACTATGACAAAAGACAAGGAAAGCAGCAATTTCTCACATCTGAGATGCTGAAACCAGAGAATGTTTTTTTTTCTTGCTCTTTATTATACCCAGACAAAGATTAGAGTTTGGTGGTGTGTGACTGACTAACACCAAGATGGTAGTCAGTCCCAGCCAAACTCTAATCTGAGTGAAGTCATTTAAGATGGAAGAAAATTTACTTTTTTAGCTTCTGGACAAGTGAATTAATGTCAAACCACTTAATTGATTCGCTATTAAAGGATTTATGCCACATAAATTTCTCTATGTGCAGTGGCATAATAAGATGATTTGAGAAAATGGCCTAATGCTGATGTTAAATCATCCTCTGGTGGCTTGATAATGATGTCTTTCAGTAATATTTTTTTTACATAAAGAGAAAAGTGGAGTATGCTTTTGCGTTATATACAATAATGTAAATGATGTCCCCTTTTGTGTCAAGGGTCATAACAAATGCTAAGAAGAAAGACTACCTGACACCTACGCCACCATGATGAAGCCTTTTGACAAAACACATAGGTGCCCGCCATGCTGTATTACAAGGTTTTATTATACTCTGACCTGGAGTGCTTGGGGTTGTTTTAAAATCTCTTCACAGTCTCCTGGCAAAGAAAGCGTCATTTAAACAATTCTGAAACTCCACTTATTATAACATCTGTCCGACACTCCATCCTCTTACTCAGGTACATAATGCGTCAGCGTCGTCAGGGGGAGGCAGGTGGTGGCGGCGTTCACAGCACACCCGGACCTCCCATGCACCTGGCCGTGGTGGCCTGCGGGGAGAGGCTGGAGGAGACCCTCACTATGATCAAGTCTGCGGTACTTTTCAGTGTCAAGCGCCTCTCCCTGCACATATTCGCTGAAGATCAGCTGCACGCCAGCTTCATGGAAGCCGTGAGTAGGAAATATTTTCAAAATTAAAGTCTGGAATCTGTCCTTCAAATCGTTTGCCTGACTGTATTCTATGCAATCTGTCCCTACTAGCTACTTAATGTGTTATCTGTGTTCCAGTTGGAGTCGTGGCCTGGTTTTATTCGCTCCAGGTTCAACTACACTGTCTACTCCATCAGCTTCCCCAGCGAGAACGCCGCAGAGTGGAAGAAACTCTTCAAACCCTGCGCTTCGCAGAGGCTCTTTTTACCTGTGAGCGTCTTATTTAGAAAAGACACCACGAGAACCACTGCAGAAACACTTATCTGACGTCAATCTGATATTTTCAGCTATTTGTTTTTGGAGTTCTTTTTGAAGAAAAAACATAACTAAAGTTAGGAAATCAAAGTCTGGAAAACTTGGAGCTCTGTTCAACTCCTGTTCAACTCCACCCAATTTTAAAGCTTCCCTTTTTGTTTGAATTTATACCGTAACATCTACAGAGTAATATATACAAAACAAAATATAACTGTGTTTTGCTTGTATATATTATATAAGAGCATTGTAGTGGAATGTAATATTTTCAAATCATTGTAGTTCACCTTTTATACAAGATAGCGATTGTCTTCAGTTAACCTGAGGCTAATCTCACTGCAGAACATAATGGTAGCATACCCAATTAAAAACACTGCAGAGCATCATTACTGTCCTGAGTGACATCTGTCTTTGTGTGTCTTTTTTAAAAATCTGTGCAGCTGATCCTGAAAGACGTGGACTCGATCGTGTACGTCGACTCAGATATCCTTTTCCTGCAGCCTGTAGATCGCCTGTGGGCATTCCTGTCCAGGTTTAATTCCTCCCAGATGGCTGCTATGGCCCCAGAGCACGAGGAGCCCCGTATCGCCTGGTACAACCGCTTCGCCCGCCACCCTTTCTACGGCAGGACGGGCATCAACTCAGGGGTCATGCTCATGAACATGACAAGGATGAGGGACATGTTCTTTAAGGTAGGGATGCTGAACGCTGAAGACACATTCCCCATGTTGTTGGGCTTACTGTGTTAGTGTACTACTTTGATTGGCCACAAGATGTCCTCCTTCCACTGCAGTTGTAGACGTCTGTGAAAGGATTCTATTTGATCCTGTTGCAATGTTAAGCGCCCAACACTTGACAAAATCCTGACACAGTTAAGGTTGACTTTACTTTTTGATTGTTGTGTATACATGTCTGTGTTGACAGAATGACATGACGTCCGTGGGGTTACGTTGGGAGGAGCTTCTGATGCCTCTGCTTCAGAAATACAAACTCAACATAACCTGGGGAGACCAGGACCTTCTGAATATCATTTTCCACCACAACCCTGGTAAGGCTGCACGCTAACATAACACACAAAATGCCTTTTTAGCCTCCAAAGACCAATTCATATTGACAGTCCAAATGTTCCGTACATTTTTTTAGGGCTGAAACAATTCATTGATTAAATCGATTAATAAAATGCATAGACGCAAATTCTTTGCAAATTCAGTGCTCTGTTTAATCCATATACGCTATAACTATATAGCACAGTATTTTGCACGAACATTGATTACTGTCGCACATCGCTCTTACGCTGTGAACACAACATGATTCTAATGACGCTGTTGCAAAGGGGCGGAAGAGAGAAAATAGCGAGGGACAAGTGTCCAAAGTATGGGATTATTTCAAAAAAGAAAGAAAAGAAAAACTCCGTAATATTACCGTCCCTCCACCGTAAAACAAAACTTTTGTCGCCTCGACAACAGCACGACAGCACCGGATCAGAAAGCACCCGGTGTTATGCCAGCGGACCACAGAAAAGGTAACAGTAACAGCAACTTTAGCATTTAACTGAAACCATGATTGATTGTTGAGTTGAAGGCCAAAGTAAGCTACAGTTGAAATTGTACACGCGTGTCTTTGTTGTTCTCCTTTTTGGTCCATGAGTTGTAACGTCACTGTCAAGAGTTAACTGGGTGTCTGGGAGCTGCACCTTTTAACTCACCTCCAGCTCTCTTTGTAGTCACAACGTGACTGATCGGCTCTTGAAGTCGAGTCTTGAAGTCGTGACGCCACAACGACTTCAAGACTCCTGTCACATGACGGAAAGTTGACGCTCAAAGTTGTGTAGTCTGCACGAGCCTTTAAATGTGATGTTTGTGTTTGTAAAGCAGCTGTCTGGTTGTTGGTCTGATGTTTGCTGTATGACACACTTTGAATTTCCAAAAGGACCAGTAAATATCTATCACCCATAAACATGCACAGCGGATCCCGTTACTGGGAGGCGGCACCGCCGCCAAGCAAAAGTACTTAATTAAACAACGCATCAATGAATCGTTGAAATAATCTATAGAAGCTTCAAATACTAAAATCATCATTAGCTGCAGTCCCACATTTTTTAAAAGCTAGACATATTTGTCACGCTAGTCAAATTCTACAGGATGCCCTCTTTGTAGCTCTGATTTGTTGATTATCATTTATCTGTGTTTGTACACCTTTATTCCCAGAGTGCTTGCTGGAGTTTCCCTGCCAGTGGAATTACCGTCCGGATCATTGTATCTATGGCAGTAACTGTGCGTCTGCTGAAGAAGACGGTATTTACATACTGCATGGAAACCGAGGAGTTTACCACGACCACAAGCAGCCAGCCTTCAGGGCTGTTTACGAGGCCATACGAAAGGTGGGCATGCCTTGGTATGTTTGTGTTTGTATGTGAGATGTTTGAATACACCTGTAGTTTACTAGTTTAGGCTTTGTGAATGCAGTTACAGTACGCTCTTTTTATGTTCATCCAAACATGGATTGGGCTCGGTGGGATTAGTGCACTGCTCATACCAGGAAAAATTGGCACTAAAATCCAGAACAGAAAGAGGAAATAAAAAATATTGACTTTATCTATATTAACACTGAACTCCAAGCTGACGAACCAACTGCCAAGATTGATCTGCTTTAATGTATCTAATATTGGCTTCTGTGTATAAAACTAACCATTAATCTTTTTAATTGCCTTTTATTGTTAATTTCATCACAGACTTGTGCAAAACTTGTAAAAAGAAGCTCTTGAATATGCCCTTGCATCTCTGTAAGCTATTTCACTTCTAATTATTGTAAAAATAATTAGATGTAGATAACAAGACATCATATCAGGATGTTCATCAGTTCACCTACAATGTACAAACCAAACAAATGATCAGTATTGTAAAATATTAACAGAAAAAAAAGCAAGTTCTACTGTCTTGCCCTGAGGCTCCAAAGGCTTTGTCCTATGCTGTGTTTGAACAACTCACGCACCTTATACAGGCAGATACTAATGGTAGAGGAAGAGAAAAGGCATCCTCATGTTGCAACCTATCTTGAGTAAAGGATGCAGCTCTGGAAACACTTGCTTTCTGCGTTATGATCACAAGTTTTACTGGTTTCCAATTTCTGTTTCTATCAGCATGTACTGGAAACAGACAAATTCACAAAAGGCATTTTGGGAGTTACCAGAAGTGACTTAAAATGAGCAAGAGCACTCTGTTAAAAAGGTCTCTTGAGTACACCAAAGTTTCAAAAGGCTCGCCAGTCTCTCAAGTGTTGTAAGTGTAATTTAGAACACAGCGGCTGATGGAAGGAGCCCTTTTATAACCCCAATGACATGCCTGCTTTCCTCCACTGCCCTCTTGCTTTCCCCTCCTAGATGAGATTTTGGATTGGTGCCGACCCCAAACGCCGTAAGTGTTAATGACACCAGATTGTCTGCATTGGGAAACACAAATCTCCACCATTTTTAGAAGGGCTGGAGTGAAAGCTAATTTCCCCCATGAGGATGTTTATGGGATGTTTACCAGCAGTGTAATGATATTGACGACACGAGTGGCATTTACTTAATGAAGACATCAACATTGGGAGTCTCATTGCTTTCCTATTAACAAAGCATTGAACATAAATCAGAGCAATGGCGGATCTATACCTTATCCATGGCCTGCGGTTAAAACTACGGCTTTATAAGACAGGATCAATTACAGCAGTAAACACACATGTACCTTCACTGTATATGCTGCTAAGGGCCCATAGCACGCATTCTTGCAAAAGTCTATGTAGGTATTGGCACTTTCATAGATATGTGATTAAGTCTGGTTTTCCAGGAGGATGGAGGAGTATAGATTGATCCTCTGTGTGTGTTTTATCTCACTGGATGAAGCATTTAATCCATTTTCTGCTTGTTTTTTGCTTGTCCATCTGCAGCACAACCTCAGGCTTTTTCTGTGTGGAGTGAATAACTAACAGCACAGTGTGAGGGTTCAGAAAACTGGCGCAGGAAAGAGGACTCAAACACAGACTTACTTTTACACAATTTATACAAGAGTTACTGGGAAATATTCACATTTAGAGTCATACATGAGTTTATTTGCTGTCACAAACAACAGGCATAGTAGCAATGACTCAACATCATAACATGTCCCACTGTGTATAGGAGTAAAGTCACCATGCACTGACTTTGAGGCACAGGCATCAGAGCCAACCTGTCTCCGCTGGAGAATCACTGGAGATTTTTTACATGATTATTGAAGCTGATATAACTTACCTGAGCTAAGTAGCCACAATCTAGCTTTTTGTTAGCCAACACAATTGCAAACCTCCTACTCATCGCCAAAAAGATAGTTATGTCCACAGCAAGACAAAGGCAGGAAAACATGACATTTATGTAGGGCCACAGCTAATGATTATTTTAAAATTTTATTAGTTAAAATGTTACAAAATAGTGAAAACAAGCATCAAAATGCCTCAGAGCCCTTTTGTGACATATTTACATAGCTTGTTTTGTCCAACCAACAGTCCAAAACACATTTATGTTACAGTTATAAAAAGGCGTAAAGCAGCAAATCCTCACATTTGAGAACCTGGGAAAAGTGGATAATGAGCATTTTTGCTGGATGAATGGCTTAAATTAATAAACAATAATCACAATTGTTGTTAAATTTAGACTAAAGACTAACAGATAAACCGGCGCTTTATCTATTGTTAATGTTGCAGCAAGTCCTTAATTTCTGCCTTTTTCAAATATTTTTTGTTTTGTTCATATCAGTTAATTTCCTTAATAAACTGGATCCATGCCCTTTATCCTCACACAAAGAAATGGGAATACAAACGGCAGCGCTCCTCCCGGTCTGTCCGCCGGCCTGTGTTTCAAACAGACCACAGCGGTTTGTCCATCATAAAGCATCTCCTCCCTCACTGCAAGAAGAAGCTGAGCCCAAGAAGTAGCAGTTAAATTTTTACAGCCGGCGGTACGTTTAGAGCTGCAGGCTGCACACAACAGTGCCCCATCAGCCACACAAAAATCAATACACCAACTGTAAATGCAGCTTTATGACCGACGGGTGTGTCTGTGTGTGTGTGTGTCTGTGTGTATGTGAGAGAGTGTGTGCGCTCATAAAAACGCCACTCTCTTTGTGACCCAATATCAGGGACCCAATCGCAAGCAAATGAGCTGGCATAAAAAATGGTAATTCCCCTTTGATTTCCTCTGAGCGTTGTAAAGGCTCCTTCATTATTGGGAAGACATGAAATTTCTTCTGTAATCCCCAGTTATCACTGGACGGTGAGCCTATAGCATAAAACTGACTCCAACAACGTGGGTTGCTTTATGTTGTGCCCGGCTGACCGATCAGATTAGATTTGGAGTCCCATCTGAATCCAGTGTGCCTTGCGGATTTAGTTTTTAATTTATCCAGGGAAAGATATCGTTCCTGCCCAAATGAAGCCCAAAGCACCACTTCTTTGCTTTCTTGCTGAGGGAACCTGATCAATTCCACTGGAACAGTAGGGGGTTTGAGAGTTGTCCTCGGGGAAGTTTTGGCAGTAGTTTGGGATTTCAGCTGCTCATTTTATGTTTCCAAGCCCACTCCTACAACCTTTAGACAACCACCACCCCCGTCTTCCTGCTCTCTAAAGAAACAGGGAGAGACAGGAGAGTTCAAGTCATCCAACTTGGCAACATGAGACAAGATGGATACACAAAAGGCCATGCTAGACTGCCTTTTATATTCAGCATTTTCCTGGTTTTATCAAGTATCTATTCTGCACTTTTAAAGCACAATGCTTTGCATTACCTGAATGTCTCTGTGTCAGATCAGTACATTTTAAAATGAGGATCTTATTCTCAAAATAAATATTCAGCTCTTGGAAATGGCTTTTCTCTCTAGAACATCTGAGCTACTTTAATCACACTAAATCTAACCAATGGATTGTTTTGTCGTTCCAGTTCTCTTTTGGTGCAGACCCAGTGACTTCCCTGTTGGATCCTCTCGAGGAGGAGCTGCTGAAGACGACACACACTTATTGTGGAAAGTCCCACCCTCTCTTCACCAAGCGACTGGCACACAGCCTGGCAAACATCAACAGGAAGGCTCCGCGTGGACGGTGACAGAAATGAATCACAATGATGGGACAGAGGCCAACAGGAGAGAGACTTCGCCTTAGTCTAACTTTGAAGACTAGGAACAGTGGTAATTGTTACTGGCCATACACACTTGTCCTTGAGCAAGAATCCAATCTCGCAAGCTGAACCCTGCTGTTCAAAGCAGGATCTTTCTACTGATGCACAAAATATTTTGAGTTGTAAATGTGTGTGTTTTCAGCTGGCAAACTGGTCAAAAAAATGAACAGAAGTTGTCCATGGAAGCATACACTACTTAGTGGACAACTCAAGAGTGGAGCTTTTAGATTATCATGGTGAACAGCTGCTTAAAGCTCTGTAAGACAGTTGTCTCAGATTGAGGCTACATCCACAATAATAAGTTTTCATTTTTAAACGAAAACAACAGCACCGTCTCAGAAATGATCTCCGTTCATACTAAGTTGATGAAAACTAAAATGACACATTACCATTCACATACACTGGGCATGCGAGTGCCAGCGTAAACAGGCTGCAGGTTGTCTACTCTGCTAACACATGAGTATAAGACATAGCTTTAATGTTTTGGCTGGATACACTTGACACGTGACTGATGAGACCAAATCAAGAAGTGAATGTGGGTGTCTGCACCACTGTTTGCAAATTTCTCCGTTTCCACTCGTCCAGACACCTCGCAATCCCGGAGTTCTACACTAAAATGTGGTCAGCAGCATTTTCAAAATCTCTGTTTTAGGACTTAAAAAACACCGAAGTTGAGTGGATGCTGGACGTAAATCAAGCAGAATTTATGCGTTTCAAAACAAAAACATATAAGTGTGGATGTAACCTGAGACTGCTCACCTGTTGTAAGTTTTTTTTGGATAAGAGTCTGATGTAAATGCACAAAATCGAGTGTAAACACCAGCTGGCCTTGAATTATTATTGTATGTATTTTTCTCCCCAAGTGTTTTCATTACAGAATTTCACAGTATTGTATATTTTACTGAAACTTAATTTTTGTTTTAAAACCAACAAGCATCTCGTCTCTTCCAGGTAATTTTCCCCTTTCAGTGCCTTTAGGTTACTGACTAAAGGTGAATATTTGTCATAGTGCTAATTATCTGTAAACGTTTGGAAGAGTAGCTCTTGACTTTCCATATTGGAGATTTTATTGAACCTTGTGAAACACTCTTATTAAAAGAGACAAATCATATCAGAGCTGGACAAAGACTTTCAGCAGGGTCCATTTACAGGGATGTATGCACTTTTTCAACCTTCAGGAACCACTTCATCACCAACAAGATGGTAGAGTAGTAATTTCAGAGAGCACATGGAAAATAATAATCTCAGTGTAAAGTGATTAAATGATTTCTGGAATAGTTATTCACCTGGGATTTTCCACAGTGGATTGACCTTGTGAGACCTCTGTCGGGAGTACTGTTCCTGAGTAAATGTTTTATTATTGTTCTGTTTTATTTTATGTTACACAGGTTACAAAATGGGGTGACTCATATAGTGTGTTGTTCAAAGATTCGGGTGCGAGTCATTTTTGTGTTGTATAATGCTAGTTTTACATTTTTGTGATGTCGGGTCAAGTCACTACACAAAATTTTGAACATGTGAATAAGCTATAAGTCCTGATGCCAAAACATTTCATTTTATTACGTTAATTATTGGTTCTGCACCGTTGAATGTATTTTTTAACACTAAAGGTTGAAATCAAAATGTTATTTACTTGTTTGTATGTCATTGTGTTGAAAAATGAAATTGCTGTTTGTTTTTACATTACAGATCATTTCAGTTTTGCGGAACCAGTGCAGCAGTGTGTGTGTGTGTGTGTGTTTAACCACCAGAGGGTAGCATTTTTTGCCACCCTTTTTCCACTATTACTTAAGGATTAAAGATATTGTTTTGATACTTTTATAACAGTTTTGAAAAATAAAGATTTGATAAAGTAATAAGTAATTAATTAAGCAATTTATGATTTTTTGAATTAAAATTGCTGCTATCATTTTCAGTTAATATCATTTCAAGACATAGGTCAAATGGGCCTGGATCAGGCAAATGCAAACATCTGATATTAGGTTTTTCACTCTTTACCAAAATAAATTATCTTTGATGGTTTATTCTGTAAAGATCTAGCTTGAGAAAGAAGATGCTATGCTTGTTTTGCCTCCTTTGCTTGATGGACTTGCCAATATATATCTATGACTAGGTCACCAGTGGTGCTATACCATTTCTGCTCCAGCTGTGAGGTGCTCATAAAGTGCATGTAATGGACCAATAACGCATCCGTATAGGTGGCTGTCTGTGACACTATGGAATTGACTATTGAGAATGAGTTTATGCTTATTCCCATTAGGTGGGGGTACAACCATCCATTTATGGCTCCAGAGGTAGTTTGATTCATTGCACCACAAATATCCTTCATTCATCACGATATATCTGTATGAAAGATTATCAATTACCTTTATTGACCTGTGTGCCTAAATGCAACATGTAACAGGCCAGGGCCCCAGGGAGAGAGAGACAATGGCTTGAATTGAGCACCATGTTGAAAAATTCAATATGAACCGTCCTCCAAGGTTTCACTTCCCTGAAACTACATATTTTGTATCGTAATAAATAACTGATTTTTATTTCTTTTGTGCCATCACAGCTGGGAGAGAAACTATTTAAAATAGATATGGGACATACTGTGTTTAGGGTGGAGTCAGAGTGGAAGATGAGGGGAAATGGGCGCGTCACTGAAATGTATGAGTGTGTTTGTGATCGAGATTCAGAGAATATATTTAAAATCCCGGTAAGGTTGGCCATTTTTCTCTTTTGTCACAGGACAAAATGTTGAAGAGGAGAGACGAGTGCATAGTGGGAGGACAGAGGAAAGGCTGATAGTGTGTTAGTGATGAAAGAAAAGTACAAGGCTGTCAAAGCCAATATAACAATTAGGGTACTCTGCTGCTTCAGAGCTCTATCTTTTGGATACTACTTACCAGACAACAGAGTTGGACCTCAAAATTGCATCATCAAAAAAAAATGAAAAGGAGAGATTTCTACAGAAACAAACATATTCCAGGTATGCGTACCATTTGGTGGAAGTACAGTGTAGCTGCAAATAAAATAGGCTACAAAACACACACTGAGCTACAAAGGACTCTACTAAACTAATTTTCTCTTTCATATGAGGATAGATAGATGGATTTTTGATAAAACTGAAAGCACCAGAATGTAATGAGGTGGACAGGTGCAGCATGAGCAACCTACCTGGTTTATATCATCACTGATCGAGGAGGAACCTAATGTTACATATACCTGTTCATACATGACCACATTCTGGAGTCACTTAACCAAGATCATCTGTGGCATTTATCAGATATTTCCTCCAAAGCAACAAAAGGCTTAAATACAATATGGTGAATGTGTTAGCAAACATTTGCCTATTTAGACATCCAGCAGACAGAGAGCAACATTAACATACATTTTAAGTCACTGGATTCCAGTGTTCACTCCTATAGCTCTTTGGTTGGTCCCAAATCAATTATCAATTCTAAGCTAAATGCTTAATTATGTGCATGAGCTAGCTGTTTAACTTTGTCTGTCTGCTGTTGGTGCTGGGCAGGTAGCGTACAGTGGGTTTATCTAAGATTTTTGCATTGACAGCACGAGAGTGACCCAAAACAGTTACGTTAAGGGCTGTAAAATCAAAATAAAACCCATGAGCCGAGAGACTCTAAAACTCTGAATAAAACTCAGTGGAACTGCAGAGTTGGGTAATAATTCTCCGTGGATCCATCACTGTCAGTGGCATCTCTAACAGCACACACGGTAATTTCATCTATCATTTGAAAAAATTCAAAAATTTTGACAACTTGCAGAATTACAGCGCATCTGAAGCAAACTGTCCATTGGAAGTCAAACCCACAGCCCAAATGTACTTCTCATTAATGGATTATTGCTGGTCCATAAAGCATTAGTTAAAACAAAAAAAATAGTATACAAGTATGCCATATTTGTGAGTAGTAACTATTTCAATAATAAACTCTTTCAATATAGTGTGTACGCTTTGATCTAAAGAATTTCCTCTCATTCATGTGACTTCATATAGAAAGACAAGACAGCATATGTGTAATTCTGACAGCTTGATGTTATGCACAAACAGTATATGGATGCATAATGCATGCATACAGCTATAGCGAGCAAAGGTATTGGGCTGAGGCATCACACACACACTCGCTCTTATACTATGTACGACTCCTGCTCCACACATTTGAGCATGTTCATCATATCATGCTCCTACATGGCACAGTAGGGGGTCATTTACATGTTGTAATAGGGTCTACACATCACTGCTGTAGGAGATGAGAGAGAGAGGCACACAGGCCTGAATGTTCCCTACAAACAGAATGTCATGTTCTGCTCTTCTTATTTACATGTGTGCGACTACAGGGTACGTTTGATGCCCAGTGAGATGGAATATGACATATTTGCTCACACTGACACAGAATCTGCTTCAGTGAATCAGTGAATACGTCATATAAAGAGAGAGACAAAGAGAGTGATGGCTTTTTCAGCATATTGGTTTATTTACTTCACAGCTTGTTTTCTGCGTGTGTTTGTCAGATTGAACACTGCAAATGCCACAAAGCCAACCTGAAGTATTTCTGTCCAGCTTTCTGCAAAATCTCGCTGCTTTCAAGGGAGCCAGCACTCAGGAATCTTGAACCATTATCCGGCTTTGTGGTCCTCGTCCTGGTTTTTGTCCTCATCACTTTGCATGCATGTTCCTTCCTTCCTTTCCCTTTTCCTTCCTTTTAATTCTTTTATTTTAACCTGCCATCCCCGGTAACATGATTCTTCTTGCATTCCTAAATTCTTATCTTTTCACATTATTTCTACAAGAATTCACCTTTGAAATTTACCTCAGTGTCTGACCCAGTTTCTAATGCCTGATTTCTTTTTTCCTGCACCCATCAGAGGGCACGCAAACTTCCAAAGACAAACCACACTGCAAATACAAAAATACCCAATGTGCTCATCAAACATGCTCATATGTTTTATGCTGTTCAAGAAATGGCAACTGAATGTTTTCAAAGACAGCTTGTGATGCAGAAGTTCTCACCTCCAAACATTTCAAGGTACGCCAGTGTGAGCCTGTGTGTAGGCCTACTTAAAAAATGCTAGCCCTGGGGATATGAGCTCCTTCGCTTTGTACTAGACTGCAGGCATACATAAGAGCCAAACAGCTGCTAGCACCGTGAGACAAACGCATCCAAGGACAATAACGAGACGTTATTGTCTCGTCAAGAATGTGAGGTTGTCGAGTTACAGCTTGGAACAAAATGGATGTTCAATGGGGTTTTGAAGTGGTTTGAGCACCTGGATTTGCTAAATATAAATGATAGCGGTGTCAAAAGCACACAGCTGCATGATCGTTGGAGTTTTAGTCACTTATGTTTTAAAGAAAAGGTATGACATAGCTTTTTCAAGGTCAATACCATCATGATCGATACCACTCTCAAGTCTGCATGGTAAATGTGAAGCTACCACCAGCATCCAGCAACTCATTTTACTCACTTTGTAAAGATAACCAAAAACTATTATACTGTAGCTTAGGAGGTGCTGGAAGGTAGATTTATTTTGTTTTGGACTGAACCAGGCTAGCTGTTTCTAGCTAGCAGATATTGATACCAAGGCTATAGCCAGCAGCCAGTTAGTGTAAAGACTAAACACAACTTTTACACAGTTTTTGTATGGATAAAATAAATTAGATACATCATGTGAATTGTGAGCTTTAGAGATGCTTTTATGTCTTTTTTTAACCTTTGGAAAGAGCTAACTGTTTCCCTGTGTCCATTCTTTATGCTAAGCTAAGGTAAGCAGCTTCTGACTCCAGCTTCACTTTACAGAGTTGAGTGTTATCAATCTTATCTAACTCTCCGCAAAGAAATGGAATCAGCATATTTCCCATGTCAAACTCTTTTTCTAAAATTGTTTCTATAAATATATGTTCACTTTTTGCACTTTTGTTATCTAAGGTAACACACCACAGCAATGCTTATTTCTAGCACAAAATATTCCAAGCACATCCTGCAGGAAGAGAACACAAAGCTGCACATTTATATGCACATGTGCACAACACACATATACACAGGAATTGCATGCACAGCCATCACACTCACACACAGACCCCATCTGCTCTCCCCTGTCTATAGATCCCATATAAAACTTAAAGCCCAAGCACAGGGGGCGCTGAGATAGAGGGGTTGACATTAGAAATGAGACTGACCACGCCACTTTTATCTCCCAACATACCCTGACCCTCCTCCTCTTTTTCCCTGCCACATCCTCATCGCACAACAATAGATTTCCCATTACTGACCCTTTCTTCACTCCATCCCTCAATGACAGCTCCACAGTATTTACCCCCCTGGGAGATCTGATTCAGAAAATACCTTATCGCGTACGTGTGTGTGTGTGTGTGTGTGTTTGGTCATACCTGTGTGCTCATGTGAACATTTGTTCGTGGGTGCAAAAAATTAGAAGCATGTGTGTGAATATGTGTACAGTGGTGTGTGTGGTGTGAAATGTACAGCTGTATTGTATTCCAAATGCTCACAGCTCACCTTTTCCTTTCTACTCTCTTTCTGCCCAACTCTCCACATTCACTCACACACACACACACACACACACGCACACACGCACACACACACACACACACACACACACACACACACACACACACACACACACTCTCTCTCTCTCTTTCCCCTGCAAGCTTTTCAATTAGATAATTACAGTGGCACTGAATAGAGCCTGCCCAGACACTGCCGCTCTATTGTGGAAGCACCTGTCCCCCCGTATACTGCAATTACCTGCCAGGCCGGAGGGGAGTTGCAGGCTATTGTCTGTGGGCATATTTGTGTGTGTGTGTGTGTGTGTGTGTGTGTGTGTGTGTGTGTGTGTGTGTGTGTTTGTGTGTTTGTGTGTGTGTGTGTGTGTGTGTGTGTGTGTGTGTGTGTGTGTGTGTTTGTGTGTTTGTGTGTGTGTGTGTGTGTGTGTGTGTGTGTATGTGTGTGTGTGTGTGTGCGTGTTAAACGGTGACTGTGTGCATGTATCTGCTCAGCATGTGTATGTAGGCTACTCTATATACCTAAGCAGGTGTGTTTGTGTGCATGCTTATTTCGGTGCTAAAGGGTCTATTCTATGTGTGTGTGTGTGTGTGTGCTGATGCTATGCAAGAAGAGGTTGCACTTAATTAATAATGTTCCTTGACCGTGATAGAGATAGAGATTAAGAAAGTCTTAACTAATGCAATTTCAACCTAATTTTGATCATGAATACGTGGACCGTACATGTTAAATGCCAGTGCTGCGTACAGGGTATGTGAGTGGCCTGCAGGTTTTTGTTGCCAGGAGCAGTTCAAATCCTAAAGCCGTTTATGAGCACCTAGTCCACCATGTTGTTAAACACTTTAACATTTGTATCGCTGCTGTGGAGCGAACAAGAGTGGGTTTTCTCTGAAAACTGAGAGTAAGTGGAGCATGGCAAAGAGAAAAATTGCAACAAATGTTTTGGACGATTATATCAGGCCACAAGGGCTGTACTCAACCAAAATGTTAAAAGTCACAGGAAGATTCAGTCAGCTTCATGCAACATTGCGCACAATAGCATGAAACCAAGGGTAGAAATGTCTACCAAGTCATATGTGCACAAAATGAGCTAAAGTGCTTCACAGTGCTACTTGTGATAAGAAAACTCCACAGGGTACCTTTCTAGTTTAGCCTTTATATTCATGTGAGTTGAGTTGAGTTGAGTCTATGAGTTGAGTTCACTCAAGGAATAAGACGATGAGATGTTAACAGGTTTTACTGATCGTCTATTACGGTGTACAGGCTACAGTGAGCCATAGCCAACAGCATAACAACTAAATCTGTTAGCTCTGATGTTTGCACTGTTAGGTAGCATGAAAAACAAC
This sequence comes from Lepomis macrochirus, assembly GCA_024633595.2. Taxonomy (NCBI): domain Eukaryota; kingdom Metazoa; phylum Chordata; class Actinopteri; order Centrarchiformes; family Centrarchidae; genus Lepomis; species Lepomis macrochirus. Next base: position 11,174,001 of record JALXJV020000024.1, on the reverse strand, counting down.
ATTTCCTCAAACTCGGCCAATCACACTATCTCACACAGGACACGCTTTACAGGCCTCTCTGTATCACCTTGTATTCTTGTACATCTACAGTAGACTGGCAGAGGACTAGCAATAGAAAACCTATGTAGCCAATGTTGTGTAAAGGTTTGGTTCCTTGTCAGTAGTTTAATGAAATATATTCATTTTGAGACAAAAGAGATTAAAGAGTGTTTTTTTAGTCATCAGTTACCTTTGTTGTTCATTCTTTCATTACCAATTTTCAGATAACTTCAGATAACTAGAACTGGCTCACTCTGTTAGTTTAACTTAGCCTAAAGCTGAAGTGTTCCAACAGCAACAAAGATGTAGAGTTGTTGAATGGGTTGTGAAACACTGCGACGTGAAATGTGCACGTCCCTAACCCGGTGTTGGCTGTGTTTTGAACACACTTTAGATCCATGTAGTTTGAGCCTTTGTGAACAAGCAAAGAATATTAAAACATTTTGAAGCATTTTATCTAAAACATAATTTAAACATTTTATCTAAAACAGTTTATAACACGTTGTAGTAAAATGTGGATGATAGCACATTATATCACCAAAATTACATTTAGCCAACAGCATGGAGTGCAAGGATCAGCGCTGCATCACACATGAAAATATACTATGTGTTAAAAGGTTTTACAACCTAGAATAATCATGTTTTCATGTATAATAAATGCGTGCAAAGCTGTGCCAGGAAAGAGGAAACATTTTTGCTTTTACGACTGCAGTAGCCATATTCACTTGCAAGGTCTAATCGAGTAAATAATGATAATACAGTGTTTACACATCACATTAAAAAAGCTCACTTTCTATCATAAATATGAAAATAGTACAGCAAATTGCACACCCCAACCACTCAGGCAGCTGATGTGTATTTATCCAAATTACACTCTGTTGAATCTTGTCCTGGTGTCTTGTTCTGGCAGCTCCCTGGTGTGTTAATTTACGCCTGGGTCCATTTTATAGTGAGCACCTATTGATCTGCTCGGACACACGCGTAAAGCTCTAAAGCTCTGTTAAGACAAGGCCAAATGTCTGCTACAAATTGATGGCAGCACATAACGGGTGTGGATGTGTGTCTGTGCGCGCAGTGCTTCACAACGTGTAAACCTCTCAAGGTGGCAAAACACGTCAGTAACACCCTATCACATCTGTTCCCATGACGATGAGGATCCACTCCGTTAATTAAAGCCCTTTACTTTCCCGTTATGTTACATGAATAACAGGTTGAAGTGTGCCTTAAGGGCTTACACATACACAAACACACACACACACACACACAAACACAAATACCTCAATTTAGTTATGTGCCTTACTAAGTGGACGACTTGGTTGTCTCTCAATCTGTTCACAGCTCTATTATTTCCCCAGGTAAAAGCAGTGACCCATGAAGACGATTTGCCATCACATACGTACATCACTGACTGCTTTATGGCTCCTAAATGATTTCAATGAGTAAAATGCATAGCAACTAATGGTTAAGCATCTTGGCAGGGCTCCAAGTTGCTGTAATGAAACGCATTCAGTTTATCAGTGATGTTTATCGGGCTTAACGCTCTTGATGTTCCGGAGGGAGGATGTGAGGCAGGATATGAGGCTGATGTTGTGATCAATCACTGATAGCATCACACGGGACTAACGAGGTCTCCCTAACGAAGGAACACAGAGAAAAGGATATAATTGCGAAAACTCATGATTACCTACCTCAAAGATGGATTCATTCTGTCTGGGGAGACTCAGGAGGGAGGGAGGGCGAGAGAATGAGAAGTGAAATAAAAGGTCAATGCCAAAACACTGTGCAACGCCATGAAGTGTTTAGAAAGACAAAGACGTTTTCTTCATTAACAGTCATGTCTCCTGCCAATGAATCCCTGAGAGTGCTGCTCTCTGTTTTAAGACAACACAGAACTTTATTGATCTCATTCTAAATGTTTGTGCCCAAAGGGCTCACTAGTTTAAATATACTATACACATAAAAATAGACTAGACATATATAGTAAACAAGGCCATAGACACAGTTTTGATAATTTAATATATATTCCTTTAACTGTTAACCCTAAATAAAATACAAACGTCCATTTCCTTACACAATGGTCCAAATGTTCTTTTTTTATACACAACATGTGCAATTTATGTTAAATTGTAGAATGTAAACTGTTCCCCAAATTTCCAGAGACAGGACCATAGACTGTACAAAAGAAAGTCAGGACATGTCCTTGGTTTTCTCACTGGTAGCTACGTCTCTGATAGTAAAACTGAATGAAATAAAAATCTATATAAATAATAATATAGGCAGGTCTATCTGTCAGTCCACCACTTTGGTCCAAACTGAAATATCTCGTTTGCCAGGCAGCTAGCAACGTTTGCCAGGGCTGTGCTCAACTAAAATGTTAAAAGTCACGTAAAGATTTAAAAAGGAGAATTTTGCCTTGCCTTGGCCAAGAGTTTTAGGATATATAAACATCGGCCGTCACATTTCTCCCACCTGATTAACAGTAATGAAATACTCCTCAGTTTCTTTTTGATACTGTTGCTAAACTCACACAGAATAGCCCTGCCAATAGCTCTTATTTCAATGCTGATGATTTTCTGAAATATTCATGAATAAGATTGACTCAATAAGAGACAAAGTCACTGGGCCACAATCTTCTATGAATGATGGCTATAAACTCCCCACTACTTTGATCGATGCAGGAACTGTGACTTACTGGGAGCATTCTGCACTGCCGGTTGTGTGAGGATGGCAGCGTTACCTCAGTGCTTTTATGCTCCTTACAACACCCACACACTATCTCTTACCTCATGTACACCTTATACCACTAATTCGACTGATACACCAATTACACACCTTGTTAAAATCAGTTATGTATTAAATTAATTTGCTTTTGCTACATAAATTACTTTGGTTAAACCGTTGAAATGGTATGTTTGTCATGAACCAAGAGCCAGGTTGTGACAAGGTCTTCTCACCAAAATGCATTGTGTGTATCCTTGAGATCAGACATATGTATTGAATGCCAAAACAACAAAATCTGTTAGCTTGGCTGTTAGCTTCCTGAGCTAGCATTAAAAACAAAAGTCAAATCAAACAGTCCACCACTTTAGTCCAGACTGAAATATCAACTATTAATTAATAATTTTATAAAATAAAACTTTATTTATTAAAAAAAATACAATTAATTTATATTTCTATTATCTACATTCTGTATTTTCGGGTCAGGGGACAGGTATCTTGATTAATTTCATTAATTAATTTATTAATTTTAAGATTTGGGCCAGTGGTGGCCTAAAGTTTAGAGAAGCGAATTTGTGACTGGAAGGTCTTTAGTTCAGTCCCCCAGACTGGCAGAACAAATCTTGGTGAGAAAAGTCAAAAGCAGCTCTTGCCCCCTGGTCTCAGACCCCGCTCCATCATTACCATCACTGAGGTGCCCTTGAGTGAGGCCCTTAACTCCACCACCTAATCTGTCCCTCTTGAGAATAAAAAGATCTCTTTTCCTGAGTCACGAACCAGCAGCAGTGAGGAAGGCAAAACCAGCCTGTGGATGCTCCTGCTGAGGTGAACATATTAAGGGCACTTCAGCTGCTCAGACAGGCCTCACTTTGATCTGGGAATACACAGATGTAAGAAGCAGATCCCAGCCTGTCGCTCACATCACCGCCACTTTGGGGAAAGCGACGGCTCGAGCTTTCGAGAGCATGGACGTGGAGACAGATTGGTAAAAACACAGGCCGTAACAGAGCAAAATAAAAAGACATTGACACGTGGGTTTTGAACACGGAACGTCTCAATTGGAATTGGAACGGTGAAGAGGTCTCGGGTATTTCAAACTTAACAAAACAGTCACGCCACAGTCAAGGTCGAGCACAGTGGGATGACTTCTGGATCTTTACGTGCTGCTGCTCTGATGGTGAAATAGAAGTGAAATCGATGCCCTGAATACTCTAGCTGTCCAACGGAATGATTCCACTTTGTAAGGACTCATTCATTAAAAGGTTAATGACTCGAAATGAGAAATTAATTTAACGTCCAACGGAACATTTCCTTGTAAGTGTGTGTGTGAGAGGGATGGTATGTGCACAGCCATCGTCCTAATGTTCTTCAAAGTCAAGATGAATGGACCCCTCCCTTCTTCAGTGAACTCCATTTCTCCGATCATAGATATGGGCTATTGCTTTTTTTTCATGGCTAGATTCAATTTATGGTTTAATTAACATTTTGGAGCCAAAAGAAACTCTTCAATAGCACAGCTGGCCTGGAATGTATTTATGGATATAGTGAATTGAAAATGAAAACGCGTAGAGATTTTGACTTAGAGATTATTATATCATTTGACTGAGCCACACATATGAACTCACACTCAACAGCAGGTGGAAGACTTGCTTACTGTCAATATACTGTTAACAACAAAAAGACCCCTCCATTTCTTTGTTCACTGGCGAGCAATAAAAACAGATGGCAACTAAAATGATCCATGTCTGCAGTATGATGACAGTTTCTAATCATAATTTATCCCAAGCTCATCACATTTATGTTGTGTTTGCAAAGTGGTTAATTCCTTTTTGATTCAGTGCCATCGTAAAAAGACACACTCTTTGTGGAAGTGAACACTATTTCAGTTGTCAGGCCGGCTACAGGCTTACCGTCAGCGTTACATTGGCCAGTGCTGATTAAAGCTTTAAATTTTGATCAGGGGTGATTCAGGCTCTTAATAATCGTCAACAGTGATTAAGCTGTCAGTGCAAGGCAAGGTCATTTCCGCTTCCTGCTAATGATACAGACCGCTTTTCATTTGTTTGACTTGTTTTCAATATCTAATGGCAATTACACTGGCAAATGAAAGAAACAACTGTGATACAATTTATCTGCTAATGTCCATAAAATACACTGAATGTACAAAATATGAGGGACATCTTCAAGTCATCTTCTATATCTGCATTTCCTTGTTTTAAATCCCACAGGTTTGATAAGACGAATGTGGTGCAAATCAGTGGTCTGGAGTGAGTCCAAATGTGGAACAAGACCTTTGCTGAATGTCATCCTTGTGCAATCTGTCCTACCTTTTTTCACCTCTATGATCCCAGAGAAATGAAGTGAAGAATGTAATATCAAAACATGAGGGTAATCATTAAAAGAAGCACTGGCTTTTTTCTGGATTTGCCTCATTATTTCACATAATGAAGAATATGTGTTTTTAGCCACACTAGCGCCATGGCTCGATGGATGGCTGTCTACTGTTTTGGTGAACCGATTGCCATTCAGTAGTTGTTGAAACATTGTGGAAATTTGTTAGATGATCACTCAAATTTAAATGTATCCGTTTATGACCAAAAACTTATTCCCATCATCCTCAGCCATCCTTTATGTTTTACACTAATTAGCAAATATTAGTGGGCTAACTTAGACCATCATAGCAAAGTTTACATCAGCATGTCTGCTTTGTCATTGTGCGCGTATTGATGTTAGCATTTAGCCCAAAATGTGGGTGACAATACTGTGCCTAAAGCTAATTTGAATTGAATTGAATTGTATGGAGTGAACTGATTCAGGGATATTATTTAGGCAAGAAAAGACTTTGCTGTCAGGTATCCTTTATGTTCTCTTATTAATTTTGTCAATGTACTTGTAGGAAATATAACATAACAATGTTATACAAACAGGGAAGGGTATGTCTCTACCTCATATACTCATTATTTTAATTTATAATACCAGTATTTTATTGAAGCTTTTAAATTATTTATTAACCTTGGAAACAGCTGTTGAAGAAAAATAATGTCAACACAACAGCCATTTAGCAGCTGTTCTGGAACTTTCACGTGATCATCATCAACAGATGGACTTTGGATTTAGAGCACTTTTTAAAAAGTTTAGCTTGAGATATTATTTTTTCTTGTTAGTTGTCTGTCATTTTGTCACATCTAATTATATATAGTCTTGTACACTTGTATACACTATATGCAAATGTTACAGTGGATACAGTGGTGCATGGTTCCTTCATTGCCATTTGAAGCTGCACTGTGACAATAGTACCACCAAACTACTAAAGCACCACACTCAAAATTGTATACGTATATATGCTGGTATGTTTGTCATTGTGCTTTTATACATGCTCACAACCCTATACAGTATGCAGCTGAGGCACATGCATAGAGGCTATTGAAGACTGAGGGCAGATATAGATTGTTTAGGTTTTCAGCACTGCAGAGGAATAATTACATCTTCTAATTGTGTCAAGACTGAACTCTCAAGGGAGCAAACAAAACAAAGAAAGATTAATAATGAAATGATGAGACATGGACTATCAGAGGATGATGCGCTGGGAGGGGACGCTATGATTTAAAGATCTGGAAGACTTAATCACTTTATCTGATTGGTATTTGAAGCCATGAATCTCAATTAGCAAGCATTAAGATGTTTTTGGCAGTTAGGCAGAGTCCATTTCCATGATTGGACCCTGCCTGCTTGTCAGCTGGAGTTAATATGCGGCATAGATGAAAATGTTTTGAAAACAGCTAGGGAAATTATATTAGCCAAAAAAATGTCAATTCATAATCTTAAATACATCAAAAGTGTAGTTTTTTTATATGGTATTTTAGTTATACTTCAAGATCAAAATGTTTAACAGTGATTGCTAACATATTGGTAAAATATACCATTGAGATTTAGCTTCATGCAAATATCAGTAGATCTGGAGCCTCTGGACTGAATTTATACAAAATCAGCTCTTTTTTCCACAGCTGCTTCTGTTGTTGTTGCCTTATTGTCTTATAATTGATGATTTCCTATCTCCGCAGCTTTGTTTGAGTGCTTTGTCTCTCCATGCTAGTCACTGTGTACTGTATCCTGTTGCTTTTGTGTGCCTTAATTATGGCTGAATAGGAGACAATGGACCTTTAAAGCTGAGGCCTTTCTCTCAGCTTCCAGATTCTCTATCATTCCCCGCCACTGGTTCATAAAATGGCTGCCTTTGTACCTGCTCCCTCCATACCTCAATTAATAGCAACCCAAAAAGTCGCCCTGGTTACCTGCAGATAAGCAGCTATGCTAATTCGGTTAGCTTGTTATCTCATCACCCGGGAAGGTAAAATGAAAGATGCTGGGAAATCACCTAATTAGCCACTTTGATGTATTGTCCCTTTGTAAGTAACATATATGATCAGCAAAAGGATGAGCTTGCTTACCCTGATCCTGAAATGTCCAGGATTAACAGCATGCATTTGATTTTAATCTGCATTTTTGGCCTTTTTATTTTATTTTATTCATATTACCATTTTGCTCTCTATGTGCACAAAAAAATCACGAGCGCAGTTTTCACAGAGCCTCTTTAGCATCACCTGGGGTAGTTATGAAGGGAAGCTAATCTAGGATTCAGTTTGATAATATGTCTATGAAATATTCACTCTTCTCTCCCTCTTGCAGCGTTGATATTTGCATCCTATAGTAAGCTGCAAGCTGCCTCTTTGTGGCGGCATGTTTTTGATATTGGCAGAGGCTCTCAGGGAGCTGCGTTCATGTGTGGATGACATCAGGGAATCACTGAGACGAGCATCCTACTTGACAGTTGCTTGCTGCCATCCGATGCCTCTCACCTGAGGCACAGGCAACGACGTCCTTCAAAAACCATCTGCCTGTCTTTCACTGCTAATTGATTTGTCCTTGGATGGAGGTGTCTGGAAATGCTTCAGGGAGAATATTTATTTTGACAGATGCTCTGCACGTGAATGTGTACCATACACAGAAGAGGGCGGGGCCTCGACTGGAAGATGCTCTCAGTGCCTGGAGGTGAATTTGTCATCTTTGTGATGCGTTGAGTTGCTTAAAGAATGCAGCAGGGAGTGTTAATGCCGAAGCAATTTTACAGCGGCAATCTGGTTTGTTTTCCTAGTGCTTCAAAGTACATTAAACTCTCTCTCTTTCTTTACAGTAGTTCTCTCTTGCTGTCTGGTAGCTCCTTAACTAAGCCAGCACTTTTCATAGTCTTTAGGGATTCATGCTAAAATGCAAGAAAACATAGGAGGGGGCGGCTTCCCTGCGATACAGCTTCTAAAACAGTTTCCCATCATCAGTAGTCAAATGCCTGAAGTACTGAAATCAATACAGTCTTTTTTTGACACAATTGGAGTATGATAGCCCACCCTTAGCGTGTGTGTGTTTCCAGCAAGAACATGAAGGCAATAATTTATTCAGGAAGTGAGGAATTATTCAGAAAGAAAAGGCTGCAAGCCACAAGTTGAATCCTGTAGCCCTTAGTTTGAGCTCAGTGCTCACAAGGGATTTCTCCAGAACAGAATTTTCTTCTTTTTTTGTGCATAATTGCACACTAAACTTTATTGCCCCTCCTCCTATGGGTCAAAAGAAAACCTCCCGTCAACTAGTCAAAAAATGGAGGTTCTCAAGATGTGCTATGTGTTAATGAGAAGCTTCATAGGCTATAAGTCAGACGCTGCAGATGCATATGGCTCTTACTTTACTTACAGAATTATATATTGCGATCATTTTGTAATTTTTAAAGGCACTAATGTATAGTAAGCTTTTAAAAATAATGCTACTTGCACAACAGCATCCCTTGTTGGAGCCACGGTCTCAACACAGACATGCAGCAATAGAGTCCCATGCCATTTCCGAGACAAGGCACAGCAACACAGGGCTTTTAAAAAAGGCGGGTTTAATTATTTGATCATACCTGTTATCGCTTTCCTACTAACCTAATAATGGCGTGAATGTTGGGGGTGTGCATCGATTCCTGGGAGGCTGTAGGCTATAGAAGACACGATTAACCATTTGCATTTAGATTGTGTGTTGACACACAATATAGACATATGGCCCCGTGATTCATACATAGGGAGAGAGAAGCAGAGGCAGACACGGAGGGCCTGAGAGAGATAGAAGTTGTCAACAGGGAGCCCTTAGCATGTTTGTGTGTGTGTGTGTGCACATGTGGACGTTTTGTAAGTACACACGTTTAAGGTGGTCCACTGTTAATAGCTATTTCTATCGCTCTCCCACATGGCTTTCCTTAGGTCTTTTCCCTATCAGAGATGAAGGATTGGAGGATTCATAGCATTAGCTTATTGCTTATTAGTTGGCCTCAATGCCATGAGGAGAACATGGAGGTAAATATAAGGGGGATTTAAGGAGGTTCCATCTAGTGAATGGATGGATTACATGATTATAAAGAGCCCTGCAGGGCGGCTTGAATGTTAGTAGAGACACCCAGCTGGGGGAAAGGGAAACATGAAAATACAATAAGCAGAGGAGGAGAGATAGGAGGAGGACACCTTGAATGTGCACTGATGAAAAAAATGCATGGGCTTTTATATACTTTAGAAGTCAGTGTTACTGAACTGTACTGTAGTGTTAATGGTGCTGTGCTCTAGGCAAAGTTAGTGTTACTGTTATATAGAGACAGCAGGAAAATTGTGTTTTTACAATCTAGGTCTTATTTTCTTAGTTTTGGCCATCATCCATATTGTGTATGATAACATTTTACTTAGAAAAGCAACAGGCCTGATTTTAAGCAGACTTTTAGACTACTAAAATGTTCGGCTACTCTTGGGCAGCACAAAAAGCTCTAAACACAAAATTGGCATTATTGCCTCATAAAGTTATGATATGTTTTCTATTTACACATCCAAAAGACACGGAGCAACATTATCATTCATGCTGAGCTGTTTTTATGGCTACTTGGCTATGTCTTCTTTAAGCTTGGTTTTAGTGCCCTCCAACACTTGTGAAAAATATGTGGCTGTTTTGCGTTTAAATGCTCTACTATATTCACAAAGTAATAGTACTAACTGCGTGACACTCAGCCAGAGTAAAAATGCTCTGTAGAACTGAAGCGAACTGTAATGTCTGGTGATGATTTCCTGCTGGTTTGTCACTAGGAGTAAATCACATGACACGTGGTCATTTGGTCCATTGGTAATACAGTATAAAAAAACTGATTAATGCAGCTTTAAAAAGTCCACACTACACATGTTACACATACATCATATTGTAAAAATCTCTTATTTTTTATTACACTTATGTGCACTTCATCCATGTCATCCATAGCAATGAATGACATTTCAGGTGAATTCATTTTAAGTTCAATATAATGCTAAGTGGTTTTAGAATATAGTGTTAAACTGGACATTTGACTGTCTGATTTCCTCTTACTTGCCCTAAAGGCATTTGGTCTAAAGCTGTGGTCTCCAGTGTTGGACAATTGACTCTCTGATTTCCTCTTACTTGCCCTGAGGGCGTGCGGTCTGGTCTTCACTGTTACCATGTCCCCATTTCCCAGCAATCAATCACATGTTATCCTAATATTATCTTCAAAACATATAAACTAATGGACAATATCCAGGTTACTGTGAATATACTCACTATATTACAATTGACACAGTCCTGCTTTTTAGCCAGACTTCTTGCTCATTTTACCCCTTTCTCTCACATTTTCAGCTCTTTCAGTAATTACTTCAGTTAGCTTAACATCAAGAATTATATAATATATTTTAATATATTAAATTATTCTTAAATTATTTCTGCCAGTTAGTTCATTCCTTAATTCTTCAGCTGTTACTGTTTTCTCCCTCGCTTTAGTGCATTTCTCTGATCAACTTGTGTCATAAAAGCAATTTCTCATTGTTTTGAACATATTGCAAATGCTTTGACACATTAAAGCAAATGATTATCAATTGGTTATGTCATGCTGATCACAATGAATTGTACTGGTTCTTTGTTAAATAGTCTTAACCCCCAAAACATCTAGACATTAGTTGATTGGATAAGTCACTACATGCAAAATGCCAGGACATGTTGTCAAAATCAAAGTCATTCTTCACATTCAAGTATACAGCTGAAGGAAATGATGTTTCGTACAGGCCAATGGTCTATAGATAAAATAAGAATAGACAACAACAATTCACAACATACTATAGTAGCAACACAGCCCTCCAACCATTCACCCGACAGTAAACAATATTAAGTGAGAAGTGAATAGTGCAATATTGATAATATATGCCAGTAGATGTATAAACTTATAAATGTGTGTGTATGATTGTATTTTTAAAAATAATTTTTAATGTTTTAATTAATTCAAATAGAGAGAAAGATTGTTTATCTGCCAATCATATTTTTTATACATGTGTATTAGACTTTTTTTTGTAAATGTCTCCTTACTGTAATTAATGAAGATATCCATTGTGGTGTGGATAAGAATCTGTGACATGGCAGATACGGACACCAGCCTAAGAAGTGTTTCACATGCTTACATTTCTAATTTTGTCATTTCTTCACTTGTGCAATGCAGTGCTATAAAACAGTCCTTCCTTTTTCTTTTCTGTATCACAATGACATGGTCTGTCAGCAAACTATAGTACAAAAAGTAAAAACTTAATTGTGAATCCTGTCCAATCTCTTGCAATGTATAACTTTATACTGCTGAAATTGACTTGACATTTTGAAGAAGTGCAGCCTTGTGTATTTTCCATCTTTGTCATCAAAACCTTAGCCATAGTTTACATCAGAAAACACCTACACTACACTGTTATATTGATACCATGACTAAACATTTTGACTATCTTTTTTGTAAACAATAACAAAGATTGTGTCATTCTGGTGGCACTGACATGTTCAATGACATAAAGACTTTTGAGAGGATTTTGAGCAAGGTAAGCAGGGCTTTTGCAGGTAATCCACTGTGTTGTACTGTTTGTTGGATAGTTTTCGAGAAATGCACTAGTGTGCAAATGTTAGGGATGATTCGAGAAGTGTACCAAAGCAAGTGAGAAAAACTGTAATAACAGTCTCTTGGCTCAACAAGCCAATGTAGCCACACTATCTGTACCTATAACCTCGGTGTCACTGGTAAACATGGCTATCCTTATTATAATTCATAATCTGACAAAGCATCATATGTCTTCTCTCCATGTGTTTTTACAGAAACGTTTACACAAAACCTCTATAAATGAAGTGTTTTAATATGAGACTGCGCGAAGTTTCCAATAACTAGAAAAGTGGCTTATTGTCTATTAATGCATCCTATCCAATAACAGCTAAAGGTTTTCTGCACAGTGCCTCGTACACAGACTTTTCTGCATCTTGTGTGCAGCTATGGAAACCAACTTGGTTGCTTTGCCCACTCAGACTCACTTTGTCAAATCGCAATTACTTGTGAGACTATTACTCCATCAGATCATGAGACGGCCTGCTCCAGCAGTAACTGAAATCTGACGATGCAGTCGAGTGGTGGTGACTTGCGTGACAAATGCTCTCATAATAGTCACTCAATCGATCAGTACATGAAGCAAATTTAAGTTTGTTAAGTCAGTTGGGGAGACAAATGCAACAAGCAGAACGTACCGAGTTTGTCTTTATTGACTGGCTATTCAGTTGATATTTACAGAGCTCTGCTGTGTGAAACAGTTCATTAGTGTAATCGATCCCTAAAGCACACACTTCTCTGTCATGCTGTCAAATAAGCTGCTTTGGGCTAAAACTGTTTTTATTTATATTCCTCAATGTTTCTTGTGTTTTCTTTTTTCCCCACTCCAGCTTACTTTTCTAACTCAGATGAATCTTATTGATTTCAACCTCCTTCGACAGTCTGTCTTTCCTTTGCTGCAAAAGGTGTGGTTTTGAATAGTTAGATCAACCTTTATGACTGCATAAGTCATGTACACTCAGAACATACAGCCACCTTGTTAGTACATAACAGATTTTATTTAATGGATCTACAGTACATATCTGTAGAGTCTCCGACTTCTAAAGCCAGTTTGACAAAAGAGAGATTGAAAACATTATACAACATATATCTGCATTACACAACACAACACAACATTAGCTTCTTATGCTTAATTTTAAAGTAAGATTCATGGAAACAGCAAAGTCTGAAAAAAACTTTCTTGTTTTCACTCGCTTGTGGTGGTGTTTGAACTCTTTTTCGAAAGAGTTAATGCGCTAAGTAGGTGATGGAAATACTTTTGCCAAATAAGTTTGAACATGTAACTCATGACTGATCATTTCTCCTACCAACTGGAAGCATTACTGATAGCAACCTCACTATTTGAAACACATTCCTGAGGATCTCTCTCAATTTTTCTCAGATCCGTGGTCCTCAGTTCCATGCGACTGGTTTTGTTTCCGGTTTGCAAACCATACTTCTTCTTTATTACAGCCATGCGTATCATCAATTTCTTTGCATAGCCTGGTTTATTCACTCCAAACCATATGATGGAAATGCACCTAATTTTTTTTGTGACAAAAGTTCGCTTAAAATTCATTTGTCAATTAGATGGAAACAAGGCTACTGACATACCATCACCTTTTAAGCTGATAGACCGAACTTGTTAACAAATGCTTGCTTAATTACATGTCCTGCAGCCACGGAGCAACATTAGCATTCATTTGGAGTTGCATTTCTGGCCACCTGCAGAATGAAAATCTAATATTCACCCTTCTTTTAGCTTGGTTTTGGTCTCCACCAACTCAACTAAAATTACATCTCGCTGCAGCTCTAAGTGTCTTGACAACTATCAGATAGATTGGCATGAAATTTGGTACAGACATTAATGTCCCCCTCAGGATGAATTATAATAACTTTGATGAACCCCTTACTTTTCATCTGGCACCATCATCAGGTCAAATTGATTTGGTTAATGACCAAATACTTTTCCGACAGCCCTATCAGTCTCACCCAAACTGTGTGGTACTAATTATTAAATGTTAGTATGTTAATATATTTAACTAAGATGATGAATGTGCTAAACATCAAACTAGCTAAACATTAGCAGGTTAGCATTGCCATTGTGAGCATGTTAAGCCTTACAGAGCAGGCAGCATGGTTGTAGACTCTTGTTCTACTTCACTTTTGTATCATATTTGGTGTTTTGAGGGTGTAGGCTGCTGTCAGGGGTAGTCTGAGATTTTGAAGAAATTCTAATTCCTTCCTATGTCATGAAATGTGTACACCATGTACACAGTTTCACAGAACGGTAAATTTATGAATGGGCAAATTGTGACATCAGTGTCAAATCAGAATATCATGTGAATTGGTATAACTATGGACATACAGTATAGTATTTTCCTCCTCTAAACCTATAATTTGGTCAAAAATGGAAAGCCAACACATACCGAACAGCTTTTAATGCTTTTATGTTTATTCACTAGAGTTGTATGATGCAGCTTGAAGCAGCCTTTCACCTAGTTTTTCTCAGCATGATTGGCGCACAGGCCCCAGTGACTTAACTACAACATCACGGAGCAGCTTCTCATAAAGCCGGATCAATTACTCTGAGTGGGACCTAATTTTTGTCTCATTTCCTGTCCTCATCTTTCACAGCTTCACAGGGACTGTAGAAGAAGGGAGCACCATCTGTGCACCTTTACCCAAAAAAAGAAAAGAGGGGGAAAAAAGAAAACACATCACATGTTTAAGATAATCTCACAGAGGCACTTGTTCTTCTGGAAATCCACTCGCCACTGAAATCAATTTACTTTCATCAAGCCTAATGACACTTGGTTAGGGCTTAATTTCCAAGTAGGCCATTCAGGCAGCTATTCATGGAGGATGAACTAACTTGGTGAAAACACTTCAGTATCCAATGATCCATATGGTCAATACGCTTGGCTGAAAGGATCAAAAAGTGTCCACTCTAAGTGCATACCTGCTTATTAAACAAATGAAATAAAAGAACTTTTACTAGGGTTGATCAATAAAACAATAATGATACTTATTGTGATATAATTTTCCTAAATAACAATATAACAAACGTTTAATACATGTTTGATTTAATTCGTTTTAATCACAATCAAGTTAGCACAACAAGTTAGCATTTTCTTGAGGAAAAGGGACTGAAAAAAAGATTTTATTTGTGCATATTTGTTGAAAAAAGATTTTATTTGTGCATATTTGTTGAAAAAAGATTTTATTTGTGCATATTTGTTGAAAAAAGGTCTTATCATAATTAAATATTCTACTACAGATTTGTGAAGTGATCCACTGTTTGGCAAGTGTTTGTCATGTTTTGACCATGAAGACCATTAACCATCCAGTTTCTTTCTTTCATTTAGCAAAAAATGAAATTAAAAGAAATAATGATTTGACATTGACTGTGATAATTATTGATATATAATGATACAATTTTTTTTTCATTTTTGGCCATATCGCCCATCCCTACCTTTTACTTAAGTGGCATGTTTATTTATTTCTTGCTTTTATTGATTTATTTGACTTGTACATGGTCCTTTATTCCCCCAAATACCCTCTAAAATACACCTGTGACAACTGACACATTAGCTGTTTTCACTCAATTTCAGCAACTGTTTCAGATTCAACCAACTGCATGATAAATGTTTGTAAGAATGCTAATGTTATGGGAATTAGTATTAAGCATTTATCTGTGCCGTTAATCACATGAACAAGAAGTCCACTGTTCATCTCACCAGAAGTAAGTCTATTCCATTTCCACAGCACAGTCTGCTGGAAGGCTGCTGAGTTTCCACAGTGAAGCTCTGCACATTGTAGTCCACCTCCGTAGGATAGATTATGTACCGAGCAGTCAGCTCTGCAGCTACCAGCCCCAGACACCACACACCGATGGCCTCATTAAAGGGAATGTGCAGCATGACTTCTGGTGCTCTGTACCAGATGGTCTTCACACGGACACCAGGCTGACGTGACGTGGCAACCCAAAAAAAAAAAATTCACTTTTAGTGGCTGCTGTTTGCAATCCACTTCTATAATATCGTCAGATTTGATATCCACATGTACAAGTGCTGTGGATATCAGAACAGAGCTGTGCCCACTTGATTGAGCTCTGTCATTGGAAGACCCTGTTTGTGTCTGTCTTCCATGTTGGCATGCAGGCTCTGATCCAATAGTTCAAAGTAAAGACAGATATGATCTTTGTCAAAGAAAAAGTCTTTTCACCTCAAGCTGTTGCAGGTGTCTGGATCCAAAAACTCAGCCGTGTCAGTATGGCAATTTCTTCTCTTGCTTTGTCTGTCATCAAAACCTCCCTCGTAGTTTGTCGGTATGGAAGAACGAGATCACATCCACATTACCAAGGCACACAGAGTGGATTTTCAAGCTTTGTCACACTGCCAATACTGTTCGGCAATCTACTTTTTTCTCCTTTTGGTGTGTTCCTGGATAAACCCGTACACATTTTTGAGACTGGTCCTTTAATGTTAAAGTTAGATGAAATAGATTCAGATGGTCATGCCTTAATAACCAAACAAATAATTTGATATATAAGTATAAATACATATATATGGAATCAAAAGTGAGTGCACCCCCTTACATTTTTAAATATTTGATTATAACTTTCCATGTGACAACACTGAAGAAATTACACTTTGCTACAATGTCAAGTAGTGAGTTTACAGCTTTTATAACAGTGTGAAGCAGCTGTTGTCAGAGAGACGGAGGGAGGTAGTCGTGGGGCAGATGCATGAGGGGACAATAAAAAACGGGAGTCTCCCATGAGCTATGGGTCAATTTAAGCAATAATGTGAACTGTCAAAAAAATCGGATCTGGGGAAAAAAATTGGAATTGAGCATGAAGGCCTGCAGTCGGAAGGTAGCCTTAGAGACCTTGCGCACCTCCACTTTCCATTTGAGGATGACCCACAGACGCTCCAGCACTTTTATCCTCAGCTTCTTTAGCAAGGTGTTGGTTGTCTTAGACGTGTGTTTGGGGATATGTTGATATAGTTCTTGTAAAGATAAAGTACTGGATCTCTCATGGTGGTAAAGTCTGTGCTTACACAAAAATAAAACAGCTTGACCTTACCGGATATGTAATTTATTACCATGTTGCTTGGATATTCTTCAAGTGTTATAATACTTTGTTTGCAGTTCTTTCAGTTGCAGTTAGGTTGAAGGTCTAATTTGTACTGACAGACTCTGTGACATTATAACCACAACATTCATGTGGAAGCATGTCAGTCTGGACCAAAGTGGTGGACCGACCAACTGACATCATCGCTAGATACCTGTATTAAAATAATATATTTTTAAGGACAACGTCCCTACCATTTAATTTTTTCTCACTTATGGCCATGAAATTCTCAAACACTACTGATGAATTTGCCAGAGTCCAAAGCCATTAATGTTTGTTTCTTGCTTCAGTAACACGTTAACTTTGTTTTATTTAAATCCATTGAAAACAGCTTGTGAAGACAACAATACATTGTGTTAAACAGCACGTGTATTGTAGTTTTTCCCTAACATCATTTTATCTTCTTATTCTGTGTATGATTGTGTATGTTACAATACACTTGATTTTATCTCACAGATTAACTATTTTATACTTTGCCATTCTTTTTACCGTGTTGAATTCCTTTGGTGGCAATGAAGGGGCAAAACAGAAGCAGTAGAACATTTAGAACATTTAATACATCACTTATTTTTAAATTTTAATGATACACTTTTGCTAGCATTATCATTTAAAGTGAATGGATACCTAAGTCTTTGATTTACAAAAAAGATTTCTTTTCACGCAGCCTTTTAAAAAACATTTAGAAGAAAACTAGTTTTCACGTCCTCTGCTCTCGTCAGGGGAGTTTTGAATCCCCCGAGCGGTGCCGAGATGGTATACCCAGTACATCGCTCAAAACCACTGAACCCCCAGGACGCCTGCAGTAAACTAGTAATAACTGAGTAAGATAAGCAGTCAGCCAGATCAATAGTTGAGCGCATCACTGGCTAATCAAAGCCTTCAGCCCACAGGAGAGACTGAAACAGAATATGTTTGTCTCTCAGGATAGACCAGGTATCAGACGGGCTGGATTATGAAACCCGTTGCAACCAACCCCTGTTGTCACTGCTAAGACAGAAAACAGTTATATAAAAAGGACTTTTCAAAGCATTATGCTCACATTTCACATCTGTCTTGCATGTCCAAAAAACAAAGCTAAAGGGGTACTGAATGCGTAAAAAAACACTTGAGGGGCCTCTACCAAGCACCCATATGTGTAGAGTTTGGAGTAAGAATGTGTTGTCAAAGAAGGGGTAAGGCTTTGGTGTACAGGACACAAATCAACCTCTTTTTTGTTGATGAGAGAGAATATCTTTGATGATAGGAAATATCATCAACAAAAAAGAGGTTGCAAAAGGCTTTGTGTACGAAGCCTTGAAAGCAACATCACAATTAATCATTGAACCACCAAAGAAAATAAAGATAGTGGTGAAATGTCTGTGTTTGAAACTGACTGAAGTTCCACAGGAGTACAGTTAGTTGCCTTATTGAGGAAAGACAGTGAAAAATATCCATTTTGTTAATTAGTAGTCAGAATGAGCCATTAGCGCATAATTGAGGCCATGATTTGAGGTTTAATGAATAGAAAATTATCAGTCATTATCCACCCTAATTAGTCATTTATTCCGTAATAAGACACAACTCTTGATTGTGCTGCATTTTATATGAAATACTTGGCTGTTGCTGGCATGACAAACAACACTGATTGATCAAAAATACATCTGTAAGTCGTGCACTTAACAATACACACAACAAACAGAGTGTGAAAGAGTTTGCATCGCTGAAAGTTCTTCCCTTTTTTTGCTGAGCATGTGTGCATTGCCCCTCTTCAGAGCAATATAGTGAGATACATTCGTAGCTGGGAGCACAGTAAACCACAGTCTCAAACTGTTTACCATTTACCAACTTCACTGGAGCAATAGGGGGTTAATTGCCATACTCAAGGGCCCCTGAGCGGTAGCTGCTGAGGTGGGAGGAACCATTACTCATTCAGCATGGAAATTTTCCCACAAGGTGTAGATATTCAAATGAGATTTAAACAGGCATGCTTCACCAACCTTTAGGGTAAATTCACCCTGATTACTTGAAAAAGGATATCCCACCTACATCCTTATCTCTAAGTCATGTACAGCAAAATGTGAAGAATGTTAAACAGAAAAGTGATATTTCATCAATTGATCATCCAGCATCTGGTAACCAGTACAGTGACAACACTGCAGCTAACAAAATGGAGTCAACTAACACCAAATAATGGCTGGCTCCCCGCATAACACATACTCCAACACAAAATCCACGTAAGGATAAAAAAAAAAAAACACGAAAAAAAAACTTATGTGCTGAAGCCTGTCAGGCCAAACGAGAATCAGTTAAACATCAGGCCAAAACATGGGTCAACAATGAAAAGCTTCCGCTTTTTTTTGAGATATAAAAACTGAGCCTCAGTTGGCTTTGATCCTATGGGACAGGTAAACTAACATTACCGCAAAGCATGAGAAATATATTGTGATTTTGAGCTTTAGCTTGCTCAAGTTAGATAACGTGAGCTTGCCAGCTAGTTCCAACCAGTTGCTAACATTATCCGGTGTAAAATGCTAGAGCTTGTTACTTGTAACGTTTTCTTGCCACATTACTTCACAAGGCTAACACGATCCATTTTACAATCATCTTGGGCTGACCCCCGAATAGTCGAAGATTCGATCCTTCGATGGGTGCAGCCTGATTCGACTGTCAATCTCACAGTTGAAGCTTTGCAGCAGCATTATGACACGAGGATCATACCATTTTGGCAATATGGGGTTGCTCAACCTCTGATAGTACTACCTGTTATCTCCCAATAAGTTAATATACAGACTATACAAAATAAATATCAAGATATAGTGCTGTAAATAAAAATGTGAACAGAAAGAAGCTTTTAATAATGTTTTTTAAAGTGTGTGAATATATCTGAAATTGTAACCCTAATCCTTAAGGTAGGGGGATCAGTGCACATGTGTGTGCGTATGTGTCTATATGTGTTGAAAAGTCCGAGCCCCAGTTTCGCCCTCATTAGATCGTACTGTAGCTGTGTTTCAATTCATGCTCTTCCATACTTGAAATTGCTATTTTGAGTGCCAAAGTGAATTCAAACTGACAATAATGTATGCGAAATGCAGTGCACTGTGAGTACCTCAATGGTGTACAACATTGAGTGTGGATCGCTGGGATCTTCTCACCCTCAATATTTATTTTCATAAATAAATAAATTGCTCTGTCATCCTCCATAGTGGTCTTTGCAGTTTACCAGGTCATTTGCAAATTCCAAGCTTATCAATGGATTTATGCTTCTTCCAAGTATACCAAATAGTTTATTTTGACAGACCAAACATTTTGCCCATGTCTATGATCTTATCTTTTTATCCTTAATATAACTGGTCCATCTGTGTTACTCTTACTGACTCTATTTCCTTTACATTCATGTTGAGAGTAGCAGGACCTTGAAACTGATGTACAAAGCACAACTTGGTGTATATGTATTGGTGTATATATGTATATGTAACCGGCAGCTCCCGAGAACATGACCTGACTCCAAACAACGACCTCGGGTATGGGAGGCAGACACGCTGACAGAGGAGGCCAAAACCCATGGGCCCTGGCGTCAGTCGCCGGTGCGTCTCTTAAGGTATCGGGGAGTAAGGTTTACTCACTGCACAGTCTCGCTGGCTTTCGTCACACATACAAGCCTCCCACATGCTTTGTGTGTTGTAGATTATCATTGTAAATTACATATATTTTTCGCTAAAATGGGGAGCAGGGCTTATAGCAAAAGCTCAGTTGAGTTATAATTTTTAAAAAAAATCTTAATGCATATCTCATATATGACCAAAATCTTCTTCTTTTAATGGAGCATCACCTGAGGATCTTCCAAGTTGTTTCATCAATAGCACACTTAAGGACACAGACACACAGAGTCAGCAACACACACACACACACACAAAATATCACCCACTTCCTGTCACATCGTCTAAACTGGCGTCTGAGTAAAAAACACCTGACTTTGTTCTAGTCATTCGCAGCTGCTTCAAAGGCATCGTTAGATTAAAGAGAGCCAGTATACCACGCTTTTTCATCTATGCTACAGTGCAGCTCTAGGATGCTCAGCTGTTGGAATTTGAATGAGACAGATCCAGATGAGAAGAATGGTTGAACAGGAGTCAGGATATATGGATTTCACATGTTTGGGTTTGTGTTTGGAGCAACATCCTGCTGTGAGAAAAGCTCAAGATTTGAGAGAACAAACACCAACCGAACTCCTCCACTGAGTTTTCCCCCCTAAGGTTATTAACTTTGTTTAAAATTTTCCTCTTTTTCCAAAAAGTCTATGAATGTCAGATTCATTAAAGAAATAGAAGTTTTGTGAAATACACTTTTTCGTTCCCTTTAATCTTTAATTAATCTTCTTAGCTAACTCTTAGCAAACTACTCCTTTAAGAATCTGTACTGAGGTTTCAACTTATGATTTAAATCTACTCTATGCCTTTGCATAGAATCATCAGTTATCAGGCAATTAACAGCAGTGACTGCGTCTATCCAGCATCTATCAATCCAACATTTAATTTATAATGCCATGTCTCAGCATCTAAAATACAGACTTTTAGAAATGTCTTCTTTCTTATAGAGAGATGAGACTGAATTTCTCTATTAACGTCATAGTATGAAACATTGAAGGGTTCCATATTGCAGTTATTATATAGTGAGTTATGGTGGTATTCTGTTGTTATGGCTTGATGTAAAGCTTGCATGCAATCTAATCTTCAATGCCTTAGCATTAAGCTATGTATTTTGGGCATGCCATTTTGCTTCATCCATGTATGGAAATCCAAGCTCATTTCAGTGTAGACTACCACACAATACCGCTGTAACAGATCAACATTCAAAAATATTCAATTAGTTTTGCCAATTGGGATTAATGATTTATAATGCTAGGTTGACTGCAGTAAATTATTCCTCAGTTCCTGTGCCACTTCTGTCACACAGATATAACTGGTTGGATATTATACCGGGAGACGGGTAACTGAGAAAAGCGGGTGCAATGCTTACCTGATTTGATGTTATGCATAAAAGCCTAGGCGATGGGGATGCCAGTCTGATGTCTCTCATTAATTCTTCAGTTCAGTGGGCTGTGGACAGACACAGCAGATTGACAGGGGATGAGGAGACTTCACCGGCGTCTCCTTAATGCTTTGAAATGGGAGTATAGTTTAGCTTTGATGCCTCCTATCACTAAATGGACAAGCCCCCTCCCCACACACACGCGTACAGCCTTCGTGCACCCGTATCCCACCCCCCACACACACTGTCAGTCAGTCATCCCAGTGTGAATACATGAATACTGTAAACTGTAGCGACAGGGTAAATTACTCTGTGTGCGATCACGCTACAAAATATCAAAATGCTTTATGACTTCCTGTGAGTGTGAATATGGAGAACAGGAAGCAGGTGTGGTACTTTTCCAGGTGCAGCAATCATTTAAGCCCCCATCTAAATGTCCCAAATGTTCAGATACCAATAATTTTCTTTAAAATCACTCACAAATGGATCATGTTTTTAGAGCATAGCTAATTGCACAGTATTGATCAGTGGCAACACTCGCAAGGGTTTTCCTGCACTATGTATCTTAGATAAACCTTGCCTCTTTTCATGGACTTCTTGCCTAATATCACATAGGATCGAATATACTGTCCTCTGCAGGAAACAAAACCCTTTATTCACAAATAGTGAAATCCAAACATGTCAACAGCTACCCCAGCATGCATTATACATGGTGGGTGTGATGGAGATATCATCTCTGACTGCTGACTGAGCCACATTCAAACTGAATCACTGAAAACTTTGAGGCTGTGTGTCTTTGAGGAGGAGGATAGCAGAAACATCATATGGACCAAGATTCTGTTATTCAGTGGTCCTTAGGGTTAAATGCATGCATAATGACAATGCTAAGCTGGCAGGTGTAATTTTTACTATGTTAACCATCTTAGTTTAAAATGTCAGCTTGTGAGTTAAAAACTGAATCTGATGTGAATGTCATTGGTTTTCCAGGTATTTTGTTATACACTAAAGCTTGGACAAATTTGGGATAAAAGTTGGACCTGATGATGGTTCGTCATCACAAGTCAGGAAATCACAAGGACTACAATTACTATGGGGGACATGGATGTGTGTACTAAATTTAATGGCAATCCAAGTGTTTCTTAATTATTTTTTATTGTCATTGGTTTATTACAAATATTACCATCAACAAATACATAACTCAAGGCCTCTTCAAGCAACTTTACAGTGAAAAGCGGCAGATTTGAGTTGAAAGGCTGCAATATGATACATCTTCTTGACAGCACCTTGTATTGGCCTTTCAAGGGTCACCACTTAATGTCAAACATTTATCAGACGGACCATAAAAATTTATAATAAATAGAAATAACAGTAAACAATATAAATATGAATCTATTTAATATTTGAAACATAATTGACACATTTATGATTTATAGTAAGGGTTGACTCAAGGAATACTTAAGTCAATGTTTGAATTAACCTTGTTCATTCAACCACTTGATAGATCAGAGTTTTGACTGTAAGTTGAGGTAAAACTGTCGCAAAAAGCATTCCCAGCTCATGAATAATATGAGCATTTGAGATAGCATAATTATATTTTCAGTGCTTTAAACTGAATGCTTTATTTTTTTCAGACAACTCAAACTAATGACATTAGCAACACAATGAAAGGACTGTTTTGAGTTATTGTCCTTCAGGGATTTCAAGTTTCTCTCTGGTCCGGAATACATACAGTACAATCAAATAGTGTCAACTCTTGCCTCGATGATTTGGTGATACGAAGATAAATAAGAAATTACAATAAAATGTTTACAGTACATTGACATCCAGTGTAAAAAAATCCCTTACAAAAAGTTACTGAATTTACAAAGTGTGAAAAATATTGTATTTTCCCCATTATAAAAAATGCCACTTTGAACGAGGCAAGAAGTCGCTTCATATGCAATTAAACAGAACGGAGAATATAAACACACAATACATAGTATACATGAAGTTAATGTGTTGGTTCTATTTTATGTCTGTTTGAACCAACCTGCTACCAAAATCATCTGCTATCAGAAGCCAGTGCATTACCAAAAAGTCAGTGTAAAAACAGTGAAAAACCACGTTTTGAATGGCTGAGGTCTTGTAATAATAGTTAAAGAACTATTCCAATATTTTTAAAGTGATGGTTACAAAGTTGCCATAGGGATGCTACAGAAGTCCTCAGCAGTTTATGTATTTCACAAACTGACACTTTTTTTACATAAAGCAGTAGTTCCTGAAATGCAAACTATATGATATTAAAGTGTTCAGTACATGAAAATGAGCAGTACTGTATGTGTCCGCTAGACAGTTGTGACAGATAGGAAGGCGTTATGTACTTTGGAACCTTCTGGGATTCTTGCCCCATGGCTCATCAGCTCCTGGATGGTCATCCAATTATCCAGGATCTTTTTGTTTCGTTTCTTCATCATTTTTTTGTGACTGAGCTCCAAGATATTGATCTCCTTCCTGCCCTCAGCTCCACTGCCTGGCCCCTCCTTTAGACACTCAAGGCGGCTCTTTTGCATGAACTCCCTCCTCTTCCTTTGCTCCCTGGCCCGTGCCAAATGCTGCTTCCTCTCCTCTTTGCTCCAGTAACGGCCCATCTTCATCTCACTCATAGCATCGTCATCTGTAGTCATGCCTCCGCTCCTCTCCTCTCGGATCCTTAGTGCCCGCTCTCGCAGAATGCGGTCACGAGCAGGTCTCCGGGCCACGTAGCGTGTGCCATCAGCACGAACTTTGACCTTCCACTCTAGGCGGGGTTCCCCAGGGCGTCCGTTTCGGTGCACGGGATCTCGACAGACGCTGAGCAGACTCAGCTGGCTCTGAGAATACTCCAGAGATGAGTGCTGTTGTAGCAGCTGCATGTAGCTCTGCAACACAGAGAACACAGTAAGCACAGAATTGTCGTCAGAGGTGCCTCACTCAAATGCATATCAGCATTATGTTGACATGTCTCTTCTTGATTATACCTACCTGAAGTTGCCTGGATCCTCCTTGGCCTTGATAGGGGGTTGTCTGATATAAAGAACCATAGGGAAGCCCCCTCCTGGAATCTCTGGTCCTCCCTTTCTTCTCACACCTCTCATCGTCTGCAGGCAGGGCAGGGTCTGACTCAGACCGGGAAGGGTTGCTCTGGTCTGGGCTACTGGAGATGACCGAGCCTGGGTCTGCTGGCCTGCTACGACTAGGTGTACCCTGGGGCTTGGGGATAGGGATGGGGCTAGACGGTGCAGAGGAAGCCAGTCTGAGGTTTTTCTGGTTGGTGATGCTGATGCGTCTCTGCAGAGAATGATCAGGAGATCTCTCCATACCCAGTGGTGTCGACCGTGCACTCTCCGCCGTGTTATAGGCACTGGAGCTGTCTTTCTCTCTGATCTTATCACTGTCCGACCTCTCTGGGTATTCGTGGATATCAGCCAACCTGCCGTGGCGCTTGTGTCCTGGTGAGCAGGACGTGGGTGGTGAGGGGTCCAGCTGGTGGGTCTGGCGGAGCTGATGTGCCTGCATGATGCTCTGGCACTCAAGCTCAATGCTGCGCAGTTCTTCATTTAGCAGCCTCAACTCCTGCTCCACTCCATTCCCTCCTCCACCATCATTTATGCCATCTCCATCCCCTCCTCCTTGTTCAGTGAGACTACACTCTATACTGTGTCGAATGGAGTACACACCACACTCGCTTCCGTTCCGGATTTGACACTTTAGCTCCAAGAGTTGCTCGAAGTGATTCTCTAAACCTAGGATCCCACCTCCCCCATTACGAATACTGACTACCCCTTCATGGCCTTGGCCTTTAGACGATGTCCTTGAACCCTGGGTGTCATGTTGCACTATGGCCTCTCGTCTTGTGTGTGGATGCTCTGCCCACCATCTGTCTCTCAGGCAATGCGTTGGGGTCCTCCTGTGGAGTCTACCTAGCAGGGGTTGATGCTCTGGACTGTCTGTACTGCGTCCAAACCCACTGTCTTTGTCTTGATTATTGGAAGAACAAGTAGCTGTGTCTGTTGTCATCTCTTCTTCAGCTTGATGCTGGTGTACGGAGAAAGATAAGAACAGTTAGTCATCCTCAAAAGCAGTTCCACTCACTTGCAAGAGCTCCTTGTGCTGTTGCAGTTTACAATTGTGCTACAAAGTGCACTGTTGAGTGTTGATCTTTCCCAAACCATACCAAAGTTGCCATGTGCAGATATTGAAAAAGCGAATAAATAATAATAATAATAATAATTCTTAGAATTTTAGACTTGGACTTTACAAATGCGGCATTGAATGTAATTCAGGGTTTTGTCGAATCATCAGATATTATCATTTTTGTTGGGCAAAAGTGTTGAAATAATGGTAAGGTTGCATAAATCAAATCCTGTGCTCACACCATTCTTCCTCTTCTGGCACCTTCTTTTTTATTTAGCCTCTCCTTCCTTCTTACCTTATCCCTTTTCCTCCCGCTTTCCCTGACACAGTTTTGACTCTTTATTGGACATTTTTGTCTCTTGTTTTGATGTATTTCTCTTCGCTTATGCTCTCACCTCATCTCCCCTGTCAAAGTTATGTTCTTTGTGCTTCCTCCTCTCCTCCAGGATCTCCATCTTCAGCTCCTCTACGAGCTCCTGTTGCTCGTCATCCAGCCATACCTCCTCCTCCAACTGAAATCACAACATCTTGTCAGAAACCCCTCTCTCTCTCTCTCTCTCTGTTTATGTGTATGTGCAGAAACTCCAGACAATCATGCTGACAGTTCGAAGAAATGGAAAAGGCACTTAGCAGGCAGCTGTTGTTATTTGACATGACATAGGTTGTCAGGATAGGGGCAGAGAGCCTGTGTAGGTGTGTGTGTGTCTGTTTACCTGGATTTCTGGTCTTGTCACCAGTAGTATGATGCTCCTTGCTTCTTCACTTGACAACAAGGCAACAGCTTTCTCTCTGTCTTGCACTTCACAGCCATTTATCTGTACATCAAAGACAAGTATGGATGGTCATGTTAAGAAGAATGAACCTGAAGAAAGCTCCAGCCACATCCATCATCCATTTAGCTGACATGAATAAAGATGAGCACAGAACAACTAACCATTGTTAACATATTTGCAAGACACCTTGAATAATCACGTGCTCTTTCTCCCTCTTTCTGCCTCTTTTCTTTCCTTCATGTGTCTTCTTCTCCACACTTTTCTTTCTCAGACCCTTCTGTCTGTCTTTCTTCCTTTCTGCCATTGCTTCCTCCAACTACATGCAATCCCAAGCAAAGGTATGAGTAAGCCGCAAACACTGTAAGGGGAGTCAATTGGGAGTGCATAGTCCGATCTCGTGAGAGTCTGCTCTCACCACACATCCAGACATACAATTAACTGTTCTTTGACAGGTGGCGTTCATCTTTTCCTTACTAGAGTAATGGGGCTGTCAGACGAAGATAATAGGGCCAGGAGTACAACAGGCCCCGCTCCCCACAATTGTTCACACTACTGGAACACAGAAACACTACAGTGAGAGAATGGAGTGGAGTGCTACAGTATACAATAAATATGGAGGAGAGGTAATGTTGGTAATCTGTTGTTCAGATTTGAGGACATCAAGTGTTTTTTAACCCACTGTGTCAGGATTCTACATCACCTCGTATTAAAGAATACATTTCCATCATATTTGGTGATGTTGAGTGTATGCTTTAAAGCTATGTACAGGCTCCCTTTCAAAAGGTGTTGTCACTGCATAGTTTTCCCCCCTTACAAACAAAATCACATGGGCAGTAGGTGTTTTCAGTGAACTCAGAACTAGTTGGGTGAGATTAGGCCTATGTATATATATATATAACAGACATCTACATAATAATAGAAAATACATAATAGGAAGTAAACACATGTACTGTATAAGAAATAAATACAATGGCGACATAGATAGCATAAAAAAACTACAGAATACCACAAGGGTGAGAGGAGTTGTATTCACATAGATCTGTGCAAAACACGTTGCAAAAAGCAAGGAACAACTTGTTGTTAAGCCTTAACCAGCTGTTCACCTTAGAGTCAAGAGTGCAAACCTTTACACTGTATTCCAGTGGAGAAAGTATTTTGTACTGAAAGTATTTTGTATCTGCAGTACATTTGATACAGATACAATCAAAAGTACTGTACTATAGGACTATACTTATTATATGGTTGCAACATTTTAGTTGTATGTGTTTAGAGAGAACTAGCCACAGTCTCAGACCCCGTACATGTTTTTGTGTAATGACAGAGGGCTGTGCTAGAGATGATGTAGTGCCTGGTGTAACTGCAACTAGGGATTTTAATTTCCCTGGTTAAACGAGGTGATTAAATATACATTTGCCTGCCCAGACTGGAGACACCAGCAGCTAGGATATCCTCTGAAAAGACTACCTTGCAAGGCTTGGAGGATGTATCTTGGCATGTTTGTTGAACACAGAAAAAAATAACTTTGTATTTTTATTTTGTAAATACGTGGCTGATGTGAAAGATAACACCCTGCGAGTGATGTGAAGAGTACTAACGGTTAAAACTATGTGAGTTCATAATATAACCTGGTGTGAATGTCACTAAGATAAAAATACACACCTGTAGAATACGATCTCCTTCCTTGATGCGTCCATCTCTTGCTGCTATACTGTTCGGCTCCACCTGCACAAAAAAGAGTGTGAAAATCAGTGCTGACAGACGGTCATTGTGGTTTCTGTATTCTCTGGGAAAAAAACACCACTCATGTACCACTCGCTCACCGCTGCTCTCTCATCTCTGCTGTCAGGAATAAATGTCTTTTTTTTCATAAAGAGAAGATGCTTATTTTCTCACTGACAACCTTGTATTTTGAATATGATACAGGTGGGTTTTCACAGGTTGACATATATTAATGCTTTTTCACATTCATTCAAGCTGGTGACTGACACCGACTGAGGTAACACGCAAGTCCTTGACATTATAAAGAAGAGCATTTGAGTGAAAGACCATGAGACACAGCTGAGAAAAAAACAATAAAAAGTTGCAAGTGTTTATGGCACAGAAAAGACAATTTTAGTAAAATGGAAAATGGATTTAGTAAAATCGATTCTATCCAAACATACGTTTTAATTAGGGAAATTTGCATTTTTATCCTTTTTATCAAACATACAAAAATAGATGCGTTCTGTTGGTGGGAGAGTGCCAATCTGTTGAGGTTCAGCAGGTGCCCGTGTTGTTTGTGGTTTTGTGTTTGTTTCTTTGGCTGGTTCAGCCAGTTTTTTCACCAAAGAAATAGCTGGTATATATATACACAAGTTTTTTTTTCAAAGGATGAAAGGAGCTAATACACTGCATGTCTTTGTGCTTCCGCTACTTATATCCCAGCTCTTACTTTTTACACCCTTGCGGTTTTTGTTCATAATGGGATTGAAACTGCACCTGCAGTCAGGCTAAACATTTTTCTGATTCAGTTTGTAGTGCTTAAAGCCATCATAATTTCAAATAATGCAATAATTTGTTTCCATTTTGTCATCATTTGCAAGAGAAAGACATTTATTCTGAGCTGCAAAACTCTGTAATATGTTCTTTCTTTGTTTTGTGTTTGGTATTCGGAGGGGGTACAGTTAATGGAAGAGTGTGTCATTTAACATACTGTAGGGGGTGGGGTGGGAAGAAGGTTGTTGCTCAGGGCTAATTCAATTATAACATGTTAAAGGAGTAGGAATGAGAATGGCAAACAGGAATCACATTTCAAACCTGACTTCCTCTTTTGCCATGCGTGGCTCATTCAGAGTTGAATTCAGAGTTGGCAAAGATTTTTCAGTTCAACTTGCTCTCTGCGTCAGGATGTAAAGTTGGAAATTCAAATGGGACTTCATGCCATCTTTTAATAACTTACTGCTCCAAAGAACTGATCATGGGGCCGTGAGTTTGATATAACAATAAAGCAGCCTTGTCTTGTCGTTATGGAGCACTTGCTTACAGTCCAGTGCTTGGCATTTTTGTTACAGTACAGTAAACATCGGTTGGGTAGTAGGTAATTGTATTAGCTATAAGTGTCAGTGTGGGAGGACCAAATAACAGCAACATCTGTCCCTACCTGGCTGACATAGATGCCGGTGTCCTCCTCATCATCCGTCCTGTAGCACAGTGTCAAGCCAAGTTTTTCCTGGCTGTTCTGCCTACACAGCTCCACCTCCTGACACACACACACACACACACACACACACACACACACACAAAACAAACCAGTAATGCTTTAAACCAAACATGTTTTCCCATGGTGCACCTGTTATGAGCCTACGCTCCCCCCCCCAGTGGATTTGATGGATTCCAAAACCATATCAGTTCAAACATGGAGTTTATTCATCTGTTTTACAGAGCAGCTGAAATGATACCACCCATGGGAGATGAGGTCCAACTTGATTTTTATGCTCCACATTACCGTTGCTAATCACTTTGGTGTGTTTTGTTGTTCGGTAGTCATCAAGTCATCAAGTCGTGAAACTGCTTTAGGCAAAGAGAATCTATTGTCATTTTCTACTAATGTGCAATATCCAGGCAACCTCAGATGTTTACCCCTCCCTCTCTCTGTTTTACACACATAGTTTTTAATGATATACATATGAGGACTTTTGCATTGTGCATTCCCAAGCCCCTAACCCCTAAAACCATAGCACTTGACCATAGCTACATGCCAAACCACCAAACATCACCAATACAAGCATTAATTAAAATATTTACTAGAGGAAAACTTAATAATTATGTACATTGAAATGTAACAGATAAGGATGACTAACAGATGAGTTTGGAAAATGTATCCACTACTAGCTGTCACTTGTGCAGCACAGTTGCAAATTGGTTTAGTCCTCTGGAGTCTTGGTTTACAAACACCCAGATTAAGAAGTTGCAGAAGTTAACTCACTAGAACACAACACTAAGTATAACCCACAGGCTGAGAGTGCACTGCAGTGCAATACAAATAAAACACACATTCACTTATGTCATTTTTTTGAGACATTACATAGACTTACATAGCAACTACCCTGACACTAACCCTGATTAGGGCCTGCCAGGGAAAATGAGTGCTCGGGTCACGATAACAACTATTCTGTCGGGATTTAAGAAGAAATTCAGCAAAACAGTACTTGACCGCTAGAGGGCACTACAGGTTGTGGGACACATTTGCAAGATTTGCCAAACTTCCTGAACTCTGGATTATGGATGCCAAACCATGTAATTACAGAATTACAAGGAATTTCTCATTCACTGCACACCTGCATCAGCTTCACACGGAAAAAAACTAAGGGTAACTTTGGGAGGACACCCTTACAAAGACAAAAAATAAGCAAAGCTTGTAAAGCTGGATGTACAGGGTCGACTATTTTGGCAGGCCTGGCATTATGGCATTAGCCCAGAGCCATCAGGAAACTTGAGTCAGATCCTAGCCCTAACCTTAAGCACTAAGCCAAAAAAATGCCTTTCCCCGTCCCCAGTCAACTGGTCTTCAGTCTGAAAAGCGTCCCTGAAGGTAGCCCCCCCCGATACCCCCCACCACCACCACATACAGCCCCAGCATGAGCTCTGTACGTCAATGAAATGAAAGCCTGTCGAGATCAAACTGAAGCCAGAATGTGGCAACATACAGGGCTGGTCTATAGTGATGGTATTTCACAAGCTGGTCCCCTCCCATAGGAGATATCTCTAAATTTAGCCTGACTCGCTACTGGCTCCTTTTAATCCCTGCTGTGTGTATAAAGGTAATCATATAAAGATAACTCCGAGGGTAATCTGTATTAACCCCATGCTGCCAAATTCATTTCAGAGCGATGAAGTTGTGAAAAGAAGAGAGTGGTGTAAATAGGGAAAGACAAAGGGGCTGGGGCAAGAATTAAGCCCCAGCCCCCTTTTTTCTGTCATGGGAAACTAGATAGCAGAGATTGACAGGGGAAGTAATTAATTTCCGTGGCATTTAACCCCCTGTGCAGACAGCCCTGACCTTCAAAGGTTGGGATGTGTTGGGAGTTTATATTATAGTAACACCATGCTCTGTTCTTGACTACCCACGCTCCTAACAAGTTTAATACACTAGCTGATTCGTACAAACCCTGTCAGGGAAAGAACAACTACATATAGTGAGATCAGACAGCACTAACGCCTTAATGTCAGTGCACATTGGGTGATATTCAGGGTTTTACTGGAGTCAGTTATCATGGGTGTGAAGCCCGCTACTCAATGATCTCCAGATGAGTGGAGCCGTGGTTGATGAAACTGTAGTATTCCTAATCTGTTCCACTGTGGAGTTTAAATTATGCCACAGCTCTGACATCAAAACTAATTTCATGTGGCTTATAATGAATTGTGCCAATTAATGGAAATTATCTTCTTAATTTACAGTATGAGGTTTCCAAATTTCAAATGAGAGAGATCACATTTACCACATGCTACTAAGGTATAACAACTTGAGACATATGACAATAGGTGGCATCCTGTCTTTTAGAGTCAAGTTAACTGTTATCAACATTTCAGCTTGACAGCTGCTTCATGTTTCATTCAAAAGAAATTTCTGCCATGCCTAATGTTCATTGGCTCTTTGTTAGCCACTTTGCAGATGATGATATCCTATTAGCCGTCACTATTTTATAGTAATAGTCTGATTATAATTCCGTCAGAAAAAGCTTACAAATGATTTTAATAAGAGGTTCCCTATTAATGCTGTGCTGTGTTTTAATATTTTAGATTTCTTTTGCAAATTTTTTATCAGCTTTAGTGCTGCACAAACTAATTTGATAGTACATCATGGGAGCATGGCCACTGACAACCTCAACTCAAACCAGTTGGTGTTGGCAGGGTGGCAGCTTTTTAAATTATCAGGGTTTTCACAGATCGGGTTAAAGACCAACCCTTTTTTAAAGAGAAAACCTGCATGACAAATGGTGCATGTGGATTTTAAAAGATGTAGGCATCTATCAGGAAGAGAGTGTCTAACAAAAGCTGATCGAGTTGCATCATGGTAATTTTAGGATCCAGTGTTTTTGGAGCTCAATAATACTCTTTATTCTTGCACCACCTCTTGCATGCCAATATTTCTTTGTTTCTGAGGATTAACAAAAATGCAGCCTTTGATGTTTGGTACCTATTGACAATCCATAATTAAGACAAGTTTATTTTGACTAATCTGGCAAATAGCTAACTCGCTGCTTGCTGGCAGACTGTTGCCACTTCATTAACTGTACTGTGCAACCTGCTGAACAAACAGAGCATTCATTAAAATTTGCCATTGTTTGACATTACTTTTCCTGGGATGTAGATATTAATATCCAAAAGGGGCTGCAATTGTTGAGAACGTGATTAACTCAGATATTCACAACAGTATTTTTAGTAACACTGGGAATTGGAATTTGAATGGCTTGCTATTCCATTATGAACTTATGATTTTTTACCTAATCACAGCTTAAATATAAAAAAACTGTTAGCACTGAAAATCATTTTTCATGTTTCATGTCTGCTACTTGGCAACATTATAGTTTATAGATTTGGCAGAAATAGCAACAGTATTATAACAGCAGGAGTACCCATGTGGACAATCAGCTGGAAGTGAAGCCAAACCTGTCAGAAGTAATGTTCCTAGGAATGGCAGTCCTATTCTGTTTCAACCAAGAGGAAAGCTATTCGTGTTTCAGTTAGATACACATGGATGGACAGAGGTAAGTGAGGATGGCTGATTTGGTGCATGGACTTCTGGCAGGTGGGGGGAGTTTGACTGTGTGTGTGTGTGTGTGTGTGTGTTCATGTTGTAAAGCCAACCTTGCTCTGATAGTACTGCTATTAGCGCACACGAGCCCTCCACCCCCACTCCCACCCCTAACACACACTAGAGATTCATTCATTCAGATGGTGCTGTAAGGTAAGGTCACAGCTGGCAGCAGAGGAATCCTAATGACCCACAATGCAGTTCACTGAACCAGGGAGTCCCTATTAAACCAGTAGAGGTCCACTGACAGTAGCAAACGTCACCCATCACCGTTACCTAGCATGACCTCGAGTTCCACTGTCTGAGTGACATGATGCATCTGTTACAATGGAGACGAGTGAGGGTACAGATCATTGACTGCAAATAATGCATGTTTCTGATCACAAGATGTTAGAACCACACCTTCAGAAACATCACTGGAGCTGCTCAGTGCTTGAAGGGTAAAAAAATAGGTGCCAGTACCCTCATCATCAATAGTCAGCATGTTGGTATTGCCATTGTGAGCACGCTGACATTGGGATTTAGCTCAAAGAACTGTTGTGGACAACCTTTAAAGAACCGCTAGCATGGCTGCACATGTAAGGTGATATATCAAACATTATTTATCAGATTTTTTACATTCAATATGGAATTGTTTAACACATAGTAGTAAAATATACTAATAAAACAAATGCAGCTTTTATTTACAACTGAGGTTTACTTGTGTTAGTGATATACGGTATTTCAAGTTGTGTCTAACAAAACCTAGACTGGAGTCTAGAATATAGTAGATAAGACTCATTAAATACACACCAGAGATGGCAGATAATCCACCAACCTCAATTTAGTACAGAGCATAACCCCATCAGTGCAAGGTCATAGCATTCTATAACATTGGATACTACTTTTTCAAAATGATTTTGTTGGTTGCGGAATCCCACCAAATCCCTTCTGATACCACTGAGTGCTTGCTTTTATTTTTACCACACAACATACTAAACAATTTCTGTTCAGCTTGAAGAGGCCATCTGAAAAGGGACACAAACATTTCTGAAGGACAGTGCATGATGAAAGGGAAACTAGTGGCCAGTGAATGAACACTGGCAACTCAACAGGGAGGCCTTTCAGAGAAGGTTTTTTTTTGGTTCAATTATATATGGAATGGCCTTGCGTCTTAAACCCAGGGACTATGCAACCCAGTACAGTCTAAAGAGTAGATGCAGCTTTCACAAGGGGCAGACAATTTTCTTGCATTATTATAGCAGACAATTTGTCTTGTATTGTTGTGGGACTTGTGTGCATCATGCGTCAGGGCTAGCCTTGGTAACATTAGAGAAACCAAGAAGAGACAGCTAGATATAGAAAATTTTCAAACCACAAAAATACCACCCCGTCCCTTAAGGCCTCTCTCTCTCTCCAAAGCCACTCCCCCAAAACACATTTTCATGTACAATGAGTGCACTAGTTGAGTGGGCACAGTTAGCCAGGCAGCCAATCATTTAATTTTATTAGTGCTTAATATAGTCCTGTGATAACCACAGATACAGGATTTCTTTCATTTTTGTGTAAGAGAATTTCTACAAATATAACAAAAAATGCTTCTGAGTGCATCCTGGGACTTGCGTTTGATACAACATTACTATTTGATTTTCATTGGAAAATTGAATAATCTGAATAATCTGTCATAATCTTCTAGTCTGATGAAGATCAGCACCCATAAAACAATGGTGAAATAAATTAACCACAGGATGAATTGTCCAGAAAGTAAAGGGTTCATCCTCTGAGGAACATAACTGTGACTGTATTTTGATATTTGGTTTTTCTTATATTCTTATATTCCAATAAAGGCATGGTATGCCTTTATTGGACAGCCAACAGTAGAGAAGTAAAAGAATTTAACAAAGGACACAAACTGAGACTGTGGTTCATTATCAGCGTCCAAATCTCTAATTTTATAATTTTACAGAAATGTTAAGTTGATGATAACCTGCATGACAGGAAAGGTTAGGCAGTCATGTAAACAAATACATTAGTATTCATCCTCTGTGGTCCATGACAATTTACACAAAATCTCATACCAATATTCAACTTCACATTATCTTGTTGTGGACGGATTAAGGGATGATGAAAGGGGCCAAAACATGTATTGTCCTAGTACCATACAAGTAAACTGTAAAATTCATACAGCAGAAAGATGCAAAACTGTACCTCATACTCATACTCTTCAGTCCTCTCCACCTCTGCTGGGTTATTGGACAGGTACTCTGGACATTCATAAAACTCATGTTCCATGGTGTGGATGGAATGACAACTGAGAGAAAAATGAAGAAAAGGCAGTTATGCTAAAGCATGACATGTCAAATGGCTTCTTTTAGTAAGTTAAGGGGGAAAACAATATTTAGTATGGGTTACATTTCTTAGTAGTTTTGCAACATCAACTATTCGCCCCATGAACGCCATGACCTCTGTAAATTGTCACCATGATAACTGCCTCTCCATAATCATTGACCAAGACTGGCAGATTTGTAGTTTTATAGGACAAATTGATTTCATCTGCTGCCCAGCAAAGCCCTATAAATAGCCACAGAGTGGACGTAGCATCAGAATGTCTGCTCTATCAGCCCATTGGCTTTTAATCGCCTGGCAAAAGCTCCCATTAAAGAAAATGGATGTAGCACACAGAAGCAATTATTACATGCGGGTTTGGCTCTGCATAATGATATCGCAGGGACAAAGTACTTTGCTATGCTGGGGGTTTCCACACTATGATACAACTGCTTAATAAGTACCATGAAATGAAAGAGAACAACAGAGAAGCCTCAGGGAGCTTCGGGTTAATTTGGGATGGAAATGTTTTTTTTTTCTCCTGGTTCCAGTTAACAAAAAATAGGGTAATAATTTACAGCCTGTCCATTTTACCTCAGTGTGTACCATTAACATTCAGCTACCTTTCAGTAGGTAGAAGGCTAAAAATTCTTGCATTGGCTTCAATTGTACATTAAGCTTTTGCCCTCACCTGTCAGACAAAAGGAAGGGACAGATGTCAGGGACGGGAGGCGTAGCAGGCCGAAGCTTCGCCAGTGCCATGATGTGTTCGAAGGTGATGTCTGTTTGCGTGCAAACATCCACCACACACACATCCTGTGGTGTGCCGCTGTGGTTATGTGCAACAGTAGCGTTGGCTCTGGTGGGGGTCCGTCGAAGGACTTGGACAACGATGGGGTCTCGCCTGATGGCCTCCACCACTGCCTCCTCATGGTCGACCTTGGAGAAGTCACGTGCATTCACCTGTGGGAAGGGGAGACAAAATCACTAGGACACCCTTTATCGTCCTGTCTCATGCGATGGTTAAAAGATGCAAACCATATTCTGTTCCAGGGTCTGAATTCCAGTGTCCCTGGCAATAATTACAATACTGTCTCTTAAAAGAGGAGACTAGTCAGTAGAAAGTGAAAGGAGACCTTGCAAACTTATTAAGGATCTGAGTGCCTTTTTTAAACCCTCATTTATCCAAGGACAATCTGGCAGACACGCATGCTCTTTTCAGCGACAGCGATAACATGTTTCACACTCACACCTGGGAGTCTTGCAGTGCCTTTACATGTCTCCACAGTCAGGGTGCTGAACAGCTTCCAATAAAGCAGCTACAAGTTAAGTGCTTTTATAAAGGGCACTTTGGCAGTAATTCTTGATGGAGGGAGTGCATTACATATTCTGCCTTTTTTACCTACACAGTACACTTTTCCAGCAGGTTCAGACATTTTAACTGCTGACCAGCTACTCACAAATGTGCTTCTCTAACCTTTAGGCTACTGCCAAATTTACAGAGACTGTATAATGCACTATATTCCAGCATTTTCTGAAGAAAAACTCTTTAATGAGCTCATTTATCTCATTCTGTTGTGCACCAATAATCTTCAAATCAATCTAACTCAAATGCATTACGTACAGTGCATTCCTACCATTAAGCCTATTAGACATAGAATAATAATAATGATTTAAGCAAAGTAGGGAGGAGCAGTTGGGGTAGACCTTGCTCCATTGGGAACATCAGTTTTAGTTAGCAGCACCTATTTAATTTGCGGGATCGGAAAAGGTTGTGCCACAAGGGAATCAGTAGAGAGATGTTATACAATGTCAATGAAAGAACACACACACCTATGCATTTACTCTCTGACACAAAGTTTAACCTAATTAGTTTAACCTCTGTATGCCAAGTTTGTATTCAGCCTGAAAATGATTTTGGATGTCAGAGTACTTGTCAAGGTAATCATTATTGGGAAGACACATGAAGGGCTACATTCTGAATTATATCTTATACACTTTGGCCTGATGGAATGACCTTTCTTGTTATGACATGTTTTTGCCACATAAAAGTTCTCGTCCACACACATTAGCTTCATTTTATCATCCCATTTGAACAAATGTGTATCTCAGTAAAGGCATAGGGAAAGTTCCACAACATTTTTGAAGTTGTAATGAGGTCCAGATGGACACATTAATCTCCAATCAGAGGAAATGCTCTGAAAGACAGGAAGTGATTGTGCTGGTACACCTGCTAGTGTGTTTACCTGCTGTCGTTACCTCTATTTAATCTGCCTGTTGATGAGCTAACTGGGGGCTGATTAATAGCCAGCAGATGTGACAAAGACTGGGGATAATGGTTCAGAACGTGTAGGTTTTGTGTGTGTGTGTACGTGTTTGTGTGCATCACACATTTTGTACATCATATCCACTGAATTTACAAAGCATTAGGGATAATTAAACCACAAATGAGCTGATAAAGAGGAGCAGATGAGATAGAGAAGGGTCTAGAGACAATTGAGATGTGGATTGGGCAAAAAAGGTTCAAAATCAAGAAAATCATCCACATATTTTTCCACATACGTTTGAAATTATTATATAATGACTGTATTCTTAGTTGCTTTAGTCATTTTATTTTCTATTTTTATCACACATAGTCCGCATTAAACCTTCAGTTACATATCCATAATTAAACATTTTTCATACTTTTCATTGAAATATGTCCTCTTGCAAAGACTGTTTCCCTGTAGGGATTGTGCTGTCATTCAGTTTAGTAATGGGATCTTCCTTTCTGTCTGTATGTGTGTGAGTAGGTAAGCATGCATGGGAGCTACATATACATGTGATATCTGTGCTGAAACGTGTAGGTGTGCGGATTCCATCAATATCAAACAGTAATTCCATTTTGATTACCAGTTCCCTTTCTCATTACTCAACCGCGCTCCTGTGGCCAAACTGACAGAGAGACAATAGCAAGTCATTACATCATCTGATATAACCCATGAAAGCTCCATGAGAACACAAATAGTCTGAGTTCACGACAGTCCATAGGGATGGTTGTAATGAACCAACAATGTATTGCAGCCTTCATATACCTCTCAAGTTAAAGGTTACTGTTGCCAATAAAAATGGTTCCCAGTAGCCCTAAACCAAAGCTTCTTGTCTGTTCAAACACTCTCCCTAAAGGTCAAAGTTCAAAGTGGCGTGCTCCAGCTTGGGAGAAGAGAATATACTGTTGCTTGTGTGTGTGTGTGTTTCTACTTTGTGTGAGACTCTCTATCCAAGTCTAGCTCTTTCTGTCTTTTATACACTTTCTTTCTTGCTGTAGCTGTTTGGTCTTTGGAGCCAGAGTTCAATAACTGTATTTTGGTTTTTCAGCTTTGTTTTGTATATTACTACAACGTTTTAATACACGCTATGCCTCATCGGTTTGGCATCATTTTTATTTCCATCCATCCATCCATCCATCCATCCATCCATCCATCCATCCATCCATCCATCCATCCATCCATCCATCCATCCATCCATCCATCCATCGTCAACCGCTTATCCTGCGTACAGGGTCGTGGGGGGGCTGGAGCCTATCCCAGCTGACATTGGGCGAAAGGCAGAGTACACCCTGGACAGGTCGCCAGTCCATTGCAGATCATTTTTATAATCTGGCCTCAATTTTGACAAAATAGGTGCGCTTTGGCTTTGTAGGGCAGCATAATGTCATAGACAACCTTAATTCAAGTTTAATTCACCGCTTAAGTCTCCCCTTGCACTCTGAAAAGTCCAGTGGATTGATTGAATATGGTTAGATATATCACTTTCTGACACAACTCAACACAGACTTTTAAGGTCACACACAGAAAGCAAATGGCGAGTCTCAGCTATTAATGTAACATTTTGCTGCCTGTGATGCGCCAATTACACACATCATTGACTATGAGGGGTTACTAGCAGACTATGGTGTAGAAATGGCTCTTACATGTGCTGAAAAGGGGCTGAAAATAGCACAGAGAAAGCCAATCAGTGCCAGGCCGGAGGCTTTCAATATGCTCAAGAGAAGGCTCATGTCAACCTTTAAATGTGGGGTTTCATTTGACCCAGTGCTAAGAAGGCTAAATGTTGTTTCCACTTTTGAATACAAACAAGGAACGATAAGGAAAGCCCACAGATAAGATTTTGTTTGTGTGTGGGTGTATTTGTGTGGGTGTAGGCCTACATGTGAATAGGTGCATTTGGTGCACAGAGATAAGAGTGTGATGGAAACCACTCAACCTCACAGCGAAATCTGACAGATATGGTGTCATTGTGAGCAAATGGAAGCAGACACATACAAGCCGTATACACACACAGTTTAAACATCACATCAGCTCCTGGCAGACTTAAAAAAGCTCTACAATGCAGTTGTTTGCATTAATGTTTGACTGAATAATACCAGTATCTCAGACTGAATAGGCTAACAATGGACCACAAAACAATAGTCTGCTAAGGGGAGACCCCCTGCCCATTCAACACAGACCCCGTCTGCCCCTGAGGAGACACATTGCTCAGCACCAACAAGCTTTCTTCCATAAATCCCCTAGATCATGATTTTTGTGAACTTGAGCTCAATACAAGAAAGATTGTTTTCACATTCATGGAAATTGGCATATTGTGATATGTGAGGAAGCGCAGGTGGCATGCCCCAATAATCTGTCAAATCTCATTTCTCTTTCTCTTTTAGCTGCGTTGAGATGATTCAGGAGGCCACTCTCATGTGGCAGGGGCTCACTATCATGAATGTCTCATTTCAATAATAAAAGTCTCTGACATGCAATATCACCTAGTGCAGTGAAGGCAAAAACGATGATGGTTTCATAAATTTGAGTGGCAGGCTGTGCAACTGGTGGGCCATGCTCAGTCAAATGAATCACATTGACCCTTGCCTTGTGTGGAATGAGAATACCATGATGCAATTGAAGCATGCGTGACAAGCACCCAAGGTAAGCTAGCAAAACAGAATGGAGGGGGTTGAAATAAGCCTTTTTCCATTCTTAGTTTTCAGATTGTGTCTTTCTAAAACATTCTTCTATACTATCAGATAAAGTTCAACATTATATCATATCTCTAAACTAAATCTGCAAATAGTCAATTAAGGGTTTAGAGGCTAATTAGGGTAGCTATTTAGGTTAGCAAGATGCCACATAGTTTCCTATACAGTTAGCTATAGTCGGTCGCTATTCCTGGGGGCTAATTTCAGCCTTTACTTTTGGTTAGACTCAAGTTTTAAAATGATTTATCTAAATTGAAGCTTGCTCTGATACATTGTGTTGCTGGGGTTTGCGTTTCTGTGACTCTCAACAACAACATTAGCATCTCCCGTTGTTAGCTAACTGAAAGAATCAAGAATTGGTCAGTGATGATGTCAGTGAAGTTTTGTTTCCTTATGAATTTTAAATTGTGCTCAATCTGATATGATTTCCCCCTTATGCTGTACAATTAAAGCACCTGCCATTTCAAAGGAGAATCCCATAGTTTTATGTAAGCCCAGGCTGAGAGTGGCTAAAATATATAATTCACTGCAATTAGAGACAATTTACAGCTAAGTATGATGTCTCTTTGGAGTAAATGACTGCTGGCATGCTGTGATCTGATTCATTTTAACCTGTATTTAGCAAGGGAAGCATATATGACTCCTATCTTACCAGAATTCCCGCTCACTCATCAACTGTTTTACTTTGCTGGAGAAACTGTGGGTGAGCTCAAGGGCACCTTTTCTTGCTTATGGACACCATATGAACAGAGAGCGTGCATTCCTGCAGGATTAAAAATAGATTTTTTTTGTCACACTGACACTTTCAATAACTGCCCCACTTCAGAAAGAGAAAAGGGCAGAGGCAATGCCTGTCATTATAAAAATTTGATCCCAACTGCCTTGGCTTTCTTTGAGGATGACATTTTCGGATAGCAACCTTAGCATTTATCTTCACACTGTAACTAGAAAAGGATACGAAAGAGAGACGAATTGTGAGGTGCACAGGGGGCTCATCAGTACCTCATTGCAGTCAAAATGCAAAATTTTCGGGTATAGCTCTCCTAAATGCCATTTTCTTCAAATTTTAAAAGATTCACTTCCACAGAATCACAGGATTCAAAGGCATTAAAAAAACCTGACTCAACTTTAAAAGTGCATAGGGAGTTAGTGAGAGTTCACCTCTGTTTTGCATTTTTAACCAGGCATGTTCGTCTTTCCCAATCAGCAACTATTCCCTTTGCATTGTAATGCTCTGCTGTTTTACATTTCTGTATCACACCAATTAATCAAAGTGACAAGGTATTTAATGAGAGGCAATTAGAGTGTTAACAAAAATGCAAATCAGAAAGAGTGCAGAAGGGGGTGTGAGAGATGTGTGTTTGGTTTGGTAGTAGTGGTGGCAGCTTGAGGTGTGAGTATGTGTGTGTGTGTGTGTGTGTGTGTGTGTGTGTGTGTGTGTGTGTGTAAGCTATGGCAACGGGTTCAAGGAGATGTCCCTCAGTGGTCCTATTAGGACCCTTATTCACGGAATAGAGTTCAGCCTTTCTGCCTGTGTTTATGTGCTTGTCTGCACACATGATTGCATCTATGTCCACGCCTGTGATAGTGTGTTCAAGTTGTAATGAGTGTCCTTCACAGTTTTTCACAGACAGCTCCTGCACAACAGGCGAAAACAACCAATTAGTTCTGCATGGAGGAAGACTGCATGACAACATGAAACGTAGATTAAATAGCTGCTGTCAGGACGGATGTTAAGTAGCCCTCTCAGGTTAATCTCTTCTACATCACACAGTATCTGTGTGCAGTAGATTAGACTGTTTTCTCTAGGAATTGCTCTTCACAGTGCTGGCTAGTTTTAGCTTTTAGGGCATTGCTTCAGATGGAGCATTAAAACTTAAATATGTATGAACAAAAGCAAAAGGACAGCGTGCTTCAAATGGTTTTTCATAGTCCCACAGCAACACCAGAGACCAGTGATTCCCACATGTTGCTGTTCAATAATATCTGCTAAAAGTAACAGGCTGGTGTGCTGTCCTTCAACTGGTTATCCTGCATCCAAGCCGCTCATCATGAAGCATCCGCACCGCTGAAGTGTCCTTCAACATGATCGACTTTGCTGCTCTGCAGCTGATCATATGCTGTTACCTCTCTGTGGAGGGCTAAAACAAAAGACTATTTCCTGTTTCCCCATTTCAATTGGAAAGTCTTCATAAGCCAAAGCACAATTTTGAGCCAATGTGCCAATGACCCCTTTAAAACATAAAATGTATTGTAACTGCAACCTCCATGTGCACTATTGTCCCGCCTTAAATTAAAGTTAGCATTATTATTATTACTGCTGGCAGGCTTATCATTTTTTAAGCTGTGTCAACATTTATTTTGGGAATTAGCCAAACTACAAAATTAACTGTTTGCTGTTATCTGGTAAACATGAATAACAAACCAGTGTCTGTACACTCTGCAAAAGATGTTTTTAACGGAGTGAAATGCCACTCAGTATCATTTTGATATTTACAAAGTTGGGGTGAGGTTT
Organism: Lepomis macrochirus; assembly: GCA_024633595.2. NCBI lineage: Eukaryota > Metazoa > Chordata > Actinopteri > Centrarchiformes > Centrarchidae > Lepomis > Lepomis macrochirus. Next base: position 11,130,605 of record JALXJV020000024.1, on the reverse strand, counting down.
GTTTGTTTGTTCACAAAATGAACACAAGGCTCTGACGGCCAATAAATCATCTAGCATTAGCTACATTTCTTCACAATTTTCCTAGAAGGGTCTGTCTACAGTCTGGTATCTTAAGTGACACACCCACTTTAGTTCGTGACATGACATGATTGGATTAATTTACTAGATTAAAGTATATATAAGTATTTATTAGTATTTCAGCCCAAACCATGATGTTTTCCTAAACCTAACCAAGTTGTTCTGTACCTTAACCTAAGCTGCAACCGTTTAGAGGGCATTTCATCTGCGCAACCTGCAGACAGACCTACTTGCATTTTCCAGTCCCACTAGCTAGGCAGCAGTCAAGCACTGACTGACAGCTAATGTTAGTAGATAGCACCAATAGTCGGAATCCCTGTTACAAGCTCCTCTCCTGTGGAACCAGGTTCCAGTTTGGGTTCAGGAGGCAGACACCATATCTATATTTAAGTGTAGACTTAAGACTTTCCCCTTTGATAAAGCTTATAGTTAGGGCTGGCTCAGGTGTGTCCTGAACCATCCCTTAGTTATGCTGCTATAGGCCTAGACTGCCGGGGGATCTCCCATGATGCACTGAGCTCCTCTCTCCTCTTCTTTCTCTCCCTCTGTATGCAACCTCATCCCATTAATGCATTTTACTAACTCGACTTCTTCCCTTTCCCATAGTCTTGTGTTTTCTCATCCCCCTCATCTCTCCTCCTATCACTTCCTGCAGGTGTTTCTGGCTCTGGAGTTGTGGAGTCTGGATCTGTGGTTGCGAATCACCTGCTGCCCCTTGTTCCTGGTCGACGCCCTCTGTTCCAATTATTGTTACTAGTCCTATTGTTATTATTGTAATTATAATCATTAACATTATGATTATTATCATTAACACTACTGTAAATATCTGTACCATTTTTCATTCTGTCTGTACCTCTGTGTGTATATTGTGTAGGCTGCCTCTCTCCCCTCTCTCTCTCCTTCCATCCCCCCTCCCCTCTTTCTCTCTGTTCCTCTCTTGCCCTCTCTCTCTCTCTCTCTCTCTCTCTCTCTCTCTCTCACCCCCAACCGGTCGAGGCAGATGGCCACCCACCCTGAGCCATGGTTCTGCTCGAGGTTTCTGCCTCTTAAAAGGAAGTTTTTCCTTGCCTCTGTCACCTAGTGCTTGCTCTTCGTGAGAACTGTTGGGTTTCCGTAAATATCACAGAGTATGGTCTAGACCTGCTCTTTTATGAAAAGTGCTCAAGGATAACTGTTGTTGTGATTTGACGTCTGGTTGTTTCGATACAGATGAACTTTTAACTTTAAGTAATTTGTCAATGTCATAGTTAATTCCTGCTGGAGGGAGCACATCCATATGATTTTATAATTTCTTCAAAATTCTTATATATAATTGAAAACACAATTATTTATGTCTGACATAATATGTAATACTAATTTTATTAGTGTTATCTTTACATTCTCTGAGTGTAGTTTCAAAAGATTTGTTTTTCCTTACTGTTGGATGGACTACTAATGGCCTATGTGATCCCCGCATAGACAATCCTGGCCATTGGTGGAGATTACTCCTTATACCTTTTCTCCTTCCTGCAAAGTGAAAACTAACACATCAAAGTGGATCAAGGTGCACACCATTGCTTGCTTGTTTACTCTGGATCTTTTATGGTGTGTGTCTCTATTTTCTTTCAAATGACACATTGAGTTTTAGTCCAATTGTATTAGTGTTTTTTTCTCTCAGTCTCCTTTATGTGGAATGTCTTTTCTTTGTCTTGCTGTCAAGGTCTTTCTTTGCCTTTTTGTCTGTCATTGTCACTGTAACTCGACCTATTTCATTTAGATTCAGTAGATAAAACTGCTCTATATTGCCAAAACAGACAGAACATTGCTTTCTATTTCTATGTGGGTTTTTTGTGTGTTTGTCTCAAGGGTTTTCTTCTCTCTTGCTCTTCACAGGTCTATCTTTCCCCACCCCAGCGCAACAACACCAGTGGTAGAAACGTGCATGCAGACATCAGAGACTGTTGACTTGTGACTGTCATTCCAAGCAGCCATTTCTGATGTAAGTGGGGGAAATCAAAGGTTATCATCTGTCAGTGAACGCATTAAGAACCATCTCATTTCCTGCTCTTTGTTCCACTTCCATATTCAAGGCGGGCTTCCTTTCAATTAGGTTTCATGAATACAGATACTTCTGACTGGAATGAAACATGATTTATCTTGTATTCTGCTTTTTGGAATTACAATATGAGTATTTTCTTTTATTCATAAGACAAACACAGTAGCGTAGGTGCTGGTGATGCTTTCAAGGGAAAACAACCTCCTACTGTATCATCACTGAGGTAATAGAAAGCACATGAACTCCAAAACATTCTTTTCTTTAATTTGTACCTCAGTATACTATTAGATAAAATGACTAAAACCCAATGGCAGTAGTCAAGAGGTTTGCTTCGCACTGCCTAATTTATCCACAATCTTATTCAAGATATACTGTGGCCTGGCAGTTTCCTTCATTTTCTCTCATAAAATGACTAATGCCGTCTGCCTGGTGGGCTCATACATCATGGCAGATCCAATGTGTCTGTGTTTAACTAATAGGCTCTGTATTCTCAAGAAGCCACGGATGGCACAGGTTATGACAAACTGCATCAACAAGACATTCATTACCCTCAACATCCTAGCAACCAAATCACAATTACCACGATCCACGAGTGAGCATCCAGCCCCTCTACCACACTCTTATTCCTTGCACACCACGTCGCCAATGCATAAATTAGCCTTCTTTTGTCACATTGGGGGGTAGGCGGGTTGAGAATTAGCTCAGTTTGTTTTGCTCATGATGAGACGGCGTGCACTGATGGCAGATGACTGCAAAACTTCTTTACTGACAAATCAATAGAAGTCACTTTCATTTTCACTCTCTACATATGAATGTGTTTGTGTTCCTGGGGATTAACCAAATGTGTTTGTGTACACATTTTCTGCATGAATGTTTGTGTATGTGTGTGTGCATGCATGTAGATAGTTGTCTTGACTGACTAATGTACTTGGCCTGCGCTGTACCAGGACTCTATTGTTGCAATGTGTCCTCCCCACAGTCATTAGATTGCCATTAATCTCTCATCTGCCATTGAAACAACTGCCACTGAGCCGGGATGAACAATACAGTGGCCCTTCCTCTAGCCCCTCGACACATACTTGCAATGGGTTTGAATTAGACTCCTGGGGGTCACCGATTAGACCCACATAATTCATCCAGAAGGCTGAGTTCACAAAGAGGTTATGTGTTACTCCTCTGCTGAACATCATACATTCTCCATCCAACCATGGCATCAGTTCATGTGGTGTATTTAGCTTAAGAAATGATATTCTATATTTGAAGAATTTGGTCAAACAAATTAAGACTAAAATGAATCGATCCTACTAACAAGTGGCCTGATATAGCTTTTTCCTGTGTGCCATAGACCCCCATTGTGGTCCAAAAAGAAGTGTTAAAACACATTGATCAGCCACTAGGTGACACATTCTTTCATTACCAAGGACCTGGGCACTGTGGTTTATTTTAAGTGAGTCCCACAAACACCATGCAACTGCATAAATACCCGTAGTGCCATGGACAAGGTAGAGAAACTACTGGGAGATTTGGTATGTTCATGGGGTTTGTTGACAGTTTAAAAGTTATAGAATAATGCATGCCTTAATTTTTAATAGCATATTTTTGACAACAGAGAACATCAGGCCAGTGGATAGCAGTAGGCTTATTTTTTAAAAAAGTAATATTTAAGTATTTAATTTATATTTGATTGATTTTGAACATGATTTATATCAGATATTGTAAATATTGTTTAAATTAAATTAGAGTTGTTTTAGGGAAAGAAACCAGTGTTTTTCCTTCCTTGATTTAGCACAGCAGTTAATTCTGGCTTGTAGATGTGGCAAGATCCCATTGAGTTTCTGCTGCCCTTGTTTTCATTGCTGTGGGTCTAAGCAACCGCAATGCTGTGGGTGGACCTTACAGACACAGTAGGAGTGGTTTAACAGTGCCATGAAAGTGACACCACATACAAACATCAGTAAAGGGACAGACAGATGGAAAATCGACTAAGACTGTATACATGCTGACTAAATACAGACAATAAGCATAGCCTATGGTTGCTTGAAACATTTTGTATACTCATACAGAAAAAAATTGCCAAGTTCATAATCTTTGAATCTGGAGTAGAATTATTGGACAATGGACCCAATATCCTTGAGGAATTAGTTAATCTGCAGCTGTTTCACCATACACCGGTGTGATAATGTAATCTTAAACGTAAAATCATTCATTTCAGAGAAGGAGGCGTCCTTATTGAATGCAGTCTTGCTATGAATCTTTGTTAGTCACATGAGCACAGATTTGGTAGAAGGCAAAAAGAACCAGCTTCAGATGCAGGGGCATAATTAGCAAAACATGCTAAAGCTTGGAAAGTGAAAACATTTTACTGGCGAGCAGGAAAATAAAAGATTTATGTGCTGCTTTTTGCATATAATTAAGTAAGTTGTTTTTGTTAGAAGCCTAGAGTGTGAACTTACCATTTTTCCCCCTCCTCCCACCAAACCTTTGCCTTATTCATTTTAAAGTGATGCATGTTTATGCTCACTGGAAGCACCTAACCCATTAGCATTATTCATAACATGAAGTTTCCTCAGTCCTCCCTTTGGTAGAGAAGAAAAACGACTTTACACTCCACTTACTGCAAGCGGTCGAGAAGAGCCCTTAATGCCATGAAAAATACCTTTATCCAGCAGGATGGTTGGTTACTTGAGTGAGAGACATGTGGTGGTGCAATTTACCCCTTATTCGACCCGCCTCAAATAAGTCTTAGAGTGTATTCATGGTTTCCGTTTGCAACTGAGTGTAAGACTACATATGACTGAGTGAATAGCTAATCACATCCGCCACCAGTGTATTACCAGACGAATGATGGGTAATTTTCAGACTGTATCACAGATTGACTCTTTAAATCAAACCGCCTTTCTCAATATGGGTTAAAGGCCTAATTTGCGAGAGTCTCCACATAACGAGGTTGTGAAAGAAGTTGAAAATGATAAATGATAATGACTAACTAAAAAGATACATTCCTGGAGTTGGGCTGTTTTTTTACTTCTTGTGGCCTACATCTGATCATTTTGAAGGGAAATATCAGACAAGAATGTTGATATCGGACAGTTCTGCACAAAACGCAAGTCTCCACCACCTTAAAATCCACACCCTTACTTTCCTCCTTGATACATAAAGGTACAGAGTTGTCTAATATGAAAGTAACTCCTAAGAATGCTGGGTTGGAAAAATCTTGTACTATTTGGACAACCATAAAAGGATAGAAAGAGAAAATTAACAGCATTGATTGTGTGTTTAAATGCCTAAAATTACCTATGTTTACATTTACCTGACAGGGCTGTGTAAGGTATGAATTTTGTGTATCAAAAGTAAAGCCGGCAGTAGTGGAAATTGTATGGAGTACAGCATATCGAGATGGATGGTTGGGTCAGTGTGACTTTAACACAGGAGACTGCAGGTAGGAAATGAGAACCAAACACCAGTCAACATTGGTTTCTTCTAACCAAGATCTCTCCCTAACCTTAGTGTTACAGTCCATCCTGAATTTGGAAACAGCCTTTGACAAAACAATCTCCATTCAAGGTCCACTTCCTCATTTGTTGCAGAACAAGATCGATACTGAACTGTCAAGCTGAAATGTTAAGCCAAAATGGACGAGAAGATGTAAAAGAGCTCAGGATGATGAACATCTTGATGAGCAAATGCTTCTGATTGATGAAGCCTGGGTATATGTGTGAATCACAATCAATCCCTGAACTTAACCATGAGGTGTTTGTGTCTAAACCTCACCAAACTTTAACCATAGACTTGGCAGAAGTGAAAACATTCACAAAAGTAATTTTACCAAAAGTAATTTGTAACATTTTTTGAAAGCACAGACTAGCGATTCTGCCAAAATTCATTCTGCCCAAAGGGCCATCAGATTAAGAGACACATATTCAGGCCATTTTGGAAAACAATGACAAATATCTTAGAGGGCATTTACATAAAGACATGATTTTAAGACCCTTTGCAAATGCAGCAAGTATTTCTCTTTTCTGTCAGTTGGGCAAAACGCACAAACACAGTTTGTTCTTTACACACATATCTCAGGCGGATTTCTGCTTCAACAGTTCTACTCATAAAGTAATTTTTTTAAAACATGTTGCTCTGCACTTCAGGGAAAACACCCAACCTACACCAAACGTTTGGTGTTGGGATACAAGAGGATGAGCAGAAGGTATCTCTTGACCAACATTTGTAAAATGATCTTGACCAACAGAGATGCATGTAATTCTTTACTACGTCTTATCTGCCTTCTCAATTCTCAAAAAAATAAAAATCCAAATGAAATCAAACAATTTAAATCATGCAGTAATTACGCAAGTATACAGTTCTCTAGAGACCTGTTGTGATTTCATCATTTACACCGATAATTTATACATTTCCCAAAACCTAATAAGATTTAATGACACATGACCACGGAAGAGACAATCTACTACATTTCCTCAAACTAACAACAACAGCAACAAAGACCCATCCACCGTGCTTTGGCCACTGTCCATCCTGAGGGCATTTCCCATATCAACACAAGGCTTATGGTTACACCCGGCGCTAAATGTAATCATCCCCCCCCACTATGCAGATGGTTTGGTGTTATTCTATCTATCTGTAACTGGACTCGATGCCAGGCTCTGAGCGGGCCTAATGACTCCTAAACCCAAGTTGGTTAAGTGGGAATCCAACACCAGCGCCCTGCTGTAATGTAATCTCCCTTTAGGCCACCTGGACCAAGGATCCACCCTGTGGGTTCAAAACACACTTGGTAGTGGCAGTACAACAGTACATTTAGCGAACAGCTTTATCACAAGACACAGTGTATGCAGAAATATTTAGTTCTGATAACATGCTATAGAGCAGATGTCACGATGGAGAAAAAAATCATCACTGACATTACAAGTTACGACAGTAAATGTTCACGACTCAGAACCACTTTTCTTAGAAAAGAGTTGCAACAAATACCCCTGTATCTCAGCAAAGAGAAAATGAACAAGGAAAAAAGTGGTTTTCTTTTTATAGTGTAACTGACATTTGGTCTCAGATGAGAATTGCACCTTCGTTGCCAAAGAACTCTTCCAAAGATCTGACTGAGGGAAATTTTATGCTAATGTGAAGGATGTTAGAGGTTTTTATGTCTCAGAAGTTGTGTTTTAGTATTTCTCCCCCTGCAACGCTTAAATATCTAGGGGAATTTTGTGCGTGTTTTGTGTGTATGTGTGCATTTTTGTAGCGTGTAACAGCAAATGCCTGCAACATATCCATAACAGCTCCAGATGGTTTGTCGTAACATCTGTCTAGTCTGACGAAACATAGCCTGCAGGGTGTGGCCATAAGGTGTGTTATTGGGTTATTCTGGCACAAGGTTGGCTTTAAACCGTGTAACAGTCACTGGCTGACGGCACACACACTGAGACACTGAGACTGCACAAAAATCTGTCTCTCGTTCTCGTTCTCTCTCTCTCTCTCACATACACACATGAATGATAGACAGACATCACTATATTTTTTTTATAGGTTTCTTTTCCAACCTCAGGAGGCGCGGTCGTGCCAAAGTGTATTAATGAGTCGACTAGACAGACAGTGACAAACAGGCAGAAAGACAGGGGCAGCGGAACGGAACGGACCTGAAACAGTGTCTGGCGACTGATAAGTAATGGGAGGAGGGCGAGACTTTCTGTTTTGGAAAGGATGAGGTTAAGAAGAAAGAAATAGGGGGATTTAAAGGACACACAAGACGTTTTTTTTTTTTCGTTCTGGTTTTCTGCCCTTTACTACTGTACTATCTTCCCTTATTTAATTCTATCTCTCACATTTCCCCCCCTCTACCTTTTCCATTCCCTCATCCCTACCTATATCCCTCTCCCTACCTCCTATCATCTTGGCCAGGCCACTTGGCCAATTGGTGAGTATGATAATCAGCTAGAGGCTGATAACAGCTAATAAGTCCTCTTCTCGGGTGCTAAGAGCTTGAAAGATATTTTTACACAGCTGTAAAAAAAAAAAAAAAAAAAGGAAAACACGCAGTAAAGCTGATGAATGGATGGACCCTTTGTGATTTTCCTTTTTGTAGTGTACATGAATGTACACAGTATGTGCAAATAGGCAAATCTGCCATGTAACTGTGTGCATCATGTGAGCTTCCTTTGCCTTGTCTGGAGAGGAGGCAGGAGGGGGTTTTACGAGTGTCACTCTGCCCACAGAAAGAGCTTTCATCCTGGGCTTATCACAGCCAACACAGGGGGAGATTGTTGGCTGCTGGAGCGAAACGGCGACTGTTGCTGTTCCCCCCCTCCACACTGGACCAGTCTTCCCCTGACTTTGTGATCCCCTTGCGTACGCACGCATGCATGCACGCACACACACACACACACACACACACACACACACACACACATGCACACTCTGCAAGAAAATGGTGTGTATGTGTGTTTGCATATGGCCTGATACACAAAGAAAGACACACATTCATGCAGTAGAATCAAGAATAGCTCTTCAATCTATTACATCTGTTTCCATATTTTTAATCACCAGCAAACACATAACATCAGGGTGCTGTTTCCTGTATTAACCTGACACCGAATAATCACCCATTTCTTGTTTCCTGTTTGGCCGGCGACCATAAGACGTGGTACCCAGAGAGCCGGTGACAGGGCCATATGCAGCTCTAAATCATATGTTATTTTCGCCATGTTGTGCTCCAACGAGCAACTATAACCATGATGGAAGACACCAGATGATCTGCGTTCAACAGCAGAGTTCATTTCCATAACGCCAGATTAACATTTTTAGGAGGGAAAACCATTACATCTAATTATTTAGCACCTAAGCTTTAAAAAATGTGATCGTTAAAGTTCTTTTTCACACCGCTTTTTTTCCAACCGCTTTCATATTTTGGAATGAAAGTACAGTACATAGAGTAAAATAAGACAGATCACCAGGTTTAAATATAAGTAAAGATTTATGTTTTGAGATTGATTTTTAAGAAAAATCATTCTGTTTTCTGAGATGCAAGACAACCTGCTAAGTATGTGTCTTTGTGAGCGAGTAAGACTTGTCAAGTGGAATTACACTCACAGGTGAAAAGGTCAAACTCACTGATCTGCACAGACAGGAAGACAACCTTTTTCATAAAAAATGGAAAGGTCACTTCATTCAGTACTTTCTTAAAAAGCTCAAAATCCCATCAGAGACAGAGACGGACAGAGAGAAGAGAAACCTATGCAGGACCAGTGTTGTGCCTAACTGATAAGTCGACAGCTGATAAATCAGGTGATACCACCTCCCTTCAACACCCTTGGTCATCTGTAGCACATATAAGGTCCAAGCATATCATTCAGAAGTGAAATCTGGCAGTAGAATATTTTATACATCACCATTCCCTGAAAGACTTCTCTGTCATGCATGCTCACTCTTGGATACAGGACTATTCTGCTGTAGTTGCATGATAACTGCACTTCACTTTATTTTCTGCTTTGCACCAACCTCCCTGGCCGATGTTAGCAATAGCATTGATATATTTCACATCCCTATTTGGATGAATTCACAATCCAGGTCTGAGGTGGCCATATGGAGGTGACGGCTGTGTTGGTCTGACCACAGCTTCCCCTGCTCTGTGTGGTGCTCTCTGGACACTATTGGTGGTGGCGGGATGTAGGAGTATCTGTCTAGTCCCCTTCATGCTGTCTAACAGGCTGGACATGTGGCACAGCATCTGTCTCCGGAGGACAGGCCCACTCCAAAGACTGGCCTGGGTCACAACCATTCACACCCATATGTCCAAAGGGGGAAAATGCATATATCCAATGAAAGTATATGAATGTTCTACTTAAATACACTAGAGAGGTCTGGCACTTTCCACCCTTGTTGTGACAAAACAGCTTCTCTTTTGAATCAGTACATTTATTGTTTAAAGTAAAAACTCTTTAAAGATGTCAGTTCTGATTAATCTGGAATACTCGTGGTTACTGGAGGTAAGGGCAGGTGCATTTTAAGGTGCATTACATTCTAGTATCCATAGGAAGTCTATACAATTCACATACAGTGCCAACATACGGTGTCCTAAATGTAGTGAGGCGGAAAGAAAGGTGTGGAGGTTTGTATCCCATTACAGAATTGAAAATCATGTTTGCCTCTGTATTAACCATGACCTTAATCTAACCTTAACAAATAATTGTAATTGCCTAAGCCCATCCATACCTTAAAGCTAGGCAATTTTTTCCAAAGGTTTTTGTTATTTTTGTTAAAATTCTCTGTAAATCCAGACAGCAATCAATAAATCAAATGTTCCAATAGAAAAATTTTAAAAATCTGTTATCTGTGGATGTGGCTATAATAAGCAAGGCCTACCTGCCTGTCTACCTACCTACCATGCCGACATGCACCCTCCCCGTGCACTCATTGCACATGAAAATGTGTTTTGGGGGGCTGGGTGTTTTTTTCAGTTGGATACTTTCAAGATCTAGCTGTCTTTGGATTGTAACGAAACCATTAGCCATACCACTCATCCAGTAACAATGAAAAGTACTACTCAACTAAATAACACAAATACATTGATTGGTATTAATAAAAAAATGAAATGAAATGTAATTTTAATTTTAGTTTTTGAAATGTTTGATATAATGAATACCTAAAGGATTAAAACTATAATATAATTACTGTATAAAGTTATATGCAATATTTTAACAAACAACTAATAGCTTATATTATTAACAAGCACAAAAGTACCAGAATTGATTAAACTGCAATCAAGACTCACGGCCATGCTTTTGTTTGGTTTAAATTCCAATTAATTAGGAATACTTCCAGAGAAGATGAACACTACTCTATTACTGGAGGAATGCAGGGGAAGATTATAGACAGAGTATAGTGGTTGTTGTATACTGTACATATAAGCTGTATAGCATTGTTCTTTGATACAACAATGCTGACTTTTGTTACGTCTAAAAGGACAAAACACACGGGTCCTGTGAGGCTCTGGATGCCAGAGGCTATGGGGCAATTTAACACAGCCACAAGCAGAAAACATGGCATGGCAAATGCTACAGCCAGAATTGAGCCCCGCAGTGTGAATGTGCACACATACAAAATCACAAATGAAATGTTGAATGTAAATGGTCTGACGCGAGTCATAAATCTCTCAGTGGCCGCTGGGCAGCTGGGGTCGGGCAGCCAGCAGTCCTGTCAGAATAGCGCAGCTGTGTGAACAGAGATAGCCACTGTCATGCAGGAGACACTGAGGCAAGCCTGCAGGCTGAAAACTGGAATTGGCCTCTGAAATGGTCTGTTACTTTTTCAAAATAGAAAGTGTTGAACAGGTCTGTTCCAAACACATATATCAATTTTTTTGGTTGGGGGGATCATTGCTATAACTTATAAAATGAATAATAATCTTTTAAAATGAAAAACGACCGGCTCGATCTGAGTGTCTATCTGAAATATTTGGTTCTAGGAGCTACTGACAGGGAAAGTTGGTGAACTACTGTAGCTAACAAACTAGCTGAAAGTCAGCCAGGACCATTTTATTGGACAGGGAAAAATGCTCTCTAAGCCAATGAGTGTGCTTACAGGTAAGAAAACAGGATAGTGCAACACAGCTAATAAGCTACAACAGCTTCCTTCATTTTGGATTTCCATCTTTCTGTCGCTTCATAGGTTGGCACTGTCAAGACGGTTTGCCATTGGTTAGCGACGCAAATTTACCATTTTGAATAATAGTATCATCAGGCCGCAAATGGTATGCTGCTCTAAAAATTAAAACACAGGCAACTGCGTTGAAGTCAAAGCTTCATGACTTGGACCAGTCAACAAGCTGAAGTGTGTGGAGGAGTTGGACAAGTTTCTCCAAAGTATGCCAACATCATCAAACAGTTATTCTCAAATGTCTCATTGCTCTAAAAAGAAATCACATTGGTCAGGACTACAGATGGCGATCAATACCCGGTTCTAAAATTTCCAAATTCCAAACCCAAAAATCAACAATGTCAGTGCTTATCGATACTGTCGATAGTGTAAACATGTAATCTGCTCTGTCTAGTCTCTCATCTATGTTTTTTTTGAGCGCAGCCATCGTTAGCTTGGCAATTGGCCAAATGTTACGAACAAGCTAAATGGAAAGCTGTCTGTCTGGAGCATAAACTGGTCTGTTGTCTCTGGCACACTGTTGCAAACTCTGCTACTGGCTGAGATAAACCAGGCGCTCCTCTTTACCAGGTAATGTTACCTGCAGTTAAATAGAAGGAGGACAGGAGAAAGGACTTGTACTGACTGATGTCTGAGTTCTTCATTCTATCTAAATGTCACTCAGTAACTATCATTATGTCACATATTGAGTTTATATAGTGACTTTGCTGTTCAACTTTAAATGTTGCTACTCTAGAAATAGCATTAGCATAGAGACACACACAAGAGGACAACACCAGCAAAGTAACAATGATGCAACTTTGAACCTGTTCTAACCCTGCTTTAGCTATGGTACAGCATCAGCATCCTTTGCTTTTCCATATATTATAATGAGCAGGTGGTATCCTCTTGTGTAGCACCGTTGGAAGCGCAACAGAACAAAAACACTTTTAGAATTTGTGTGTGTGTGTGTGTGTGTGTGTGTGTGTGTGTGTACCCGAGTAAAATGAGAGAGGGGAGAAACAGATTGCTGAGAGGGAGAAAGACAGAGGGGGAGAGAGACTAATGAAGGTTATAGAGAAGGAGAAAGTCTGAAAAGGGAAGGAGAAGAAATGAGTCTGGAATGATAAAAAAGAGACAGAGGGATGGTTGACGAGTCTCTCTGGATTTGCAGAATCCCCTCAGCCTCGAGTTTCAGGACAAAGTCACACTGACACACTTACTGCCTGGTGAGCTCTCTTTCTTTCTGTCCTTCTTCCTCTCTTTGTTTAGTCTTTCTCACTTTCTATCGCACTGGTAATGAGAACTGTAGGTGTGCACTGACTATCACATACGCAGTATATTTAACAGTATGCAGGTGTGCTCGCTCTCACACACACACACACACACACACACACACATGCACAATATTCTTGGACGTCTGCCACAGTGCCAGGACGCCTACAGTGTGAGACGGAAATAGGAGGAAACGATAATTTTTATGTTAGTTCCAGCCAATCTCCTTGCAAACACCATGATACAATCTGCTTTATGATACAATCATACATCTGCTGTGCTATGTTATGCCTGAGCTATAGTTGTTAGCTGTGTGTTGGCTGTATAGCTGCTGCCTTACATCCATTATAAACTGTTAAATGTAATTCCAGCAGATTCTTAATTTAAATTAACAGTTTGGTGTTTTGGGAAATTAGCTTTATTGCTTAGCGTTAGATAGATACTCTTATGTAGCTGGCGCCAGCAGCTGATATTTTAGCATAGAGCGTACAAGGTTTTTGTACAGATTTAACAGACAATGTAGTGAGCTTTAGAGGTGCTGGTAGGTGGATTTTGTTACCCTTGGACACAGCCAAGCAAGCTGTTTCTGGTTTCCAGTCTTTGTGCAAAGCTAAGCTAAACGGCTAGCTCTGCCTACATTTACTGCATAGACCTGAGGGTGGTGTCAGCCTTTTTATGAAAACAAATGTATTTCCCAGTCTTTTAGTATTTGTCATAGTGATTCAGTGAGCCACGTCGTTTTTAGATTTATTTAAATAGCTAATTATAGCTATTTAAATAAATCTAGTTTAAACATTGCTCAGTGGGTTAACATACTATACTCGTCCCTTTGTTCTGGCCAGTTTATTCAGTTCACCTCAATAGTACAAAAGAAACCCTGACCTTCTAGGGTTTCCTTTAAATGACATGGCTAATTTTCCTGCACTCCACCCAGGCAGACAGCACAGACATCCACCAATGAGCTTGAGACTGTATCACTGTGAATAACGTTCATGAAAGCAGCATCTAGCAGCAATGAGAGGGTAGGGTAGTGATGATGTCTTACATTTTACAGAACCCATAAAAAGAAAACAGTCATTCATTGCCACCATCAACCTCATTATCATCAACATCAAAAACGTAATAGCCTCACTGTCATAATTATTGGACACAGTAAGAGTTTATTTCCCACCAGTGCAATAAAACAAAACTAAGTATTCAAAAGAATTGCTCCTTTTGCTGCTTATGCTGTATCCAGTTTCTCTGCTGTCTGTAACTGTGTAAGATACTAAATCATGAATGAATCCTTGCTGCTGTTGGCTTGATATTAGCCCATACTGTACAAAACAACAGAGAGAACTCAGAGCACGTGTTTCCCCACAATCCGCTCCATGCATACAACCACATCGCTGCTCTAAAAAGCATGCACCTGCACCTTCCTCTGTAAAAGTTGACATTGCCAGATCAAACCTTTTAAAAAAACACTGATGGTTTTCAAAAAGCAATCACAGAGAACTAACAGTCAATTTTCTTCTATTTCTAAATCAATGCCATTTTTGGAGATACATGTTTTTTTCAGTATATTCACACTTGCTGACACTTCCTATCTAATCAACACATTCCAGTCAAGCCCAGCACAAGATGACAAGTTATACATTCACAGTGCTTTACTGCTCATAATGAAAATATGATAGTTTGTGGAGTAATAACAAGTGTATAGCTTTCTCCAGTCAATAGATGTATGCAAAATGTATGAAGTATTTCTTATGTTTTATTTCTGCCTACATATATATATTATGAATAAAAGGGCCATGAACTAGTTGAACACATAATATGAATGTAAAAATATAATATAATGTTTATACATAATGTTTCAATAAAAAAGCTTCAGAATTGCAAAGGATTTTTACATGACAGCAGCAATGTGAAAACTGTCATATCGGGTCAGAAAAGAAAAAGAAGGGGAAAACAGCCTAACACATTTGCTGGTTGTTCTTTGAACTGTGTTGCTTCTAGACAGTCGCAAGCAGAGGAGATGTGATGAATTCCCCTGGAGCCAGCGCGGGAAAAGAGCTGAACTTGTTCTCACATCTCCTGCTGCAGAGGAGAAATAACTAGCTCCACTCACTTTGATGGAGAGAGGAATACACACACTCACACACACACACAGACAGACGCACACACATACTGGCTCTCCGGCTGGCTGCATAGAAGTAATCATTTTTGTACATTTCTCTCATGAACCTCTCCCATTATTTTCCTGGTTTCCATACTCCACCTGTCTGCTGTCTCCTCTTTCTGAAAATACTCAGACTACTTGTTATACTGTCTCACTTTTACCTTCCTTGCTCATTGGAGGGAAATCTAATTCTTTTTAATTCTTTTCCGACACCAAATAATTTCTGCCATCATAGACTCATAGCTGTCATTAAGTTTATCACGCTGAGGATTCTCACCATCAACCACACCAAACCTCCAAAGTCTCACTTACCTGTGCAATCTCATACAGCAGTTTGTAGTGTTCCTCCCGTTTCTGCAAGGTGCACAAATTGCAGCCCATTCTAGTTGTCAGGGAAACAGTGCTGAGTGCCCGCTGGAGTGTGTGTGCTGTCTGTGGTGTGTGCGAGCTCCCCCTGGGGCGAAAACACACTCGGGCTCCTCTTCCTTGGCTCCCCCACACCTCTTTCTCATCCGTGTATCCTCAGAGTCGCTCCGAGCCCAGAAAACACACACACACGTGGATCAGTTCGTTGCTTTCGTAGAGGTTGTGCTTGCAGTTCCTTCAGTGTGTGTGTGTGTGTATGTGTGTTTGTGTTTCTGAGGAGTGTATCTGCTGTAAAATGAGTAAAAGCACCTGGCTTCTCTCTTTCCCTCTTGCCTGTCACTCCTTCCCCTGATTACTCACTTGCATGCCTACATACACTCTCTCTCCACTCTCCACCACCTCCTCTCTCAGTGTGAACACACACTCTTACACACACACTCACTTTGGCTCATGGAGACACACCTCCTCCTGTGGCAGGCTGCCTACACATGCCTGCTTCTACTCCTGCTCATGAATAGACAGCGTCCTCATTGGCTGTTTAAGGAAAGGGGCTGGGAGAAGAGGGAGGAGACTAGACTTGACTTGGGCTGATTCAGTATCTTCACATCAGGTTTGCAGGCAGAATGAAGGACATGCTGCATGTGTGTTTGTGATTGTGCCAGTGTTTGTGTCTGTGTTTGTATGCTTAAGCTACATCTGTGTACGCACATTCCTCCAACATGCAAAATCCCTGTATTTCAATGCAAAAAAAAATCAATACAAAGAACTCAAACAGGAGTTAAAATGCCATTCCTACAGTTAATCAAGTTACTGAGAGGGCTATTTGTCATACAAATCAATCTCATTTGGATTCAATCAGATAGTCTTTTGCACTCAGTACAATGGTTGGAGAAGTGGTGTTTAGTGGCTGCCATAGATTTACAGTCAGAGAGCGATAGTCACTGAACAGATGCTCCCTCTCTCTGCCGGCAGTTAGACAAGGGCACCGGACTGGGGCTGACACACACAGGAAGAAACACAGACTAGTATTGATTGGCTTCAAATTAGCTTCCAGCCCAACTGGCCCCTCTCCACGGGGGCGAGGGGGACAGAGGGAGGGTGATGGAAGGAGGAGAGGAGAAGATGGAAGACCGGAAATGGCGTGAAGATAAATTGAAAGAGCAGTGATGGTATTACAAACCTGTCACGCTAGGAATTATGCTAATTTACCACATCAAAAATGCTTTGACAGAAATGTAATGCTATCCAGGTTACATTTCTTATCAACATAATGAGGAAAAGTTGCCATTGGACATGTTTATGGTTATGTTTAGGCACCCGCAGCATATGGATAAGGTTAGGGACAGACTGTGGTCTTGGTTTAATATTGAAACATTCAACAGTGACTTTAAGAATGAGACACAATGTCTTTATTTTGTTAACATTTAATGTCGAACTGAAATTTGAATTTTCCATATATAGAAATATTTGTGGAAACATTGTCTAAGCTTAGGGTAAGGGAATGGGGGGGGGTTGTTAGTCGCTCACAGAAAAAACTGTGTTGACCGGAGACAGCATGAGATAGCATGTTCATGGCCCTGTATAAGTTATGAATGTTGGCCCACATAGTACTGGTTATGTACCATTGCTTGTTAAGACACCTGTCCCATTACAACATTAAACATTTGGGAGGAGTCACTGTGCTTTTAAGTTTATATTTCAAATGGTAGGTGGATGCAAGCCAGACTAACTACTAGCTACCACTCAGCTCACTTGCTAAGATTAGCACTAATTTCCACTAGACATTACTTTTAGTTCATGTTATTTCAATACCCAATGTGTTAAGTACACAAATCAAATAAAGTCTTTATCTTATTTTTAATATTACATTATTGTTTTTTTATGTGAACAGTTTGAGGTGCATTACAAATAAAGTGTATCATTGTTATTATTTAGTAAATATCAAGAATATGCTGTTTCCATTTAGACTTTATCTGAGTTCTTACCTCTAACAAAACTAACTAAACCTAACCACACAGATCCAACCACACATGAACCCTGGTCAAAGTCCAGTACTTTGCAAGCCTGCCATCCACCTAACAAACTCCATACAACTTGCATGCGGTACAGAAAAATAGCACTTCCTTCTCTGGAAAACACATTGAAAATGTAATTTGGAAAACAAATTAATTTCTAGGAAATAGTGTTAAATTTTAATATACATATTCAATATAAATGACCATGTAACCTTTGCTTATTCTCCTGGACATGCCTACATAAATCTTGTTTGTGTTTTGTCTCCGGTCAAATAGAAAGAAATGTGTATTAAAAATAAACTGCCTGTAGGAAGATTACAAAACAACATGCTGTATAGTCCTTGGGGCAAGTACAGTCAATTGCAAGGACAGACTTCAGCGTCATAATGGGAAGCGTGGTACTCACTCAGTGGTTAACATTATATTGTACAGCATGTTTTCTAAACTCAAGAGTTAGTGTTCCTAGTATACGTTTGGGTCATTCTTTCTATACAAGAGGTCAGTACATTTCATACTGCAGCATAATTTATTTTACAATGAAATACATGAAGTGCACTGACTAACAGTATATACTGTGTTATGGCAAACAGAAGTTCCAGTCAAGAGGCAGATACACACAATGGCTGTCACTGCTAAGACTATGAGCGGAGTGCACAGATGTGTCATCCTTCTTATCACCAGTCATGCAGGTACAAGGACCGTAGTGGTTCAGTCAAGGGCGTCAGAGCAGATCCAGATCCAGCCCCCGAGATAACACTTAACCCTTTCTCTCCGACCATTCTTGTATCCTTCTGATGAGGTCACCTCTTTCTCTGCTGACCTCCGATTGTGACTTCTCAGGGGTGACATCACCAGCAAATGAACTTTATGGTTCTTATGTTTGTCTCGTCTGTCTGTCTCTCCTACTCTTTTCTAGCGCTGATGTTTGCTGCCTGAGTATAGGATTAATAATCTTACCAGACTCTGATTAAACTGTCACTGTGATCATCCATAAACACATAATTTGCTGACAGATACACATACAAAGAGCTAAACGTGTGTCTAGAACACACAAAGCCACACCCACACATACACAAGGAAAAGGTGACATTTTCAATCTGAGATGCACAATGTTTCTACTGAAGGTGACATCATCATTGCGGTCATTTATGGCCTATCACCAACCTTTTTATTGTTCATATCACCCGCTTTCCATCATCTCTACAATTTTGCTTCTTCTCCTCCATTTCATCATGCTGTTCTATTGTGTCTATGTACATGAGACACATGGACAGATGTCTGGCTCATGTTCTCATATAAAATTGAAGAGACTCATATAACCTTAAGAGACATGGGATTTGAACCAAGCGGATCAGAAATTACCTGAGGAATACTGCACAAACAAAATGTGCTTCATCGTCTTTGATGTCTGACAACTGGACTGGCAATGCAGCAGCAGAGTGGTGTCATACCTGTACGGTTGCATCTTCAATACATTCTTGAACAAGTAGTTAACTTTAGGGTGAGGAGAGCTGAGGTGGGTTCAAACAGCTGTATGCGGTCATTTCATATGAGTCAAAGATTAACCAAAAATAGCTTGCTGCAGGGGGAAAGAATTGCACTTCAAAGTAAGCCTGAAACGAGCCATTAGCATAATGTCCTATATGGCTGTGATTGAAAGAAAATTGTCCACTTCGCACGTTCCTCTCTGAAAATACAAACTTGTTAGGTAAGCTCTGAATCATTTCAGTATTGAATCTACAGTTAATCTGAGTATAAACTTTGAAAAAGAAAACTCAGAAAGCAGTCAGAGTTCTCGGCATAGCGGGTAATTACAGCTGCGTGAATCCTTCATTGAGATGTTCAAAGGCCACAGTATCCTTGACGACAGACGGAGCAGTGCGTCATGGGTGGAGAGCTGATCTAATCAGGAACGATGATCACGCATTTGGTCTGTGCTCAAAGGCTTGCCCTGCAGAATACCAACAAACTGCTAGTTACTAGTTACCAGGGCAAACTTTTCTCTCTCTTTCAATTACAAAGCTGCCTTTAAACACATCAGCATAGACACATGCTGGACACCATGGAGAGGCACATCATAAATTATGGCTTTATGATGATCTGAGAGTGCCCTTCATGCAATATCATTTATGCCTCTTAAGGGTTAAAACCTTCAAAAACAGCACCAGATTGTGTTTCAGGGAAACAGACATTGGAAACAGAGATGTGATGCTTGCAGCACATCTGTTTTGACTAAAGTAGAAAAACATTCTAATAGCTTCTGATGTCAATATTCAATTAGCAGCTTAGCTTGTGCAAAAACATTTAATCAGTTCTCAGCCACCTGTGGTGAAAAAGTTTGTTTTTAATGTGAACTTTAGTTATCACGCCACGCGGAAATCAATACAAAACAGCAGCATTTATGCTAGAGTAGACAGCTGGGCGTCTCAAAGCCAATGGCGTGAGAAGAGCCTGAGGGCGACCCACACACAGCTCTCAATAGCCATAACCCATATATTATTTAACACTCTAAACCATTCCTCTAGATAAAAACATGATTAGAGTGCTACTTACAGCACGGAGCTAAAGGCTGAGGGGAAAGGATTGTACGCGATGGTAATTGAAAAGTGGTGTCCTATTCTGTTTTTTGTTCTAGTAATTACATTGTAACTATTCATTACTGTCTAATTACTTTGCAGGAGGCCAGCGTTCAAATCCAATCCTTCTAATGACTGTCTCTCCTCCACTCATTGTCTCCTGATCCTGATTGTTGAAGCAAAATGACTGACTCTGTTAAAAAAAAGCTAGACTGATTCCAGTCATTTAATTATCAAATTATGAGCAGAATTATACAAAGAAACAAAAGGCGTTCAGAACACAAAAGTAAGGAAAAGAACAACTAAACTGGGATCCATTCAAAAAAACACAGAGGGACCTTTTGTTCATAATCTGCAGAGTGCCAGTTGGGCAAAAATCTTTCATTAGTGAGTTGTTGTGAGAACAGTGTTTTAATGTCCAATCTTAGTCATGTCCCCTTTGAGCAGCCAGTTAAAGCGAGGTAGACACATGCACACAAATTCTCACACATATGTGGTAATGAAACCATTCAGAGCTTGGCATCAAATGAACTGAGGCAGCCATAAAAAAAGAGTCAAATCACTGTTGAATCAGTCACTAACACTTTCTTTTTCATTGCTCCATTAAACAGACCTATTTAGAAAAGCAAATGGCAACATTTCAGGATCCTCCTTGAACCATTGTGACCAGACACCCAGAGGCTGTGTTACTCTTTGCTCACTATTCAGTACACAGAAACCTAACCACCACAGTGCAGCATGGCCGGGGGGGAATATGAAACCCTGACAGCCTCTTTACTCAATAAGCTAGCAGCCAAACCGGTGTCTGACCAGGTGACCTCACACCACGTTGGCCGTGCAGGGTCAAGTAGCCCATAAAGGTGAACTTTTCCTGAGGCACTGAGACACAGATTTCCCTCACCAGCTTTATTCTTTGACATTTGAACAACTTGAATACACTCAAAATCAGCCTATGAAGCATGGAAGAGCTTTGTTTCACTGAAAGACGTTCACCTGAAGTGGCAGTTACTCACAACCAAAAAACGGTTTTCGAGGTGTCTACACTGGCTTGTACCTTTCTAAACGCAGCCAAACGCTGGTCTCGACGGAGATCGTCTCATTTTAAAACTTGTTTTTTTGACAAAAGCATAGTAGTGTGGATGTAGCATTAGTCTCGTTGCCATTGATGCTATGGTTATCATCAATTCTAACAAAAATATTTCAGAGAGTTGTGATGCAAGATTCTAAACCAACTGGAGCTCATCTGCCACACAGCTGAGTCTCAGGTTCCACCCAAAACAATGGGTGTGTATGTGTGTATAAAACAGACAGAGAGGTAGAGAAACATTACTCTCTGTGCTATAGCCTTAGGGTATAAACACACACACACACGTTTACACTGGAGTGTTGTTGAGCTCTGGGCCTGTCCCTGTTGTGTTAACCCAATAGCATAGCTCCAATAAAACTGATTAGAGAAGTCTTCCCCTGCTGCTCCCAGGCCCTGCTGCCGGACTAATGGCACAAGTGGGCCTCTCAATCTTTCCATAACATCTGTGCCAGTATTTAACCATGAGGATGGATGAACCGCCAGGGCCAAGAGAGCACCACTAGTGACCCGAGGGAGGGTGGAAGATAGATAAAATAGATAGATCGATAGACACAGAAGATAGATAGAAAAATAGATCAATAAATACTTAGATTTGCGGATCTTTTTCTCTTTCTGGTTCTCCACATGAATGCTGTGCACATCATCCTCTCCTCCACTCGATGCAGCAGAGAGCAGGAAGGCCAAGCCAGCTGTTCCTCCATTGTCCAGGTGCTTAACAGGATTACATGGAGGGCACAGGGCCAGCCTCTTCTTCCACACACACACATACACACACTCACATCCATACAAAGACTTAACCTAAAACTTCAAAGGCAGACCAAGAAGCACAAGGACACATCATATGTCTACCTTTGACTTACGGATAAGGGCTGGAGCCATGCTTGGCCAAGCATGCTGATACTGTGTTATTTGGAGTGTAAATAAACAACAAACAAGACACCACAGTTCAAAAAATATAAATTGCATTCAGTCATTCAACACTGCATTCAGTATTATCTCTCTTTCTCTCTCTATGTATGTATGTCCTTCAATTTTCAAAATATGTTCATTCGATTAACCTCACAATTGGCAGGTGTATTTCTTGGTTGCAAAGTCTGTGGTTGGAGTCAACACAGGGCGTACATTTCTCACATCACCCTGTGCCCATCTGACAAAAGCTTCCCATCCACTCTGCGATGCTGTTAGTTTCCGGTGTGACCCTGCTTGGCCATGACCGTGAATAAGTCTCAGGGGCAGTCTCTGCACTGTGTTGGGGTCTTTCTGCACAAGAGACTTTGTCAACCACAGTCTGTTCCATGAGGCAGCCAGCAGGGTTGGCAGATCAAGCAGGCTTTGTATTCTTGCTGAAGATGAAGAGACAAAAGAGAAGTGCTGCTACTGAAGTTCTGATAAGATAAAGGTATGGAGGCATACTCCATACCTTTATACTCCATAGAATTCTGTCAGTGGTCTGTGCCAGACATCAGTGGGCGGTTGCAAATTAGTGTATTTCCAATAAGAAAGAGGTACGCAAATGTGTTATGTTGTTATAGCATCTAATACAGTATAATAGAAAACATGCAAACTTGTGACATTAGTTGGTCAAATAACAACAGTAATTAGCCAACTTAGTAACATGACGTTTGATTTGTTTTCGTCTTCATGTCCTTTGTATTGGTTGTTGACGATTCACATTTCAGATCTTCGGCTGATGTTGCTCTGAACATGCCAGATGACTGGCCATCTTTATGGTGGCTAAAACATTTTGTTCTGCTGACCCTGTCCATTTCAGTACAATTCCTCCATACCGGCACAACTCTGTGTCTCCAAACTGGGGACGCACTGACTGCCATATACTGCAGGTAATACACAGACTATGGATAAGTACCTCATACAGTCCCACATCAAAAAAACAGAACTATCACTTTAACTAGGGGACGATGAACAATCAAAAAGTGAAAAAAAGTTACAAATCTTAAGATTTTGTTTTATAATAATAATAATAATAATAATAATAATAATAATAATAATAATAATAATAATAATAATATATTAATATTGTGCTTTAAAGGTAAAAGTAGAGCACCTTTGAGTACTAACAAATTGGTAATAGAAACTATTTACTGTAAAGATATAGAAAAATATCCTTCAGTTGAAGGAAATAATCTTAAATTTCACTGGGCTACAATTGCATTGAATGTCAATCCAACAACAGTACAACATTACATAACGGAGCTCTGATGTCCAAATTAACAATAAATTCAGTTTGTAATTGCTGCATATTTTGCAGCGTGTGCATAACACCGATTCAACTAAATATACAACAGATTATCCCCTGTATAGCTTCGCTACAATTAACCAGAAAAGAGATAAAATCAATTGAACTCCATCATTAGGTTAATATGAATGGGTGCATCAAGCAAAATTAGCTATTAACTGTACATGTAGATCACCGGTGGAGGATCCATTGTGGGCATTTTAGCATTTAGCCAAACCAAGCATGCACATTTGTCACACAACAACCTGGGTGCCTTTGTGTCATTTAGTGTGCTCTCCGGGTAGTGCATTAAAACCGAGATTAATTAAGGTAGATTAAATTAAATTTTTTAAACTACACAGAAGTGCAATAATAATTTTAAAGAACACCAATAATGACTTCATCATGAACTTGTTAAGCAAGGGCTTGAATATAACAGACATTTATATTTTATTTGTAAAAGTATCACACTATAGCTTTAATGCTATTAATATATCCAAAAATATTTACGAAGAACCACAAGATTTGTCTTTAGAAAAACATTTCACAAAGTTTCTTTCTGCCTCCTAACTCCTCTGCCTTTCCGTCTCTCATGCACATCCTCCCTCGCCAGAGCATAGGGCTTTCGATTTTTATCAGCGCACCGGCTGGGTTTAAAAGGGCTTTCCTGTTGTGAATTAATGTGTCCTTAATCTGGCCCCCCACACACGGTGATACAGCAGTGTAAGAGACAGAGCGTGTTCGTTCAGATGACACAAGATTAGTCACACGCCACTGAGCTCGAAGTGGGGCCCGTGATGTGGCGTGCTGTCTAACTTCCAGGTTCCTGCTGCTGGTGCTCCCTTTCCTGTCTAATCCTGAGGACAAGGTGCTGCCTGCCAGGAAGATAAGGAAGTGTCCATTGTCTCCTTGAGCCTCCTTATGTCTGTATATTACAGGGCTTCTTGTGTCAATATGCCAACCTGAGGTGTGGTCACAGCAGAAATGCACTGGAACAATGACTCCATCTTGAACAAAGAAAGAACAAAGATTGATAAGACACATGTTGAGATGTCATCATACACCGAAGAATTAACTTTCTTTCTTGCAATTAAACTTTTCTTGGTTTCTGATTAAAAGCTAACACAAAATCTCCCAAATAAAAACTTTTACTTTTATTATTTTATTATTCATACACACAAATGTTTTGTTGATGTCATTTTTACATGGCAGGAATCAGGAGGAGCCCACAATGGGTTTGCATTTGAATGCCTTGTGTGTGCTACGCTGCATCCATAACAACAGGGAGCCAGGCCTATGTAGTGAATAAGCACACAGTATTGATTTGGGGCCCTCTGTGGCTAAGGGTGTGGCTGGCTAACTGGCAGTGGTTGGCCTTACAGTCAATATGCTCAATAAAGTGCAAATTGTAGAACATACAGTAATTTGGCAAATCCCAAGGAACACAGATCTATATTGGGTAAATCCATACAGTAGGTCAGCAGGGGATTTCTATTACAGAGACAGAAATGTCTATTTTAACAAGTTATTTAACCATTTGTTGAGTTATTTAATCACAGTGGGACTTATCCCCAATTATGTGCATTGTTCTAGTTAACATTACAGCCATTTTATATTTGCATTTTTACCTGCAAGATCATTATAATCTTGCAACCTAGTTGTGGAGCAATGTCTGAAAGACAATATTGACACTGTAGATATCTCAATCAAAATGCTACATATATGTTTTGAGGGTTAAAATATTATTAGGAAATGTTAATTATGGGTCATGATTTACTTTTTGTTACAGTCAATTATAAAGTGTTCAAAATAGTATTACCAGAAGTTAAAGCCTGCTCAGGACTCACATCCTCATTGGCCTGTGTTATGTCTGTTAACAATTTGGTGTGTTTAGCTTTTCAAGCTTTTAAGGATTAGGTCCTTCATATAAAAACTAAAACTATTGGTTAAACTGAAGACTAATGGTTAAATAGTTCCAGTATGGTAAAATGCATATATTTTTGTATTTTTTTTAAATGAATGCACAGAGACACTGACATAATAACTTTAGAAATTATGTATCTAATGCAGTTTCTCCTCAAGGTAAACTGAATTGTGTCTCCAGATGGTTAAAGGATATTATTGTTGAGTGAAGACTTTCAGATAAAGCCATACAAATAGTTCAGGATATTGTTGCTGCATCATGACTGTAATAAAATCACCAGATAAGCAAATCTAAGAAGACACTCACAGATCTGTTACCCTATCTACTATTTTATTTTATTCAGTTGCATCTACTGGAGAACACAGGGTATCTGGGAACAACAAATGTTCCCTGTTGGTGTGTTTTCTTTTTAATGACCACAGTGTTGCCAGATATTTGAGACGGAATGTTTTTTTGTCTCTGACATGATCCACACACAAATAAATGTGATTGATTGCTTGATTGTCTTGGCATGCCTTTAGCACCCTGCTGGTCCCAATCTTCGCCCAAGTCACTAATAAAAAATTTACTGTCCCCTCAATGGCCATACAACAGAGAAAAAAATGGATTTATGAGAAAACGGCCCATCACAGCCCAATTGAATGATTTGATTTCATTCTACAACATACAGTATTTATTTGAACAAAAAAACAATGTGAAATGGCATCAGGGAGAGTTTTACTTACATGGATGTGATAAATTCTGCCAGGTGATATATTTTAAATGTTTTATTTTAAGACACACCTTCCAGATTTCTAATGATGTACAAGGGAAATACAGAAAATGTAAATTCAAGCTAAAAAGATAAAAACCACCAAACACCAAATTAACATGCACTTTGTTTTTTAGCCTGAACACAAGCAGTATGATATGCACACAAAGCTCACCAGCTCTGCTGTTGTGACCCCAGAGGTTTAAGGGATGCAAGGATCAGATGGCCTCAGACTTTATAATGCTAATGAGGATTGTGGAGGAACCCTGTTTCACAAATACTGGGTATGGTAGCACACACAATTTTGTAGCTCAGTGAGGATCTTCTATTGACTGCATTTGCTCCCTGACCCCTATTGCTTCAGTTGATCCTAACTTAAAACTGAAACCTGAACTCAAGCTCTAACTCAAACTAGCCCTTTAATCTAAAATCCCTTTAAATCCCTGGTCAGCGAAATATTTGGTCTAGAAGCTTAGAAATAGCTGGTAAAATGAAGTATCTGGTGAACTAACCATTAACTAGCTAGCTAGCTTGGCCTGTGTTAAA
Source organism: Lepomis macrochirus (assembly GCA_024633595.2). Classification (NCBI taxonomy): domain Eukaryota; kingdom Metazoa; phylum Chordata; class Actinopteri; order Centrarchiformes; family Centrarchidae; genus Lepomis; species Lepomis macrochirus. Next base: position 11,103,919 of record JALXJV020000024.1, on the reverse strand, counting down.
TAGCTCCCTGTTCTCGCCCCTGTATTTTGTTCGCCATTGTACACCATTTTGTTGAATAAATATTTATTGTTGTTAGAACATAAAGCTATCCAAGCTAAAAAGCTTGCTAACTCACTATAGTTAGTTAGCAAACGGATCGCCTTGTTAGCTTAGCTTGGTTACTAACAGACAATAAGTTTACACAGTTTATTCAAAACACCTCTTGTGGAACTCCAACAATTTTTACTCCAACAGTGGTTGGTGCACCACGGCTAATAATCTACCATAGCTTCCACCATTTTGGACTATGGCTCTTAGATGCCCTCAAAGGTCAACAGCACTGTCAAGACGCCCCGTTTCTGGTCAACAGTACAAATTTGTAGACCGTGCAAGTTCATCAAAATCAGACTCGATAAAAAATCTGACTTTACTTCATATCACCCCCATGTAAATTTGCAAATCCTACTAAGGTGAAGGCATGACCCGGCCTACTCTGCCTCTGATTGGCTTAGTCTGACGATGACATTTCTCGATTAGCCCTCGTTGAAAGAACAGGGCGTTTATGTTTTTCTGCTGTCTTTGGCAAATTGGCTCAAAATTGTTAATATATCCTAAATTTCTTCACACTACTAGGTAGCAACCTATTTGCGGAGGGTAAGAAAGAACTAGAAAGATTGATAACTGTTAACTGTTAGACCCAGTGAAAGTGTAGGCCACTGAGATGTGCCAGCCACTTTGGTGGATGAAAGAGATGTGAAGGCAGCTAGCAATCTAGTCGCAGTGTAAACCTTGCTGTAATTTAATACCATGCCTTGAATAGTATGAAGAGTGTTTGAAATAGTAGTAAGCCATGATTCATCAATAACACCAGATCTTCCCTTTCAAGCTTCAATTGGAACACTGCCATTGATTCATCAGACCTTGCTAATGCTAAGTCAAATGAAACAGGCAGCTATAAAAAAATATGTAGGGGAGAGCAGGGTAAGTTGTCTCGTGTGTAAGTTGTCACACTGCTCATAACTCCAACACTAGAGGCTCTATGACAAAAGTCAAATAGCCATTTTGTGTGACTTCTTTTTCTATGTTCACCTTCCTGTTCACTTGTGGTCATGGTCACTCTAATCAGAGGTGAGCACAATTTTATTATTTTTTTACTTCAAAAGTAAAACCTTTGCACTTCACATTTTATGTATTCCAGCCTTATTAGGTGTGAATGTTCAAAATGCTAACTTTGCACAACATAGAGGAGACAGTAACGTGTCTTTTGATACTTCAGCTGAAGAGCTATGTTAAGCTAACCTTGAGATTTAGCCAACATTAGCACACATGTCAGTTTGGGGCAAGTTGTCACATATGATTAGTTGCCCCAGTACAAATAAACACCTATAACATGCTCAAAAAACTATGTGAAATTGTGTAATTACCTCTGACACTAGTATTAAATTATTCTGTAAATAGAATGTTTTACGCTGTAGTTTACAGCAGCAGCCATGTGCCTGGATAAGACTGAATTCATGACAGAGTATATATGGTCTTATGCTGTAGGCATGTAGTGTGTTAATATATTCAAACACACACACACACACACACACACACACACACACACACACTACATCATACAGTTATTAATTTAGTTAGGCAACAAGAGTAGTAGACAAATAAGCTTAATTAATTAATTAATTTGTAATTGCAAGAAGGAATGTGTTTTTGAAGATAGGAATATAGAAATTATCAACAGAAGACAGAGAATGACAGAACACCACCTGACATAATGTTAAAGGCAGTCAGGCAGGTGAAGTTGAAGAACAAATCAATCAGAAGTACACCTAAGGATTTCAATGTAAGCCGCTGACATCTCTTTTGGCCTCATCTATGTGGAGTACTTTTCATACAGTTTTCCAAAGAAGACATGGTTTAAGTGTGTGAAATGCAACAAATGAACCACAATTAATTGTTCAACTGTTTGATAATCCAGTGTGACAACTTACCCAATGCAGTGTGACAACTTACCTGCCGATGGGGCAAATTGTCACAAGAGCACACTCTCTATTCAACAGCCTACAGCTCCATAATGAGATAAGATAGGAAGACGTAATGAATACAAATACTTCTCCCCAAGACTTCATTCTTTCATTTGGTAGGACATTTGTACCTTTGTGATGTACGGTATACTCAGTAAATATGAGACAGTATGAAAAGTGTGACAACATGCCCCGCTCTCCCCTATTCATGAATGAATTAATAAGCTGCTATTGAGAACAAATGGACTGCATTTAAAAAAAAATATTACAATCTAACAATTTTGAGCTAATTTGCTGAAGACAGCTGAACTGCAAAAACATTCTGTTCTTTCAGCAAGGGCTACGTAAATGTCATTGCCAGGCTAAGCCAATCAGAGGCAGAGAATGGCAGGTCATGCCTTCGCCATAGTAGGATGTGCAAATTCATGTGAGAAACCTCACCGTAAGGCTAAATCAATAAGAGGCAGAGTAGGGTGGTTCATGCCTTTGCCATAGTAGGATTCGCAAATTCGCCACGGGCAAATATAAAAGTCATGGCGATTCCATTGTAATCGTGCCAGTGTGACCATGCTGTAACACTCTACTGCAGAGGCAAGGATAGAGCTATATGAACATTCACACGCTGATGTTTATGGCTCATTTTTCACCTTATAAAATATCTCGTTTTTTGTAATCCAGCAGCAGCCTTGTCAGTTGTTTATGATCCAATATCAAGTCATTCTTTTTACAACCACCCTGGATGGTGAAAAAGAACAGAAGGTCAGAGTGGAGGTTTTTATTGGTACATACCAACGGTGAAAGTCATAATGCTGTCAAAAGCATTTTCCAGCACTTTAACTGCTTGTTAAAACCATATCAGCCTGTCAGGTATGATTGGACGTTACATATATATGAATTAATGCACTTCACCTGCATGCTCAGTAGCCTATATGCTAAATCAGTCTCATTTAAAAGTGGTATGGTGCCAAGCACTAAGACCTTATTTTTTACCTCCCTCCCTTGACTTGACATCGTGCCATGGTTGTCATAGCAACCATGCAATATGACAGAGCTGATGACAGAAGAGCGCTAAGCGGAGATCTGTCACTGAAATAGCCTCATATGGTGAAGCCATGCTATAATGATGTGCGTACCTGTGTGTGCTTGTGTGTGTGTGTGAATAAGAATGTGTGTGGGTGCATCAACACGTGTGGATGGACCATTACTTTTTCTTCTTCTGCTGCGTCCACAGAAAAGCAACATCATTTTGGTTTGATTAGATCTGGGAGTTCTCCTCTCACCTCAAACATGACAAAAAGGCAATGTGAAGTGTGTTTGGACAGTATGTCAAGTCTATTGATAGCAGAGAAAAACGAATAGGGGCACTCTGTTTTTTCACCTTAGCAGGAGGTTGTGTTTGGCAGCAGAAGGTCACATTTTTAAGCACAATAGGCTACAGCCTTTCTTTTCTGATGTCTTGACTGAGTTTCATTGGCTACTGTAAAATTCTGCGTTTTGTTGATATCTCCACACATGTCATCCAACCAGAATACCTTTGGTTTAAACTGTTTTATTGGTAATTTTGAACCACTGTTGCCATGTGGGGGGAATAATTTATATTCTATGTTCAATGACTCTGTATATTCAAATTCAAAATTCAATGTACAAGCACAACACACTGTGTGTACTCCAGCGCACTGTCCATCTGGTCCTCTGCATGCCTTCTTGACTTGTCGTTAAGCTAGACTATTGTTGTTCTCTTTGGTAACTTAAAATAGAGGAAAAACAGCTAGTCCTGCTAAACAGATAATCAGGACACCAAACCATCTGAGGAATAATGTGAGGAAGCATAGCATTCAACACTATAGATGGAAATATTGTGGAGAAAGAATAGTTTGTTTGCTATACTGCAACATTAATTCTATGTCTGATTTTTTAGAAAGAGTCAGAGCCTTACTCTGGTTGCAATTGTTATCTGTTATGTTGGATCTCATAAAGCACTTCAACGATTCAAAGCTTCTAATTTAGACCAGGGGTTAATGGTGCATCAGATCATGTGTTTGATAAATTTGTCAGTTAACTCTGCACTTCTCTCGCCACGAAGAGCACTTTCTTCTTTGTTGACCTTTAGTGGTCAAGTCACCAGAATGGAGCATAGGGGCATGTTAAGGTCACCCTGTGTCCCAGTGGGGTCCTCTTTGGTCAAAAAGATTAAAATGGTTAAGATGCTTAATCTCATGAGAGGGAAGCTTGTTTAGTGGATCCTCGATGCCACAAGGTCAGTGAAGTGTCAGAGTTCAAAAGGCACTACTCAACCTTTCATTATTTATTTTCAACTATCTTTCTTCTTCTTCTTCTATGTTATATGAACACAATCTCTCCAGGTGAAATGTTTAAAAAGAAAAAGAATTCTGTCACTAAAAAAAAGCCACACAAAAGTTAGAGCCCTGAGGTTGTCCTCACATAGTATGGGGGTCTTGGGGACAGCTACTAGAAAGCTAAATAGCTCGTGGTCATACGTATGATTCCACAACTCTCTGCAGACTCAAACCTCTCATCAACCATCACTCTTGAATTTATTGCTGTGCCATTTCATACAACTCTTCTGAGTTGGAGCAACAGTGGTGCAATGCAGTACTTTTTTACATTATGTTTTCTTTACAGTCCACTCAAGTACAGGAACTCTGGAAGTATACTGCTAACAAATTCAGACATATTTGACATTGCATTGGATTTTCACATTGGAGCTGTAGTGCTGTATGTATGTGTGTGTGTGTGTGTGTGTGTGTGTGTGTGTGTGTGTGTGTGTGTGTAAAGGATTATTTGTACTAGCTCTGAATCATCCCACCTGTTTCACTCCAGATATTACTACTTACTACTGCAGGGAGAAATTGCTTTTTGATTGATTTTGATTCCTGTGTGTTTTACATGTGGTTTAATACAGATAAGGGAGAAAATCTAGCAGTACCTCTGTAAGCATTATGATGCAGGCAGTTAATAAAGAGTTTTAAAAAGTTTGAAGCGCCTAGATTAGAAGTTATAAATTTGTTCCAACCACATTGCTAAGTATCTATGTAATTTTTGTGGTTACTGAGAGGCCATGTTTTGGTTTTTAAGATGATTTCAGCTTGGTCTGCTCTTGTTGCATCCATGAGTGTCTTCAAGTGCTGCAGTGGCAACCAAGACCACTCAAAGCTTTTAGAGCATGTGGGATAAAAAACACGGAGAGCTCTATTAAAGGACCCAGCATGCAATCATGGCAAACATAGTCATAGCTTGCTAATAGGTCTTAATGGCAGAATATTAGGCGCAACAGACCACTTCTATGGTCAGGTCTCTTCCACAGTTATTACTTTTTCACCACCACTTCTGATTTTCCTGCCATTTTCAGTATTCATCAGCCCATCCATCCATCAATCCATCCATCACTATTTTCAGAAAACAGTAACAGCGTCACAACAAATATAAGGAAAGAGAGAAAACATGCCACAAATAGAATTGTATTGAAATCCAGTGAATGAAAAGTGATAATATGTAATGTGTTTTATTTTGTTTCATTATATGTTTTATGTTAAAGGAGCCCTGCGACCCTGTATGCAGGATAACCGGTTGACGAGGAGGCAAACGCTGTATCTGACAGTCAAGTTTTGACAGTTGACTGTGCTTTGGAGTAATAATAATGATAATATTTTAAACATCTATTTATATATTTATATACAGCATTAATTTATATTACAATATTTAACAATTAAAGCATGGCCCCGGATACATTCAAAAATTTCTGAGCTAAGGCTCAAATCTCCACTTACTCTAGGACCTGCAGAAAGTAAAGAAAACATTTGAGATTGTATTCCCTGTCAGCTGTTCAAGAATGGTGCCAACATTTGTTATCTTTTCTTAGAAGCCATATACTGCTGAACAAGACACTAATTGTTCAATAATAGTTGAAATTACATTTCCTAACATATGTATAGAATTACCAGAGTCAACCAGAGAAAACTATGTTGGTATGAATTTCAAAAAATGAAGTGAGAGAGAAATGAAAAACATAGACATTAAAACGTAATCTAAACAGATGAAAAGAAGAGACAGATTAAGAAATAAAGTTGGACAGAGACAGACAGAAAGTGAAGGGTTCAGGGATGACAAAAATTGATCAAAAGGCAGGGTTGGCTTGCCTAGCTCTGGGTGAGACAAATGGAAGTAGCTCTGTCAGTATCTAGTACAATATATGGTGCATCTACCTGTCTATCTGTGCCTGTCATGCTCCCCTGCTTCCAATGCATGACAATTATCCTGCTCCAGACTGTGGACAATAAAAAAACAAGGCTTCATGAGATGACATCCTGCCAGTGTTGTAGCACAAAACTTTAGCTGTCAACAATTCTTTGTGCCAGCAACACTTCTTGTGATTTCTTGATAATTTGGTGTTAGAGTGACTGTAATGTATAGGTATCTTGTTGGCATGTGCATATTGTGCCTTCTAACCAACCAAAACTATATGAGAGCTCATATACTGTGTTGGAAAAGTGTTAAAGAGACGATTTTGCACCAGTGTGCCAGGTTTAAAGCCCCTGAAATCTTGGTTCTGAAACAAAAATCCTTAAGGTAATTTATAAAGAATTAAACACTCCAAAACTCAGCTTGTCTGCTTTATCAGGACTGTGTGGATGTGGTTTGATCCCATTTGATCGACAGAACTGGCAGCATAAGCAGAAAACCCCATATTTTTCATCACTCTCTGATTCAAATGTTGCTGATCTCTGATTGGTGCATGGATGTACGTGAAATCACCTTTTTCTAACTGAGCCCCAGCCCGTTTCAAACCAGTGAGAAAACAAAGAGAAAAATCAAAACAAAACTGTTATAACTTTGGCAGATAATTGTGTGACCCCATTGCTCATAATGAGAAGGTGATAGAGAAAATAGGTTTTCAGGGTCTTTAAGCTCTGCCACTACTAATGCATGTCAATGCAAAAGCAATTTGTCCTGCTCATGTAGGCACTGACAAATATAAAATATAGCATCTCAGAAAGCCTTCAATAATAAATAATAGGGTTGTTCCAATTATCCCCTTCACAGTGTCTAATATGGATTTATGTGCATGGTCAGAAGCCTTTGTATCCTTTCACAGGTCATAAACTGGGAGTCACAAGAGGTCAGATGAACACTGAGGCCACCTCGAAACACATCCCGTCCACCCTTTGTATTTGTCGTTATCTGTATGTGCTTATTTGTGTCCACAGCTGTAACAAACCATACAAATATGGATATCCATAAAATGCAAAAAGCAAAAATGCAGACAAAGACATATCGCTATCTTAAAAGAGAATGTTTTCTTTGACTTGGAGAACATGTTCAGTAGATGTGCAGAAAAATCATGAAAACTTTGAAAGATTTAGTCCCACAATTACAAAAAAAACACAAAAGACTTAGTCTTGTATTTACCAAAAAACACATACAAACTTCAAAGGCCACACAGCAGGATATGGCAAATAAGATACCATGATAAAAATCAAAAGGGCTTAATCAATTTGTTGTATTATTTAACATGTTTTTCTGCCTCACGTTATAGGATTCAGTGTTTTTCACTTTCAAACTTAGAGCACGTATTTATTCCTCTAATTGGTCAAATAAGACTTGCAGAAGGGGATTTAAATGGCAACATACATTTCAATTACTGATTCCAATCATCTGAAATTAGTTTCACCTCCATCTCACAAACAATGACAAAATAAAAACCACCTCCATTAACTTCTAAAGATAAGCACACACCCACACAGACATACTCATGCATGTGCACACACTTTTACATGCAGGGACACACCACAGGAATTCTATAACCTTGCAAATTAAGGTAATTATTACAAATATTAAATAATGCAGAGCAATTTGAATGCAATAATGAGATGCTTACTTCGATTAAACAACACAGTAGAATTCACGGTTTAAACTACACTACACCACTGAAGAACTGCAACTGACATTACAGGGGACTTAATGGTAAATGTGTTGAAAAACAGTTTCGGGATATATGCTCCCTTTCTAGTCAAGTTTGATGACAAGATTGATACCACTCTCTTGTTTATGTGTTAAATACAGCCTGCAGCTGTGTTAGTGTAACTTAGACTGGAAACATGGAGAAAGAGCTAACCTGGCTCTGTCCAACATAACACTAAGCTTTGCTAATTTTCTTCGTTGTTCTGATAAATGGTGAGTATAGCCCGTGACTTTTTCTAAGATCTTCTTAGGGTGTTAAGGATTGCAGGTTGTATAGCTTCATATTAACCAGACAGACATAACATCCATCCATCCATCGTCAACCACTTATCCTGCGTACAGGGTCACGGGGGGCTGGAGCCAATCCCAGCTGACATTGGGCTGGGACCTGCAAAGGCAGGGTACACCCTGGACAGGTTGCCTGTCCATTGCAGGGCCACACATAGACAGACAACCACTCACACCTAACAACCAAGGTTTGAACCCACAACCTTCTTTCTGTGAGGCAACAGTGCTAACCACTGCACCACCGTGCTACCTCCAGTGATATCCATGTTTTATTTTATCTTACTCTTAGCAAACAGGCAAATGACAAACTTTTCTTGTAAACTGTAGTATCTGTTGTATTGTGTAAGTGTGAGGGACCAAGCTGTCAGGCATGAGGAGTCAGAAAGTAATAATTCCAAAAAAAAATGTATTTACAAAACACAAAAAACCAGAAAAGTCTGGGCCCATAAAAGAGGTCAACTAAACAGAACTTAACTCAAGTAACAACCTTAACATAAGCTGAGCACAACATACCTAGACTACCTAAACAGACCTTCCAAGACTGAGACATGGGGGAAACTTATATATATATTATACTTATAATATACTTATATTATATAGTGGCTAATCAGGCCATTCTGACACAAAGGGGGTAGACAAACACATAATGTATAAACAAACTACAATAACTACAACACATGTTACACCAACGCCACCTTATATAAACTAAAGGTAAATCAATCAAATAATCATAACAACAAAGTATACCTAACAAAGAAAGGAACCCAACTCAAAAATGGAACATTCTGCCACCCCCATGATATGGGAAAACATGGTGCAGTCCAATTATCCATTCCCCTACTTAAACAGCTTATAGTCAGTTTGAAGTCCTTTTCTCTGTCAGCCAGCCAGACAAGTGGTGTCGCCAGGTCTTTTTTGACTGCAGCCCTGAATGTAAATCAACAACAGCAAAAAAATATTTTCCATGTTAATATGCAATAATCTTCATGACACACAGTCTGTCTCTGAGAGAGAGAGAGAGAGAGAGAGAGAGAGAGAGAGCGCGCATTGCTCACAGCTTCAGGGCTTGTCCACGACTTCTGAATTGCACAATTGTAATCAGTACATTTATGTTGTCTGTCAGTGTCTCGTCAATGTATTAACACAAAGGGTTAACAGTCGCCGCACAGTACTGAGAGAATATCATGACACCTGACCGTGACACAGACTCCTGACCCTCTGTGTCCTTCTGCCTCTGTCCTACTGTTTTACTGTCTCCAGGATGCTTCATTACCTCTGAAGCGGCTGTGAGCTGCACTTTATCAGAGGTGCTGAAGTGAACATTTGTGTGGAATTGTAGTGATATTTCTGTTTGATCCCAAGTGGTTTCAGTTTCGGTTTTCTTCCTCTGTTGAAGAGCAGTGCACTCGTCTCATTGAGTAGGCCTAGGCTAAAGTCCCAGACATAAAGCATATGCCCATACTGACATTGGGCTCGCCCAATCACATCTCTTACTTGCTCCCACTCCCTCCCTCCCTCAAGATGTTTCTTGTGTTGTGGGCCAAAAAAAAAAACGCCAAATGCGTGAAAATAACCGATATGTTTGGTACTGGAGCTGCAGCTTAAACATCAGCTGCACTACCCTACCTAGAGGCTGCCAGGAATTTTGGGCCCCATGACAAAAAACAGCAAATTGGCCCCTCCACGCACTGTTATCACCACATCTCTTGGACCTAACGTCCCATGAAAAGCTTTACATAACTCTAATTAAAGCCAACTATAATTGAGTAAGTACAGTGGGGACTGGGGACATGTAGTAATACTTTTGCACTACTTTTTAAAATCATTTGTTAAAATGTTTTGAAAAATATCTTGCACCAAGAAATTTTAATTAACAAATAAAAATGCTATGAGAAAGTTTTATTTGCACAATAAGCCTGCAATGCAATGTAAATATAGAAGAAATCTCTACATTAAAAAAAAGTAACTTAAGGTAAAAAAAAGAATAAGCTACTGATTACTGCATTACATTCTGTTATGTTTTTATATTCTGAATTCTCACCAACCATCTACATTTTGGCCTTCTCCTTATAAAAGTAAAGACTTCTCCACCATAAATTGGTGCAGAAAATGTCTCCAGAATGCAGGAAATTAAGTTTTTAATGCTCAAAATCTTCTGGGGGGAGGACCCCCAGACCTCCCATCAAACATTTCATCAATATTGTTTTCTTTTAACTACATTTAAATTCATTAAGCTAATTTATCATTAAGATAAAATAGTGCCCATGCACATTTAAAAAGACATAAGGCTACTTTAAGCATGCCTGCATGTATGTAGACTCCCTGCCCCGCCCTGCCCCGCCCTGCCCCGCCCCGCCCCGCCCCGCCCCGCCCCGCCCCTGAGCCAGAGCAACACCCCAGGAACTGGTAACTCAAAACAAAAGGTATTAATTTCACAGAACATAACTTAAAGATAATGAACCTGAAATTAGCTAAATTGACAAAGTTAACTAAATGTGTGCACCCACATAGAAAATTAAGTCAAATAACTAATAAAACTGTTTTAAACCAAAGTGTGTCGATTTATTTATTTTGTATAATATTTAATGTGCTCAAAACAAAAGAGTTACCACCGTGAGTTGTTGTTTCCATGTGTGGCTGCTAATGCGGCCATCACAGTAAGTATTGCATGATTATAGATTATATTATAAAGAGTACTTTCAAGAATAATGTATCTCATTAAGGCCTACTGAGAGATAAAACTGAGAGAAATGAATATTTAGTGAACCAAAACACAGATTTTTAACACTAGGTGCTAACGAATTCTCTTAAATACATTTTCAATATTTTTCCTCAAGTTAATCTTAAAAGCTATGCTTTTTGCACCAAATGGTGAGATTTTATTAGAAATCTTGTCCTTTTATTAAACTTGTAATTATATGAAAATGTATTACTACCTTCAACACATTTTGACAGCACTTAGTAACCTTGATTCTTTCTCTCAAATACTCAAATATTATTGGATACATTGTAGAGACACACCAGGCACATAGCATAAATTCCTCTAGTATTGACAATATTGTATAGTCTCATGTCGCATGTTCAAATCAATAGACACTTTAAATAGGGCACATAGGACTTTTTACTTTTGTGCACACACCCTCTCTTACACTCACTGATCGATACCAGAGCCAGCAGCTGTGTTAAGGGTTTGCAGGTTTGAAGGTAACCTTGTTTAAGGATTCAGCTGTGGAGCTGTAGAAGCTGATGGAGATTCATGTTATTTGTTTCGCTACATCCTTGTAGAGAGGACCTGTTGACCCTTCTGTTCAGCTGCTGATTATCTTTTCACTGGCGGAGAAAAATATGTTTCTCATTACAAGCATTGGAGATTGATTGCGGTCTTGAGCGCAGTGTGTCTGATTGGCCTGCGGTGGAGATAATTGCAAGCCTTGTTGTCTGAGAAACTGGTTCCCATACTCATACTTGTCAGTCTGGCTGCCCACACCAGAGCCCAGGACTTTCATCAGTCTCAGGGTCTCCAGGTGACAGTTTTATTCTTCACTGCATATGCAAATATGCTCCACATAACAATATGTTCTATCTTTAGTTGAGGCAAGGAATTCAAAAATAACAGTCATTACAGAATGAAAGGTTGGACTGTCTGCTGTCGATTTTCTGTTTTAATCTCTTCACGCTCCTTAATCATCAGGCTTCTGCTCATCTACTCTGTTACTCCCTCTGTGCTAAGTCCATGTCCTATTAGACTTGCTACTCTACATTTTTGAAGGTCTTTTTGTCAATGGTCTTCATATTAGGGGCTAGTTTGTGTTTCGGTTCTGTTAGCTTAGCTCTGAGCCTTGTCTAGCCTACTAGCATGGCTTAGTCACCAACAGCTAACACAACCTCGCTAACTGTGTTACGATAACATATACTGTATACGGACATTCCCCTGGATACCTGTATAATTTCCATATAACTTATATTAGTTATTAATATTACTAAGTGCCCATAGTTTGTAGAATACAGGGCTGCTGTCTGTCTCCAGTGATAAAAAGTCAGTTGGGTGCAGGGCCTTTGATGTCATCCCCCCTTCCTCTGGTATAACCTCCCCACTGACATCAGAGAGTCTGACTTTGAGGCCCTCAAATCTTTTGCATTCTCTTCACTTTAACTCTCAGCTACCTTCTCATTTCTGATAAATTTGTACCCTTAAGCCTTGTACTTAAGTCCTTGTTTGTCCTGCTGATGAGCCTAAGGATAGGGTGTTTTATGGTGTACAGAATGTAAACCCTCTTAAGGCAAATTTATGATATTGGGCTACATAAAATAAATACAGTTTACTTGACAAAAAGGTTTTGTTCAGCATCAATGCACATTTCGACACCCAAAGCACTAATCTGTAAACTCTGTGTGCCATGTAAGATTTTCAGTGCCGAGCTCTGCACGTAGAATTTGGCAGATTACTCCATTATCTGCAAACATCTACAATTTATATGTCACAATGTGTTCGGCATAAGCGGCAAGATAAAGCAGTCTCTGAAGTGTGTCAGATTTTGTTTTCTGAGCAGAAATTTGGGGATAAATAATGACTTTGTGTATTCTACCATATTTTCACTAAAACGTTTAACCTTTCAAATCTATTGATGAAATATGGATCACTAGTAAGGTCTCTCTCTCCCCTCTAACAACCACCACCCATGATTACTCATTATTAGTTGTACCTAAGACTCAAATGTGATTGGGGTCGTTCTTAAGGTCAAAGGTCACTAAATAATATTCATGCTCTCCTGCTATGCATCCTTTTCACATCACAAGCGTATCTTCAGTGAAGGAGAAACTGCTACTGAAGCACATACTATGATGTAACTTTTAAAAAAGTCATTTGAAACGTGATTACATGACTGCGAAACAAAAACTCAGACATCTGTAACAAGCTTATTCTCTCATTGACTTCCATTTATATTTAAAAGTATACAAATATGGGTTTAACCAATTGCAAGTGCTCAACAATGCTAGATTATATTCAGATGAATGATAAAATTTAAGATAATGAGTCCTCAACACCACAGAAATGCTGTAGTACTATTTGTCAATACTGAATGAAAACAATTTTGTTTTGTAATTAATATCGTCTTATTTTCCAAACAGTAAAATCAGTTATTAGGACAAAATTGAAATACCCTGTTCAAGTTGATTTGAAGGTGTTCACTTCATTTTAATTGCCAATTGATGATTGCATTGATACCAACAGTTGAAGGAAGAAGATGTATGCATAGTACATCAAGTGAATGATAAACAGATCATAGGTCAGAGAAAAAAAACTTGCTTTGATGACACTCACCTGTATTACAATAATTAGTCCCCACCCAGCTCTTCATTGGTTTCCTTCAGTTTTTGAAGAGTTACTTGCATTAAGGTTACTGTAATGTATCACTGTCTGACCTTACTACCCTAAAGCCCCTGCCCTCTGACCTCTAACCTCATCCTGACGTTCCCACGCACACTGGGGTCACGCCCTCTGTCCACGACTGTCACTTCTCGAGCCTTTGCATGGAAAAGAAACCATGTACTGGTTACAGGAGGTTGACAAGCCCTACTTGTTACCCTTCATTTTTTTAGCTTGTCTTGTTACAATGAAAAGTTATTGTTAGCTATTGAGTGTTTTCTTTTTTTATACACTACATTTGAGAAAGTTTTAATTATTTATTATTTTTCTCTTCTTTCATTGGTCGTCAACCCATCGCTTCAAACACACCATGTGGTGCCCTAGTCTGCTGAACCTCAAATCCTGTACATTTATACACAAGAGTGTGAGAAATGGGTTCAGAAATCAGACCTGACAAAAGGTAGTCTAGAATCGATGGGTGAGGCCTTACTGTGCAAGGGGTTAATGGTTTTCGAGACAGGGGATCTTACATTTCAGCTTTTTAGGATTTACTCTGCTCATGATGGGCAGCATGCAGGGGATAATGACAGGAGAGGTGAGACAAAAACATGGTGGCATGTGAACCCAATCATGGAGCAAACTCAAAAGTTTGAAGCACATCATACGGTATGTGCCTTTGTGTGATGACCCATGAGTGGCCTGATGTATTTGAAGAGATTTGTTCCAAAAGATATTTAGCATTTTAGCAGAGCTACAGTCACCTCATAAAAGTTGTTGTTTTTTGACAAAATTAGAACGCATGTACAAAACTGATACTAAATAAATATTGAGAAAGACATATTAATAAACAGATGAACTTGTTAGCAAACATCTAGCAGATACAGAGCAACATTAGCATCAATTTGGAACTGAATGCCGCTGGGCAGGAAGCAAACAATTGGGTTTTGGATTCTTTGGATAAGAGCTGCATCCGAACACAATGCTGACGATAGCTGTGAGAGGAATATAACAAAAACAGTGAGCTGAAAGACACAGATAGCCTGTGTGGGGCTATGATAATACTTATAGTGGATGATTGTACTTTGTTGGTTTGTCACTATGAAAAACCTCTTTTATAAACTCACAGACCAAACTTTGATCCACTGTTACTATAAAAATGTTAATTATAGCAGCTTAAAACTTTTATTTTTGATGTTGCAGGACCAAAGCTCTCTATTTGTTTTTCATATTTTTTCCATGGGACATGGCAATTAATGCAAAAAAACAATGTGCCCTTGAGAAGTGTCCTGTGCATGGGATGATAAATCCCTACTTGCTTATGCACTTCTTCAGTCTGGATTAGAGTGACAGCTAAGTTCCAGATCTAAAAAGTAAAGAAGCCCCTCTCTTTGACGACTTATAGCTTTATACAATCTTTCATCCAAACAGAGTGATTCTGAAGTAGAACTGTAAACCACTCTTCAAGGAAAAGGCTTATATAAAGGCTTACTCCTTCAAACAGATATTAGCAACTAATCTGCCTTCACAGAGGATCTCTAGTGACATCAGTGGGGATGAGCTTAGAGACTCAGTTAATTTAGGTAATGTTCAGGAACAATGGAAAGAGGGACTTCACTGTGTCATCCATCAATGACTAACGCAAGGCTGTGGAATCATTTCAACTGGGAATTGATAGGACATGGTTTCTATTGTGTGGGAGGTGATCTTTACTATGTGGTGGTGATGTCATACTGGGTGCATGCACATCAAATCTAGATATAATGCTGTGTTCCAGTCACTGTTGTAGGTTGGAATTTCCCACTGGAGATTTCAGACCTCCAACCTCAAAACGTTCCAGGTGCGTGATGCCAAACTTATATGAAAAACATGACTGACCGTGACAAACTCATGTTTCTTTGGCAAGTGTACACACAATTAAACATCCCTCAGCATCTTTGGTGTTAATTTAAAAGATTACCATTTTAATGAAAGCGAGTGACATAAATATGCGTTAACTGGGTTCCTGTCTAGCTACATCAGTAGGTGATCTGCACAATCAGAATCAGAATCAACTTTATTTGCCAGGTATGTGTACACATACGAGGATTTTGACTCAAGATTGTACATTGCTCACGATGTGTTTACTTTCAATAAAATAATAATACAATAATAAAATCACACACAGGTTACAGTATAGAGAACAAATATATACACACTACATACAAAAACAATATTGCAATGAGCAGAGTGCAAATGATCCAGGAGTAAAATTATTATCATTGTTATGTACATGTCGGAGGTGGATTTGACATTCAGGTACACATACACATACATGCAAACATGTACTCAAGTACACAGTGCGATAGAGCAAAGTGCAAAGTATTATGTGCAGTTGTTATGTAGGCGGATTTGGTATTATATACAATATGAAAATATAATAATATGAAGAGTATAAACAGCTCTGAAATAGAAAATGATGAATAAATAATAAGTGATAACCAGTAAACAGGTGGCTGATCAGAGGCAGAGTTACTGGGTTATTGGAAGAATTGTTCCTGACACTGAGTCAGAAATCAGCTGTTTATCAGAGTGATAGCTTGTGGGAAGAAACTGTTCCTGAGTCTGTTGGTTTTGGCGTACAGTGCTCTGTGTGTAAAAGTGGAGCTCCTTAGGCAGGTTGAGCTTCCTGAGCTGGCGCAGGAAGTATATCCTCTGCTGGACCTTCTTGATGATGATGGCCATGTTGGGCTCCCACTTTAGGTCCTGGGATATAGTGGATCCCAGAAACCGGAAGGATTCCACAGCAGACACAGGGCTGATCAGTATGGTGATGTTTTGGGCGTGTTAAGCTCTAGGTTGTTCAAATCAGTAAATGTTATACATTTCCTAACATTTTACATTTCCTAACATGGCATTTTTAGATATTCTTTACTGTAATCAGCTACCTAAAACATTGTTGACATCAATTTACACAGAACATGTTTTACTGATGTAAGTGTTATTTTAATTAAAATTAATTTAATTTTTTTTTTTACATTTTAATTGCTTGTTTACCATTAACATCATGCATTTCAACACTTGTGTTTGGTGTCACAGGTGTTACCCAATCAGCTGTGACGAGTTTGTTAATACAACAGTGTTAAAAGGCAGTAAAATGCAGTGTGCTTGCGTACAAAACAGGTTGATCAGGGAACCACTGTTTCTGTTGAAAAAGAAACATTTTGCTATGTTTTGTTGGCGCTGAACTCGCCCCAGGTGTGTAGTTGGGTCTGGCAGTCAGGTGACTGAGAAAGGAGGGAAAGTCTGAAGGCAGTGCAGAGGGATGGGGATGAAACAGCGTGGGGTGAAGAGTGACATTTTCTTTAGCTCATGCAGCCCATCCCTCACAAAGACAAGCATACACGAAACACACGTTTCTCCATTAAAGAAGTTACATTATTAAATGACAGGAGTAAAAGTGGAGTTTAGTATATGAACTTACTAAAAAGCAACACAAACACCTGCTATGCTGCTCATTTTAGCACCTAACTGTGGCACACTGCAGCCAACTGTAACTCCCCTGAGGCTTCTAGAAGTGACAGATGGCAGCAAAGGAAATCAGTCTATCTGTGTGTGTGTCTGTCTGCATGCACATTTTTCTGCATCTGAAAAATTTGAGTACTTGTGTGTTTGCATATCTATGTTTTGCATTTGAATGTGTATTTAACATGCGGTTCAGTCCTGTCATCACTGAAATGTCTCTGCTTTGATATCTGCCTGATTCTTTCCAGGTGTGAACAGAAGTGCAGTCAAAGCTGAGGCTTAGAGATAAACACTGCTGAACTGTGGAGACAAACAGATGTTTTGTTTGGTGATTGTGAATATCATTATGCATCGTAAAGCACACGTATTTTTTAGAAGAATGAAATTATAAAAATGTCATATTTCTAAGGTTGACATTTTTGTGTGTATGCTACCCCAGCATCTAAATTGCAGATGAACCCTCTCATCTTTTCAGGAATAACACAAATGCAGGTTAAAAGATTTCAACAAAGGGAAAAGGACATTAAAAAACTGCAAAGTTTTGTCTTTCAGCAGCAACCCAGAGCAATAGCCATTAGCACTTTTCACTTACTTTGCATAATTTGATGCCTCTTTTGCTTTGAGCAAGGACTGGTCATTAAAAATGCATCGGTCTCAATTAAGATCATAACACATTAACTCTTTACAGTCTATCCCCTGTTGTATATATCTGTATGTGTGTGGGTAATAACAAAGGTTTTCAGCATGTAGCTTCACAGAGTAACTTAAAGAGACACTGCTGATTGTGATGTCAAAGCCAATTTACTATTCACAGGGAATACAACATGGCCTGAGGAGATACTGTATAATGTAATTTTTGTTTTTCCATTACTTTACTTTATGTCTAATTGTAATCAAACTGTAATATTAGACAAATAGACATGGTTTAAGAAACACAGCTGCAGCTGACACATGCAGGAAGACAGAAAAATCTCAACATTTAGGCTGAAAACTCCCTCACATTACCTGCTCCCACATAGCAAAAGGTGGGGCGGTACATGAATAGTCTCTACGATACAATAGCAACTAAACTAAAATAAACACCTTCATATTAAACTTAATTTCAATAGGCCTTCCAAACTATAGGCCTATGCTCATAATATTCAGCCTCACATAAAAAAAATGAAACCCATTCATTTTAATGGCTGCGACAAGCGGTGTGAAACGGACTTGGGAGCAAAGAATAAATAAATTCTAACTCTTTTCTTCAAAGCAGTAAGCAAATTTACTGTTTTTTTCTTTAAAGCCTACAACAAGTAGTAGCCTACAAGGCTATATAGTAGCCCACTTCAGTCTTGATATCGCCTTACAAAAGTTTCTCCGCATCACGGCTGCAAATATAAAAGCAGCCTATAAAACAGTCTGTGGGATGATGTCTAAGGATGATGATGTCATTTTTGCCAAGACAACTGATTGGTCAATAGGTGGTGAATTCATAATTTTGCTCTCTCCATGTAACCTGAGCAGGTTAACTTTTCAGCATAGGTTACCGTAGTGATCTACTCCGGTAAGATGTGAACCACCATCGTGGTACTAAAAAGTCAGGGTTAACCACTAACTTACCTCGATAAATTAAAATCCTGCTTCATGGTACAGGCTCCTCACAGACTAATGACATTCTCATCATCATCAAATGTTAGCATGCTAACATTTTAAACAAGGTAAACTAATATGTACTTAACATCCGAATGTTAGTATTGTTATTGTGAGCATGTTAGCATTTAGCTGAAAGCACTGCTATATATGCAGCCTCTCAGAGCAGCTAGCATGGGGGTGAGTGGACTGTTAATCTGTCAGTTGTAATTGTAATCTGTGATGAAATTGGGAGATAAATGACCATTTAATTTTTCCATTTGTGTATTCATCTTGTCACTGATCAACTGCCTGGATTTTGATAAAATTTGGTAAAATGATGCGCTTCTTTTAAAAACATAATAGTACACTGCATGTACCATACTTTATTTGTTGGATTTTGCAGAATAACATCATGTATCCTACTCACACGTTACATTTATTAGCCTAAGCAGGACATTACAACAGTTGTTGAAGAAGAAAGAGTAGACGAAGGGGGACCATTGTTAAAGCTTACAATGTGACGTGTTTGATACTATTTGGCCCACACATGGAAGTCGTCATTTATAGGTGGTGACATATTTACTGCTGTGTTGTTTTTTCTGTGGAAATAAAAATTTTATGACTGACAGAGGATAAAATTTCTTGTTAAGCTGGACAATGTCTGTTGTGTACAGATGTGTGTAACACAAGAAGACAGAACAGACTAGAGCTGTCACCTTAACAGCGCAACACCACTAATGACTCTTTATGTAACTGCTGTGTTGACAATAAAGCCTGTCTCTGTGGCTGAACCTGAGCCCTTTTGTTCCTGCGCCACCTGATGCAATCTGCTAGCCTCGCTGACACCAGTCTGAGATGATGTGTCTCCAAAAGGATTTCATGTAGCGTGCTGTCAGGGGAAAAAAGGCAAATTCCCCAAAAGAATTTACTTTAAAACTGAGACAAAGGGCTATGCAACACACACTCACATACAGATGCATACACACAGTATGCAGACATACTGTCAACAGACACCACAGAGGGGCCATCTTGTTGTGCATCTGTTCCCACTTCAGATTCAGATGAAGACAATGTTTTATTATCAAAAAAGACTTTTGAAGCTCCCAGACAGACGTCTTTCAACATTAACAAGGGGAATTTGAACAGGATATTTTTGTTGGATGTAGCTCAACAACAGTAGTTTCATGCTGTTGAGCTGTTTCTAAACTTTAACTTGAGTTCTACTTTCATGTTGCCTCCCTGTTGGAGAAATCTTCCCTGTGAATAGGCAATGTGTGATAAATTCAGACATTATTCTGAAGGAGTGAGGAGGGATGGAGGTGATTTTGCCTCACAGGCACCAAGTGATGCCACATCATTTTGTGGTGTCTTTCAAAGTCTATCTTCTTTGCCTCTCTTCCTATATTTCTTAGTCTCTATCTTCAGTTTTTTTCCTGCTTTTCTCTGCTTCCATCCCTCCAGCTCTTCCTTCCTGACAGTACAGGTATCACGTTCCTCTTTCATAAGGCTGACATCCATCCTTTACTGCATGGCCTCCTGTGTGACAGCTGAGAGCATGCCACACTAATGGCTAAAGCCTTTCTCTCCTGTCTACACCAGGCCAGGCCACTGGACTGTCAAATCATTATTTTATCATCTTTTGTCAGATATTTTTCACTTGTTCATATTATTGAAAAACTCGATAGTTGTTTGCATACATACTTTGCATTCCAGTGAAGCCCTTCCCTTTCGTGGAAACCAGAAATTTAATTTTCATGTATACAAATTATGTGTAAATAAGGCAAAAAAATATATAAAATAAGATAAAATAACAATTTATCTTATACCATATGGTTTCACTTGTTAAGAAAAAACTGAGAGTGAATACAAGAAAAGTGATTAAGCATTTGATTAGTGTCTTCTAAATAGTACTACAGTATAATAGAACAATAGTTCTGCTGATGAGACACGGGGCAACTTTTTGAGCAATGTTGCTGGGCAGTTTTGCTAGAGGCAAGTCCAACTATATTTTAAATGGATAGCGGCGGTCTGGGGCGGGTGGTGAAGTGGTGGGGGAAGGGGATTACGGTAGTAATCTTTACTCATTACCATTTACGACAACTTTTTACAGATGGAGAGAAAATATTTTCTGATTTACTCCATTGTTCTTGTTTATCTTGTACATTAGTGAAGTATTTGATCTGGATCTTGGAGTAAATCCTAGCTGTTGAGCATGTCATTGTCCTTTCAGTCCTGCTACAGATATCAAAGAATGACAACAGTTAAGGGTTTGTTTTGTGTGGACTGCCCTTTCCCCAATTTCAGCAATCACACTAAATGAACATCTCCTAAACAAAAGCTGAAAAGGTATTTTTCAGCAATAAAGGCTTTCTGGCTCTGTGTACATACTGCAGTTAATCTTTAATTGGACTCAAAGAGGATTGGAAACCGTTTTTCTGGCATTAGTGTTACCAAGCATTAGGTCTGCCAGCACAAGACAGAGAGGATTTGATGCAATTGCCAAAGCAGACTAGGGGGTCCTGGTGCAGAGTGAGCTCAAATCTGGCAGAGGCTGATGAGCCACACAAAACCAAGTCACACAATAACACAACCTGTCTGTTATTTCTGAATTTAGACAGCACTGTGAAGCACTGGGTATCTAGGGAACATTTCCACAATGAGGTTTCCCAATTTAGCCAATGGACAAGAAAAGCCCTTTCTGTGAGAGTTTACAATGAACCGTAAGCAATCAATTTCCCCTCAATGACACACAATACAGCTAAAATTGTTTCCTTCAGCCTCAAGGTGCACATTCTTTTTGTTCACTAATAGTGAGAGGGCACCTACATCAACCATCAGCGTGACAAAGTACCACCACCAGATAGAGGGATATGTGAGGGAGCTATTCTTCACAGGGTAAATAGGGTGATAAACTATCCATAGAAGAGGCAATTACTTCCTGAACTGACACCGCAGCCCATTTCAGCCAATCCAACAGCAGGAGAGGCCTCCAACTGTGTTCTTACAGGCTGCTAACCAGGTTAGCTGTGCTGCTAACACAGGCCTGCTCTGCCAATGCCAAATTGGTCTGGGAGATTTAGTGTGGCTCTGTCGGGAACCCTGGGAGACATCTGATGTTGCTCAGCACGCTATACTCTGTGGGACCAGCAGGAGTGGCTTCTCTAGTCTGGGCTAACTAGCTAGCAAGCCAGGAGGCGCTGCCAAGTGTGTATGATTTATGGGCCAATGTGAAGGCTAATGTAGGCTTGTTTGCATATGTCCTGGTTTAGCCCTTTGCTTGCTATATACATTATTTTGAGCTTTCCCATAACTTTGGTGCTTATAGTATTCATAGCATTCCCCTTTAAGTAGCAACACTGCTACTAAATTATAGAAAATGTGTTCTCTATTTAAATTCATAGTGTGCTGTAGCGCAAAACACCACTAGTGTAAGGATAAGGATGGGGATTATTTACAGAATGAAACTACAGCTAAAAGGGTCAAGAGGATTTGATAAAAATGTAATGAGTGCATGTGAGAGGTAGGAAATCACACAGGCTGAACCTGTGAGTACTAAGAGCTCCAGCTCTATTATTAAATCTATTTATGTGCTCCCACCATCATAGTTCCAACCTGACAGCCAGAGAGTGTCTTCTGATCAAATGGAAATCAGCAAAGGGAATATCTAATACCTAAATAATCAGCTGCATTGCACTGCATCGTGGGAGTTTATCTACAGTGTCTGACACCAGACACATTAGTATGTGTCTGTCAGAAATAGAGTAAGTTATTGGCGAAAGCAGTCAAATAAGTGGTGTAGTAAAAAGTACATTATTTACCTCTGAAATGTTGTGGAGTAGAAGTGTAAAGTAGTATTGGAAATATAGGTACATCAAAACTGTACAGCAACAGTAAATGTATTTAGTTACTTTCCATCTCTGTTTACCACTGATTCATTCATGTAGTTATTGATGTATCATCTTATATCTTATATCTATATCTATACATATATTAAACTATTGACTTGTTTAGCTGAATTGTCTACTCTCATATAACAGGTTAAACATATGTGTTAAAAAATATATGATGTAAATTGACATAATCATCCACGCGGCGTTCACATGTTTGTGCAGCGTGCTGTCAGAAATTGCATGAATAACACTTCTGAAATCAGTTGCTCAGATTAATTCCCTGGAAGCATTGTGTGTCACCATTCACTGTGCCATTGCATTTTATTATGACAGCTAACAAATGCCGGTATAGTTGCCGGTATAGATGCATATCCATCCTCAGGCCAGTTGACCAAATCACTTTTCTTATTTACAGAAATGTCCTAAGGGAGTGTTGTGCTTCCTGCACATATCTTATCACAATTCTTTATATATATATATCGTGCTTTATATATATAAAAAAAGATTTGTGAGTGTGATGCACTGCTGTCCACGACACAGAGACAGACTAAAGTCACATTTATGCTGCTGTTGTTGGTCCATTGTCCACAGAGGAGGTAGAACGAGCATGTAAAAAAAAAGCAGAAGGAACCATGTATCACAACAGCATTCTCTTCAATATCCCTCTCTGGAGGAAGACTCACTCCCCTGCCATGGTTGACTCACCTTTGTGCATCTGCTGTGATTGTTTGTAAATGATGGCAGCATTGATTTCAGCCTCACATGGGATTTTCTGAGTCCATGTAATTTGGTTGAGGGGAAGGAGGTAAAATGGGAGAAATGCTGGTAATGGAGGTAGAAAGAGGAGAGATAAAAGCCACCCACACACAGAGATTGTACAGTATGCATGGAAGCTTGCTTTAAAGCACAAACAAATGTACAAAGACATCAAAAAAACCTGTCTGCTTTTTTCTGAAACACCATCACAATAAAACTATGTACATGCTGTAACACTGTACAAGGCATGAGCAACAGCAGAGTAACCCAAGCTATAGAGGCATTCAGGGTAAAAAAAATCTGATGGTGGATGTGAAAGTACAAGGTAAACAATGAATACCCACACATATAGGAAAAAACACTTCCATTTTCAACATGTTTGCAGTACTGCAAATTTTTTATTGTAAGTAAACTATAAGTTGGGTATGTCACACAATTCAGATTTTCAGACTAAAAAACATTGCTTTACCTTATATTGTGTTATGTGATTGGACTGAATGAAGCGTTGGTAAATGGCATGTGGATATACTGCCATCTGCTGATTGAAATTACATCTCACATTGCCGCTAAAAAATTCCACAGAATAGAAAAATGAATTTTTTGTTCATAACATTTAACACTAAATAAGAGTCAACACCAAAGCCAAGAGCTATTTGATCTGAGTGAAATGTTTTCATTTGTAAAAAAAAAAATTCTGAGATCAGACATGGCTTTAGACTTTTGGTTAAAAGGAACATTGTCTAATTGGTATACAAAAAATGGACTAAAACTCAACCAATGAGACAATCTAAATTGTTGTACTCTGTTTAATGGTTTTGCAGCCTGACAAAGGAAATTAGCATACATATATATGTGATATACAGTTGTTTCTGTCCAAACCTGACCCCACAGTTCATTCAGATATTACATTTTTGCTTGCAAAAATCATCATCAAAAGAAGTTGTCATCAAAGTGATACAGCTTTCATTGGCACAGCTAGAACTCATACTAAAATTGTCTATGCACATGATTCTGGTGAGGATGAAACTTTACATTAACATGAAGCCAGCATCCTCTGTACCTGGCTGTCACACAGCACCATTGAAAATTTTGTAAATGAATCCAAAAAAGTTTAATAAATGTGAGAACAGCTTTTACAATCTAGAGCAGTGTTCATATGATTGTGAAGAATAAGCGTGTTTAAATTGTGTGATATGCTGTGTGTGCTCGTAGAAGAAGTGACATTATTCATAAAATCCAGTCAGTCATCCTCCTCTGCTCATTCCAAACCAAATACTGTGATTATTATACAGTTCTTTACACAACATTAATTGCTTGACCATCTGAGATGTATAGTGCTTGTTATACTTAACATTTCCCCATTTTATAGGTTAAATTCTAGCCTGGTACTGTTTGTCCAGCTCAACTCCAAACAGGAAACAGTGATTAGAACATAAAGGACGTTAAATGATAGAAAATGAACAGAACATATTGCAGTAGTGATAGAATCATTTTTCCTTCAGCAAACACAATTTAACAATTACTTTTCTGGATGTGTAATCCCAGTCCCGTGTCAGTCCTAGCTGTTTGTCTGTAACATCATAATGTTGGAACAAGCTACCACATGCCATCAGAGCAGTGGCGTTCCTCGAACATCAGTAAGCTCTAGGAAACTCTCTTCCGAGAACACTTTCTCTTATAACACCTCTAACCGCTAACCTCTAACATGTACTTCCATTTGTTCTTCTTCTTATATCTCCTTATAATTCTATCTATTAATTGTATTGATTGCACTAGTTTAACTCTTACTTCTTTCCCTAGGTATTTACCCCATTGATGCCATACATGTTGTTACCTCTTACTAGTATTTATTACTGCTCTTACTAATATCTAGATCTCTTACTGTAGTGATGCTTTATTGATGATTGTATGTTGTTACTCAAATGTAAGTCGCTTTGGATAAAAGCCTCTGCTAAATGAGTAAATGTAAATGTTTATTTCTATTTCAACAGTGAGTGGAGATCTTAAGGAATTACCATTACCATCAGTTATCAGCTTTATTCATTTTGGCTTTGACTCTGACATGACTTGAATGAGACATTTTGGATCTTCTGTTTAACATTAAAATTAATCAAAATGATGGGCCGATGCAGGAGTTCCACATTTTGCCGCTTGTATGCTTCAGTTCTGGTGCACTGTTCATTTAGAAGACGAAAGTCCATAAAATGGAGCCAATACCTGATTATTTTTTTGTGAAAAACAACTTCCTTTGTGGTGTTACAACAGAACAAATGTATGAGTGAGGAGTGTTTGGAGGAGAAGACTGGATCTGATATTACAGCAGGTCCATATATTTTCTTCCCAGAGTCCATTATATACATTTCATGTGTCGCAGGCTTAAACTTCCAATCCCACAATGCACAGTGCCAGCAGCACTAAAGACACCAGGCTTAGAGTGGGTGTGATCATAGATGCTTTACCTGAGGAAGCGGAAACAACATGAAACAAATGGACCAAGAGTACGATAGAAATCTTGAATCAATAATTGCATTATTTTAGTCTTACCCTGAATCCTAATCTTCCTGATTGGGCCGTCTCCTCCTTCATAACGGCCACGTACCATCAGCTCATAGTCTCCAACCTGAGGCATGGGGAAGTCCATGAAGTGCCAGCCAGTGATGTAGACCTTCCCATAGATGTAGCCAGTCTTTCTGAACATGACCTGAAAAACCAGAAATTTCTGTAATTTTCACACAGTACTGGGGATTTACCTTTGAACTGATGAAAGAAACGCATTATTAGACAAAACAGGTAGTAGAAAGCTTTCCACACCCACCTTGTAGTACAGTGGGAAGGAAATATTGCCAAACCAGTCGTACTGGATGTGATCCCACCACACATACAACCACTGTCCAGTCCAGGTAATGTAGCGCCACATCCTGGGAGGGTCTGGTGGTGCTGTAAACAAAACAAAATTAATCATGAAAACCACATCTATATATGTATATCAATATAACACGGTAACATTTATTATAGGTGCCTATTGTCCATAGTTATTGGCCTTACGTGGTCTCTTTGTGAACATCTCACAGTGTTCACCAGGGGGTCCGAGGCCGGCTCCATTAAAGGCACGGACCTCAATGAGGTAGTGAGAATCTGGCAGCATGTTCTCCAACCTGGTCTGATTGACTGTGGCTGGAACAAATATACGGTGTGCTCCCGGCTCTGGATCATCATATTTTCTCCAATATTTGACCTGGTAAGCAAAAAACCATGATTTTACAAATAAAAGGTTTGTCAGTTTGTTATGATGTCACAAATGCAACTTTTTGGGTTTGTGGTCTTTTTAATTATGTATTTTCATGGTCTTATATTTCAACAGTTTTATTAATGGTATATAAATTACTGTGTTGTACTTTAACGTGATACTTTCTGTTTTTCCCTGGCAAAAAGCACACTGTAAGTTAGCTATCTAGCTCATTTGACAGCTTGCTAATCCAGTTTCCTTTCCTTTCATTACTACTGTACTTCATTTTCACAAAACATTTGGACAAACAAATTGTTTAAGATATCTTTTTTTTATTTGTAATCACTATTTTTGGACTGTTCACAGTTTAATAATTGATTCATAAATGTAAATAATTTTATAATGTTCATAATAATCTGAATTAATAAACAACTATTCAATCAAAGCTTAATAATTCCCTGAATATAATTTAGAGCTAGTATGTTTCTACATAAACCGTAAGAAATGTAACTGTTCGTAAAGTATATTTTTACTTTAACTTCAGTTACTGTTTGGAGCTACAGTAAAAGCTACCTGGTATCCCTCGATGTACTGCTGCAGGCCTGTACCAGTGTCGACCACTGGCAACCACCAGACCAGTGCTTCGGTGGAAGACACTGGCCTGGCATAGACATCTGTCGGAGACTCTGTAGGTACTATAGAAGTCAGACAAATGAAGAATGGAGAAAAGAATAAAAAGCTGGTTTAGTGTCATGCCCTTTATTTTTTTCAGGGGAATTTAACTGAAACCAAACTAATAAAACAAAATCCTCACCATCTCTCGGGTAGTAGATGACCTTGTTGAGAGTGTATGGTCCGTCTCCTTTCACATTAAATGACTTGATCCTCACCTGAAACTCTCTGACCTGGAAATCTTCATCAGTGGGAATGAAGAAGGAGTCTTTGTGAACATAACGTCTTGTCTCAGGGTCTGAAATGGACGTGTGCCACCAGTCGTAACCATCATGAGGCCTGAATTCCACAATGTAACCAAACTTTTTGCCGTAGAAATACCACGGCTGCACAGGCTAAGGGACAGGAGTGGAATGAGAAAATAAATAAATAATATAAATTAACATCATAGATTTCGTTAATGCTGGGATGTGGATTTTTGGTATTTAATATTGTGACCGAGAATCATAATAGAAAGTCAAGTGAACTGAGGTCTTACTGTCCATGTAATTACAATCTCGCCATTTCTGCCTCCATAACCTGCCACATCAGTGGGAGAAACCACTGGAGCTGAGAAGAAAAAAAGGTATTTAGAGAGGGGTTTTTTTACCCCTAACTAAAAGATAAGTCATATAGTTATATTTGGTCTTTACGAGAATCCCAGGTTTTGATCTTGAGGGAGGGGATGCTGGCCTCCCCGGAGCCATGCTCGTTGGTGGCGATGATCCTGAACTGATACTCCATCCAGGAGTACAGGTCTGTCACTTCTGCCTTTTCCATACTGCCGTCAAGAACGACAGGAGCTAAAGGAGACATAAGTGTCATATCTCTTGTTTAGGTGCAGTGTGATTAGGAAAGCCTGTCTACCACATGCAAGTAGTTTTACTTGCACATTGAAGCAATCAAATGATATAAGGATGGTGGAACAAGTTAGCCCCCTACTGGCAGTGAGAAGTACTCACAGGTGCTAGCATTCCTCCAGTCATCTTCATTCAGGGCCCAGTAGTGTCTGGTCTGAATAGTGTAGTAGAGAATGGGGCTGTTATGATCCGCTCCTTTAGTCCACAACAGCTTCACCCATGTGTCCCCGATCTCTTCAACCCTGATCACACCCGGAGGCCCAGGAACACCTTGAGTAGGGAGTAAAAGGTGCATGGAAAGTAGGTGTATTCTGTTATTTTATTTTGCTCAGGATATGAATATGAACCAAATGTCTACAATGTAATTAAAATTCAAATATAATCTCCCATGACATTATCATTTGACTCAAAGCATTCTGGGACTGACCTACAACCTTGAGATCAGCGTATGCTGTGTCGTTGTCCACCACTGTCTGAGCTGTGCAGGTGTAGCGACCTTCATGCCAAATCTGCACATTCTTTATTCTCAAGTCACCTCTACCATCTTCACTCTGAACAACAGGAAGCCAAAACAAGGAGATAAAAGAGGAATGGAAATTGTAAGAGCAGGAGACAGAACTGTTAATCAGAAAACTAAATTATTGTGATAGCTGACAATACCAGTAGGGTGTCAAGTGATCAATTGGAGACGTGAGGCTGGGACAAACCATTACCCTACCATAACACGTTCGTAGTGTTGCCATTCAGAGTCAAAGTTGATGACCCTGAAGTCTATGGCCCAGATGAATGTGATGTCCAGCATGGGGTCGTATGAAGCAGCACATTTCAGAATCACCTCATCACCAACCTTTACTTCAGTGTCTTCAGGTGGTTCAGTGATGCTGGTAGCCTCTGGGGAAAAGATACATCACATATGAAGTTAAAATCATCATACTGATACAAGAATCTGTCACACAAGTATATCACCACATATTCATTGACCTGTGATGGTGAGATAGCCAGAGCTGTTGGCTTTTCCTCTGTCATTCTCGGCTAAGCAGTTGTAGACACCCTCATCATTTTTGGTGGCATTGAGGATCTCCAGGCTCCCATCAAACAGGATGGAAATGCTAAAAATGACCACAATTAAGCTAAGCTGCTTGACAGTGGATGGGTAATGCATATTGTATGGGAGGGCCTCAGAATATTATAGGTTGGACAGACCGTGAATTGTTGAAGAGGAGCTCTTTGCCTTTTGTCCAGGTGTACCGCGGTCTAGGAGCAGCTCGGGGTTTACACTCAATCACAACACGGCCATCTTTAGCTCCAAGAAGCTGCTTCTTCACAGGGTTAAACTCGAACGTAGGAGCACAGGCTGAAGGGATTGTAATGTGTGAAATCATGTTTAGTCACTGTTGTCCCGGATTCATGATTTCTAGCAAGAAGGAAGTCATGTCAACATACACCAAATGCAATTAGTTTTAACTGTTTTGTCGTTACTCTTTGTTTTAAGTCCCATATAAAACACAACTGACTCACCAATGACTCGCAGCTCAGCATTGGCGTATTTGATGCCCCAGTAGTTCTCAGCGATACACTGGTACATTCCTGAGTCATCAAAAGTGAGACTGGAAAACTTCAACTCCCCCTTCCCATACTGGAAACACACACAGCCCAAATGTAAACATGAATGGAGTTTCAAAGAAAACCTAAGCACAAAAGCTAATACCACGTTTGCAGAAATTTCCGACATAATGTATGACTTATACCATATATCCATCTTTGTACCAGCGGATGAATGGGAAGGGCTTCCCTGACGCCACACAGCGCATGGTGTGCTCTGAGCCAATGTCAATCTGAGTGTTGTTGATGGTTTCCGCCCACTCTGGAGCAGCTGCAAAAACAACATGATATGATAAATATGATTATATTCAACACAATATTCAAATGTTGCACCACAGAAATGCTGTTTGTTGAATTATTGCTGTCCAATTGCTCCTCTTGATATAAATAATACAGAGGGCATGAAGACAAAAAAGTATCTACTTTTGTGTTGTCTCACAAAAGAACACCACTGGCAGATTTAATTGTGAGAAATAATCTCTATACCAAGTACACACTCTAGATTATATTCTACAGTCTAATGATGGTAAAGTACACTGCAGTGAATTCACTTACACTCCACATACAGCCAGGCTTTGTGCCAGTCCTTTCCTTTAGTGTTGATGGCTTCACACTCGTATCCACCCACATCCTCATACTGTACATTGTACAGATGAAGAACAGCTCCTGATTCGCTGATCTCGTGGTTTGGTGGGAGGTCTGTGGAGTCCACCTTCCTCCAAACAATGTGAGGGACTGGGCTGAAAAGAAACACAAAAAGATCAAATTCAGACTTCAACTTTAATTAAATGTATGCTTGTATTAAAGGTAAATATGCTCATATCAAAAACCAGTATAAAAATAAACCCGTACCTGTGTGAAAGCATAGACAGGTGCACTCAAATGTGTTGGTACCTCTCCACAAAAAAACAAACAATGCACTCTGTTCTCTAAAATAAAACTAAGTATTGTTTATTCCATATTTAATTTACATTGTAATTAAAGAAACAAATTAGTCTGAAAAAATCACTATAATATAAAATTTATAATCTTTTGGTTCCAACAAATGTATGTGCATTTTTTTCACAGCTTCTTAGCTTTATTCTATGACATAAGGCATGCAAGTATACATCACTAAATAGCTTTTAATTTCATTACTTTTCAGTAAGAATGAAGCATTATTTCAATGGGCAGTAAGGGTACCAATAAATTTGAGCATGTCTCCATCTCATGAGTCCTTGTACTTCATTAATTCAGTACTTTTAGCGAACACCATCACAAATATTTAAACTTACTTTCCCAGAGCAAAGCACTCCAACGTTATATTAGAGGCCAGCATGGCTGTAGTATCTGGGAACTTCACCCTGATGTCTGCTGGGTACTTCCTCTCCTCACCTGAGGCAAAACAAGGCAAGTTTTCAATGTTGCAGATCAGAAACATGAAGAGATAGTGGCTGTGTCTGTACATTTTTTTCTTGTTAAGCTGCAGCACAGCTATTATGTACTGACCATCATCAGGCGGTAAGGGGATAAGTGGGATAAACTTGGAGAAGACACTCTTCCCGATGATAGGGCTGGAAACGAAGCAAGAGTAGTTTCCTGCATCCTGAGCTTCCACTTTGGAGATGTACAGGTTCCCCGTCTTCTGGGAGACAAACCGACGGTGATCCGTGTGCAGGAAAACTGGGAACTCATTGTAGATCCAGCGGTAGGTCACTTCCTCTGAAAAGGACAAGACCAGAGGAACGTGCAAAATCTGTCACTATTCTCTTCCCAAGACTGCCTTTTCCAGTAGAGATATGAAGACCTTTACATACGCGGCCAGGCTTTTGGAGGGGCACACAGCAGAACAGCCCCCTGTCCCTCTTTGACATACACTGGGTCTCGATCCTCCTGGGGAAACTCCTCCACAACTACGTCACAGGTGAGAAGAAAATGAAAAAAAAAATGATGGAACGGGAAAAAAAAATTAAAATGCAACACAGTCTTAACACAAGATTGGAAATTTTGACACTATTAACATAGTCTCTTTTGAATATTGTAGTACACAATGACAAGTGGCAAGTGTTTATAGAACACAATGTATCCTCCACTGAAAAACTGTACATCATCTGATTTAATATTACTATAACACCTGAAATAAAAAAGAAATGATTCAAGCTTAAGCCATTTGGGACCTTATCAGAATAAACAAAGTGGGTGTTTCATTTTTCAAAAGCAGATTGTTTGTTAGTACAAATACTTCAGAAAGGAGAAATAAATGTGAAGACAAATATAAGCCTCAGTCCTCGCCTGCAGGGCTGTAGTGAAGTACAGTATAGCTGCAATTAACCAATAAGCTGAAACTTAAATAGGCACATAATGGGTATTTTTTAAAATGTCAACAATGTATATGTAAGTATATGTTGTACAATGCCTCCATATCAACATCCAACTTATTTATGCACACAACTTTGACTTATAATATAGGGATAGGCAACCAAATATTATCATTTTCTGTCTACTTTCAGGGAGAATAAATTGAGATTGATTTGGCAAAGATATCAAAATCTGTAGACAGGAACGAATTTAAGTCAGCATCTAATGTGGCATGACCCAAGACACGTCTGAGCCAAAAAAGTAATGTCACCAAGACTAAAAAAGACATGGGTGCTACTGTCCTGCTGGCTAGCCCCAACTGTGCAAGCAGGGTTCACGTGCTCACATCCAAACTTGACCCTGGCCTCCTTGCTGATGACGGTGCCATAAATATTCCTGGCCACGCAGACGTAAGTCCCAGCATGTTTTTTCTGTTTGGGGTTGGTGATAACAAGATTCCCCCCCACAAGGCTGTAGTGCTCGTCTGGCTGCTCCATTAGCTTGATTTCCCAGTTATCACGGCGCCACCTGGCATTAATTAAATACAATTCTATATAAGATAGATGTAATATACACTATATAATTGATTTGAAGGGGAAATATTAGTTAATATGTATAACCTGTAGGAAGCTGGTGGGTTTGCTCGTGCCCTGCAGTTCATAGAGATTCTCCCATCGGGTGAGTCCTCAGTGTAGACCACATCCACAGGCTCTTCCTCAAAGATGGGACCGTATCCAGTAGCATCCTCTGACAATTTTTACATAACAATTAGCTCACATGCTAATTTAAAATCAGCTTCAAATGTTGTGATGTGTGTACATCACACCCTGTATTTTGGACAACAATTCTGAGAAACTGAACTCACCTCCATAAATTCTTGGCTCACCAAATAGGACTTCCACTGCAAAGCAAAAACATGGTCATTTCAGCCAATGGTGTGCCTGTAGCCTGACATTCTCTTTCAATGATGTAAATAGTATTGCAGGCATGACTGTGCCTATTACCTGTGAGAGAAATGGAAGAGGAGAGGGCCAGGAGCAGTAAAGCGGTGGCAGCCATGACAGCCAACAGATTGTTTTACTGCAGCCACGTGAGTTAGGCGGATGGGCAGAGGGACACAATCAAGAAGTCGATGAACAGAACATGAACTGGAGAGGGCTGAGT
The DNA here is from genome assembly GCA_024633595.2 of Lepomis macrochirus. Lineage (NCBI taxonomy): Eukaryota > Metazoa > Chordata > Actinopteri > Centrarchiformes > Centrarchidae > Lepomis > Lepomis macrochirus. Next base: position 11,070,623 of record JALXJV020000024.1, on the reverse strand, counting down.
AAGAGGTAAAAAGAAAAGACTACTGTTTTTTAATAACATAAGCAATTATTTTGTTTTACATGATCTTCATTCATTGTGGTAATAGTTATTAAAACACATATGCGACCCTGCAGACATCAATACCAGGCTGATGAATTTCCACGCCAGAAACAGAGTGAGTGTAGATCCGGCTGGAATCCTCATTGTTCATTTAAATGATTCAGTACGTGAGTGACTCAGCAGATTGCTGCAAATAGTCGTGCAGAGAGTGTGCACAGGCCTGTGTTGTACTGTGTGTGTGCACACTGACACAGGCTGGGGCTGTCTGTAATCTAAAACACAACGTAGCACCGCAGTACCTAGACAGCTCCTGCTGTGCTGTCCCACATGCTTACACATCACTTCTGCAGGATGAAATAGCAGCACAACTGCAGCGTTTCAACTCTCACTGTCAAAGAGGACATACATGCAGAGACTGAGATATTAAAAGAGAGAAGTTGGGCGGGGGGTTGGGGGGGGTTGCTAAAGATGAACAGGATGAGAGGAAGTGGGGGAGGGTTGATCTTTTTGTGTACATTCATAAAGCTCCCAGTGGAAAACATTTTTGTTGCGTTTTACTGCTGCACAAGGGAAACATCTGTATTTATCTAGAATGGGAATCTAGGAAAAAGATGGCACTGGTATATGATCGGTACTTAAGGTATCGGAATCTGTTTTGGTACAGAAAGAGATGGATCAGTGCACCCATAGTGTAAATCCTATAATTTCAGAGTACTTATTGTAAATGCAGTGTATCTATTGATAGCTAACTGAGAGGAATGTCCACTATTGTCCACTATTGGAATGCACTATTATCAGCATGTTGTCTAACTTTTAGCTTTACATTTTAGACATGATACAGATTACCTTAGGCACTATCTACAAACTGACTTTCAGTATATTACTTTCAGTATGAGCATCCAAAAAGCATTCAACTGCACAGAGCGGTCTGAGCAAATTAGAGTTGTCAGTTCAAAAAACAGCTACTATAGTTTGACATAAACCCTGCAGAACTGAAGCATGGTTGGTACTTTGTTTACTGTAGACTATATAGCTGAGTTTTCTTGTAGTTTATGTTCACTGATGAGGATACTCTAAATCTACATGCCTCTATGTTTACATTATTTATGCATCACAGATCTTTGAATTAAATCTTTACACTTAACAGTCAGCTTAAAAGCTCAGACTATATATGATAATAATCTTCCTATAAGATTGTATTTAAACGTATTTCTATATTGCCCTACATTGCTTTTATGTTTTATGTAAACCATTTTGAATTGCCTTGTTGTTAAAATGTGCTACACAAATAAACTTGCAGTGACTATAAGGTCACAGGCCAAGGCGGCGTGATTGGCGGCAGGAAATCAAGAGGAAATTAGGAAAACAGCTTAGAAAGGCTTTGACATGTAAGTGTCCCAAAATCCGAAATTGTGGTAAAGAAATGTAAGATTGTGACATTATATTGAAGAAAGCAAATGGTAAAAAAGCTTATGAAAAGCTTTATTCCAAAAAGGAAAACTTTAGTATACTATTTAGTATCAATTTTTAGAAAGACATTACACTATTTTATGTTGTTGATGTAAATTTTGTGGCTGTTTACAGAAGCCACCATCTAAAACCAAATAAATATGTCTTTCAGTTAGCTAGCAATCAGACAGTCTCACAGTCCTTTACCGAATCATTCTGGATGTTAGAAGAAGAAAGAATAAGAAAGCACACTGTACGAATAAAAAACTGCCAGACAGCCACCACCCAGGAGCCTCACCCATAACATTTGCCTCAACCACACAGAAATAGAGAGAGGGAGGGAGAGCAGAGGCATACACCCAGTATCCAGCGCATTTACATGCAGAGACTGCAGCACTGACTCGTCATGTGCACTCCTGATGACTCA